>CM038049.1:55164369-56364369 GCA_021397845.1 Areca catechu
GATGTACCTACGATGCTTACATCAACACTCACTTGTTACATCCTGGATAAATAAAAGGAAAAAGGGTCTCTTGGCCCTTGCTCCTTAGTCTCCTTCCCATCCTTCTGGAGACAGTCGAAGTCTTCACCTACCCTGGATCGCTACGACCAGCATCGGCAACAGACATGCCAAATCCCCCCGAACTTTCCTCCTCTATAGTTGGAAGTTCGGCTTGATATTCCCAGCAGTGATGGGACTCCCTCACGCCTAGTGTGCCTCTCTCCCCCGATGGCCCTGCAAGAGTGGTCCCAGCCGACGTCTGGCCAGATGTCCAGGCAAAGGGACTTGCTTTTCTTCTGAAGAAGAATCATGTCGATAGGAACTCCACCATCGATCCAACCCTGGAAGCGCCAGGATTAGATCCATTTCTGATCTGATCTTCTCACCGGAGGGGCCCCCGCCATTCTTTTCCCGCCACCCGTTGAAGCTGCACTATGTCTACCCTCATGGTTAACAAGGACTCTTGAAGCCAACTACAGCAGAAAGAGAAAGAAAGATCGCTTAGGGGCGACATTGCCAAAAAAACTCAAAAAGGCTTGATCTATGGGGTTAGTAGTCTTATATAAACCTGTCAACATCTCAGATTGACTGTCCATATTGCCAGCCGCCCTCTCCGATTACGCCACGTGTGTTCACCTAATCGATAGGGGCCTCGATCCATACGAAGGTGGTTGCGAAAAGTCTGGGAGCCGCAACTGATCCGATCCTTGACATGCAAAGCTTAATGGCTCTGGTCATCGCAGTCCCACGACCTGGCAATAACTGCCTCACCACGATA
The DNA here is from genome assembly GCA_021397845.1 of Areca catechu. Classification (NCBI taxonomy): domain Eukaryota; kingdom Viridiplantae; phylum Streptophyta; class Magnoliopsida; order Arecales; family Arecaceae; genus Areca; species Areca catechu. Next base: position 55,165,187 of record CM038049.1, read on the forward strand.
ATTGACATCTGGCAGGAACGAAGCATCGCGTTGGTTAGTAAGCCAGGATCCCCATCAAACATCAAGATTCCTTAATTATGAAAAGCTGACTCATGGGCAGGAAAAGGCTGACCTGACGAGAAGTCGGAATGAATGGCTTATCATCAAGATCAGCGATCTTGCCAAAGTCCAGTTTAAAAACCCCAGGTAGTGAAGAAACTTAAATTCGAGCCGAAGGCATTCATGTGACCGAAGATGGATCTCTATCTACAAGGTTGTAGCCCATCCGAAGACCTCATACTTAGAAAATTTACATCCAAGTTGGAGGTTATTGTATATTCGAAAGTGGCTACCTATCTGAAGACCTCACACTTAGAATATTTATATCCAAGTTGGAGGTTATTGTATATTTGAAAGCGGCTACCTATCCGAAGACCTCACACTTAAAAAGTTTACATTCAAGTTAGACGTTATTGCATATTCAGAAGCGGCTACCTATCTGAAGAGCCCACACATCAAGAACTTTTATTGGAGATTCTAATTCAACGAATGCCACATATCAGAAAATGGCCACTCATCAGAAGACTTTTCACTCCAGAAAGCTTCCGTTCAAGTTAAAAGTTATCATATTTTTCAAAAAAAGTGGCTACCTATTCGAAGATCGCAACGTGTCTGATGACTTCATACTTAGAAAAAAATCATCCAATTGAAAGAAAAAATATGTTTTCATTCATGTTCAGGCATATCTGATTACACATCTTTCTCTTACAAGACAAAAAAAGAACAAAAGCTACAAAGGCCTATTCATCTGCTACAGGAACTTCCGGATCAGCAGTGGAAACTTCCGGATCAGCAAGAGAAGTGACTCTTCAGCATTAACCGAAGGAGAGGCCTCATCTGCTTGAGCCGAAGTAGGTGGATCATCCATGTTCAGCTCTCCAACCTGTTCTTGGCCTTCTACTGTGGCTGAGACTTCTTTAGCCTACCCAGGTGCTTCTTTAGCTTCGGTAGGGGCCGCGAATTCAGTTTCAATGGGGGTTGTGGGTCCTTCTTCTTCCTTGATGATCTCATACGCCGGGATGCTTGAAAGATCGAGATCAGGGTAAAGCCCCTGGACCTTCTTAAGCCTATTATTGAAGCCATATTGGTAACTGACCACACTTGACTCAATTACCTCCTCCTTAAATGCCGAAGACTTCTTGAAATCTTTAACTGCCTTGATCGCCTACTCCTTCAAAGCCTCGGACTCCCTGATCGCTGCTTCGGCCTTCTTGGTCGCCTCGTCAGCCCTCTTGGCCATCTCATCGGCCTTCTGCTGAATCTCCTTGGTAGAGTGCTCCAAGGAGTGAATCTATTTTTTCCTCTTTTGGAGCTTGGCCTCCTATTCAGAGATCTTCAATTGAGCTTTCTTCAGCTTATTCTTTAGATCCTGAACCTCAACATCCTTATTATTGAGCTTCTCTTCCATGGCCAGTTTCAACTTCTTCGGCTACTTCTTTTTTGGCTTTCACATTTGAAGCTCCTCTTTCAAGCTCTTAAGGAAGTTGTCGAACCCTTCCACGCTTTCTTCATTAAAGTGATATCATGGACTAACTGCATTAAATCACCAAAATGTGAAGTTAGTTATGCTGAAGACCACCATAAGAAGATGAAGGAATGAGAGATCATACCTTCAGCATGGAAGAGATGCTGAATCAGACACCTCCACGAGACGTCAATTCTGGGTGGTTGCCTAGTCATGGGGCAATAGTGTGGCCTTCAATACTCTTCTGGCCATATCGGGAAGCGCCAGACCCCTCGCATCAGAGAAGAGGGAGAGGTCTATCTCGCAATCCCTGTCTAGGAGAGTATTCCTTATCAGACTCCCCTAGACTTGAGGTGCCTTGCCCTTATCCCTCGTAGATGGGCAAGGCGATGGTAGGTCAGCGGTTTTGGCTGCGGTCGGACTTTTTGAGATCTGAATCAGAGAACTTTCCCTGGGTGGAAGCTCTACCGATGGGACCTCGCACCTCCTCGATGACTCCCTCGCAAGAGCGATGCTTCTGCTGACTCTCTCCTCTCGGGCCTTCTTTTGGACTTCCGATCCCGTTGGAGGAATTTCAGATGCTTTCCTTTTGGTAGATCGGTGAAGCAAGTTGACATCATGCTTCATCCTGCCACCTGTCAGTAGAAACAAATCTCAAGGTTAGCTAACAAGGATGACTATGAAGCTGGATAAAAGCCGAAGCCGTCTATTGGTTGTACCTAACGAAGAGGACTCGCTAATCTGAGCGAGATGGAGATTCCTCTCTTCTAACAATTCCCGGATAGAAGTGACCTCGGACTCAGACAACAATGTGAAGTTCGGCTAGTCGGTCTTCAGAACCTTCTTACCAGTATTTGCACTCATATAAGGTTCTCTCCATTCTATATCAAACCCTTACGGTTGAGAAAAAAAGATGAACAAAAGTTGGGTTTCCACCCATGAATGGCACTAGGAATATCCTTAATTATTTTATAGCCAGGATAGGGGCCGATGACCCACCACCTGTAGCCATGGAAGTCTCTCTTCAAAGTGAAGAGAAAAGTGAACAGACTGGTCCTGGGCCTCACATTCGCTATATGGCAACGAACCAAAAACCCGCAGATGTTTTGAATGCTGTTCGGAGTCAACTGCACTTGGATGACATGGTATATGTGAAAGACTTTGACAAAAAGGGGTGCAATGGCAAGCAAAGACCAACTTTCAAGTGGTCTTCATATATGACAATGGTACCTGGCAGGGGCTTATTTACCCTCTCTTCGGATTGTGGAAGTATGAAAGGAAAATTATCAAGAATACGATAATACTCCCATAGGCGACCGACTCTACTGAAGGACAGAGAGCTCGGGATCAACTCCGATCGGGACTCAGCGATGGTCCCCCTAATAGGTCTTGGGGCACTAGAAGATTCGACCTCTCCTCCACCGAAAGGGGTCCTACCAGTGGCCAGAACCTTTAGAGTCCTAACCATGATGGAAAAAGGAGAAGGGGAAGGGAGGCCCTACCTATAAGAAGGACTATGAACCAAGAGAAGATAAAAGCAAAGATAGCAGAAAGCAAAATGCATAGGGCAAAGAAGCTTCCTTTGTCAACCTGCTCCCCTTTACATAGGGGGCAAAAGGCATTTCGGGTAGCCTTCTCGAAAGAGGAGACGTCTCTCCGATCGTGCCATGTATGAAGGTGCCAATTGCAGATACGAAGCCCCAAACGATGCCAATCGATTCGACGAGAGAAAAACCAAACTGATAGCCATGATCCATGTAACTACATTTGATGGCTGGGATTGAATTCGTACCTTATATCCAAAGAACAAGATGATGCCATGACCTCCATCCAAATTGAAGCCAAAGAGCCCGTCAGGTCACCATAATGGAAGTAAGAGATGCAATTCATCCACTCGCCATCTCCTTTTCGTAAGCCAATGAGTGAGCGACCTCTGTCCCCTGCACGACTCTTGAATCAGGTGGTAATTATTGCAAACAACTGAATCGAAGATTCATCATCATTGGTCAAGCATTTTTCGCCGGTAAACGACAATTCATAAGTACTCCCACTTCTCAAAGCTAATTATTGCTTCGAAAACTAGGAGTTAGGGGCAACTGTTGGGATAAACTGGCTCAGCAATGCCTAATTGTTGGTTCAAAGATGTAATTCAACCCCTTTTGAACCGGCTGCCCATACTAGAAGGCTCGAGGTGACCCCATAGACTGAAGAAGCAACAAGTCGACATCACCATTCCGATCTCATCACTGGGTCAGTCTTCGGCCCACGTCGAAGAGAGAGGTCTCGAAGCACATCCCTGATCCATAATATGCCATGCACCCGGTGGCGGGTCGGTCTTCTTCAGATCACTCCGAAGAAGACTGGTCCGAAGAAGATGGCCACTTCATTCCCCAACTTGCTTCTAAAAGAACTCCAGTCCACTTCAAAGAAGGCCATTCCGATGCGAACGGCTGGGGTGCCTTCAGCCTACTCCGAAGAGGATAGGTGCAAGGCAGTCAGCTAATTCGGCCTTGGACCCTTCCGAAGGATTGGCCCTGAAGCAAATCTCTCATTGATCTTCAATCTCCAGACATGGATATGGTTGTTATAACCAACCGCGTAGCCACTAACTCCAACAATATTAAAATGGCCAGAATCAGCCATGTGGCCACTAACTCCAGTACCAACAACATTGAGGTGGCCAGAATTAGACAGTAACCGCTTATGGTAATGGAGGAGTTAAGCTAACCAACTCCGCTTAACCAGAGGCAAGTGAGCTTAACTGCATTCTTGGCACATCTCCCGTTATAAATACTGGTAAGAGAGGGCACTCAAAAAAAAAAAAGCTATAGCAAGTAAGCCAAGCAAAGCTAAATTCTTTGAGTCTCTTTCACTCTCTCTCTAAGAACTCTCCATTTTGTTGCTCGAGCCTTCACTGGCTTAGGCACGGAGTGTCCCTTATTGGAGAAAATCCAGTCAAGGGGGTCTGTTTTGCAGGATTCTTGAAGGCGAACCAGCGATCCAGTAGCTCCATCCGGTCCGCGGAGGTTCGATGCCAACACTAACCAACCTCGAGGCCCCGCGAGCAAGGAAGCAATCTTGGCACTTACTTTTTTATGGATGAGAGAAGGCACCCTACGATTCCTATGCAACCCATGTTATGCCCCGAACCCAATACCAGGATCGGTCATGCTACCAGTCACACAAATCCTAGATATCCCCCTAGAGATCATGCCAAATCAAGTATACAAGGTTCTCAATATTTGTCCAAAATTAAAATTTAATTTAATTAACTAAATATCATTGGAATAATTTAAAAAAAATTAAATAATCAACTCATTCAATTCATGATCACTGAATGATCACTAAATGATCGATTTATTCATTACATAGAAATCGAAATTAGGACTAACTAGACAAAAAGGATCCTGATGCTCAGTATCACGCTCGTCCCCATTCCATGCTATGCATCTTGTGACTCTGAAAAATAATGGAGAATGAGCGTTACAATCCAGTAAGGACTCTATACAATCATACAAATAATAATATAATTTAGAAATAGCAAGTAAATAATAGAATATTATGTCATGCAATCAAAATAACTCAATGTCATATATAACAAAACCATTAATAAAATCATGATTTCTTTTTATGTTTCCATTTTGTTACCCTTCCTCTTTAGGGTTAATATAATTTGGAAATAGTAAGTAAATAATAGAATATTATGTCATGCAACCAAAATAACTTAATACCATATATAACAAAATCTTTTATAAAATCATGATTTCTTTTTATGTTTCCATTTTGTTATCCTTCTTCTTTCGAGTTCTGGACTAACCACGGTCATGCTTCAGCCCATGACCAGAAATCTCAGTATCAACTTTAGCCTATGACTGGGAAGCTCATTGTCATACTTCAGCCTGTGACTGAAAATCTCATTATCACACTTTAGCCTGTGATTGGCAATCTCGATGTCATATTTTAGCCTGTGACTAGCAATCTCATTATCATACTTCAACCTGTGACTGGCAATTTCAGTAACCACAATCCCGTGGCATGGCTAGTCCAAACACCTCAATTCTATTGGTTATTACTTTATCAATTCATATCATGTTGTCAAATCATATCATTTCAAGATTTTCAATAACCGGCATCACAATCCAACTCATTCAAAAATCATTATGTTGTCTGAACATAATATACAGAAAATATAGATAGTGATAATACCGACAATCATAAATATCTATCATGAGAAATCAAAAAATGCAATGCATATACAATCATGCATGTCAATACTCATATCCAAAGATTAAAATCATACCATGTAAAATATTTATATAAAACTGGTGATCATGTCCAGAAATCCTTACCTTTACCGGAGACAAATTTATCATACCCGTATCAATCTATACTCAAATCCTCACCTAGGTACTATGGAACTCGTTCAACGCCCTTCTATCCAGAAAGTTGCCTTCCTACAATAATAATTTTATTTTTAATATGAATAACTTTATGGTATAATAACTATAAATCCAAAATTTTCTATTCGGACTCCATCCATGATTCATCCACTGATACTCTAACTTCATAACTTTTCCAAGAGAGAAACTCTTAGATCTCCTATTTTTAATATTTATTTATTTGACTTGCTCCTTTTCTCTTTCTGTCCTCTTCTTTCTTCTCTTTCTCCTCTCTCTTGGTGTGGAGGAAGGGGTAGGGATGAACTAGCAGTTCAAATCCCTAAACAGTGAAAACGAGAACAAGATCCCGGGATTAAGAAACCCTGGTAGGACTAGCTCGAAACATAATACCTACTTAGAAGATAGAGAGAGCAAACCTCACACGTCTGATGTGCCTGATGCAGAGATCGCTCAACTCGGCGGATGCGGCCTGGATGCCCGAGCAGTCGAACCCGTGGAAGCACTGCCTTTCGGTCGGAAGGTCACGATGGCAAAGCTGACTGTCTCCGATGCCCGAGATGCCAGGGAGGACCTGTAGGCAAACAAAAGAGGGATTAGCGAAAATGAGAGATGTATTGAAAGGGACTGAGATGGGGTTGAGAAGGGCTTCGAGCTCGGTGTCCGGCTGGATTCCGAAGTCGAAGAAGGAGATAACTTGGGGCCTCGCACCCCACAACGTCCCGGAGGATGAAGGATTGTGGCCTCACACCACTCGACGTCCAGGAGGACGAAGGATTGTGGCCTCACACCACTCGACGTCCAGGAGGACGAAGGACTTGCGACGTCCTTGGGTGACGGACAGGTGGCCTCACACCACTCGACATCCCTGGGGACGAAGGCAACTTCACTCAAACCTAGTCTAAGAGACAATGGTTGGAGGATAGAAAACTCAAACTTTTTTCATTAATCATTCAACTCCTTTACAAGGGAGGGATTGGGTCCTTTAAACGCCCAAGGCCCATTTGAATTTCAAATGAAACCAAATTACAAGCTTTCTTGGGGATGCCAAAAACCTTTGACCTTCTCCTTTCTTTGGCCGACCAAAGGGACTTGGATTGGACGTGGCATGTGGGAGGGCTTGGAGAGGGGGATTGGCCTCTTGACTTCCTTCATTAGCATGCTCAATTTGGGAAGAAAACGTGGAACATGGCTTGCTTGAAGGGATGTGTTCCCTTGGGTTCTTCAACGCCCCTCTTTGGAGTGATTCAAGGCCGACCAAGTGGAGGGAGCTTTGGGCGTTACATGGTTGAGGGGTTGGAGAGGGGAGTGTGTCCTTTGACCTTCCATCCTTGCATGAAGACTTTGGGAAGAAGGCTTGGAAGAGGGCTTGCTTTGTGGCTTGGTCTCTTCAAGGATCTTCAACGCCCCATATTTGAAGGATCATGGCGTGATGTGGGGGAGGGAAGAGGGGATGGTGTCTCCTCCTTCCAATGTCGCCCAAGAGAAAAAGGCAAGGGGAGGGCGTGTGGAAAGCATGAGGGCGCCACCTTGTTTCTCTCCTTGGATGCCCAAGTGGCAACTGATGTGGCGCCACGTAGGTAGCTGAGGTGGTACCTGAGTTGGCATCTTTCCAAGTGAAAGAGGTGGGTTGGCCCACAAGGACTTGACTTGGTCTTGAAAGCCAGGTTGACTTCAATTGGGCTTGGGCCCAGTCCAAACTCAGACTCGAACCAAAAACAAATATAGGACTCATGACCTAACTTGACCCAAATTGGTCAAGGTACAAGACTAAACAAACTTAGACTAGCTACATGACTGGAAATTATGAAATTGCTTTGGCTCATAGCCTTATTACAAGACTCATAGAAGTGGACCCTAATCTGAGATCCACAGAGGGTTAAGGAGCCTCTATCGGATCCTGGTGCCCACACCATCTCTCCTCTTTCTCTCTCTTCTTTCTCTCTCATCTCTCATCTCTTCTCTTCTCTTCTTCTTCTCTCTTTTCTTCTTCTTTCTTCTCTCTTCTCTCTTCTCTTCCTCCTCTCTCTCTCTTTCTTTTCTTTTCTTTTTTTTTTCTCTTTCCTTCTCTTTTCTTTTTTTTTCTTTTCTTCTCTCCTTTTCTTCTTCTCTTTTTCCCCCCTCTTCTTCTTCTTCTCCACCAAATAGGGGTCTCCCCCTCCTTTTTTTTGCTTCTCTTTTCTTCTCTTCCCTTCCTCTTCTCTTATTCTCCTCTTCCTTTTTCCTCTCTTCCCTCCCCATCTCCTCTTCCTCTGCTTGACAAAACATGGCCGGTGGTGGTCCACGATGGCTCGGATTTAGAGCCACAGGAGAAGAGGACGGCGTACTCGTTCATGTCGAAGGAGAGGAGAAAGTGGGCGGCGAAGGCAGCATGGTGGGCGGCGGAGGCATCGAGCTCGACAATAAGGATTTTCTTCCCTCTTTTTTTTGTTTTCCTCTTCTCTTCTCTTCTTTTTCTCTTCCTTCCCCTCTCCTCTTCTTCATCTTTTCATCTTCTTCTTTCCTTCCTTCTTCTCTACCGAACAGAGGGTGTTGATGGGGAACATGGCGGTGTGCTCAACGATGCCGGCGATGGAACCGGCCACCATGAACTACCAGAAGTCGAGACCATCATGAGAGATACTGAGCTTGCCGGCGGGCGCAAGGGAGAGGAAGTTTAGTGATGGTGTCAGAAACTAAGGTAAGAGGTTGTTAAATAGGGTGGAGGGAGACCGACTCTTACTAGAAATTGGCTTCCCCCCTCCGACGAAATCGGGAGGGAGAAGGAGACTCTCTCTCTATTTCTTTTTTTTTTCTTTTTCTTTTTTTTTTTTGGACCGGTATTACAACCCATCCAAAAAGGAACAAATTCCCTAACAAAACATCCCCTTGACCTTACGGTTGCTGGAGATTCAGAGTTGAACAAAGCCACGTAAGAAAGGCAAGTGGATTGAACCCGCTTGGGATAATAATTTCCACAGGGTTTTGCGCATTCGTGATCTCAGCTCTCCCAAGAAGGCAACATGCATTCAAACTCCAGAAATACACACTACAACAAAAACCAGTTTTAGCAACCGATTTTGCAACCGATTTTTTTGTTATATTTGTGACCGATTTTGCAACCGATTTTGCAACCGATATATTTTCTGAATAATTTAGCAACTGATTTAAATCGGTTGCAAATTAAGTTACAAAATTTTTATTTTGCAACCGATTTTGCAACCGAAACAGAAATTGATTTAAAATTTTTTTAAATTTTTTTTAAAAAAAAATTTCGTTGCAAAATTCAAAAATAATAAAATAAAATTTAAATAAAATTTTGTAATCGAAAAATTAGTTGGAAATTTTTAATGATATTAGCCAACATAAATTTTCAGCCTACAGCAACTCCTGCAACTCATGCTTTTACTGGTAATCCTTCACGAGGAACTGGAGTAGATCCTTATCAGATGTATCGTGCACAAGGATCACGACGGGACGAGGATGACAATGAGGAGGACGAGGACGAGGAGGAATAGGAGCATTAGCACATTATTCATATTACCTTGCTCCACTAATTACTCTTATATGTTTTGCTTTATATTATGAATTGTACCTCTTGTTACCGTTATTTGTTTAGCTTTGTATTGTGAACTGCACCTCTTCATGTTTGACATTTTTGTTATATTTTTGTTGTTTTATTGTACATTTTCATGGATTCCCTCCTCTTGTTATCTGCAGATTGAGGCTGTGATGAGTTGCCTTGGTATCTTCGTGATGCTTCAAATTCTGAAAGTATATGCTAGATCGGACTATTTTGCATGGATCTAAATGGTGTTGCAAATTTGGATGGCTTGCTATTAATGCAAGCAACCATTTATTGTCTTAGACCCTTCTCAATGTACTAAAAAAAGCAATACTGGGCTTCTGAATCATATTTTTGAAAGTTTTGTTCGGTTTTTGTTGTTTTATTGATGATTTTCATGGATTTTCTCTTGTTACCTGCAGTTTAAGGCTGTGATGAGTTGCCTTGGTATCTTCGTGATGCTTCAAATTCTGAAATTGTATGCTTGATCGGACCATTTTGCATGCATCTAAATAGTATTGCAAATTTGGATAGCTTGCTATTATTGCAAGCAACCATTTGCTGTCTTAGACCATTCTCAATGTACCAAAAGAGGCAATCCTGAGCTTCTGAATCTTATTTTTTGAAAGTTTTGTTCGGTTTTTATTGTTTTATTGATAATTTTCATGGATTTTTTCTTGTTACATGCGGTTTGAGGCTGTGATGAGTTGCCTTGGTATCTTCGTGATGTTTCAAATTATGAAATTGTATGCTGGATCGGACCATTTTGCATGAATCTAAATGGTGTTGTAAATTTGGATGGCTTGCTATTATTGCAAGCAACCATTTGCTGCCTTAGACCCTTCTCAATATACTAAAAGAGGCAATCCTGAACTTCTAAATCTTATTATTTTTCATTAAAAGATACGACTAATTACGGTGTTCAAGTTATGACTTATAGTATTTTTTGGCTGTTTTAGCTTCATTTGAACCTAGTATTCAATTCCACTTAAATCCATTTGTAAATATGGCATTTTCTTTTCTCCCTCAGCTTTAAAAACCATTTGCGTTAAAAAACATGCTTGGGTTGGTGTGATACTTGAATGCTTATGATATATTTGATGTATGTATCTGTTATTTTTGGGTAATTGGGTGTGATTGAATCCTTGAAATGAATATCTGCTTTGTGCCTAAGCTGCCTAATGGATGTTTTATACTTCTTAGCTGTCTGTTATAAATTTATAAAATTCAGGAAAAAAATTATTTTTTGTATTTTTTTTTTAAATTCTTCAATTTTAGCAACCGATTTTGCAACCAATTTTTTTTTATTTTTCAGATTTTTTTTTTACCATCCGATTTTGCAACCGAATTTTTTTTTTTTTTTAGAAATTTTTTTTTACCAACCGATTTTGCAACCGATTTTTTTTTTAATTTTTAGAATTTTTTTTTTAGCAACCGATTTTGAAACCAATTTTTTTTTATTTTTCAAATTTTTTTTTTACCAACCGATTTTGCAACCAATTTTTTTTATTTTTCAGAATTTTTTTTTTACCAATCGATTTTGCAACCGATTTTTTTTTTATTTTTCAGAATTTTTTTTTAGCAACTGATTTTGCAATCGAATTTTTTTTTTCAGAATTTTTTTTTACCAACCGATTTTGCAATCGTTTTTTTTTTTCAAAAATTTTTTTTTAACCAACCGATTTTGCAACCAATTTTTTTTTTACCAACCGATTTCGTAACCGATTTTTTTTTCTTAAATTTTTTTTAGCAACCAATTTTGCAACAATTTTTTTGAAAAAAAATTAAATAAAACAAATTAAATTAAATTCGGTTGCTAAATCGGTTGCTAAATTTTGCAACCGAAAAAAATCGGTCATAAATTTTTGCAACCTATACTTTTGTAATCGACTAATTTTGGTTATAAATTAATTTTGTAACTGATTTTTAATTATTAGCAACCAAAAAATTGATTGCTAAATTTAATTTTCCTTGCAGGGTCAACCATTATAGATCCATTAGCGTGAGTCTTCGTGTAGCAATGGTACTCTGATAATGCCCTACATTCCATCAGAATCCTCACACGCATCCAATACCAGCAACCATGCAACCTCCGACCCTTTATGCTCCAAAAAAATAAACTACTAATGACTTATTGTCTCAGCTGCTGGCAGTGATTCTGTTACGGATATGTAATTTAAATTCATGATGGCCAATTACGTTAGATCGTGCTAAGAATATAAGTATATTATTAAATTAATATTAAAAATAATTAAAACTCACAGGATTAAGGTACTGTAATAAAATGGATTAAATTAATTCACTATTCCATACTATGAAACTGAATTGAGAAAGTGTATATACCTAAAGGTCATGTTTATCTTGTAGTGCTGTTGTTACAAGGAACGCCAAGGCAAATTAATTATGGATTTTATCTCTTTTTATGGGTTTGGTTCCAAGTGATTTTAATGAAGTGGATGCCTTCTTGATAGGCTTTTGATAGTCTATATTTATATTTATGTAAGGTTTCTAATAGTGAACTCATGGACTTTTTATAACTAGGTTTTTTAGATTTGTATTTATCATATAGATTTTTTTTTAATTAGAGAGATAGTTGCTAGTAAAACTGAATTTAGATATGAATATAAATTCACGTACAACTAATACAAATAAGGTCCGTGAAAAAAAGAACTGAGAAGCTAAAACTATAGCCATGTAAGAAGTAATAATATTTTATGATATCATGCAGCGTCTTCCATGCTAAGATTAATTAATTTTGAAAAAAAAAAATTTATAGATATTGCTCTTAACTGTATTTTATTAATAATTATCATCAATTTGCACAACACGAAGTAACTATAAGTAGTCGCACTCTAAACAGTTATATAATATAAATCTGGATTCCAGCAAGTATCTAGAGATTGAAATTTCGAACAAAACAAGGCAAACAAAAATAAATGCATTAAAGAATAATCACCTGTAGAAATCTTAGACAAAGGCATATCTAAAAACGAAGGTCCTATCATTGGAATCATAGAAAGCATAATCACGAAAAAAGAAAATACATATTAAGATTAGTGGCAAGCAATCTGATGAGCAAATCCCTTGAAGCTCATAAGAACATAACAGTGCCCCATATAGAGTTGATAGATAGTATAAATTTTATAAAAAAATTAAAATTTTGTGGCAAACTAAAGTATCACGGGATAAAAATGATTAGAATATGAAAAAATAAAGACCAGAAGCCATGATCAAGAAAAAAAAGGCTGGTAGACTGTAGCTTTAACTAATAGAGACATCTAATATCAAATAATAATATCCAACATAATATATATTTTGAGGACGAAATAATTAAAATAAACATATTACAATGGTAATACAAGGGAATCACTATTTGATAAAATAATTCAAAATTAATTATATAAAATTTAGTAAATAATATACCATTTCAGCCTTATTTTTTTATTTTTTTATTGTTAGTACTTTGAATCATAATTGGTAAGGATTTGTCTTAGATTGCTAGAGATATGTAATATAAATTTATTTTCCTTGAAGATCAACTATGATTAGATCCAACTAACAATATAAATATATTATTAAATTAATATTAAATATAATCAAAAATCATTAAAAAAAAGAAAAAATAACTTGTCTTGAAATGTGCAAGACACTATTCTAAAATGATTCTTGATTCTCATTTGCCGCCTAGATCGCTTGGCCTGTAGCTTCTTACATGGCCCGGGTGAGGGGACTCCTGGCCAGCGTCATCGGGCTTGTCGATCGGAGACGATCAAGGGGAACATAGTCATAGTCGTGGGGATGAAGGAACTTGATACTGTGTCGTGGTCTTCCTGTGGGCCTCTCCAATGGAAGAAATCTTCACCGTATCGTCCCTCTGTCGGGCGGACTTGCAAAACAGGGAAGACCTGCACTGGGGATTCCGGCAGAGGCACTCCGACGATCAAGTCAGTGGGACGATCGAAGGAAAATAAGAGACCTCTAAGGCGGAGAGCTTGGGGGACTCTCTGCTGCCAGAGGGTGATAATGAAGAGAGTGTATTGTTTCTTCCTTCCTCCTCCCTTACCTCTACGCCGGTTTTTGTGTAGACGAATGGCTCCTGTCATTCGGGGGAGACGTGCTGGTCTTGATGTAGACTTGTCATGCTAGGATAGCCTGTGAGGCCATGATGGATTGGTGAACCTTCTTCTTCTAGGTGGTTCAGGAAGTTGGTGCAGGGGTACAGTACCTTGGACATGGCACCGTTCACTAGTTAGCGTAAACAGTAGTTTAGGAAACTTAAACGTAAACCTTCCTTGCAGACGGCGTGTCAGGCGGCGGGCCATATGGCCCACGTGGAGGGGATCCTTGGAAAGAGCGCCGGGCCCACGTGGATGGACCCTTGGGAAATGCGCCAGGCCCACATGAATGAGACCGAACTGTGCGGTGTACCTGATGACCGAGCCGGACTGGGATGTCGAAATGCCGAGCCGACTGGGATGCCGCTCCAGGTTGCCATGTGGGCATGCGGACCGAGAGAAAGCCCGCAGGACCTTCCCATGCACGCGAACCGTCGTGTGCATGGTGCGGGGGCTCCGCGCACGAACCCATGCATGATGAGTGTGCAATGGCTGAATTGGGCACCGGTAGCGAAAAAGAAACCGGAGGGGGCGGAAGCGTCGGGGCGCACCGTGGTTGCGGGCCCGGGGTGCAGGAGTGCCGGACCAAGTGGAACCCGCTGAACTGGGGCCGGAGCAGGCAGATATGGGCCGCGGGAGCGCCGAGCTGAGGCAGGCGTCCTGCCAGACCGGACCCGGGCATGGGTGGAGCCTCGCGGGGTGGAGCCAGACTGGCACGACGGATTGGGAGCCACCGGAGTCGAACTGGGCACGTGCCGTGGGCGTGCCAGACTTGGTTGGTGCGGAGCCGAGCGCGGGCGTGACGCCCTGCTCTCCATTGCGCAAGGCCAGATCAGATCGGGATGCTGGGCTGCTCTCCCGCGGCCGAACCAGAGGAGCAGGATCAAGGTGCGGGTGAGGTCGCGCCGGACTAGTGCCAGAGGCGCCGGGCAGCGGGAGCCGGATCGCTGCGGGCATGCCGAGCTGAGCCGGAGCCTTGCGGACGGAGCCACGCGTGCTACCGAGCTGGGAGCTGCCACGGCGGGGTCGTTCCGGGCCGATGCAGGGCCGAGCTGGAGGAGCTGGGGCTCGGGGGTGCGCTGCCCTGGGCGTGCCGCGGTGCCGAGCTCGGAGGTGAGGCAGAGGCCCACGGAGCCGACTCCTCCGCCCGCTAAACCGGATCGGGGTGAGGCAGAGGCCCACCGTGGGAGAGCTGGGCGCCGGAGATCGGGCTGCCATGGGCGGAGGAACCCCACGCGGGTGCTTCGCAAGCGGTGCAGGTGCGGACCGAGCTAGGGTCCCGCAGGCGCGCCGACCTGCGCCGGAGCCGGAGGGGGGTTCGCTCGCCGAAGTCCGGCCGGGAGGAGCCGGAGCCGCGCGAGACCGCCGACCTGTCTCGGGGGCGCGCCATGCAGGCGAGGTCGGGCGGAGTGGAGCCATGGACGCCATGTTGGAAGGGATTCCGTGCGGTACCTTGGCATGTGCGCGGTACCTTGGTGCGGGTATGCTGTTCTGTACTGGCAGAGCATGTGGAGGCACTGATCTGAGTGCGGCTTCTTCCTGACGATACTTGGGCCGGGCAAAGTGGAGCCGGACTGATTCGGAGAGCTTCGTAGGCCGAAGTTGGCTACCCTTCATGCCTGGCGGGGCTCCAAGCAAGGCTGTCGAGCTGCCGACCTGGTCGAGGTGCTAGCCCGGCCAAGCTGAGCTCCAGGCATGGTCAAAGTGGGCCAACCGAGGTGCCGACCTGGCCAAGCCCATGTATGCCTGAAGTGGACTAGTTTCTTCAAGTGGACCCATCATTATGTCTGGGCCGGATGTGTTAGTCATCACTGTAACACTCATATAAGATTAAACTCGATAACTCCATCCCAAAATATAACCGGAAAGCCTTCCTGCAGACACACCATGAAAAGATGGGGCTAGAACTAGGCCGGGCCGGGCCGATTTGGGCCACACCCCAACCTGAGCCAGGTCCGAAAAAAATTTTGGACTTTGAGCTGGGGTTAGATCCAAATTTTTTTCAAAATATCAAGCCCAAGCCCGACCTGAGCCCAAGCCCGATGGGTTGACCCGAATCGAAGTAGCCTGAATAAAGCCCGAACAATTTGAATAAAAAAAAAATGGAGAAACAGGGTGATGCGAGACGACTCTAAGATTGCTAATCATGTAGGAAAAATAGTAAAATAATTTTTTTTTATGATTTTTATAATTTTATTTGCAGGCTAGATTTCCAAAATAAATTAAGAACTAGCATAAGGAGTAGCAATGCAAAGAATCATCATATCACATGCAAACTCATGCAAAATAATAAATAACCAGGACCCGAGAATTGAGAAACTCCCGGATTAGGATAGTTTATCTTCATCAAAATAGATATCAAGAGAAGGGAAGGTTTCTTACCAGTTAGAGATTGAAAACTTTGCAGTGGAAAGGATCACTCACACTCTGATTGGAGCCTGGAAGAACAAGCTTCAGTTCCTTGAATCTGAAGGCTGATCTGGGTAATCCTGAAGGCAAGGAAAGTCTCCTCTGGGGAGGTGAAGCACCTTGGAGATCCTGCAAGCGTCAGGGGTCAATCAAAATAGCAATTAAACAAAGGAATAAAAACTAGGGTTCAGAAGGGAAACAAAATTAGGTTTAGGTGTGGGTGTCCTGGGGAAGAAGCAATTGCTTGACTAGGACAGTAGCTAGGGTGTCTTCCTCTGGATGTGGCTGATCTCCCGGGATGCAGAGGGAAGCTAGGGCAGCAGGGGTTCGGCCAAGGGACACAAGGAGAGCACTCAAGAATAAGAACCAAACACAAGAACAAAACAATGTCTCAAAATTTCAGCAAATTGTATTCATAAGAAAAAATTGATTACAAGAGGGGAGATGTGAGATATTTATAGAGTTCCCATGCCCTCTCTAACTAGGATTACACTTAAGTTAACAAGCCTTTTCCTAGATAGATTACATGTCCTTTCCTAGCTAGGTTAGAATTACAAAGCTTAAAAGAACTAGAAATCATAACTAGGTTTAGAACTTTGACTAGTCTTCTCCTCTTTGCTTCATGCTTTGACTTGGTTAACTCCAAGGACGCCTAGGATGGTGTTTTGGGCTTCTAGGAGCAGCAATGGGCCGGCCAAAGGGTGAAGGGTGCATGGGCTTGGACCTCCTGAAAGCTGGGGTGCCCTGGATAGAATATTCTTGGAATAAAAAGAGCATCTTAGTTCTGGTGGGCTTGGGCTTGGTGCCTGGACTTGATTTCCTTAGGCTAAGATGCAGGTGAACCTCTGGAATCATGGATGCCCTGGTTTGGAAATATGCTATGGTATCTGAAGAGGAATCTGGAAGGCATCTGGAAGGAATCAGGATTTTTGGAAAGCATTTTGGATCCTGGGATGTTACACAAAATCCAACAAGCTGATGTAGTGGCCTCTGACTCCTGGATGTGGCCTGGTGGAACTCCAAAATAAGGTAACCTCCTCTTTTGTACAAAAATTGAACTTATACTGGACTCATAGCTGAAGTACAAGACTCGATATACTGACTAGGGTTGAGAGTTGAGACAAATCAACTAACCTCAACTTATTATAGGACTCAATCTTAATTGATTATAAAACTTTCAAAACTTTGACACATAACTAAGTAAACCATATGGAATTCATTGACCTGTGTCTGATCCTGGTGTCCCCACCATAGGGCTATCAGGAAGGAAGGAAATCGGAGCCCGAAGGGGTAGGGGTGCCGGGGAGGAAGGAGATCGGAGCCCGAAGGGGCGAGGGCGCGAGATCGTAGCGGGGACCGGGCGCATCAGGTGCGAGCACCGGGACCGAATAAGGGACATCGTAGCTGGTGAGCTATGGGGTCGCACAAGGGGGGACAGGGCGTGAAGTGCATGTGCCGAGGTCGAGGGAGGGAAATCAGAATCGAGGTAGCGGGGTCGCACGAAGGCGGCAGAGCTAGGGGTACGAGTGTTGCCAGGGCCGGGGAGGCTGATGCAGAGCCGGTGGATGGCACAGAAAGTACCACTGGGACTAGATGGGTGAGGGTGGCGCCGACGACTGAAACGAGAGAGAGAGGCTTCAGAGGCATGGATCGATGATGGTTGGATCGCTGGAAAAAGCTGGAAACATCTGGAAATAACTTAAATGAGAGAACCTTTAATTCGGGCTCAAATCCATTTTAGACTGGCTATTTTCGAGCAAGATCGAGCCTAGCTAAAAGGATGCCCGAACCCGGCCCCAAAAATTGAATGAACCTTCTTCTTAGGCTCAAAGCCCGACCAAACCATTTTGGAGCTTGGCTCGAAACCCAACCCGATTTTGGGCCTGCCCGACCCAGTTCCAATCCTATAAAAAGATAACATAGTTCTAACCCAGGAAATAAAAATAATAATAATAAAACTTGATAAAAAATTTTAAAAAAATAAGAGAACAAGCATTTTTTTTTTTAATTCTACCGCAACCTATACCAAGAATCCAATTTATACATCCAAAAATTAACCAATCCAAAAATTAAATATTAATTAAATTAATGGTTAAAAAATAATTAAATAATTAACCTATCACTGGTTAAAAAATAATTAAATCGATTGTGATATTTATTAAAGTAAAAAATAAAATATAAAATAAATTCAAAATTTTAATTGGTACAGAGAGTTTTAAACTTTTTATTCTCTTCAAGATCGCCAACAGATTCTGGTGCAACGCGGTCCCCCCCATCCACCCAGCCGAAGCCTGGCCGATCTGCAATCCCCAAGGATGTGCCTGAGCTGCCGCTGGTACTTGATGCCCTGGTACGCATGTAACATGTCAATATGTCATGGGCCATCATCATGGCTCCCCATCCTGGTGAGGGGGTCTGTAATAAACCGCTCTGAAGATACCTTACCAAGAGGCCAGGCTGCCTAAAAGAAACATCAAACGACACCCCATGTGATGATGCATGCAAGTCCCGCCCCCTCCCCACCATGGCCATCCACACATCATTGTCCTTGCACTGCACCACCAAACTCCACCACCGCTTAACTTTCCTCATTTAAATACACCCCTTAGCTTTTTTCTTTGTAGTTCTTCTTGAATACTTCAAAGACTCGACATCATCTTTTTTTAGATAAATCAGAGGATAAGCTTTAAGATGTAAGAGATGGAGACAAGGATCCAAAGAAAAATATAAACTCTTGAAGCAGCATAATAGATGTAATACATCACATTACTTAATTTACACGCTTGACAAACAACAGCGGGTCCTGGAATACATTAACCTGGATTAAAGAGAAAGAAAAAGAAGGTAAAATGGAAGACCACAGGAGGACAACAGGTTGCAATATGGAAGGAAGCCACCACAAGGTCCGATGAACAGAATCCACAGACATGCTCAAGGCCTGTTCTTGAATGGAATGGCTCTGATGACTACCTGGTGGTAGATGGCAGCAAGGGCAGCTCCACAGAAGGGACCAACCCAGAAGATCCACTGAGAACAAAACCACAAAATTTGCAAAATTTATTAGCATCGGATCCCAATTCATCAGTTTCTAAAGAACCCAATGGCTACACAAACATGTATGAAGAATGCTTACCATGTCATCCCAAGCTGGGCGCCGGTTGTAGATGACAGCAGTTCCAAGACTTCTGGCAGGGTTGATGCCAGTGCCGGTGATGGGGATGGTGGCCAAGTGGACAAGGAAAACAGCAAACCCAATAGGCAAGGGAGCAAGAATCTGCACCAAACCACCATAATTATCTTCAGCCAAATTATGAAGAACAGAAAAAGTTTCTAGGATGGCAAATATTTTCTTGCAGAACTACAAGCCAGAACAAGGTACCATATCTGATTCCAGAGGTATACCAATAGTAGAGTATCATGATATCACTCTTTCCATAAAGAAAAGGCATTTCCATCCTGAGGGAAAGCAAAGAATGCTTACAGGAACATGAGAATCTCTGGCATTCCTCTTGGCATCAGTGGCAGAGAAGACAGTGTAAACAAGGACAAAGGTGCCAATAATCTCAGCACCCAAGCCAGCACCCTTGGTGTAGCCATGGGCAACAACATTGGTTCCACCACCATTGCTCTCATAGAGGCCCCTCTGGAAGCCCTTGACCACACCAGCACCACAGATGGCACCCAGGCACTGCATCACCATGTAGAATAAGGCCCTCAACAGGGACAGTTTCCTTGCCAGCAGAAGGCCAAAGGTCACTGCTGGGTTGATGTGGCCACCTGCCCAAGTAAAAAGATAAGCACTTCATCAAAAACAAATATTCCTCCCTATGAAGAGTCCCCCCCCCCCCCCCCCCCCCACACACAAACAACAACAACAACAACAAAAAAAAAAAAGAGAGAGGGAGAGAGAGAGAGAAGAAAAGAAAATAATAAATGCTTGATAAATCATGGTTTTGCCCCCCTTTTTTTCTTTTAGTAAATAAGAAAATCTCTCTAAGGGAGGATCAGAGTTTTTAGATCTCTGAAGGAAGCTTGTTTAGCTAGTTTACTACTAATTTCTTCTTTGTAATACACCAATCGAAATGAAAAGAAATGTAGCGATTCGTTAAAAATTTCCATGTTCAACGGGCAAAAACCAGTATACAGTATAAAAAAATAACAAAAACAAAAATTCCCATCTTTTAAAAAATGATGAAAAAAAAAATGCTACTACAGCCCATGGGTTATAGGTTCAAGGTTAGACAAGGATTTTTGAGTTTTTATTAGCTTAGAAAAGAAATAAACTAAATCTTCTTTAGAAAAAAGGACTCGTTCAGGTTGGATCTTCTAACTTAGCAAAGTTATACCTAGGAAACTAGAAACAGAAAACTGATACCAAAATTTAAAAAAAAAAAAAAAAAAAAAACTAAAAACAAAAAGAAAAGAAAAGAAACCAGATTAAAATTGATACCAAGATTTTTTTAAAAAAAACTAAAAACAAAAAGAAAAGAAAAGAAACAAGATTAAAAATACAAGATAACTATTACATGTTTGGCCCAAAAAAAAAAGAAAGAAAGGAAACAACACATACCAGAGATGCCAGCAGTACAGTAGACCAAGGCAAAGATCATGCCTCCAAAGGCCCAAGCAATCCCCTGGACGCCTACAGTGGCACACAGGCTGGAGGCCCTCTTCACACCCATGACAGTGAGGATGCTGATGTAGAGAAAGAGGAAGGTGGCCATGAACTCGGCTATCCCAGCCCTGTAGAAGGACCATGACCTGAGCTCCCCTGGCTCAAACAGTGGTGCTGGAGGTGGCTCCTTGTAGTCCTTGTCACCGCTCTGCGCTGCCGTCCCTATGGGCTGCCTCTCCGCAAACTTGTTAGCTCCAAGCCTCACATCCTCCTCCTTCCCCTCCATCTCTCTCTCCCTCTCCCGTCTCCTTCCCTCTCCCAAAGCTCTTCAAGCAAAGAAAGAAGAGAAAGCCAAGAAGGAAAGAAAAGCCCGTGACTTGAAGGGAATCCAAGGACCTGCCTGGAAGCTTTTATAAAGGTGGTGATGGACAAAACAAAGGGGCTTTAATTTGGGGTCCAAAACAGACCATGACCACCAACAAGGCTAGCTAAGAAGATAGGATTAACAAATAAAAATGAGATTTAAAAGAGTTTTAAGTTTTTCTGGTGGAATTATTTACTTAGATTGTTCTGGAAAAGGCCTGAGACTTGTGGCATGTGGGGACAATGCCAGGGCGATGGGTCGCCCGTGCTAATCTTCTTTCTTTCCTTTTTTTTTTTTTTCTTTTTCTTTTTTTTTTCTTTTTTTTTTTAATAATAAAGAAAAGAGGAGTTAGATTTCATACATGGCCACCCCCAGACGGTCCAATCCTAACCAGAAAATGTACACCAGTCTCATAACCAACTGCACTGGTACCTCATTTTCTTTCTTTCACAAGAAAAAAATCAGCTTTAGCAACCGATTTTGCAACCGATTTTTTTGGTTATATTTGTGACTGATTTTGCAACCGATTTTATAACCGAATTTTTTTAAAAAATTTGTGATCGATTTTGCAACCGATATTTTTTCTGAATAATTTTGTAACCGATTTAAATCGGTTGCAAATTCAGTTGCAAAAATTTCATTTTACAATCGATTTTACAACCGAAACAAAAAATATTTTTAATTTTTTAAAATTATTATTTAAAAATTTAGCAACCGAAAAATTCGGTTGTAAATTTTTAAAAAAAATAAATTTAAATAATAATTTTGCAACCAAATTTTTCGGTTGCTAAATTTTTTTTGAAAATAAATTTTATAATTTTTGAAATTTGCAACCGATTTTTTTGGTTGCAAAAAAATTATAAATATATAAATTTTCAATTTTTTTATAAAAAAATATTCAAAATTTTGTAACCGATTTTTTGGTTCCAAAATTTTTTTAAAATTTAATTTTTTTAAAATTTTGCAATCGAATTTTTTGATTGCTAATTTTTTTTTGAAAATAAATTTTATGATTTTTGAAATTTGCAACCGATTTTTTTCGATTACAAAAAAATTTATAAATATATAATTTTAAATTTTTTATAAAAAAATATTTTAAATTTTGTAACCGATTTTTGAATAATTGAATGTGATTGAATCCTTAAAATGAATATCTGATTTGTGCCTAAGATGTCTAATTGATGCTTTATATGTTGCCACTATATCTAATAGGTGTGATTGAACCCTTCTCAATGATTTGTGGCTAATGTTGAAATGAATATCTGCTTTATATATCTCAGCTTAAATTTATAAATTCAAGAAAAAATTTATATTTCATATTTTTTAAAAAAATTATTCAATTTTAGCGACCAATTTAGCAACCGAGTTTTTTTTATTTTTTCTAGATTTTTCTTTTAGCAACCGATTTAGCAACCGATTTTTTTTATTTTTCCTGGACTTTTTTTTAGCAACCGATTTAGTAACCGGTTTTTTTTATTTTTCCTGGATTTTTTTTATTTTTTCTAGATTTTTTTTTTATTTTTTCTAGATTTTTTTTAGCAACCGATTTAGCAACCAATTTTTATTTTATTTTTCCTGGATTTTTTTTTTTAGCAACCGGTTTTTTTTTATTTTTTCTGGATTTTTTTTTTACCAACTGATTTAGCAACCAATTTTTTTCAGAATTTTTTAAATATTTTTTTGATTTTTTTTTCAAAAAAATTATGTTAAATTCATTTGCTAAATCGGTTGCTAAATTTTGCAGCCGAAAAAATTCGGTCATAAATTTTAGCAACCTATACTTTTGCAACCGACTAATTTCAGTTACAAAATCGATTATAAATTAATTTAATAATTAATTTTTAATTAGTAATAATTAAAAAATTGGTGGCTAAATCTGATTTTTTTTTTTTGTAGTGTTTCAGGAATTCCGTTTGGCTATATTAAGATTTACTATTATTTATTTTGTTTTTAAAAAAAAAAATTTACAGTATTGGACATATGATGAGCCTATTTGGTTTCCCCGTGGGACTCGAATATTAGCTTGTGGTAAGCTTTTGAAATTTTTTAAATCCATTGAGGAGATGGAGAGAGAGCGGGCAAAGAGGCTTTTCATTATTTATTGCTTCCATGGTGCAAGTGGGCGAAGTCCAGCGTTTTAATGGACCACCAAGGCACCAACAGCTGATAATGGAATCTTTACAACCTAGAAGACAATCATTATCCGAAAAATATAAAAGTCACAAATATTATTTAATTCAATGAAAAATACACTTGCAACCTTTACTAATAAATATCATTAGCGTGCAATTTGATAGCATCCCAATAAATTTACTTCTAGCTCGTTATTTTTTTTTTTTTATAGAACAAAAAAATAAAGAGTTAGATCTCGGAAAAAAAATACGGTTTTCCTATCTCGATCAAAAATATTTGATATATGATATATATTAATTTTATATCACCGTTATTTATCTTAAAAATAAGTATACCAACCCAATCATCATTGATGTTAGCCGGATAAATAAAATTTATTAATCCATTAATTTTTAAAAACATCATCAATAATTAGTGAGCCTTTGAGGCTATAACGAGCCTTTTTATAAATTTTAAGAGATAAAATGTAAAAATTTGAATGAGTAGACGCTACATCATGAATCTAGAGTTGCGTACACTGGAGTTCGAGGACATCAAATCAAATGGCGTCACTGCCGGTGAGAGATGACCGTTGTGGAGTGTGACGGCTTGACTTTTATTCATGGAAGGACTAATTAATGGCTTGGAAATTATTTGAGCTTGGCACGAGGAAAAGGTGATACAACGGCTAGTCTACTACGTGTTTCACAGTGGCCGGCAGATGGCAATGGCTTTCCTACCCGTAATTCGTATGATCGTATCTTGTACCATGGATTTGAAAACTAGTTTGGAGCATCTTGACTAGGTTTATGGGTTGATAAAGCCTCAGGCTTCACTGTTTGAAACTTGCTAGTAAAAGAAAGCAACCGACAATTTGAAACTTGTCAGCAAAAAAGAAAAAGCAAAGTCGAATTTCGAGATAGATTTGAAGACTTCACTAACAAGGACGACTTGATTTACCGACCAGAGACCAAACAATTTAAGAACTGCCTCAACTTGTTGGGATCGCCAAGCAAGCTTACAGAAGAATCTGAGATTCAAATTAAGGTTGCGTATTTCTAAAAGAAAGTTACAATGCATTTTGCTTGAGATTCTAATTACAAATTAAAAGACCCCTAAAATGAATGCAATTCTGTCGCCATTATATCCCTTTCTACGATTTGTAGTATTCGATTTGTAGTACGTGGAGTGTGGCAAAATGTTTTGATCGGTAGCTTTCTTATCGTTTAAGCCAAAACATCGTTGCCATTGCATGGTTGACATCAACCACGAGAATAATTGTATACTTGGCACAAGGAATTATGATACGAGGCTGCGAACAAATTTTACCATTTTCCTTCCTTTCTGGTTGTACACTGTGTACATTGATTTGTATAATACCTAGAAAGCATCAAATGTTTGGAAATAAAGCTAAAAATAAAGCTAACATGGAAGAACACGCATCATCAAGTTCAAACAATTGTTGTTGATGACATTTAATAAACTACATGGAGATTTGAAATGGAAAGGTTTATTCCAGCTCGAGGAGTTCATATACTTCTATTACCAAACCTGATGTAAACCCTTGTCAAGTCCATGCCGAATATTTGAAAGCATGCATGATTTTAAGTTATATCAGCTCTTCATTTAAATAGAATTTTATGCATACTGAATGTAATTCTCTTCATAAGAAAATGGCATGCATCCTTATGAAGAACAAAATTGACCATTTCAATTGATGACATGTAATGAATGTTTCGCGCATCAAGTTTGTATTAATTCATAACTACATCTAACTGTTAGAGATTTGGAGGGAAAATCCAAAATTCCCTCCAAGCTATTCCTTTAGTCTTACGTGGGAAAAGGAGAACATCACAAAGATGTTTATTTATGATCCCTCTTCTGTTTGGTCTCGTACCGTCTTGGACCGGGCCGCGCGTGCGTGTGACCCGGTTCGGTTCGGTTCGCACGCATGCCGTGGCGTGGTATGTTATTTTTGCCCATTTTTTTCCTTCTTTTCCGTTTTCTACACCGGACCGAAACTGCATCACGTCTTCTCCGAGCGTCGCATCCGGACTGTATCGCATCTTCTCCGACCATCGCGTCCTCTGCTGTACCGCGTCGCGTCTTCACCGAGCGGTATTTCTTCACGGCACTTCTCCATCTATAAAAGGATAGAGTCAGATCACAGATGGATGATTATCAATCTATTTTTCCAATCTCTCTCAATCTATTTTCCCGATCTAGAACTCTCTTTCGTTCTGGGTTTTCTTTTCAATTTTTTTTTTCCACTGCTGGACGAAGCCATAGTCATTCTTTCACAGTCGTGCCTGCAGAAGGGATACCTGGTTGTATCTTGAGACAGAATTCTCGGATTGAATCCTGCACGAGAGCCGAGAATCGTCTTAGGATAGTGCCTCTGCATGCCTCCGGTCAGAAATCCTAAATCTTAACTTTTATATACTCTATATTTATTGTTTCTAGGTTTTATATATATACTTATAGTACCGTTTTACATAGCATCATTTATTATTTTAGGACAGAATATATACAGATACTTTATATTCATTGTTTCTAGATTTTATTTCATAACGAAGATTTTAATACTAACTCCATCATCATGATTATTAGCAACTGTAAACAAATAAATTACATGAGTCCGATCTCAAAAACTCATGCTGTGAACCTTTTACATTGAACTTATCTTGGCTCCAACCTTTCATAATCTGGGGGCCAAATTTCTAAGCTAGAATCCTTTCCTTCATTTTCCTTTCCTTCCCTCCAATCTTAACCATACATACAAGCGAACCTCTCATAAGATATGTTGGTTTCAATCAAATCAAGGTTACCCCTCGTCCAATGGTAGTTGGCCACCTTCTAAGCATTTGCACCAACACAATAGAAGTTGCATCCTTTCACAATGTAGCTTAATTTAGTGTCAAATGAAAAGCATGTTTGGTATTTAATATCTGTGTGTCCACTTGTCCACCATCATTGATGATGACTTAGCAGCATTGGAAGATGGTAGAGGGTCCTAAATGGAATCCTCCAGCTTGTATCCACTACCACTCGATTCCCTGGTTTCCAATGGTTCTATCACTCTATGCGGGCCCACCACGAGAGGAGAAAGAAGTAGCATGTGAGACAACCCGCTCCGTCCCTCGTTAGCTGGCCGCATGAGACCCGGGCCCCACTGCCAACCACTGCGCGCGTGTCACCATATCGGCCGCGCCGGACACCTCGCCCTCCAACCGCCCACACCTTAGCCACTCTCCACGTGTCCCCGCGTCGCGTCATCGGGTTCTCCCCGGGTCAGCAGTCTGGACAGCAGGGTTTTTTTTTAAATATTATTTTTAATATTTATTTTCTAAATTAATGCTACTCCCGTTTTATATATCGATTTAGATATACGTATATATATATATATATATATATATATATGAAATCGCAGTAGAACCCGTGATTTCAAAAACTCATAATAATAATAATAATAATATATTTGGAATTACCGGTTTAATGATTTCTCTTCTATTTTTTTTATTTTAAATTTTAAAAAAATAAAAAACTAATAAAAAATTAGAATATTTTTTAAAATAAATAAATAATAATAATATAATATTATAATAATTTTTTTAAATTATTATAACATGTGATTTTATAGTACGGTTGCCGATCCGGCCACTAGTCTGATAGCTAGTTCGGTTCCGGCCATCGATCCGACAGTCAGTTCGGCTGCTAGATCGGTGCCAGTACGATAGTCGGTCTAGTTGACAGTCCGGACACTGGTCTGACAATCAGTCACCAGTTTGACGGTCGATCCGGTCGCTAGGATCCGGCCACCGATCCAACCACCGGTCCGGCCATTGGTCTGATCGCTGGTCCGGCCACCAGGGTCAAGACGGACCGGCGATCGAACTGGTGGCTGGACCGGTGGCCAGACCGGCGGTCGGACCGATGGTCGGATCCTGGCAACCGGATCAACCGTCAAACAGGTGACCGACCATCAGACCAGTAGTCGGACTGATAACTAGACATGCGATCAGACTGGCACCGATATAGCAGCCAAACTAGCTATCGGATCGAAAGCTGGAACCGGACTAGCTATCAAATCGATGACCAGATCGACGACCAGACTGCAAAATCGTGAGTTATAATAATTTTAAAAATATTATAATATCATATTTTTATTTTTATTTTTAATTTTTTTTTAAATTTTTATTTTATTTTTATTTTTTATTTTTTATTAAAATATAAAATAAAAAATAGAAGAGAAATCGAACGTTGAATCTACGGTTTTAAGAAAATACAGATTTAACTTTCTTTTTTTTTTTTTTTTTTTTTGAAAACACGGGTTCTACTTGTGAATTTTTTTTTAAGCCCGTACACCTAAGGAAATGGCATTAATTTGAAAAATAAAATATTAAAAAATATTATTTAAAAAAAAAATCCCTCGACAGCAACCCGCCTCGCATGATGAGGTGGCCCAAGGTAATTACATACCGTTTATTAGAGCGAAAATTATTTCATTGACTTATATTTTTCATGCTTTGAACAAAAAAATATAAGGTTGCTGAGTTTTTTTTAATTATTATTATTATTATGAGCAGCATTTATCTATAAAATGAATGAAAATATTATAAATTATTTTTTAATAAAAGGATAAAATAATTTTATTTTTTATTTTTAAAAAATTATTTTTTATGTGTGCATCAATAAATATTAAGGATGTTTATTTTTTTTAAAATATATACTAGGTTTGGACCCAAAAACTTTTTTTTTTTGGTACCGGCTGTAATTGCCCTTGTTTGCCTCGTAATGTGTAATTTCGAGTCTTTTAGTATCAATTTGTTCTAAAAAAAATAATTTAAAAAAAAAAGAAACTGTTATAACAATATCATGATGAAATACAACAGGTAATCAGCACAAAAAATATACTGCTGTTTTTTCATTCACTATTTAAAATTAATTTTTATAAAATAATTTTAACTGTAAATATTATCTTATTTATAGTTTTACATGAAAATTTTATTTAACTATAGATTTTACAAGAAAAGAGCATATTGTATGCGTTTTTTGTAAGATGATACATATTTAATAATATTTAGGAGTTTTGTTCATAAATCTAACTTATCTAAGATAAAAGGTTGTCTAAATAAATATAAATAAGATCTTCAAATTACGCATAACAAATGTCCAGTAAATATATATTACATGTATAGTAAATATACTATGCACTGTTTTTATCGTATCTAAACCCAAAGGTAACATTGTATATCAATTTTGTAAATTAATATATTTTTTTTTGCAAAGAAAAAAGTTTGATTTTTGTTGCCCAGGTGGCTTCCCAAGACGGGCGGGGAGGGGGGGGAAATTGAGATTATAAAAATTTTTCACAAGTATGTGCAATTTGAAATCCTTTTGGTGTTGTGGTGCAATATGCAATACGGAAGTAATTAAGTAAATGCAATAAGGCAAAGTAAGTACAAACACAAACACAAGGAAATTTAGAGTGGTTCGGAGTAATCGGCTCCTACGTCCACTACCGAAGGACCACTTGGGATTCTCTATATCCCCCAACCGGAATACTGTCGGATTGTTTTACCAGGCTCACAATCCAAACCTATACATTTTGGTTTTATCGAGATTACTAAAGAAAACCCAACTCCCTTTGGTTTTAAACGGGATCACCAAAGAAACCCTAACACTTGATTTTATACCAGGATCACCAAGAACCCAACTTAGGTTTTCACAAGGTTCACCTAAAAACCTTTAACCCTCTCTTAAGATATAGCCCCTTGCTGTTCTTAGAGAGAAAACAAAGATAGAGAGAAATAAAAAGCAACAACATAACAAACCGAGTTTGTTTATATGTTGCCGATGTAGATCAAGGTGAAGCCTAGCTTTGAATGCTTTTTAATGCTCTTCAAGATGCTTCTTTGCTTCTTCAATGTGTGAATTCAATGATGAAGAGAAGTTGATGAAGCTTTAAATCCTATCTTGAATGCTATTGAAGTAGGTTGGTGAAAAACTTGAAGGCTTTTCAAATTCCCAAGATAAATAAATAATAATCCCTCAAAAAATTATTTAATCGATCAAAAGTAATCCCTTTTATAGTTTTCCATGAGATATGACCGTTGTAGGGCCTAGGGATTCGTGAAAGAGCTGTTGGAGACCAATTGGAATTCAAAAATCACTTTCAGCAACTAGTCGTTAGAGTGCATAAAACGGTCACTCGAGTCGGCTCGAGATCCACGAGTCGGCTCGAAGTCTCAGACAGTCCAATCAAAATTTCTGTGCGAGTCGGCTCTTCAAGCTGGAGTCCGCTCGAACCTTCAATCAATTCAAAACCACCATTTCCTAGAGTCGGCTCTTCAGGACAGAGTCGGCTCGAAGTCGCAGTCACCAACAAACATAACTCTGGACGAGTCAGCTCTTGAAGCTCGAGTCGGCTCGAGATCACAGACTTCAGAAACATGTATTCTTTCATGAGTCGGCTCTTGGGTAACGAGTTGGCTCGGGGTACTGAAACTCTGAAATTTCTTTGTGCCGTGCCATAAGGAGTCGGTTCTTGCCAAAACTTCAATTAATGCTTCAAAATTCTCCAAAATTCTTCAATACTTGAATCAAACAAGAGCTAATCTATACACTCTTATTTTTACAATTTTACAGCCCATTTACAAGATTACAAAGTTAAAAAAATTAGGGCTTTAACAATTTAAAGTCCATAAGAGTCTATACAAGATTGAATTACCTTTCAACCAATTTGAAAACCAATTAAACTAATATAACCATTTTCCTGCAAAAACTTCTCAAGTAATTGAAAAAATTGGTAACATATACATGCTCCAATATTTTATGATCATCAAAATCATTACAGGGGTTAACAATTTTTTCTAAAATTATTAATTAAATAGATTTTTATGCAAGTTTTTCTACTATTGCAAGTATTCATAGAAATGTAAGTGTTATATTGCCTATTTGGTTTCAAACTTTTGTTTTCCCAAACAAAAAAAAAAAAAAAAACACACACACACACACACACACACATATATATATATATATACACACACATATAAATATATATATATATAGAGAGAGAGAGAGAGAGAATGGAGCCATGTAGATGAAACCATTTTGATTCTTTAAATTATTTTTTAAAACCTGGAGAGATGGTCGAAGCAAGGATTTGCCTTTTTTTTTTGATAAACCAGTATATTCAATTCAAGGATTTGCTGCTTTTGGAGAAAAGCTAAATAGATAGATAGCAACGAAGTGATAAAAATTTAGTTCTAAATAGTGTCACATCAATCTCCATTTGATTTTACTAATTTGTTTAGAAATAACAAAAGAAGAAAGGCATCTTTTCTCTATCATTGTCCTGAACTATTACCATGGTAAACTCAAAAAAATCACTCAACCTCTTCCATCAAGAGTTTTTTTTAAAAAAATATTATTTTTTAAAAACCTATTTTCCAATATACCATCATTTTAAATTTATTCACAAATTTATCATTTTTTTTATGGCTAGAATGCCACTTATCAAAGTTGTAGGTTCAACCTACAAATTCAAATGCCACTTAGAATCCCATGCTATTCTCTTGAATTTATGGGTTGAATCCACAAGTTCTCATTATCGCTGGTTGTCATGGTATTATCTTGAACTTGTAGGTTAAATCCACAAGTTCTCATTATCTCCTTGTTGAACTTGTGGGTTGAACCCACAAGTTTAAAATAGCATTCAATCATTGGAGTCTTTGACAGCCTTTTTGAACTTGTGGCTTGAACCCACAAGTTCAAAATGAAAGGAAAATCTGACCGTTAAAGATGGAATCTTTGAATCTTTGATGGCCACTTGGACATTTGAACTTGTGGGTTGAACGTATAAGTTCAATGTGAAGGAAATCCAACCGTTGAATCCATAATTTTTATTTTAGCCAATAGTCAAAATATTGCAACAGCTAATTTGCTGTATGAAATTTCTAACGGTCAATTCGAAGGGCTTATTTAATGAGTTTCTTCTTTCCTTCATTTTCTATTCTAACTTATCTTCATTTTTAAACCCCTCTCCTACTCTATAATTCTTAAAATCCTCTCTAATCCCTTAAATTAATATAATAGCTTTGAAAAAGGATGGAGGTATGTCAAAAGTGAAGAGATCTCGAGTAGAAAAAGGAAAATAACCTTCAAGTAGGAATGAGAATGATTTGTTTTTAAATAATGAGCATAGTAAGAAGTTTAGATCTAATGTTTCTCAAAGAAGAGTTGTTAGAGGAAGGATAATAGGCTTAAATTATTTTGGTAACTTTCAAATTAGATTTTTATTTGAAAGGATATATTGGTTTTCTATGATTATGATGAACAAGTCAATCTATCTAATTCTAGTAAAATATTTTTATACTAATTTTAGTTTTAATAGTATGAATTGTTGTATTTCATTATATATCAAAAAAAGATTATTGAATTTGACTGTAGTATTCTTGGTCGAATATTAAACATTCCATCAAATGGTGATGAATACTTCAATAGCACTTGTTGGAGATATCGATGATTAAATTATCAAAATTTTAGTAGAAATATCTTTGAAAATAATATGTTAAATCGAACTGCTAAACCTAGTGCATATACTTTGCTACTCGGGAATCAACTTATTTACCATAGTATTACATTACTATCTTACCTAAAGGAAGTCTTAGAGATAATGTATCATTCCTAGATATTTATCTCCTCAAGATGACTATTTTCGATGATGGAGCTAATTTTCCATATATAATAATAAATTATATAAATGAATGCTGTTAAAGCCTGAAATCTATTTTATCCTATGGAATGCTTTTGATTGCTATTTTTAAGATATTTGATGTCCCTATCACTAATGACGATGAAGTTATCAAGTTTAAATCCACTGACACTTATAATTGTTCATCTCTTAGACATATGGATTATACATTTACCAATGGGGCATGGAAACATACTGCCGAGATCGATGAAGAAGGAGGTGATAGTAAAGGAGAAGAAAAGCCTATTAGTAAAGACCAGCTTAAGCACTCTGCTTAGTCTACACAGCTTATCCATCCTGCCCAACCTGGCTAATATATGCAGTTTAATTAGTAATCATCCAATCTACAAGCATTGTACACTCGAATAGATGTACTTAAGATCACTTTTATGACATAGATCAACACGGGCTGATGTGTTAAGGAATCTATGATGAGATATCTGGATAAGGGCTTTGCACGATTTGATTGATTTGTAGATTAGTTTTACCATCAATTCTCTCCACCATCATGAAACCTTTAAGCAAATGACTAGGCTCCTGCTTCAGTATATGATGCTCCAAACGATGATGCTTTATCTTGCTTTTATATTTTATCTTTAAAGTAATATAATTTTATTTTTTGATTATTTTATTTCCACTCATGTAGCTATTATTTTCAGCATATTCTATAGTACATTCTCTTTTACCCGATATTTGTTATAAACTATTATGTAGTTATCTTTAATTATTTTTTGGTTTTTGATTTTAGGGTTAGTGGTTTAGGGTTTTGGACATTTAGGATTTTAGGGTTTCAGGTTTAGGGTTTGGGTTTTATAGTTAGGGTTTTATAGTTTTTGATTTTAGGATCAGAGTTTTATGATTTTATGGTTTTAAGATTTTAGGGTTGGCATTCATGTTTTATTGTTAGAGTTTTAGGCTTTTAGGATTCAGGATTTTAGGTTTTAAAGTTTTAGGATACTCGACTAGCCAGAATAATGAAAGGTTAGAACCAAGATAGACCAATCAAAATAAAGAAAAGATAAATTTTCGGAACCAAGAGAGGGGCTAGAATAATTAAAGGCTGATCGACTGGCCCCTATGACGATCGACCGGCAAAATCTCGAGCCTAGCAGTCAAGGGTGGTAACAATGCCGGTCGATCGCCTTGAATAAGATAGGCTGGTCGACCAGCCACTATGGCGATCAATTGGCCAAATCCTAAATTAGGCAGTCGAGGGCAGTCAACCAGGCTGATTGATTGCCCTAAGGAATGCAAGGTTAGTCGACTAGCCATTGTGGCAATCAACCTGACCAAATCTAGAGCCGATCGATTGAGATGATCAACTAGGCCAGTCAACCATCCTGAGCAATGCATAGCTGGTCGACTAGCCACTATGGCGGTCGATCGGCCAAATCCCTATCCGGGCAGTTGGGTGTGGTCAATCAGGACAATTGATCTCCCTCAACAATATAAGATCGGTCGACCAGCCCTGTGGTGGTTGACTACCCTAATCCTGAGCTTGGCAGTCCATGGCAGTCAACCAGGCCAGTCGATCATCCTTTTTTGGACTAGTTGACCGACCTAGCCTCAAGCCTAGCAGTCTAGGGAAGTCAACCAGGCCAGTCGATCACCTTGAAAGTGTTTTGTACCATTTCAGTCTGGTCGATCGGTAATTGAGATAGTCAATCAATTAAGATTTTTAAGGAGGATGGGTGGGAGTTTAAGTTTTAGTTTTGAAGGTTTAGGTTATAGAGTCTAAGGCTTTATGGTTTAGGGAGGTTTAAGGGTTAGGATATTTTATGGTTTAGGTTTTTAGGATTTTAGGTTTAGTTTTAGACTTTAGGGTTAACGGTTAGGATTTTAGTGTTTTAGGGTTTATAGTTCAGGTTTTAGAGTTTATGATTTTAGGGTTTTAGGGTTCGGATTTTAGAGTTAAGGTTTTAGAGTTTATGGTTTATGGTTTTAGGGTTTGGGTTTTAGAGTTAGGGTTTTAGGGTTTGGGTTTTAGAGTTAGGGTTTTAGGGTTTGGGTTTTAGAGTTAGGGTTTTAGGGGTTTAGGATTCGGATTTTAGAGTTAGGGTTTTAAAGTTTATAGTTTTAAGGTTGTAGGGTTTTAGGTTTCGGGTTTTAGAGTTAGGGTTTACGGTTTTAGGTTTTTAGGGTTCGGGTTTCAAAGTTTCTGGTTTAAGAATTTTATTGTTCAGATTGTATAGTTTGGGTCTTAGGATTTTAGTGTCCATGTTTTAGGTAGGGATGAAACTGGGCCAGGCTGGGCTAGGCCATATTCTTGTCCATTTTTGACCCAAACCTGATTGGTCCAGCCAAATCTTTATAATCCCACTGGCCATCTCTCACAACATTGATCGGCTATGGCTAAGGTTTGTTTAGGTGGACCGATGGAGGGAGTTGAAGATAGCATGGACAATGGCATCGGAATGGTCAAGGGCAAAGAGAAAAGTGTCACAGTCTCATGGAGGAGGAGGATGCAACTGGTGAGGATGAATCCGAATCAAGCAACCGTAGCTCTTTAATTGATCGAACTTCATCTCGGGCTTGGGTCGGGCCAAACGTATACCCGAGCCTAGCTTGAAATATATGCAAACCCTAGTTTTCGTATCTAAGGTTTTTAAGGTTTAGGATTTAGGGTTTAGGGTTCGAGTATTATTGTTAGAATTCTAGGGTTTATGATTTTATGGTTTTAGTGTTTTAGTTTTAGGGTTTGGTAATTATTGTTAGGGTTTAGGATTTTTAGGTTTTACGGTTTTATTGGTGGCCATCCGACTGGAACAATAAAGAACAAAACCAAGATATACCAAATGAATGTATACTAGTACTATTGAAATCTCCCCTTGTACTAATTCCCTTGTCTTCAAAGGGCAGATAACATCGACCGAGTCTAATGCAAGAAAACATGGGACAAAGAGTCCTATATGTTTCACAATAGCTCTCAAGCTAAGGATAGATAAGCCTTCATGGTTAGTGCAAATCATTTAATCTATAGACATATAGATAGCACGATATATGCGATGAATTAGATGCCTTCATATATCAGCTACTTTTAAAAAAATTGACTCTTAGAAGTTCATATATGGCAAACAAAATGCACCAAGAAACAAGGAATTTCTAAATTACATGATTTTTAATATGTTAAATAGTACGTAAATGTAATAACATTTAAGTCCCACATGCTGCCCGTCTCCTTCTCCATGCAGGTTGCCACCAATGACATGATGGTCCTGGTGCACTCGGTCTTGCATGCTCTTATATATAATGCTCCATGTGGGTCATAGATCGGTCGGCAATGTCACCCATATACTCTCCTGTATCATATGGAAGGGGCAGGCCATACCCCTATCCGATTCTGATCCGAACTCAATTGGTCCAACCCGATCTTTATAATTCCATTGGCCATCTCTCACAACACTGATTGGCTATGGCTAGGGTTTGTTCAGGTGGACTGGCGGAGGGAGTCAAAGGCAGCATGAACAATAGCATCAAAACGTCAAGGGTAGAGGGGAAGGTGTCACAGTATCATAGAGGAGGAGGATGCGAAGGGTGAGGATGAACTCGAAATAAGCGTTGTGGCACTTTAATTGATTAGACTTCAACTCGAGCCTAAATTTGGGCTCGGGCTCGGGCCAAGCCAAAGGTATACCCAAGCCTAACTTGAAATATATATGGACCATAGTTTTAGGGTTTAGGATTTAGGGTTCAGGTATTGTTGTTAGGGTTCTAGGGTTTATGATTTTAATGTTTTAGTGTTTCAGGTTTAGGGTTTGGTAAGTATTGTTAGGGTTTAGGATTTTTAAGTTTTACGATTTTACGGGTGGCCATCCGATCATAATAATAAAAGGCTAGATACTATTACTATTGAAATCCTTCTTGTACTAATTCCCTTTTTTTTAGAGGGCCAGTAACATCAATCGAGTTAGAGGCAAGAAAACATGGGACAAAGAATCCTATATATTTCATAATAACTCTCAAGCTAAGGACATATAAGCCTTCATAGTCAGTGCAAATCATTTAATCTATAGGCATATAGATAGTACGATATATGCGAAGAATCAAATGCCTTCATATATCAGCAACTTTTTAAAAAATGACACTTAGAAGTTCATATATGGCAAACAAAGTGCATCAACTAAGATTTTCTATTAATAGAAACAAGGAATTCCTAAAAAACATGATTATTAATGTGTTCGATAGTACATAAATATCATAAATTTCAAGTCCTATATGATGGCCATCTCCTTCTTTATACAGGTTGCTTCCGACAACGTGATGATCTTGGTTCACTCAATCCTGCAGGCTCCTGTATATAATGCTCCATGTAGATTATAGATTGGTCTGCAACATCATCACCCATATACTCTCCTGTATCATATGGAAGTTCCAGATAGGTAATATCATCCTCTACATACTCATAGTGCACAATAGCCTTCTCAATGAATGTAAACTGGCTGGCATGCTCATGCATGTAAGCAAATGATGATGAATATGGAATGTACTTAAGGAACTGTCCCATCAAAATGGAGAGGTAACATATCTACCTCTTCTATGTATAGCCGGAGGAGGTGCTCTTGATGATGGTGATGAATATGCATATGGCAAAGGAGTCTTGTCCCCTGCCACTAGGTGACAATCATAGAGATCCATAGTGATTGGCTGTGCTCATCAATGGCATGTAGGATGGATGTACAAATATCTTATATGGCATGCAAAGAAGTAGGAGAATCTATCTGGATGAGCTAGATCATATATCCTCGCCAGGCCATTACTCTATAATAGACAAGTACGTAGTGAATAATATGACAAAGAAATAAATAGTTACTATCCCTTTAATAAAATAAAATAAATAAGTATACGGATCATTGTATATATGGATCATTGTAGTACATAATACCATCAACTGGATAACCATCGATAATATAATCTTGACAACTCTTCTATAACTAGATATAGTACCAATGTGTATCATCCCAATCTTGCTTAGCGCATCCTCTGAGAATGTATTGATGGAGCCTAGTATCGGTATCACAAGTATGTAAAATCAACTAACAGATTTCGAATTGATGCAATACCCTATCAACAAAATGCCATTTTATAATATAGAAACAAATGAGTGGCACTTGGCAACACTACATATCCTGTCCAACTAAACAATAATCCAGTAAAGTAGTAATGACTTGGGGAGTATATGGCTGCCATAAATCTATAAATAAAAAAGATAAAATACAAATAATTGAAATAAATAAATGCCGTATATATTAAAAACAAAATAAATTAGTGGATATCTACATACTTACCTGATATATATGGTCTTTATCTATCCAGATGGTAACAGTATAAGATGAGTGTATGCATCGACACCTCTGTTACTGAAAATGTATCTCTCCATCTGCACATACAACAAAATATATATCAAATTTTTATAGTGAAAGATACCA
Organism: Areca catechu; assembly: GCA_021397845.1. Classification (NCBI taxonomy): domain Eukaryota; kingdom Viridiplantae; phylum Streptophyta; class Magnoliopsida; order Arecales; family Arecaceae; genus Areca; species Areca catechu. The sequence goes on from CM038049.1 coordinate 55,202,428, forward strand.
ATACGAATGTTCATTACTTACTTCAACCCAATGGTCCAAGTGGCACTAGCTCTCCATGAATTGCATCTACAATAGAATGTATAACCTGCTGATATAATCTACATAGGGCTATAAATAGAAACCTTTTCCATGCCCATAGTTGTAATAATATCAAAATCCCGACTATGTCCTTACCATCTTTTCTACTTGCCTTGCACATTTTCTTATACAACTATGCAAAGCAAGTATTGTCCCAACTATATTGATCAATAGTTTCAAAATTATCAAATAAAAGTGAAAACATAATGTTCATTATATTCTATGATTTTTTTACAAATAAATGCCTACCAAGGAGCTGTATAATATACGCACTAGCTTAATATTATACATATAACTCATCTGCATGGACGGGTAACTTAGGAAACTACTATGCTACCACGTCATATTCAACTACGAACTAGTGAGTCTACCCCAAGATGGGACAACACCCAACAACTATAGACATACTTGATGCTAATCAAATTGTGTATTGCCTGTAACCAGTAAATCGTTAACCCATATCTTAGTAAAATGGAGACATCTTGCAACGTGATAGTACACTCTCTCTGAGATAAATGAAATGTATGAGTCTCTGAGCACCATCATTTGACTAACGCTATAATAAGATGCCAGTTGAGCTGCATAAATCCAATACGAAATAATCCATAAAAGTTAGCTTGGTACAAATATGATACTATGCGGCTATCTAGTAGTGTGCTTCTATACAATACCAACTCCCTACGTCGACATGTGAGAAAGCTCGACTCCTATCAATATTCAATATTACTTCAATTTAATAAACTAATAAATTTGATATAAAGATTAATGATATAAATACATACCTGGCCATCCCATACTATTGTTGATTGATGATCGGACTAGTCATGTAATACATAATCGTCTACTGGTCCCAGATCCATGTGTAGAAAATACTAAAAATATTGAATAATTGTCAGTCAATATTTTATATGATTATAATGTATTTGATATGACATTACAATTTTATTGCTATATGGTGCATATCTTAAAGAAAGTAATTTCATTGCAAGCTTAAAAATAAAATTTTAATATATTTCAAAAAAAATATATGGGTAAATTATAAAAACGCCCCTGAGGTTTGCATTTATTACATTTATACCCGGTACTTTTGAAAACCTACATTAAGAACCTTGTAAAGTAACGGAGTTTGGTCAGCTATTTAGAAAATATAAAATACCATATTACCATCTGGTAAAAATCCATCCACTAAGAAAAGACCATAGATCTCGACCCCTTTTTAGCACATTTTCCTCTTCCTTTTCCATTTGTTTTTCGAGATATGAGTGAGTTGGATCTATCAAAAGCATAAGATGCTACATCGTATTGGGTTGGATATGTGTATTATATATGTGCATGCTATCTTTTGGTCACACAGTTGTTGTATACATAATTATATAACTGTTGTTGATGTTAAGACTACCTACTTATGTTTTTTTAGATGTATATAGGTTGCAAATTATAATAATTATAGCATTGTTTGATCAAAAGTTGTTTGATTTTATTTTTGTCTCATCGATCTTTAATAGCAATTTTATCTTATGAAGTCAATGTGATACCAAGATTTAACTTTCCACCCATTTTACTTGAATTGGAGCTTTTGTACAAAAGAAAACAAAAGTGGACATGAAGCCATAAGTTTTGCCTAAATACAAACATAAAAACTTCTTACATTGTCCAACATACAAATTTAAGCACAACATTCACCATCATAACAAGTATTTCCATGCTGTAATAGGTCACTTAAATATAAACATGATAACAAAAATATGTAGTGCTATCATCCCAATCAAAAGTCAATTCATCACAGTACTACTCTTACCTAATTCTTTAAGTTTGCAATACAAATTTTTTGACTCCATCCTTAAATCACTAATTTCCTTTCTTATATCTCAAAGCGAATAATCAACCGATATCGATAAGTGAGTTCTTGATAGAACATTTGCAAGCAAACACCGATCCATGAAATAATGTTCTTCATAATTGTAATACAACTTGTTTAGATTTTTTTTAAGAACTTGAAATTTTGATCAAAGATGTATGACTGCAATGGCATTTCCTGTTAGAATATATAAGGTAAGGTGAGCTACTTTGAGAATTTGCATTCATTTGGAACATTAGGACATCCTACATAAAGACAAATAAATATATTATATCCAGTTACATTCAATCATTTACATTAAGTAGCATCAAATACTAAACATCTAATATGATAACATTAATTTCAGATAACAAAAGCTAGCTACTATCCTCAGCCAAGTCAGGAAGTTAGAGGCTTCCATGTTTATTACATTTCATTATCTGTTTCTTGGAAATGTCCATCTATCATGTCATTCATCATTATAAATTCGACATCTAAGTCTATTCCCAACTTCCTTCCAATCCATTTCATTTCTAAGTCTTGATAAGCATGGTCTACCCTTCTATCGCAAGTGTTCTCTTTATGGTATTATCAATAAATCACTACTTGATCATGGCTAATATCTTGAATGCAGGATAAGTTGAAACTGGTAATTATAAGTATAATGGTAATTATGTAGAGTGTAGCACCAATGTAGTACTAGAAGTCTATTATCACATGAGCATAGGCAGCCAGTACATACAAACAAGACAAGTGATAGCACTTCCACTTTTGACATATACATGTGTACTCCAATAATCGCACTATCTGCACTCCATAACTTTTAATAATTAATTGATTTAATGATTTATTATATATAATAAGAAGATAGCTAAAAGAAAGAGTTGTCCATGATTTCACCTGGATATTATTATCTTTGTTCATATAAGAACCATGCAATGCTATTTGTATTTGAAATACCCTACTTGTCCTATCAAATCTTGTCACATTATGGGACATAGCTTTAGATTGGTTGGTGCTCACACGAGTTATAACAAAAGGAATAAATATTTTACCCTTATTTAATGCATCCTCTATCTCATGAACATGTCGACCATCAAAATATGATACAAGATGAAAAAATATCAATTGCACTAGTAAAATTATTGGTAAGAAGCAAGTATTTTTAAGGATTTTATTAAATTTTTTAGATAAATTGGTAGTCATAGTTTCAAATATTTGACCACCATTATATGCAAGTATCTATTTATCCAAAGGAATTCATTTAACTACTAAATAGCTTCAGAGTTCAATTTTGCAATCTTACTTGTATACTTATTAAACATACTGACTTACATTTATATTCTAGTTTTTTAAACAAATCTCTTAGTTTTATATCCTAAAATCTTGTATTAGAATTGCTTGCAACATAACACAGGCAATATACATGGCATGCATTTGGTGGCTGCCAACTAAGATATTCATTTTTCATAATGGATATTATACTTACATACTGATTTGAAATTAAACAAATATTCTGATATGAGGTAATATGATATCTCAGATAAGCTAAAAACCAATCCTATATATCAGTTGACTCTTTATCCACTATAGTAAATGCAAGTGAAAATATTTGATTATTTCCATCCACAATAGTTGTATTTATCATCTTCTTCTAGTACTTTCTATACAAGAATGTAGTATCGATGCTAATTATAGGTCGATAATATTTAAAGCCTTCAATCGATGATGCAAAGATCCAAAAAATATTATCAAATGCAGTATATACTGGGAGACCGATAGGAGTACTTATAAATTTCATCCAATAATTAGGATTAAATTTTTCTATAGCACACAATCACTTTGGCAAAAAAATCATAAGATTTATTCTAATCTCCATATACAATGGCCATTGCTTTTTGCTTCACTTCCTATAACTTTTATATATGGGCATGTAGTTGAATTTATTCTTTATAACTGCATCAATATCAGTGATGAAAATTATTGGTACTTCTTTTATAAAATCAAATATTTAATTTGTAATCAAGTTGAAGTTTAGTCTTGAATAATTTTAAGAAAGCGTAGCTGATAAATATATATGCAAACCAACATATTATGTAATTGCAAAATAATCAGCATGATGCTTAACAGCTCGAAGCATCCAATTATAATCTTACTCCCTATTTTTACATTTGACAACCCATAATTTTGACTTCGACTCAACAACCTTAAATTCACAATACCTGTCAATTAAATATTGTTTCACTGCAGTTTACTATTTAACCTTATCAACAAAATAGAGCCCTTTACATAACTGCTCACCTCATTCCCATGTAATAGTCCATGTATACAATTTAAATATATTGATGTATTATAGCTGCCCAATCAACTTGATTGAATATTCTAGAAGGAGCTTCAAATATTGAAAAATTTGAAACTCGAGTGTCATAATTTTTTTTTCATCATATGAACTTTCTACATCATGTGATATGCTAGCTTGTTGACCGTCATCTTCTATATTATCTTCATTTTTTATAACTTTTTCAAAAAGACAGTTATCTGCATAAACCATATCGTCAGCAAGTATGTAAAGTGATGCTTGTCTAATAATGTCTCAAACATCTCATTGTCCATTGTAATGAGTTGTTCATCTGTATTTCTCAAATTGATGATTATTAGGACTTTATCTATAATATATAGAGTGAAGGAAATAAAATGTTTGGTGACTTCAGTTGTCATTTTTTATCTCCTGACCAAATACTTGATTATCATCATGCTCAAGAACAAGTTTGGTATCTTAATAGGTTGCATGTTTATGTACAACTCTATATCAAATAGACATGAATGCGAACTTATAATTGAAAAGACTATCTCAATATCCTTATCATCGGTAACTAGAATAGATTCATACTTCAATACTATTGGTTGTATTGATTGTGGATATATATATACTATCAATATTTTATTCATTTTTCTATCTGATGTGGCAAGATCACTGATGTGGAGCCCCTCTCGGACCCAGCTAGCAGCCATGCCAGCAAACGGTGCCAACTGGACAAAGATCCTGGCGAGGCCCTCATTCTTCATGCCCCTCGCGCTGGAGTGGTTCCCTTGAGGTCGAACCCCGACCAAGGTTGTACCCTCGTTCTTCGCACTCCTCGCGTCGGAGTGGTTCCTCCGAGGTCGAACCTTGATCGAGGTCGCACCCTTGTTCTTCGTGCCCTTCGTGCCAGAGTGGTTCCCTCGAGGTCAAATCCCAGCTGACGTTATGCCCTCGTTCTTTGTGCCCCTTGCATCGGAGTAGTTCCCCTGAGGTCGAACCCCGGTCGAGGTCGTGTCTTTGTTCTTCATGCCCCTCGTGCTGTAGTGGTTCATCCAAGGTTGAACCCTGGCTAAGGTCGCGCCCTCGTTCTTCGTGCCCCTCGTGCTGGAGTGGTTCCCACCGAGGACGAATCTCGGCCGAGGTCGTGCCCTCATTCTTTGCACCTATGGCAGGAGTCCGGCTTCCCCCACTCGAGGTCAATCCCATGGTCAAAGTCAACCTCTTCTCCGGGGACAGGTATGAACATTTTAGGTGGGCACTGTCTCTTCCCCGAGCGCCCCGGGGCAAACAAGTGATGGTGCCGACAAGTGGGGCCATCGCCCTCACCCTGGCATGACTTGGGAGGACTGGCACGCCTAATGGATGGCGGCACACTGCTTGAAATGTTTGAAGGAATGGCTCCCCTCCAGAGCATGCCGACTGTGCCTCTGCGAAGTGGCGTTTTCCCAGGGCACGCCAGTCTGTAGGGAAGCACCCTGCCGGAGCAATTGAACTCCTAGTCCACTGTTAGTGCTACCTGGGAAAGGGAGCTCCGCTATCTACCATCTACACCACCCAGAAGAGGAAGGTCTCGTCAAAGAATTCAGACCCTGTAGCATCTGCTCCCGGACCAGTGCTCTGCCAAGTCTCCCCCCTCAGATGGTGGGATGGCATCAATAAGGAGCAGCGTCCAATCAGGACGTCAGGGTCCATGACATATCTTCCTACCATGAAAGAGATGCGCGCCCCTCCAGCTCTACTAACTCAGCTGGTAACATACCCCCTACCACCTCTGAGTGAAGGGAGGTGGAGAGTAGGCCCATGTCCCAGTCATGCAGGGAGCACCTAAGAGAGATCGAAGAGGCAGAGCCTCGTACCACACAGGGATACTACTCATCTATAAGAAAACCAAAAAGGGGGGCTTCAACAGAGGTAAGCAAGAAAGGACAGGGCAACTCAGTGAAGCACATGGCACACTAGGAGCATCTAAGAACTTCTGGAGAGAGTTCCGACGGCCACCACTGCTCGCACCCTCCTTCTCGACCCAGACTTTCACTTTATCACTTTCTTAGAAATCTCCGAGGGTGGAGACCGCTTCAGGATCTACCGACGAGGATCTGTTCTCCTAGATCGTCCATTGACTTGATTGTCGGAGTGCCTCCGTCGGGATTCCCGGTCTGGGTCTCCTTTCTTTTGTAGGTCCGAGCACGTGCATTGGATGTTGGACGGGAGTGCCACCAACCGACGCCGAGCAAGAGCTATAGGCCACGACGACCTAGGCGGCAACACTATCTATATAGAAGATTTTGTATAACTTATCATCCAGCTCCTTAAATTTTATTCCATATTTTATCCTAATAGTCTTCACTGGTCGCCGATCATATTCAATATCATATGGTCCATTAGTAATAGACCATTAATATAGTATAAAGTGGTGACGATTTCTTCCATATTATATTACATACACAACAAATAAGTTAAACATAAGTATACTATTAAAAAATATATAAATTATTATTTTATTAGTGTGATATATAAAAAGTATTCAGAAATATAATTATGTTACATAATGATATAATACTTGTTTAGCTGATGGCAAAAAGCATATTAATTAATAAAAAAATATGCTATACACATATTATTATGCATGTCATTTTCAGGTAGATTATTAATCAAAAATACTAATTTATCAAATAACCAAAATTATTTTGATTGCTAAGAATAGCATGCTAATAAATAATGATAAAAATGATACTCTCATAGTTTCACATTGATAATTATAGGGTAACTAGACATGACAATGATGATGGTGTTGCTTATGCATAGGCCTAAGACGACACAGAAGATTTCTTTAATAGGTTAACATTGACCACCATACTGAGAATACTGGATATAATACTTAGGCATAAACTTAATCAAACTAAGCCATCGGAACCTCTCAATACCTTATCCTTATACCATGACTTATCATGAGTTCCTCAATGCTTGAGCTAATTTATGTTTACACTTATAAATTAGATGCTAAATGAGAGGTAAGATAAAGAAAATGACCGGCACAACATTTATACTTATAATTTAGATATAAATGGAAGGTAAGATAAAGGAAACGAGAGAAGTTTCAACATGATGATCATAGATCTAGATTCTATGAAAGATACCATCATGTATGAAGACTATCATGATGAGGCTTAATATAGTTCAAATGGACAGACATATGGACCACTAACATGAGGCAAATAGCTCCATAAATCTATAATAATAATAGCAAATTGAACATCCAATATTTACTCTGAAAATATTTCATCTTCTAAAAAGCCAACAATCACCCTACCACCTAAAGTTATATCTCCTATAGTTCTTCCTTAACCATTCAATGCCAATAGTAAATTAATATATAGACATAACCTAAACTTATACGTGCAACAACACCAATGGTCACTAATAGCAATACTGATCCCTTGGAGTATATAGATGCCATAAGTGGGCACTATAATTGCTACTCTAATAAATAAGATATTTAAAATAAGTATAAATTTAGTATCTAGCATATCAATATGAATCATAGATAATATTTACAAACTAAGTTCATATATCACAAGAAATTCTAAATCTTAACATCAAATAATAATAAATTAAATAAATAATATAATTACCAAATTAATTGGATGACAATGGCAATATAATTATGAGCATATTCCGTCAAGCAACCTGTAAAAAAAATAATTATGAATTAATAATAAAGATGACCAGGTAAAAATATTTAAAATATTTAAAAATAATGTAGGAAAAGAAGAATGGAGGGGTAGGCCAAATGGGAGAAACATGCATGCACAACAAATAAAGAGGTCCATTTCTTATTTAAAATAACAAATAAAAATAACAAAAAAAATAATGATCAAGATGGAAGAACAGGGACAGTAGGGGTGGGATGGAAGGGTTCAATGAAGATGGTAATGAAGGGTGCTGGGGGTGGGAGGGGGGCCGGTACCAAACAATAAAAAAATCCATCGATGCTAAGTAGGAAAAAAAAGGGACCGTGGGACAAAATGACCAACTGGAGCAAGGATTGGGAGCAAACCACCATACCAAACCATTGGAAGAAAATAGAAACCTAAATTGTAACATGGAAGAAATAAAAATGCCGACCAAATAAGGGCTTAGGAGGGGGGACCACAGTAAAGGTTTCAAAGGGGGACCCCTGTGAGAGATCGGCCGACCAAGGAATAGGTCCACCAGAGAAAATGATGACTAGGAGGGTCCCAGGGGGATTTGGGAGAAAGATAGCAGTCGGTTGGGTGAGTTTAAGAACTTCTAAGGGGAAGGGAGAACTTGTAGGTTCAACCCGCAAGTTCAAAAAGCCCACTTGTCAGTTCAAGAGACCATCATGGCATCCAAGTGGCCCTCAAACTTATAGGTTGACCCACAAGTTTGACAAGTGGTGGCTATGTCATCTGGCAATGGTAGTTTTGTAAATAATTTTAAAACTAGGCTATTTTGAAAATTAAATTTTAAAAAATAATATTATACAAAATTCCTTCCACCAATCACGTTGCTTTGTTGGTGCAGTGCAATCCCTGATGCTAATTTGAGAATCATTCCTTCGCAGTAAACAAATTTATCTAAAAAATTATATTTTTTAGATAAATATTTTCTAGATAATATTTAGATAAAAATAATTTATTTATATTTTTTGGTTAAAAAGTGGTTTTAAAATATGTTACCCATTTTCTTTTGTATTACTACATTCCTGGATGAGTTATTAAAATTTATTCATATTTTTATAATATCCTTTATACTTTATAAATATAAATGATAGTGGATAACTAAGTTATTGAGCATTAAATAATGGAGACATTATAAATAAAAATAAGTATATTTTAGAAATAAAATTTAATATTTACTTTAATAGTTAGTTGGAAAATAATTTAGCCATCTCCTATATGGATAAGAATTTTTTTTATTTCATGAATAAATGCTAGCCAAGAAAAATAATTTATCCATCTTGAAAAGCATGAGAATATGAATAAATTGGTCAATAAAAAAGTTGACCAATTTTTATATAATATTTATCCATAAAAGCACCGATCCTAAAGATAAAGCACTACAAATACCACTACAAGAAAAAAGGCTTATTAGTGACAATAATTAGTGATAGCTAATTAGTCATCACTAATAAGCATTTTTAGCAACCACATCAAACAATAGGAAAGTATTAGCAATGGCACATTGATTATTAGTGATGGTAAAAGTTATTGCTAATAAATTTTAAAAATATAAAAATATATTAGCCATGATAATTGATTATTAGTTATGATAAGAGCCATTGCTAATAATTTTAATTTTAATTTTTTATTTTTTAAACTTATTAGCAATGAATTTTTTTATTTTTAATGATGGTAAAAAGCATTTCTAATAATTTTTAATTTTTTTAAAAAAATATTTTAAAAATTTATTAGCAATGACCAAAGTCATCCGAGTAATCTTTATTTTTTTTTATTTTTAAACTCTATTAACAATAGAATTATCATCGATGATAAATTTGTTATTAAAGATGGTACTTTATTATCATTAATAATCTATTTTTTTTATAGTGTGCAACTTAGTGAATTTTTAAGTTAATTTTGGATTCCACGAGAATACTTTATATTTATGTATCACAAAACAGCGACCGTCCAAAATTAGTAGAGGCCTTGCCTCACTACCAACCAATCCTGAAACTGGTACTCATCTTTAAATAAAGAAATACTGTGAAAATCTAAGTATCTTGCATCCAATATTACCTGATATAATGGAAGTACATGAGATAGGGTTGGAAATGGGCCGGCCCAAAGATTATATTTTAAAAATTTTTGAACCAAATTCGGGCATCTCTTTGGCCCAAAAATTAAATGGACACTATTTTACAGTCCAAAGACTAATCCAATATACTTAAAATTTCGTTCACAGTCTGAATCAATTTCAAGCATGTTCGAAATTTATTAAGCTGGCCTAATTCAATTTTAAATAATGGACTTTTAGACCGGCCTATACCAGGATTTATCCTCCCATCATTTTATTTATCAAAAAAAAAAAAAAATCATTAACGGAGCAAAAAATGTTGCAACGGCCATCAGGCTAAACCTTTCCGTTGGCAACCTTTCCATGGGAAACGCGATTCGCATAATGATTGCTGATTTGAAGTTAGGCACAAGCAGCGAGGGCGTGTTTAAAACGGCTGTCTTGACATCACCGTCTGACCAATTGCTTGGCAACACGTGGTTGGCGAGAGCGAATTGAGGTTGGTCGAAAACCTCAGGTCATGATGTTGGAAATGATTCGCTTTGCTCTGGCAACTGCGGCCGCTATTGGACAACTATCAATAATGAGATGCCCTGAGATTATGGCATTTAATAACTATCTCGAGTACCGTATAATATTTTATAAATCATATTATAAAGAGTCGTATCTCGAAATTAATACTAAATATATTATAAATATATAAATTATTATATTATTTAGCAAAATGATCCTGGTTGAAACAAATGCTATTATCATCTTTATCAGGTGATGACATACAGAAAAGAATATTAGATTTGGATAGATATGCTCCATGATAGCTTTTGTTTGACCTTTGGAAGGATACACCATCTGATTCACCCACCCACATCCAAGGCTGCAAACAAAACGTAATGTATTCTGGCATGGGATCCATCAGGTTTTGACCTAAAAAAAATAATAATAATACTTCTAAAACATATCTTTTATAATTTTTTATTTAAATAAAAAATTAAAAAAATTAATCAATTATTTATTTAATTTAAAATATTTTTTATGTTTATTTTTATTTATTATAGATGAAGAATAGAAAAGAAAGGAGAGAAAGATGAGAGAAGAATTCTAAAGATCAGGAACCTAAAAAATTCTAAATTTATAGATGATAAAAAAGATATTTTAATTAGGTTAAAATTTTTTTAGCAAATAAGTTATCAAACAATGGACTCTCTATTCTAGGATTAACCTATATCTAGATAGCTCATAACTGTCAAGACTGTCTTGGAGCTCTCCAAGTCAGAAACTAACTAACCAACTAGTCAGGTACGGGTAATGTTAGTGGGGATCCCCATTGCTTTCTTTATATACCAAATAAAAAATTGATCAGGTCAATCAACAGAATCAATTAAAGAACCACGACTACGTCATCCTTGAACCCTTTTCCTGAATACCAGTTAACCAGCTAATTCTGATCTGGTCTAACTCTTCCAAGTGTCTTATCCTAATGAGCTCGAATATCCTAGGACTGATGTCTAATTAATTTTATATTAAGATTTAGATCAATGAAAATGCAAGGAGGTAATTTTTGGACTAAGAAAGGGTAATCAAATTCTCACCTTATCTTGTTTAAATGGATTAGTACCCTCGAGGTAGTTTATGAGATATGACATGTAAATAAAGCAAGATGTCTAAATTAGGTGAAAAGTTTTTAAGATTTTTATTTATTTCTTTAAATTAATTAAATTTTATAGAAAAGATGTTGCTCTTTTCTTTTGAGTTCTTTGGGGTAGTTAGATTAAAAGAGGAACTTAATTATGTCAGGAGTTAACTTATGAACAAAGGAAAGCAAAAAATTTATATATTTTTTTCTTTTTTTAATGTTAACAAGAGCAAAAGGTAACTGAAAAAATAAGAAAACTAAATTAAAGTACTAATAATTAAAGAAGATGATAAAATTAAAAAAAGAAGTAAATAAAAAGAATAAAAATATTATTATTATTAATTTTTTTTATATAATTGTATCTAGACTTTCGGTAATGATAAAAAAAATTAATCGCTTATCGTAGGATGGTCAAAAATAAAAACCTAACTTACTACTATTGGTAAAATGAGTAGAGATTGTATCATCGAGGATTAAGGATAATTATTTAACAAAGAAAAAAATAAAAAAATTATTATTGATAACTTGTACCTTAAAATAGTTTACAAAATAAAAAAATAATAACTAAATAATAAAATTAGGAAAATGATATGATAGCGAGGTCTTGCGATTTCAAATCAATTTTAATTTCAATCTTGGTACTATTAATTATTGTAATAATAATAATCAACCAAGATATTTTATGATCAGATTTGACCATAACTTATCTCATTTCAAGCATAGACTGTATCTCCTGATCACGATCCGTTTTCCTAAATTATAAGCTATTCAAAGTCGAATCATAAAAATTTGAAGAAATTAGCCAAATATATAAATAACTTTTTAAGATAATTTATGTGGTTCAGCATAGAGTGTATCTCCTGATAATGATCTATCCCTTACATAAATTATTTAAAGATCAACTACATAAAGCATAAAAAACTTGCAAGTAATATTAAATAAAGAATATTTATTAAACTTAAAGAAAAACTTACAAGATTGCATCAAAATAAATCCTACAAGATTAAAATTTAATAAACTAACTCTACTTCCTTGAGAACTAGGTTTCTAGTTGCTCATGATGTTGATCGCCAAGGCTTTCTCCATCTTTTTCCTCTCTTTCTAAAATCTAAAACAAGATCTAAATAAATTAAAATAAAGAACTATTGTTGAACTCATGCATTGACTACTGTCTGGGATGCTCCTTTTATAGAGCTCGGTGAGAGCTTTCTCCTAGTTAATTGTGGAGTGAAATTGAGTTAGAATCGACTTTGTATCGTGGAAAAATATCTCAGCCATTCAATTGGCATCACAAGACCGAAATCTCACCAAAAATTTAGTATCCAAAGCCCACTATGTGTCAGGCACTATCCTGGCTGTTGGATCTGTGATCTAGGTGATTCTGGAACATAAATGGGTGCAAAAAGGGGTGAGGATCATGCATTCAATCCTCCTCATAATAGATTTACTTCTTAGCTATTGGATCTTCATCCAACGATTACCAGTGCAATCAGAGATCGCTCCCCTCTGCCTCACCCTAGCTGTCGACAGGTAGTTGGAAGAAGATAGCTGGCGGTGAGATGGCAATGATGGTGCAATGGTGTGGCAGCGACGGCCGGCGAGGAGCAATGGGCGACGGGTTTGGGCATGCTGATGGATGGGATGATGGAGAAATGGCCAATAAAGATGAAGATGGCGGTGCTCGAGACAACAATGATGGGAGGCAGGGTAGCTACAGCGAGGAGGTAGCTTGGGTGGTGTCGGTGATCATGGAGGATGGCCAAATCATGGAGGAGAAAGGTATATGGCGATGGTGGTAGACATGATTAACAGAGGGCGATCGGCTGGGGAAGATGATGGCCGCCAATGTCGATGGTGGTGATGATGTGCAGGGGGTGTTGGCCCGACGGTAATGGTGATGGACAGGGAGGTGACTGCGACCGGGAAGAAGGCCATGGGTTGAGTAGGGAGGAGCTAGTGTGAATGTGGATCAGTGAAGAAGACGGTCCTTAGGATAGGGAGGAGTGGCGGTGGTGGCATGGTAGTGGCAGGAGGCGAGGAGGCGATGACAGTGGCGGGCGGCATTGCGGTGACACAGCAATGGCGGGAGCTCATGCTAGGGAGGAGGAAGAAGGAGGCATCATCAGCTTAAAACTAGGTTAAGTCCATGGAAGGGCTTGTGGACCAAGTGGCCGGTCCATAGTGAACCAGCTGCTTTAAAATATATGACGGACTTGATTATCTTATTTTTTCTTTGATTTTGGATCCGCTTGAACTTCGATTTGAATGCTATTTAATTTTTTTGGATTCTATTGGTCGAGCTCTTTCTATCCATGGACTTTTTTCCTATTAAAAAAAAGTAAAAGCATTAATTTTTAAGAAATAAATATCAATTAATATATTTTTTAATGCTTAATTTGGGATATTTAATAGACTTATCATGTATGTAAGGAAATAGGCCCTCATGCTTCTGCCACCTGATCAGCTGGAGCCTCTGGCTGGTCATCCGCGGGTGCTTCTGGTGCCTCAACTACTATCATGGCTACAGAAGAATTAGTGGAAAGTTCTCAGCATGTGCACCGACATCCTTAGTAGTATTCTCGGTTGCTATTGTTGCTTCCTTTGCCATTGGGACTATAATACTCAGGACGAGTAAAGCGACATCAAAGTCTGGAAAAAACTCTTTTACTTTATTCCTACAATCCTCGAATCTCTCATGAAAGACTCGTAATGACTCATCGGCAAAGTCATCCAAAAATGGATTGGATGACTTGTACTCCTGTATGGCCTTTTCCTTGCCTCCACTAGCTCCTCCAACTTTTATTTTTTCTCTCAGAGCTTCCAAATGGAGACTCGACTTATCTTGACCTTCATATTAGCATCAAAAAGAGAAAACATCAATTTGTTTATTTCTATGAAGGTCGTGACCTCCAATTCAATAATTTTGACCTCAGCAATTTTTTTCTCGACCTCCGCAGCATCTTTCTCATACTCTACTATATTTTGGGCCTTTGTGGCATCCCTTTGAGCTTTTGTAGCCTTTGCCCGAGTGTTGGCCGCTTCTACTTTATCGGTGGCCTTTTTTGCACCTTTCATGGCCTCTGATAACTTTTTATTCAAACTCTTTTTAACCTCATCATAAGTGATGAGGAAATGCTTAAGATGGTTGATGTTAGAAAAAAGTTGAAACAAGAGAAGAATTGAATGATTAAAATGAGAGAGATGGAGGAAAAGAAAACAAAGTAAAAAAAAAATTATCCAGTAAACCCCTAGATAGCTATCGCCAATCACTTGGAAAAGTGGATGCGTTTTCTACTCTCTTCTATCAACAGGAAGTATAATCATCTCCAAAAGCTTTTGAGTGAGCCTTGGATCACCACAAGTAGAATCAAACACCCTCAGCTCCTTTTGGAGAATAAAAGACTCTCCTCAAGCACCCAAGGATAAGTTTGCATTGGAGGGACGGCGAGGTGATTGGGCAATCCCTGATGGTATTGCAGGACTAACAAGTGAAAATGATCGAGTGGCTCCTGATGACATTGCAAAGTTAGTTGTCGGAGGTGGTGGTCGGAAAGCTTTTGATAACCTAGTCAGATTGGTCATCAGGGGAGTAGGTACAGTGCCAGTGCCTCCACTAGCACCAGAGATCAGCTGCTTCCAGTAGTAGGAGTGCTCATAGAAGACCTCAGCAAAGAAGCCTCCTCAAGCTTCTTCTTTTTGGCTTCTAAGGCAATGTCCATCCCTTTCCTGAATCATATAGGGCCTGGTCGGATAAAAGAAACTTGAACTTTAGAACCTCGACATTAAGCAACTTATGGAAATACTCCGAATCTTCTTTTAAAGGAATTTTATTGAGATTGGGTTTGGTATGGACTCTACTCCAAGAAGATCTAACGCCTAATGGCTAATCAGAACAAACAAAAAAGTATATATTCTTCCATCCATGAATAGAAGAAGGAATACCTTTTATAAGCTTGCAAGATTGTCTATGAGCAAAATAGTACCAATCCTTATCATAAGGGTGGGATTTTAGCATAAAAATAGTTTGAAACAAAGAGCACCTTAGTCTTATCCTACATAAATTACATATAAGGATAAAGCTTATGATGATCCTAAAGCTATTAAAAAAAAATTGAGTTAGGGTCACTATATAAAAACCTAAAATATTGGTAATAAAAGGATAAAGAGGGAATCATACACCAGCATCAAATGTATCTTTATAAAAGGTGACGCACCCAGATAGTGGAGACAAAACCCTATCATCAGGGCCAGGGACGATCATCCTAAAGTTATCTTGAATAGAATACTTATTCCTAAGTCTTTCAAGGTCTGTTTCATAGATCTCAGACCTTTCCTACTCGAGACCTAAAGAGGCCCTCCTATGTCTCCTAACAGGAACTTCGAAAGGAGCAGGTTGTCCTTCCTTAGCTGGACCAGATTCATCGAGGGCCTGGTGGTGCTGTTCTAGCTATCTTCACCTTCTTAATAGCTTTTTTCTCCCTAGGGGCCATGGCTACTAAGCAAGCATTTAGGAAAAGAAAAAGAAAAGACTAACCTAAGATTTCTAGAGCAAGTAGGCCAAAGCTTAAAGAAGAATCACCTATTAGTTTTCCGGAAGATGAAGGTGAAGAAGCAGAAAACCAAAGGATCTATATTGGAGAACGGAACCACTATTTATAATAGCATCCAATGGTTCAGATTGAGTCACCTCACCACTCAGGGATGATCATGCCATGCTATCCCCGACTCGAGGTATGGGCCAATCTCCTTTTGGCACATGGACAATTTTTATTGGCTGGGGGGCAGGCCCCGCTAGTCGAGGGGACAGTGTTGTTTTGAATAACCGTCCACCATAGATCCTAATAATGATTTTCACAAAAAGTTTGCACATCATTTAATATCGTGCAATGGAATGGCAATATAGAAAGATATCATTTTTGTTTTTTTCATAGAAAAGCATGTAAAGTCTTTTTAATGTACTTCCAAATTAAGTTGAGTAAATTAACCTCGATCTCGAAAGTAGGGAGCAACTGTTACAGAATAGATGACCTATCGAAAGTGACAACTGGTATGTAGAAAAATGCTCGGTAAGGAGCTGATTACTTATTTAGCCTATCACTTATTTAAGGCACAAGATATTAGATGGCTAAGAGTCGATTATTTATTTAAGGCACATGATATCAGATGGCTAGGAGCCAGTCACTTAGTCAGTCGATCATTTATTCAAGGCACATTATGCCAGTCGGCCAAGAGCCGATCACTTATTTAAGGTACAGAATACTAAACGGTCAAAAGCCGATCACTTATTCAACCAATCATTTATTCAAGGCACTGGGTGTTAGATGATCAGGAGTCGATCACTTATTCCAAGTATAGAATGCCAAACGGCCAGGTGCTGATCACTTATTTTAGACACAAGGTACTCAATAGCTAGGCACCGATCACTTGTTTGAGGCATAGGGTGCCTAATAGCTAGGCCCCGATCACTTATTCCAGGCATAGGATAGTAAAGGGTCAGATATTGATCACTTATTTTAGGCACAGGGTGTCAATGGCTAGGAGTCGATTACTTATTCGAAACACTGATTGCTCAACTACTCATCGGACGGATATCGACTGCCTATCTAACTCACCAAACAGGTTCTAATCATTTACCTGAACCAGGTACAAAGTCCCATAACTTTATTTAATATGAAGCATATGTCTTAAAGTTATTAAGGCCGTTATGATAAGGCCGGTAAAGTGATATCAATAATTATAACATACCACTTAACAAACTATTTTCATAAATTGATATCTTAACGACCTAACTGACTCGATCACTTTCTCAATGGTGTAATCACTTTACAAATAATTATAATCACTTAACTAACTTGGACCTCTACTTTTATAAATGAGGATCGAGAAAATCTCCGGGAGATAATTTTTTGAATACTCAGATTTTCTCCATTTTCTTCTCACTATTCTTCCTTTCAAAGCTAACTTCAGCAATGAAGGGTTCTCCATTGACGAAATCCTACTAATTTCTTCAATATTAAGGATTTCTTTTACGGGTCAAGGAGTCAATCAAATTTGCTCCAAAAGCTATCAGCCAATATCTTGAAAAGTTATCGATTGATTTCTTGAAGATCCTTGGCTTTCCAAAGCCTGTTCAGTATAGCCACCTTATCCAACTCGAAGAGGTGCAGCAACAAGTGTCGTACTGGGAGAGTGTTGGCTTTCTCTTTAATATAATTACATGGATAACAGCCAGGGCTCCACTTGATGCTGCTCTCGTTTTGGATTATCTGGCTAATAAAGGAGCCAAGATCAGCTATGTTTTAGACCTTAAATTATATTCTAAACATTAGCTTGGCTCCACAACGCCATCTTCTTCAAGCTCGGCAATTCAGCATGAAAAGCTTGGCAAGGCTCTCGATTGAGTGATGCTTATTTTTTAACACCATCTGGGCTATGTTGATTTTGACTTGGCAGCCTTAGTCTTTGGCTTGCTGAATCATAAATTCACTTGTTGCATTTAGCAATACATTATAACAAAACAAATTTAGCAACAAAATCGAAAATAAGATTTTTACCTTGTTTCCCTCTTAAAATAATAATATAAAAATCAGTATACAAGATTTATAATAATTATGACTAATGAGGTTCAAATCTACACATTTGATTTGGATTTTCTTTAGAAAAATTGAATATTTCAAAATTTTAAAATGAAATATTTTATTGGATGGGGATTTAGTTATCTATCCTTGCATCTAGGGATGCACATTTGTTAGATTGGGCTAGGTCATAGGTGACCTTGGGCTTAGCATGGGTTAGTAATCAACCATCTCGATCTCATTCTAGCCTTGGCTCATATTAATGTGTTACCAAGTGGGCTTGGATTAAAACTAAGCCAGCATGAATTAGCAACAAATCAAAATTCGAAAAAACAAAACTCTCATTCCCCTCGTATAGTCATCTTGATAAATCTAGATTTATGCCATAAATTTATATACAATCCTTATTTACAAGAATAGGGTTTTTTTCGCTAAACAAATTAGGAATAAAAATAGATCGGATAATATTTGTCTGGATCTATTTTTGTATTTGAGTATATCCGAATATGGATAAAAAATTAAGTATTTGATTAATATCTGTATCCAATCCATCAAAGAAAATTGAATATAGATATCGATAGATAACTATGCAATCCGTATCTAAATATCTGATTCTATCCATAATCCTATTTAATTTTATACAGCACTCATTACTTTTAAAGAAAATATACAACCATATTAATATGCTATTAATTTGATTTATCATTCATTTAACAATATTTTTGATTCTATAATCATAAACAAAGTGTAATGATTATGTTTGCAAGATGTCGGGATATTTTCAATATTGAAAATTTTTTAACTTTTTAATGATGGAATTATCTTTTGGCCCCATGACATCGTGTGAACATGGGGATGTCGTAGGCCGGCTAGTGGGTATCATAACCCAAGCCAACAGGTTTCAAAATTTTATCATTCAAATTAAAAAAAAAAAAAAAAAAAAAAAAAAAGTAAAACTTGAGCATTTAATGCACGTTGAAAAGCAGGACTGGTCCAATTAAGTTATACAATATATTTTTTCTTCACGGAAAGTGGTGCACAAAGACTTTCTTCTCTACTTATATTAATTTTGCCTTTTGTGATCACCAAATTCTTAATGGATCGAGAAATATGCGCATTCAAACAACTTTTTGCATTTGTTAAAATGAGTTCGACCAAGTATTTTGGGGTAAAAAATGAACTCAAACAATATTTAACAGCGGCCTCGAACAAGCATTCGATGGATCGACACGTCGAGCCTTTAACTTTTTTGACACCTGGAATGCCAAAACAGAAACATTACATTAAAAGTTTATGATCTTTTGAAGTTTAGCATGCTCAGAGCTTGAATGCGGTGGATCTTGTTTCCTTACCCTATGTCGTAGCTAGTTCATGATGAGTGCAGTGATCTTCTTGATCAAAAACTAGGTTTGTACCTTGTTCATACTATTGGAAATCTTTTATGTACCATGACTGAAATTTCTATTAACTAGGTTGAATCTCTTGTTGGACCTATTTTTGTTTCTTTTCATTTTTCAGATCTGAACTTGGATCATTAATTATCTTATATATGATAATTGATGATACAAAAAGAAAAGTAAACTGTAAGATTTTCACTTGCATTATAGACTTTGACAGGAAACACAGCTCCAATCTTGCTATAACATGTCATAACTGAAAACTGCGAATAAAAGTCCTGCAAGGGAAAAAAAATCCCAAGTGTTTTCCATGCTTCAACCAATCCAAGCACCCAGACATGTCTTATAGTCTAACAATGGAGTCACTCTCAGTAATCTTCTTTGGAGCTAAATTAGGCAACATCCAAACTCTTGGAAGGATGGAAGTGTTTGGATGCAAACCTTATAATGTAGGTTTAGAGGAACTCTTAAATAGAAATATTGAAAGATGGTAGACAAACAAGGTTGACATAAGCCTGCTTCCAAAAAAATGATCAACTGGATATCTAAAACATATACTTCTGTTGATCTTTCTATGTCGAGGAAGAGTTGCTCACATATTCTGCTCTTTATTCTTCAAACTTACAAAAGAAAAACAACCTAAAAGATTATTTTAGAGAAGCAAGAGTTTGTGTTCAAGCAAATAACAAGCCTTTGTTTGGTACTTCAGTCTCGATAGAAAGAAAAACTAATACTTATACGAGACCCAACAATTTTGATCCAAGAGAATCGTTAAATGTCACAGTATATAAACAAATAGATAATTTATTCTGGTCCAACATTGATTTTAAAATTTACTTAAAGTGAATATGAATGCCACAAATAGTTTGCTCTAGAAGAATAACATGAATCAGATGCCAATATAGATTCTCTCAGACTTTGACA
Source organism: Areca catechu (assembly GCA_021397845.1). Classification (NCBI taxonomy): domain Eukaryota; kingdom Viridiplantae; phylum Streptophyta; class Magnoliopsida; order Arecales; family Arecaceae; genus Areca; species Areca catechu. Next base: position 55,222,931 of record CM038049.1, read on the forward strand.
TTATGTAATGTATAACTGCTGGTCCAAAATATCAAAAGAGGAGAAACACTGAAATATCAAGATGATATCTTTTCGTCTCCCATTCTTGTCATGTTCTGAGTTTGTCCAGCTACATTAGCAAAGGAAGAAACAAAAACTAGTAGGACAAATTTTGACCATTAGATACAGTATGTCTCTTACTGCTCCAGTGAAATTTTGACATGCTGCTAGCTCAACAGTGAAGGCCCATATAAATCCTAGGTTCCATAAAATCATTTTATGCAGCACTTTTTGGTTAGATCTTTCTAACCATACATGTCTGCATTCACCATGAATTGTTAGCAACTCTCCTAAAGGAGTTGCACCTGGAGTAGAGAATATTTGGCAACAATGGGCCTGCTGCATCATGGGGGCAGCATTAGGCTCACAACTCTTTGAAGTAAGCATATAAAATTGTATCATTAATATCTATTGCCATTAAATCGCCCTTCGCTGTATTCTAGTAGTGGCCAAAGGTACTTCAATTTTCTCTACATGAAACTAAGTACCGTTCCTATTTTGGCTCTCGGATGAAGACCTGCAAAAGTAGTGTTTGATCGGTGGTGCTGGTGGGAACCCTCAAATGCTCAAATCAATAGATGAAGAGATAGGCTAAAGCAATCTGAGCCGAGAACAATGGAGAGATTGAAATGAGTGTGAGAGAGAGTAAGGGTACCCTTATCTTATCGGGATCCCTTCTTACTAATTTATAAGGCTACACAGGATAACTGAATACCGTTTGGAAGGTGGTCTCCTCTGACATGTATAACATATTTTGCTGAGATGACATGATTTTATCTTCTAGATTATTTTTTATTCGTATCTTTCTATTAAGATGGTAAGATTCATTAGGATTATATCTGCCATGACCTTATCCGTCAAGATTTGTGCTGAAGTATTTGTGATCGGTTGGCTTGTCACCTACTTGAGTATCATAGACCTCAAGTACCAAAGCTGTTTTGCTTGTTGCCGATGGAGGGTATTGGTATTGTATCCGGGCGTGCCCGACGATGTTTACTTTAGCAACTAATCATGTTCAAGCGAGTACTTGATGAATGCATGTAAGGAATGTCATGCCAGTCGGATCCGATTGGTTGTAACTTCTCAATGTGAGAATGAGCAGCTATTCGACATAGTGATCAACTTCATCATCTCCTTCCTAGTCAGTAGTCTAGTCATCTCGGGGTCAATGTCTTAGTCGTCTCCTCCTTAGTCAACGATGTGGTTAGTACTCTGTTGGATCCTCAAGGCCCAATTAGTAGTGGACATAACAATATCTATGAAAAGGCATCAAGATGCATGTTTTTTTTTTTTTTGGGCACAAACAATGTTTAGCTGATAGATACCCAGCTAGTCTTCCAAAGGCCCCCCTTTTTTTCCCATATTGGATCATTTTCAAACAATCCATTTGTCATGCCCAATTAACTGGTTGGATTGTTTGCCCTTGACTAGTGACCTACCATCCACCTGCTTGAGCGAAATCATGTTCAAGAAAAAAACTAAAACACAATTGAATGAGAAAGAATACATAGAAGAGAATTGGGTAGGCTGTTTCTTACTAGAGCTCCGGTTCATTCAAGCCTGGATGCCAAAGCCTTGTCAGATCGGATGGCAGGAGCACTCAAAGCCAAGTCTAATACTACCGGAGGCCCCTCATCAAGGGAATGCATATTGGGAAAAAATGCATATCCTAAAAAAATATATTTATAAACATAAATTTTAAAATAAACATTTAAAAAAATAATGTACATAAGAAATAGAAGAATTTAAGTAATACAGAAAAATATAACTATAATGAATAGTCAAAAAAAAAAAAGAAGTAATGAAAGTTCATAATAAGAAAACATGTAAAATAACAAAATTCTATGATAATCAACGTCATCATGTTCATAGCTGTTGATTCGATCTCATAATATTTGATCATCCATTTTCCATTAAAGGCTTTTGTGATACGGATATCTTTAAATAAATATTTTAATAATATCAAGTCAAATAATAAGTACTTTAATAAGTCTTTTAACCATATTCTTTATTTGTTAGAGATTCAAAGCAGAAAGCTAATCATTTAGAAAAACTCAAAGAGAAGAAATAAATGTAAAGTCGAAAAATTGTCAAAGCAGATTTTTATTTTAAAAATGGACAAATATTTTAAAGTTAATGTATTTTAGTTAAAAAGCCAATGAACCGTATAGATACTATTTTGATTTTCAAAAACTTGTTATAACTCTAACTTATTCATTAAATATGTTAAAAATTCATATTTGAATTCGATCTATTTATTTAATAGATAATTTAATTCTACCTGCATAATTCACCTATTAAATAGATTAAGCTAATTTAAATTTATTAAATATATTAAATAAAATTTTAATATATTAAACATGTTAAATAGATTGGATTAAATGTAACAAAATATATTAAATAGATTATAAACAAGTTAAATAGCTCATGAATATGTTACCTGATTAAATTGATTTAAATAAATTAAATAGATTAAAGGGATAAATTTATTTAATTCAGAATCAATTTATGGAAGATCCGTCTCGGATCGTATTTTGCTGTCCCAATCCGGCAATAATCCTAGAATGAAATGAACTCACCGGGGTCCACGTTACACAGCGCGACGGCACAGTCGTCCATTGGAGAAGCGTCCCTGGGCCGACTCCGGGCGCCAAATGGTTCCCGCATTCGGGTCGGATGGCACCGGCCAGGGTCAGAACCAACGGGCCAGCAAGTGGATAGAGCTGCCCCCTGGTTGCCCTCCTTTTTTTTTTTTTTTTTCTTTGCTTTTCTTTCTTTCTTCTGAATCCCGGAAAGCGTCTCCCCCCGCCCCGCGCGCCCGCTCCCAAATCGAGAAGAAACCCATCTTAGCCCTAGAATTCCCCCATTTAGCCCTCCGCGTCCTTCACCTACATGGTAATCACACTCTCTCGCGTGTTCTTGCCTTCCTCGATTAATTCTGTCATCGGAGACGGACGGGAACCCTAGATAGAAGTTCGCGGCAGCGGCGGTATCAGGTAGCGGGATCTTGAATCCTGGTTTTCTTTTGTTATTTGTTTGTCGGTTTTGATGAAATGGGCTGGGAGTCGGGTGGTGCTGTGGGTTTTAATCCGCGAGGTGGCATGGATTTACTGGTTTATTGGGCTTTGACGCTGCTTTTGGTGGCTGAAGTGCGGAAAGATTCAATGTTTTGGAGGGTTTTTTAGCGGGGATTCTGGACGAATTTTGAGTGAGGTTCGGATATCGGAGTGAATGTCGGTGCCTAGTAGCTAGTTCATTGGGTTTTAGGTTGGGGGAGGGGGTGTTGGGACATTAGTGGTTCTATCAAGATCTTTTGCTGCTCACATTAATGGATTTCGACTCTTTGAGTTTTAGGTTGAAGAGAAGGAGTTTGGGGCACTACTGTTTCTATCAAGATCTTTTGAAGCTCCTATTGTGGATTACTGCTTTTGGGTGTTTTAGGTTGACGGGAAGGAGGTTGGGGCACTACTGGTCCTATCTAGATCTATTGCAGCTCATATTTATGGATCACTGCTCTTTGTGTTTTAGGTCGAGGCGAGGGGGGTGCTGACTTGCTGTCCTCGGTCCATGATTGGAGGGGACTGCTGGTTAATATTGAGAATAATTTGGATTTAGATGTTTAAATAGGTTTCTTGTAGCGTCTTCTAAAGCTGCATGTAAATGTGATTTTAATTTGGTAATCCATTTTATTTTTTCCCATTTTATATTTTGTTCGTTTATTTCCTTCTTTTTCTTTTTTGCGTAAAACTGGGCATACGCAGTCTTCTGCATTTAGTCTTGATGCTGAAACCAGATTACCGCCTGTTCGGTATCGTTGTTTTATCACATTTTTGTTTCTCTACAAACTTAGCGAAATATCATAATGATATCGAGGATGAAGATAGCATTTGGAGAAAACTTCTGATAATTCTTGCTTCTTTTTATTTTTTCACTATTTTTTGAGTACAATAAATCTTTCCTATTAAAATCTCTAGAGATTTTTCAAACAAGTTCAAAGAACAAAAAGGGTCCATTGTATATGTTGAATAATCTAGTTCATTTTTGTGGGGCTTTTGAAAACACAAACAGAAAAGAAGCTATTACCAAATAACTATTATTTATCTGAACAGTGATATTTGAGGTTTGAAATAATGTTCCTACTGAACATCTCATGAAAGTTTATATTTATCTCATGCTCAATTTCTTTCCTCAAAATAGTTCTCTAAGTGATTTATGATAAACTTCTTGCTGAAGTAGAATGATATTAGATGGTTATGGTGGAAAATTCTTGCTTCTTGGAAGATGGCTTTTGATTCTTATGATTTCATTCAGTCGATTGGCTTAAAATCCCCTGTTTCTAATAATGTGCTTACATGCAGTGATTAATATAGCTCTTTTTTTACTGATTGTACATGTTCTTTCATTGGGTTTTGGGTCTCAGGGAACATGCTTTTCTGTGATCTGTCTTTCCTTTGATTGTTCCATTACTTGGTTGAATTTGTTAATTGGCTCATCTTAAATGGATTAGTGTGTCTTGAGATATTTATGTCAGGCTCTTTGTTTCGCCTGTTGTGTGGTTTTGCTTATCTAGCATTTTCTCAACTACATATTTGTCTATGTCACATTTAAATCAGGAAATTTCTTATTTGCTCATTCACGTCTTATTATTTTATATTTAGCTGATGTGAGTGCCTTTTTGCTGAATGTGCAAGAGATTTGCATCTCGGTCCATGACATTTCATGTTGAATTTGTAAGTTTGCAATGGCTAAAAGATCAGTAAGAATATATCTTACATAAAAAGTGTGACTTTTGTTTAAGTTGATTTCCCTTCCTTCAATTTCCTCATCAACGGTAATATTTGCTTGTGCTTTTTTCTCTGTAACATGCATAAACCCATAGGTATAAAACTAGTAAACAATCTAATTCAGATTTTTGAATTACAAAAGATATTACTAGTTTTGAGAAATAGGGGAGTCAGGTCAGGAAGTCAATTTGAAACAAAAACTAATTAGCAATCAGAGAAAAATCCATTCATGGAGCCTCTAATTTGATGTTAGTGCTCATTGTAGTGCATGCAGATCTTTTTGTTTTCCGCATATTTTTTTATTGGCACATATTGTTATGTTTATTGGAAGGATCCTGTATCTTCTTTCTAATTTTTCTCTTTCTTTTGGTAGGTCAAGCAAGTGATTTGACAATCCAATTGTATTATTAACATCCCATGAAGTGATGCCTATGACCAGATGATTCTTAAGGAGGCTATCCCAAGAAGAAACGAGGACAAACATGTTCTTGAAATGTCTATTGTTTGGTGTTCTTTTTGTTAACAGCCAATATCTATTATATAATCAGAAGTGTTTGTGCTTGGGAACATCTTTCTTTATCGGCCAGTCTAGAAACTTTGGGCTTCAACAAGTGATTTTGTAATTTCCTCTCTATCTATATTTTATTGTCTTTTGCCTTACATACTAAGAGGCTATCATCAAATGTCAGAAAGTGAGATGGCAATTATCAAACCAGAGGTATGTCAGATTTTGCTATAATCTTTCTGATGTCAACTTAAACCTTCATATGCATTGCACATGGACCATTTTATGCAACTTTATATCTGCTATAATGATTGTTTACTGGTGGAGACTTGTACCTGGATCTATTTTTCCTGTAGGCTTTATTTCAAATTTAATAGCAGATAATTTTTGTCTATTCTTTGTACGTCTATTTTATACATTTTATTTTTTATCTGTAGTCATCATAAGAAAAATGTTGTCACATTCTGTAACTTTTCAAAAGTGTTCTTATTCGTTGTCCATTGAACTTTCCCATGATAGTTTACCTGTGAAACCAAGTAATGCAGTTTTTGAATGATACAACATTCTTTCATTATACTTTAACAGGCTATGAAGTCTTATGTATGGCTCCAATGTGCTGATGGATCAATCCAGCAAGTTGAGGAGGAGGTTGCCATGTTCTGCCCCATGATATGTCGAGAAATTCTTCAGACGGGCATGGGATCTTCTAAGAATTATGCCATTTCTTTACCCGAACGAGTTAACCCACCCATACTTAGTTTAATTCTTGATTATTGTCGGTTTCATCAGGTTCCAGGCCGCTCTAACAAGGTGTGATAAAGTTCAATATTTGTTTTATCGGTATTGCATTCTTTTCTTTTGATAAAGTTTGATGTATTTGTGGTTTTCATTGGAAAAGTCCATTGCATCTTAGAGTTCTCTCTGGACAGTTCTATTACTAAATATGTACGACCCACTAGTTTGCTAGTATGATGATAATAAGTGTTTGCTATTGTAGCTATTATCCTGCTGTGAGATCTTTTTGTATAAAGGGATACTGAAAGTTATGTATTGTTCGTGCACAATCTCTTGTATTATAAATTTTCTTCGTTATGTGTAGGAGCGAAAAACTTTCGATGAGAAATTCATCAGGATAGATACCAAAAGATTATGCGAGTTGACTTCTGCAGCTGACAGCCTGCAGCTAAAGCCTTTGGTTGATCTCACTAGTCGAGCGCTCGCCCGCATGATAGAAGGAAAGACACCCGAGGAAATTCGTGAGACTTTTCATTTGCCAGATGATCTTACTGAGGTTTTGCTGCATTAAATTCCTGTCTTTTTTTTTTTTCTGTTTTTTTAGAGGACTTCTTGCAATCATGTCATTTCCTCTCTTGGTATTTTAGGAAGAGAAGTTAGAGCCACTGAAAAATACTAATGATGATCCACGGATCAGGCTACTAAATCGACTATATGCTAAAAAAAGAAAAGAATTGAAGGAGCGTCAAAAGCAAAAGGTAGTCACATTATCATAGTCTGGTGATTGTTTTGGTACAACTATCTATCTGTTACTTTTTTTGAAAGTATAGTCCAATGCAAGATTTGCAGTAGCAGTGTGTCTTGCCCCATGACAGGCATACTGTACCATATTGGTATTGAACCAAGACTTGGTACCAAGCGTGCACTGATTCTTGGTGCCAAACCAAGTCCCATATTGGGTGTACTGACACTGTACCAGAATGCCACTAGTATGGGGTCCGGTATTGAGGTTGTGAACCTTGATCCAGTGTATCCTTTGCTTTTAGGTCTGGATATCTAACTATTTTATTTATTATGGCAAATTTACAATGTCGTAGATTTTGACTACTCCTAAGATTTGGTCTCTGAAGGAACATGAAACACTTTTTCCAGGATGTGGAAGTTGAAGAACCACGAAAAGATGAGCGTTCGGTTGATGAAATACTATCTTTTATAAATGGAGATGGAGGTAGTTGTCGTTAATCTATTTTGTCCATTGAAAATTTACAGCATTGGTGTGCTAACACCTGCATTTGTTATCTGTTTCTGCTTTTTGATAATGCCTGTTTTAGCTGAAAGGGCAATAACTAATCTTTCCAACTAGTTGAGAAGATTTTAATAGCTTATTTTTGTCCAGCTGTGTTGTATCTTTGCTTGTCCATATTGACCTCAAGCCTAATACAGTTATGACATTGGTATGATTGCTTAGCTTAATTATTGACTGTAGCGACATTCTAGAATGTAGGCCAGTTATTATTGTCAAAACTGCTCAGCAATATGGTTTATTTGCTCTTGAATTGTGCTGTCTTTCCTTGTGCATCACACTCACTTTGGAACAAAGTGGTTTTAGGGAGAGCAAAAATAACATTTTCTGGAAATTTCTGTTGATATCAAACATAAAAGATCATACTTGTCTAGGTCTAGATTATTGGTGCATGTTGTTTATCATGTAAGTTGCTTAATTTTCAGTGACTTATGGAAAATATTCACTTTGAACCCTTGGGGGCTGTTTGCTCTGGGTTTTACCTGTGTTCACACAAAACCTAGAATAGGTGAACTTTATTAAGACACTTGATTGGTTGCTTTCCAGTAAACTTGTTTTGGAAACTGGCATTTTGTACAACCTAAAAAATGACTTTTATGAGAACCAGGGACTCCTGTGTTGTCAGTCCACATAAAATCAATTTTTGTGATCATCTGTTCTTATAAGTCCATATATAATTGATCCATTAGTGTAATTTTGTTAGCCAATCTCATCTTGTTGCTAAAGTAGCTCTTGGTTCTATTAGGGATTTATTGAATGAAAGACCATGAATTGTCACTTGTATATATGAAAATCTGTCTATTGATTAAAGTATGATACCATACTTGACCAACAACCTTTCTCCAACATGGGTCATCTTAATGGATTGAAATATGTTTCATCAGAAGGTTGACATTTTATAGCATGCTTCTTTCTTAGTGTCAACCATTGATATGTTTTAATTCGAGAGCAAGGGTGTGTTAGCCAAGCAAGATGAAAAATCATGTTTTAACTTGTTCACCAGCTCAACTTATAATTAAGTAGTAAAATGCAAACCATGATCATTGAAGACAAGGAGGATAAACTAGAGATGGAGGGGAAAGACGCTGCTGGGATATGTAATATTTACCAAGGGGAAGTTCTTCAAAATCATCTGCTTGAGAACAAGTCAAATGATCTCCCTGTACATGTAAGAGTCACTTGAGTCATTAGAAACGCTGTGTAGTATTTTCAGTTCTTCACCCTCTATCAAAATGTAACTAATCACTATCATTCTTAATGTATGAGCCACCAGAACCTCTCTTACTATAATTGGAAACCATCTGAGTCTTGCTATAATTGGAAACCATCTGAATCTGAAAGAAGGAAAAAAAGAGCAAAACCTTAGTCTGATTCTTGGGCTTCCTCTGAATTTGAATTTTTGAAATAGCTGAACCTATTGATATTGTGTGCCTAGGAAACTGTGCAACAAGTGGTTATGTTTGTTGAATTGATATGCCTGTGAAAGAAATAGTATGCGTGATTTATACAAGTTGCATTTTTGCTATTTATATCTCGATCATGTACTCTTTGAGGAAATTCCTAGTATTATACTTGATTTATAGGTTCCAATTGTTATATCATTTCTACATTTGATCAAAGTTGTGGATTATGATTTTTAATCCTGCTCACTTATGAAAGCTGAGTACATTTTGGTGCATTCAATAAATTGAATATACATTCTGCATCATCAAGCCATAAGGTTCTTGGATCACAGCACTATTTCTTTTGGAGTCATATTTTGAATCTGTGTTTATATCTTATGGTACTGTTGTGGGTGATCTTGACAACCACTTCTGTTCCCATCTCGGTTGATTAATGGTATTCTTTTTTTGTGTTTTATGGACATTCTTTGGTGGTTTGTCCTTGAGTGAACCTATGGGTGATATGGGCTACAATAATGGTTTCAAATAGCACAGAGTAGTGGGTTTTTCTCTCGCATACAATGAAATGAAAGTCTCAACCTAATGCAATCTGCATGAAAGCTTCTAGAAGGCATAAAATTCTCGTACAAATATCAGATTGCAGAGATCTTGGACTCGTTGGAAAGATCTGTTTGAATTCTACAATTGATACCATTTTCATGTATTTTGGTCACTTCAATTTTTTTTAGGGTCAGAAATGACCTCAAAGTTATCTCTATAATTTAATGATGTATTTGTTTCTTTTTTCAGTATTTTTTCAATAGGAGTCTTTAAGTTAGATATAAGGTGTTGGATTAGAAGTTATGTAGAATTAGCATAGCTGGGCATGTATATAATAAGAGAAGGGTTATGAGCAAGTTGGTTTGGAAGTTGAGATTTAGAAAACTGAAGATGTTGTGGCAAATTCTGTATTGCCTCCTCTTCTTCAAAATTGTCTTCTTATTCTTCTAGTTTTGATTTTAATAATTCTTCTGAAGATTTGATGAGCTTTAGGCTCATTACTGCTTTCTCTTTAATCAATTGCTTGCTAGTATGTGGAAAAAATCCACATGTAAGAAAGCTTTTGCTTTTTGCTTATTTTCAACTGGATCCGCTGTTCGAATCCATTTCCCTAGTTTGCTTTAAGAATTACGTTGTTCCTGACTTGGCTTTTATTGCCTTGAAACAAAGAAGAAAAATGGAAGTAAAACAGTTGTATGTAATAAACATGATTCATCTGATAACATAAATATTTTTAATCAGTTAATCTTTACTTGATGCCAAATATGTGTATTGCATGCTATGACACTTTCTTTATTTCACCTAATCTCATATCTCTCTCATATAGCAAGGGTTAAAGTAGATACTTGCATATCATGCTATCACTAATTCTTTAATTATAGCTATGCTGCTAATTAAGTTCTTTAGGTGATATGTTCCCTTTTTGACTGATATTTGCTTCTTAAGTCGCTTTTCCTATGAACATGCAAAACATTGAATGTCTATTGTTAACCTGGATACACAATTTTGGTTTATCAGAATTCTAATATAAAAAAAATGCAAAACATGTAAATGTTAGAATAAGTGAATGAAACCTCCACATTATCATTGTTATGTAAGAGAATCATTAGTGATGAATACGTCTTGAGGGATGCAATTTTAATTAATATAAAGAAGCCCCTTTTACATTCTTGTAGGTTCCAGCACCCTTATCTAGAAATCAAGTCAAGTCATAATGGAATGGTAATAAAATATTTTGATTAGCAGTAATCTCTTAAAATTAATTGATCAAGTTACCCTTCTTTTATCTATTGTAACTGGTGCTTTTACTAAAAACGAGTATATGTGATCTCTCTTATTTGTTTACATGCTTATTCCAACTTGACCAAATGGAATTTCTAGCTTTTGACCTACTCATTCTCAAAATTGTAGCCACTGAGTTCAAGCAAACCACTACCATATTGTTGCCATTGGTGGGTTTTTTTTTTTTGTTGCTACCCTTTTGAGGTCATATTCTCTGCCACTCTCCTTCTTGGGTTGGGCTCCTCCTTGCTATTGCCACCATTTTAATTTTTCCTCCTTCCATGCGCATGCTTTTATACTGCATTTTGTTCTTATATATTGTGCCTCTTCTTCTTCTTCTTTATTTTTTTCAATATAAAATCTTCTTTTCCTTCTTTTGTATTGAAATTTCCCTAGTTTTTGTGTGTTGTCTGCTGAAATAACTTTTCTGCCATTTGATTAAGCCAATATCTTGAAAATGTGGAATTGCATTATGGCCGGAGATCATGCAAACATATTTATTTTTGGCCTTCTTAAATGAAAACTGGTCTTCTGGGGGGATCAAGAAAGTGTGCTTTTCTGTTGAAATGTATTGATACCTTGACTGTTTTCCTAATTGGCTGTTATTTCTGAGGGTCTGTTTTAATTCTTTGGGTTTTGTAAAGTGAGAATGAAGGTACGATTTATGATTACCTATATGAAAATGAAGGACTTGAAAGTACCTAAATCATTCAGGTATCCTAGATTTTGTTCTGAAATCTGCTGTCTTGGTTGATGGTTTATGGTGATATATGATGGAAGGTTTGCATGTTGAGTTACTAATTAAAGAGGAATTAATCTTGAACACAACATTTCCTAGTTTACAATTTTTTTTGTCGGTTTTCAGTTTTGTGATGTAAAAATTACATTTTTGATGTCCAAGGGCGTCTTCTTGGAGCATGGTGTTGACTACGGCAAACATCTGTGAAATGTGTTTTTTTTTTTTTCTAAATTGAAATTTGATGGTCTTATTGAAGTTTTGATGTAATTGAAACTTAATTGATTGGTTATGTGCTAGCTATCGAAATATGGCTTTATCTATTCAGCAATTCTACTTGATTGAGAATGGTTCTTGCTCAATTTCACTTTTTGACAGACTCAAAGAGTGCTAAAGCTGCTAAGAATAAAAAGAAAAATAGGAGGAAAAAAGAGCAAACAAAGGATCCTTCTAGAACCAAGTCCGAGAAATTGCCCAAGAAGGTTACCTTGCTTTTCTGATGACACAATTTCATTTCAACTGTATTTTGTAGATGTTAATACTTTTTCCTATGTATTTGTGTGTTAGGATGCATTGACTCTTTCTATGGTACGAAGTGAAGCTGGTGGAAGTTATTCTCCGAGTCCAAGCCAAGTTTCAGAAATACGACACAGTGCTGAAGATGCTTTTGCAACGAGGGTTGATTTGAAGATGGTGATATAGATGATGGGTTAGATCCTGCAATGAAGGAAGAGCTTGACAGGTGAGGGCATCTGTTTGAGCATGCTTAGTGCAAACTAGTTAACTTCATTAAGTTCACATTTTCTATTCATGCGGACCTTGAGTTTTGACATTTTCTTGTCAAATGAAGCTAGTATGACGGGGGCTTATTTGTTGTTTTAATCATATATGCTTTCATAAGTATGTGTATTCCATCATTCAAGTTACTTGTTTCTTATGTTTGGTTACTCAAAAACAAGAGATTCTACTTACGAAGTTAATACACACACACACACACACACGCATGCACTTTCCCCTATGTCTTCTATAAGGATTAATAGATGGAAGATAGTGTCTTTTTGTGGCCAATGTTCTTGATGAAAAAGAATGACACGAATGTAAAGAAGTTTCTGTGGTCATGATTGTTGAGGAATTGAAAGATATGAAGATGTACAGCAAATGTACTGTGGGCACTAGCTATTGTGCGTGCTTGATATAATGCATCCAAGATATTTACGGGATGAGAACCCATCCTTGGTTCGAGTCTATGTTGTCAAGATCTGGATCAAGCTGTAAATCCCTGCGCCACCCACCCCCACGGTGGGGGGGTGGTGCTAGATGGAATGGATCGTGAATCTGATTATAAAAAATAAGGTTTTTTTTTTCCCGATTCCCTGAGAAATTCTTGAATATAAAAGAAATGTAGAAATTGAAAGGAGTCAACTATAAAGTAGATGAATGGAGAATGTAAAGCATAGATACAACTAGTCTAGTTTTCATCATTTTAGGCCCCTATATAGTATTTCTAATGGAATAAACTCTGTTTGGTTATCCAAAAATATTTATATGTGAATGGAGAATATAAAGCATAGATACAACTAGTCTAGTTTTCATCATTTTAGGCCCCTATATAGTATTTCTAATGGAATAAACTCTGTTTGGTTATCCAAAAAATATTTATATGCCATTTTCAGTTTAATTATTCTTTTACATAGAATGCTAGGGTAAGATTTTAGCATGTGGTTGTAAATTACAATGCCTGCATCTTCTTTTTTATTTTTATTTTTTATTATTTTTAAAAAAACCTACAAACTCCAATAACAGACTTGCTGATTTTATTTTATTAGTGATATGTAATTTAAGAACCTCATAGTCAAAGAGACTATAGAAAATGGGAATATGCATGCATGTTTTACTATGTAAATAACATTATCAAATTGGATCATGCGATCCAAACCAAGAATGGTAGAACTGATATCGATAGGCATGCTGGTTGGTGACCGGCACAGTATGGTATTGATTTGTACCATACGAAATTGCAATGTACCAAAACTACAGGGTGGGAGAGGAAGAAGGAGAGGGAGGGAGACGGAGGGAGGGGACTCACCAAAGAGAGGTCGGATCTAAAGCCACCACTGCAATTCTCTCACCCACAACCTCCTCCAATCTGCCATTGCTGTCATGTCCAGGGGTGGCACTGCCCCTCCGCCATCTCTGTTGCTAGCCTCCATAGCCTGAAAATGTCGACCCTATCATGGGAGGAGCAGGAGTAGGTGGAGGTGGAGCACCGAGCCCATGCCTTGACCCTAGTGAGTGAGAAGTGACAGGCACTTATAGGGTCATTTTCGAAGGTCATTGAAGAGAGGTCCACTTGGAGTTTTGAAGGGCTAGAGGAGGCGGAGGAGGGGAGGAAAAGGGGGGGGGGGGGGTTGTGGAGGAGGCGGCGAAGGGGCTGGAGGAGGGTTTTGAGGATGCAGGGGGTACAATCATGACCTGGACTATGGAGGGGTGGGTGCCCTATTTAATTAAAGGGTCTTGGGTTTAGCCTATTTCTCTTGAATAGGGCTTCTTTTAGACGGAGGATGGGATTGTTGTGAGGGTTTGACCTATTTACTGAGCTGATGGCGTGAACTGTCTCGACTCCCTATTAGTTTGGTATGGAATGCCTCGAACATGGTAGTTTGGGATGGTACGACCAACCTTGATCCAAACAAATGTATAGTCCATGATATGGATATAGATCTTGTGGTCTTAAATTTATCCCCATCCGAGGATGGGATCTGCATTGTTTAGGATCATTTTGAACCAATTGTAAGATTTAGACAATGATTATGAGCATGCAAGTGAAATTCTATCTTCTTTACTATAATTTGTAAATTCCTTTAACATGGATCTGATGAGACTTGTGGCAAATGGAGCGGGGATTGTCAAAAGAATGTCCATGGCAATGTGGTAGAGTGGTTGAGGATTATTCGCAATTCATGAAAATTTAGTTAGATGTTTAGTGCCCTTTGGTTAGTACCTATTGTATCTTCTTTCTCATACAAGGCATACCATAAGAGGAAAGTACAGAATCTGATATGTATATTTTGCCTTTTATACAAGTTGACCAGGTTAAAAAAAAGAGATGATATTTGTATCCAGTAGGTAAGAAATTTTAATTCAGTCACATTGTATTCTGTGATTTATATAGAATCATTTAGGTTCTTGGAATTATGTTTGAGTTTAGAATGCTAATATCAGGCTATACAATTGTTCCTCTTTCATGGTTGAAAAATTTATGCCTATAGGGATGGGAGATGAGGGTGGAGCTATAGGACAAGAAATATTGGAAGTGATTACCACAAAATTTGGAGTATGACACAAGTCAAAATTGTGAGCTCTGAGAAGTTGGGGTTGTTACCAAATAAGTCTTCATGAGTTTATTTACAAAATCAATCGCATACTAGATATTATTCACTGAACGCCCCTTTAAGACTCAAATTTGAGCCAATGAAGGAGGCAAATCTGCCGAAAAAGTTTGGCGAAACCAACATTTTCGTGACAGAATTTGTTGTGGACACTGGAATCATGTGGAATCATGAAAAGTTCATTTGGAAAGTATTTTGATATTCCATATCATTCTGGGAATTCTGATTCTAATACCTCATAGGGATATGGTATACATCTTGCTCATTGCAAACAATCTGGTAGACATTGCCTCTGGGTGTCTCAAACAGAGCAGCAGGGGATAAACAATCCCTCGACTTCCCCTCCATTCACTGCAAAGGAGAGGTGTTCCATGAATATAATCCGTACGAGCATCTTTGGATAGCACGATTTCCACATATCCCATTAAACATGGCCTAATCAAGAAATTAGTTAGTTTAGAGGATGAAGGATTCTTGCACTTGCATGGGAAATTTCTTCCTTTTCTGAGAGAAAATTGAGAGTCACTCTCCTCTCTTAGAATTCTTTTTTTTTAACATATATTCATTATATATGCCAGCTTGAGAGAAAGATTTGGGATGGGGACTATGCACTTTATGTTAAATTTTTGGTAAAAGATTTAATGATTCAAAATCAATGATGGATCCTCTAAATTGGAGACCCACATTGTTGACCATAATCTACAACATCAATAAGGCATAAAAACCGAAAATTATATGCTTTGTTGATCTCCAACCTATGTATCTAGTTGTTGCAAAAATGAACGGTTTTGATGATATGAAACTATATTTTGCTATGTTCTAAGCATCAAAGCCTATTGATTATCAGTACATGTTTCAATATGTGCAAATCACAATCAATAAAGTGGAATCTTAATTTAAATGCTTTATCTAGTATTTTAGTACATTATCTTAGTTGGAATTGTCCAATTTTTGTACCCATATGATGTATAGGTAAATCTCCAAAAGATATGATTTTTAAAATTCCTAGGTGTTTATAAGAGTGTATATTATAATTACTTGTGTGGATCTTTGATTTGGATGCACACTTTGGATTTAGAATCATTAAATCTTTTACCGAAGATACAACAGTCCAACTCAAATGTTTATATATTACTAGGTGTTGCAATTTATCAAGGAATATATCTTAAAGAGTGAGCTCATAATGCACCAAAAGGAATGTTGAACCATTTTTTGGTTTCATAGATGCTTCTTTTGTATGGTGTAAGCCAGCAACTCTTACCCATTTAAGTCATTTGGAACATCTAGTATGTTTTCTTAATGTCCTGTTTACTATTGAGCTTCAAGTATGTCATTATCATCATTATCGTTATATATATATATATATATATATATATATATATATGAATGTATGTATGTATATATATATAAACTAATCAGTGGGAAGTAGGTAAATAACTGTGTGCGCGCGTGTGAATATGTATACACAGTTATTTTCCTACTTCCCACTGATTACTTTTTGGCAGTTGACTCATTTATCTGACATGACTTGACATGTCTCTTTGCATCTATAATCCAAGTATCCTCATTTTGCTTTCCATGATTAATGCAGAGAAGTTGAAGATTTTGCTAGGAGATTGAACTCTGATTGGCCTGAGAGAATGCAAGAAATTTTATCTTTAAGCCAAGAAAGAAGGGCTGTTCCAAATTTAATGAACGGGAATGGGTCCCTTCGAAGATACACAGGTCTAGTTCTTTCCTCCTGTCTCTCTCTCTCTCTCTCTCTCTCTTTTTTTTTTTTTTCTGTTTTCTCATTGATTGCATGGAATTTTTGTTTTTCTGCCCGACATTCTTAGTCTTCTATTAGTAATCAATCAGCCTATGAATTAACTTCTAGCAGAGGGCTGGTGCCATTTTAGGTTCACGTACCAAATTATGTGCTTTGAGGAGCTTTTTCCCAATATTTTATAATCTCTGCTAGGTTATTCTTGTGTAACATGTCTATTCATTCTTACATCCAATAAAGTTTATTCTGCTCAAAATAATTCTCTGGTCGTTTATTCTTTTCAAGTCTGTATCGGGAACCCTATTTAGTTAAGTGCTAAAATTTATTTTGTTATAATTATTATTGACTGCATAATCCTACATTATAAGTAAGATTGTAATTGCAGCTAAAATTATTGTTCAAACCATCTATTTATTGGTTACATTATGTTAAACTATGGCATGAGAATTGGGATCAGACAGCCTTCGTATAAAAAGAATACCTTGTACTGGAGGAGAATTGTTTTGTTGCTTAAGATAGAGAGTTCATTTCAAAACCATTCTATTTGACCCACCTCTGGTTGAGTTGCTTAAAAGCCAAAAGCTGGCCCCCGTATATATGCTGCTTACAGTTTTTGACTTTGGGATTGTCACATACGATGGAACATTATTATAATTAAAACAGTGGCCTGCCTTGCTGATTTCTTTTCACTTGATAACGTCCATGAGAATTTTTGGTAAATTTCTTTTGCATAGTATTTTTTCTGTCCCATGCAGCTCCCCAGCTAACATAGACACATTTTTCTGTGACCCATCTATAGGTCTAGATAAGTTGCTAATATTATGTATACTCATGCCACACCCTAAATCTTTTCCATCAGTTCATGCACGGGATGAAATGATATGATGTGTACATTTTTGATCATCGAGAAAGTTCCATGATCTCCTTCAATGTATCATACTAGTTTTTGTCATTGCCTAACTTTTCTGCTGGATTCTTGGACAACTAGAGGTGTTTCACTGCCAGATTTGAAAGTTGTTCCATGTCATTGTGTCATTCTCAAAGGTTTGAGTACCATGAATCATGTTGCAAAACTTTTCACACTATGACTTCACTCTATACATGTCAACGAAAACTTCCAAAAATCATATCAGAGATGTTTATGTATTTTGTTTTGTTGCGTCTGATCCAAGCAATACTTCTCATAAGGGTCCAAATAGGTGCCTTTTATTGTTACTATCTCGTCACATTCACTCTACATGTCAATAAAAACTACTATAACTCAGACCTGTGATGTTTATGTGTTTTGTTTATTGTGTATGGCATCTTTTAACTCCTCCAATTTTCTGTTATCGTAGTTTGAAGTGATATTTCTCACAACGATCCAAATTGGTGCTTTTCTTGTTATCAGTTCCTTGCTGTCTTTGTTAATGATTGGGCCCGATAGTTCTTGTCGCTTTCTTGAATTTTGTCTCCCAACTCCATCTATGATATCTGTTATCGTATTGTTGATAATATTTGAGGGCTTGTTTGGATGCTGGTTATGTGAAGGTTAGGAAGTGGTCAGCAGTTTAACCGTCCAAACAAGTGCCCAAAATGCCATGATGACTTTAATCGGTCAACACTAAAAATGTAGGCTAACTTGGTTAACCTTATTTCATGGAGGGTGAAATAAAGCTTACTGGCACTTTTTTATTCTCTCTCTTTGCTTTTATACTTTTCCATAACTTATAAAATCTCGGAATATCAACCAAAATAATTCTGACCCATGGTTATCTGATCAGTAGTGGTCGCCAGTGGTTTATTTTGTTTAGACCCTGGTTAGCAAATCATGTCCAAGCACAGCATAAGGGTGTTTGTCACGTACTAAACCCATTTGTTTGCCCAAGTGTTGCTCTTTACAACTTCATTTTCAATGACTTTCAAAAATTCATTTCTACTTGGCATTGGTAATGGGTTATTCATTCTAATTTAGCACATGCTCCATAGCTAGCATGTACTAATCTGTTGATCTTCTTCTAGGTCAAGTGATTTCATGTTGAACTAGGATCAAGTATGATTGACAGTTATAATTTAAAACACTCACTATCAAGCCCAAGTAAAAGGAAGAACTTAGTAGTCTAACATATTAGTAGCTTGTGTGGCATAGCACATGCAAGGGAAATTTGAATCTCTGTCTAGGGTTGGAAAAGAGAATGAAAAGCTGGGATATTGTGGATGAAGTGGTAAAACTTTTTGAGAACCAGAAGAATGGAGGTGGCAAGGATGGTTTTTGAAATTTTTGTTATCTGATGGGTTACCAAGTAGGTGGGAAAGATCTATAATAACAAGATGCAGGTTCAGCATAAAGACTGGTAGCTGAATAAGGCTTCGTTAGGTTGTGCCTACTGGTGGAGGTGACCCTTAAGAGAATAAAAACTGAAGATGGATTCATTAGACTGCCACTAAATATGCCGATTGATGTTTGAGGTGTGGTTCGATTGCAATACATAATCAACAACTTTGATCGGGAAAACTAGCTTCATATGGTCAGTGGAGATATTACTAGATTTATGACTGTTGTTTTATCTCTACTAATATAATGTAAACTCATCTGAGCTTCCATCCATGGGGCCTGTGAGTCCCATATCTTGAGCCAACCATCTGCAATTCCCATTATAAATAAACTCTTCCTAAATTCACTCCATGACATTCATTCATCATAAGTTACTACAAATGAGTATATGATGAGGAGTGTATTTGTCAAATCTGGTGTAAATGATCCTGATTGATGGGATGCAGCCATCCATCTGATGCTTCTTGAAGAAATCATGTGCACCACATCTGCAAAATCTGGTATTTCTAAAGACATCTGTTTCTGCAAGAGTGATGTATTCTATTGGTTACAGAGGAAAGATGTGGGTAGATTTATGTAATACCCACATCTCATTTTGTACCATGACATTGAAGTATGCTATATTTGTGATTGTCTTAAACATTTGTTCTTAGTGTTAAATCTTTGTTCAATGGAAAGTCATTCTGGCCCTTGTGTATTAATCAAATTGTGCTAAACATATCCTACCTTTTATTTCTTATTAACAGTCTTTCAACAGCCTTAATGATGTGGTTTTGTGCGTGGTGGAGGCATTGGAACTCTTTGGAAGCTTAAAACATAAAAACAGCGCCAAATTCAACATAAATGGCTATTGTCATAGTGACACAGGGGGCTTGATTATGTTTAAAAAAGGTTTAAAGGCTAACTAGCATATGAGGAATTATTTTGGTGCAGGCGATGTGGTCGTTTGATAGATGTGCAAATCCTGAAATCCCTTATTACCGATGGAGATGGACTTGCTGGTGAAATCACAGTCCTCGGTTATGTTGGCTCCTTAGTTTATAACACATTTTGTTTTTCTGTGGCTTGACTTCTTTTTTTTTTTTTTGTTCCCTACTTGATACATGGAGAAACTGAATCTTGGTTAAGATATTGATGAATATAAATCCTTAAAGGTAAACAAGAAATTACAAATTGCCAGAAGAATTCAGGGAAGTAAATAGGGAGCAGAAAGTATGACTCAGTTTTTAGAAAGAGATCAGGGAATATCACTAGAAAAACATTGGAAGATATCAGTCATCCATTTTATATTAATTCCAGTTCATCTGCCCGAGTTTGACATATGCCCTCTTGTGGAATGAATTAGAGAACAGACAACAGTAATATTGGCATGTGACATTTTACGTGATTGTTTAGGAACTTAGGAATTGCACATGAGCCTGTCACGTATATAGCTTCTGTTGGATACTACCTCAATTTACAGCCTTTCTTTTGCAAACAACCAATTGGTGATGATGTATGATAGCTCAGCATTTCTTGAAGCCTCAATGCAGATTTCTTCATATGCAGGGTTGGACAGGGGATAAATTATTAGGCTGAATTGGCACCATGGATTTCACATGATTCAGCATGGATGATCTGATTTGGAGGGGTCTAGAGAATGCCATTGGCAGAATTTTTTGGTTGATCGCTGAAATGCCATCTCGAGTTGGAGCATGTAACATAGTGATATGCCAGTGTTCATGTGAGAGCTCTTTGAGCTGGATTTGCCCTTGCCCTCAACCATTGCAGAGGGGCAGGCTCTCCATTCGGAGAATCTGTGTTTTATTTACTTTGTTCGCACTCCTGTGTGGCCAATTTTTATGGGAAATTAAAATTGTCAGTTGGTAATAAAAGGTTAGAAAATTCAATATGGTGCTTCTTGCTTACATTTGGAAGTAAGTGATCGTTTTGTGCTCTTAAGTTTGTTTTCTGTATGTCCACTACTTATTGCTTTGTGAAGCCTGCCTTTGCATTTAAAGTTCAGCTTGTTTGAACATGGAAACTTAAATTGTTCTCTAGTTAAAACATCCAATAGTGGACACTCACTGGGAGGAAAATATGTTAAGACGAATGATTAATTCAAGTTATTTATGGTAGTTCCATTCTGCTTGGTGACGAAATGATCAGACTTCTTGTGGCAATGTCATCTTTTTTAAAAAAAAAAATAAAATGTCCAATTTACACCATCTATTATTTAACCAACTAGGGATATCTTTGATCAAAATTGTTATAGAGATTTCTTGGAATCTTTGGTGGGGACTGGAAACATTAGTGTTTCGTCCCCTGAGAATTCATGGCACTTATTGGTCCTTGGGCATCTTTTTGATTTGTTTTTGCTTTAAAACATCAGTAGGTATTCTACTTATTAATCGATCATCAAATATGTAGATGATTTCAACCTTGCTTCTCGCTGGGAGATGCTGGGTTTGAATATCCTGGTGGATGCCTATAGGACCAAGTAGTCTGCATGCGATCTGCATGGATGGATCTGAATCATCTGGTAGTTTTCATATGGCCTCTTGTCAGAGGTGAGTTAGCCTCTTGTGCAGTCCACGCTTTGTGTTGTAAGCAGTTGTATTCAGATCCATCTTTATGTTGAAAACTCAATATCTAGAGCATGTTGGTTTCCACTGCTCAAGGGAGCATTACTTCAATCATTGCTCCAAGGCTTCAGGTTGTGGTAGATTACCCTGGTAGGATCTAGCATGGAGAATGCCCAGGTAGCAATTTGAGAAATGTGCTGTATATGTAGACATGGATTAATTATACATGAAAGACTTGTTTACAGAATGAGTGGTAATGTCTATTTTGGACATCTTCATCTTGGATCCTATTGACCATGCTCCATGATATCAGCAAAAGTTATTTGATGATGAGTTTCTTTTCATGATGGTCATCACGCTGATCATCACAAATGCATAGGTTGAAGATGAATTCTTCCTCGGACAGTTATGTGGGATAAGCCTGGTGCCAAGGACACTTGGGCATTTGAAATCATCCTTTATTTGTGCGCAGATACAAGATGGTAAAATAAAGAGCGATTTGGAGACTGGAGGATAGGTTGTCATTTTCTATCTTTCAAAACAAAGAGAACAATATGCTGTAAACTGAGGAAGCATTCAGCAGCCAGCAGGTTGAAATTTGGAAGGGGAACTGAGCTAAACAGTCATCTGCAGTCATTGCCAAGACCAAGGGCTTGGAGAGTACCCTTGACAGGGGGGAACAACATTACACTGCTGAGAACACTCCATGCACAAAGTAAGCCTGCACTACCCTTTTTTTTTTTTTCCTGCTTTCTATTTTATTTGCTTCTGGACAATGTCTTTGTATGCGCCTGGTGGCAGCACCAAGCAGAATTTGAAGGACTTTAGTCTTCACCTGTAGCATAATGCATGAGGTATGTAAATGCTTCACCTTAATGAAGATGCCGTAAGGAGAAGAAAAATATCTAGCTTTATGAGTACAGGAACCATGAATTTACCATTTGTTATGAGCTCTCTCCAGGAACCATGAATTTACCATGAGTAAATAAAATTGCAATAGTTTTCATGAAGTAACTATTGTGTCATCATAGTGTTTGTAAGTTGGTTGATGTGGCTGCTCCTGTATGTAAACTCACCAGAATAAATCCTAAAATAACCCTAATATGGAAGATGAATAAAGCTGAGACAATAGATACACTAGCCTTCTCAAAATCCAGAATGTTTATGCACATCTCAGGTTTGTTGTCTGATCTTTGATCCCTGAACATCATTACAAGGAAAACAGCTAAAACTTGTCCAACAAAAACAGTATATGACTAAAAAGAGCACTCACCAAAATAGAACTTAGAAGCTAGTTTTGTGAACTAGGTAGAGACTTCTATCTGTTACACCTCCACCTAGCCACTTTAAAGGATACTAATATATGGTCAAGGTTCTAGATTTTAAATGTCATATGTTCATGATTTTGAAATGGCCTGTACTCCACTTACCAAGTGCATCATTCAATGTCAACCATGTTTTGGAAGTAGTTTAATAATGAGACTTCATGTTCACTAATTTATCCCTTTATTACTACTATAAAGGGCCTTTTTGGATGTCAGACACTGCACTCTTCAAATATCACCCATATGGGTATCACCCACATGGGTGAGTTGATGAATGGGGTAAGGGAAAGAAGAGAATGTGAGGGATCTACAGAGTAAGGCTATTGCTCTTAGTTTCAAGTTCTTTAGGACAACAAAATCCATCCAAGAAGATGATGATATTAAAATACAAATCCCCCAATCCTCAGATTTCATTGTCCTTCCACCTCTTTCTTTCCAAAAAAAAAAAAAAAGATCTACCCCCTTTCAGGAAATATATTGCAGGAATGCTATAGTTGGATGTCCAGATTTGTGCTAAAATAGTAACAACATCAGTTAGGATCTAATCCATGATTTAAATGTATCTACAACTGAATTGCAGCTTGCATCAAGCGTTAAACTCTCAAGGAATGTTAGTTGGGAGATAGGACTTCTCAACATACCTTAATATATAGTACTTTAAGAACAATGAAAGCTTATCTGGAAATTTATAAGAAAAAAAAATAATTGAGAAGGTAGATTGAAGATATTGATAAAATTAGTATCCTTTAGTATTCCGGTCACCAGAATTACAGTGTGTCCAAATGGTTTTCGTTACTCAATATTATTACTTATTCATGATAAAAGATCTCAGAATTAGCACTCGCACTTTCATTGCAGGGAAGGAAAATAGGATATTGGAATTTCATAGTCCTACAGTTCTGAAAGAAGTGTTCTGGATTTATTGGCTATGAAAGAAAGAATGCGATAGTTGGATGTGAAAGATATAATCTAGATAACATGCCATGTGAGTCCTAAGCAACCATGTTCTGTTCCCTACCTATTCAACTACTTTAATTCCTCAAACTTCACAGGTATACACCAAAATGATCCAAAGAAGGCACGGTCAAAAGGAAAAGTAGTAAATAAAGAACCTGCAGAAGGTTACTTTCTTATCTGAGCTCTGCGCTAGGGCTGTCCTAACACAAGCATTTTATGTACAATAGTCTGTTGCCTTGAACCCATCATTCATTCAGGGCAAATAGTTGGTACTTCTTGTATACAGATGACTTGCAATGAAACACCAACAAACTGGCGCTTCCAATTGGTTCTGCACTTTGCTGCACATTCTAAAGCAATAAAATTGTTAAGAATCAAGAGCAGAATTGCGATCTCAGTCTAGATCCTGCACAGCTTTTCACTTTATGCACAGATAACATATGAAACTTAGTTATCTGAACTACTACAAATTAGACCATGGGAAGCCATCTGGTGAATATTGCACTCTTTTTCAGCCGATCTCTTTGAGAGCTTTGAGGTGCTTGCTTGTAACTTCATTTATCTTTTCCAGTATATTTTTTTCTAACACGGTAGGATAAGGTAAGCAAGCAGTTGATATTGGAAATACACTGTTACTTTGATTAGTTGAGAAGATAACATCTTTAGCAAATTTCCCCAATTTCCAGAGACTGTTTCTTTCCTAACAACATGCACGCCATCTCATTTTATTATTGGACCTCCTCTCTTGCTGTTCTGAACATTTAAGATGGACTTTCCCTAATATGTTGTTGAATTTTCCACTTAGCATGCATAATGATCTTCTGCTATTTGCTTTGAAGCCGTGTCACCCAGCAATCTCTGCAACTCTCTTTTCATCCATATAAGCGTATCTTCTCCAGCAACTCTGAGTTCTTCCAGTATATTTTGCATATATATGAAAGTACTTTCTAGTTGATGCCTATCCTTTTTGTTCCTTAAATAATCTTTAAATGACCTGTTTTCATGACCTATCTAATTGTCCTCATTTCTATTACAGCCACATTGAGCTTCTTTCTTATATTTCATCATATTGACTTTGTTGACATTCTTAAGTCTCTTTCCTTTTAAGGGTCCAATTGATTGGGATATGTCAAATTATGGGATAATTTGACGATTCTTGAGAATCATTTATCTGAAAAAATAATTGTGGAGAAAAATAAATTATCATGTTGGTTGGTATCTAGAAAATGATGCTCAAAAAAGATTATTACGTTTGGTTGAAGGAAATTCTATATAGAAATATGATCAAATTTATAAATATATTTATCAAAAAATAAATTTTAATAATAAGATGGTATTATCATGCTCAATCAAATTTATATAATGATTATAATCATTTAATCATTTGTATATACCATTTTCCATGATTTTGTAAAAGCTTTTCATTAAATAAATTTGGAAAAATCAAAATAAATTCAATGATCATAAATGAATTTTATTGGGGATATATTTGTTAATGTTAGATTACCATCACTTGAAATTTATAAAATACCAACCATTTTATGGTATTTGTTTTATATTTTCTCTCAGGAAAATAAGCACGAGACCCATCTTGGGAAATGGGATCACTGAAAAGACCTGCATATAGAGGGTGAATCATGTTCTTAGAAAAATGTTTCATACATCTCGATTCCAATAAGTACTATTCAATTTTTACTGCTTTTGCTCTTTCTGATTTGTTTATAATATATTCTAAAATCCTTTAAGCAACATCGATATTTCTCTTTTTTCTATTGGTTTTCTTCCAACAGAAGGTGCTTCACATTAATTATTGAAATTGATGATTATGATAAGGCATCAAAACATTTTTTAAAGTAAAACAGTGATCACTTACATGGATAAAAAGCATTGGAAGAAATTTTTGAGCATATAGAAAATGTGGAGGGGATTTTACGAGGAGTTTTCTTAAGCAATTCACTCATTCACAACAGGTCAATCTTTTAATTTCTCAATAGATAAACCATTCAAATGGTTTTGAAGCATTTCTATTTATTCCAATAATCAACATTTTACTAAACTTTCATGCTTGATATAATGCAGAAGCATCAAGTCAACTCGAACCACATACAGGAGAGAAATATTAAAACTTTGCAAATGCTTACACGCATCCTTGATTTTTGTTGGGCTTTGGCCTAGCAGAATTTATTATTGTAGTCATATAAATCCAATCACATATCTTATCTATGAATTGGATATAAGCATACCTTGTGTTCCTTTTGAGCATCACTGCACCAATAAAACCCAGAAGCCAACCACAAATCCTGGACTTAAGCTAACATAAAACCATATCACCTCGGAATCATTTCATTTAATCTTGCTTTTATTTTCTTCCATGAGCTTTGGACCACCTGCAGGTTCGTCGCGGGGGCACTTTTCTGGCAGCGGTGCCCACAAATATATGATTGCCAATGCAGATGGACAGATCATGCAACCTTTGGAGTTGGGTGCTAGATTGAATTCTTCTTGATAGATTGTTTTGGGACAAGTTCAGGAGCTCTAAAAAAACTCAAATATGAGATGTTTGCAGGAATTGTATCTAATAGGTTGTTCATTGACAGATCAAGTCACTCCAACTGTCCCATGGCACCAATATTTTTTGGAATCCTTCCTGTCAAATGATTCCTCTAAAAGTTCAAGGAACAAAGCTCACGAAGGTTTGTAAACTCTAGGAACCTCTCCATAAATGTTGTTGTTTGAGAGTTCTAAGCTTATCACAAGTGAGCACAGAAGTGAATGTATAGTTCTAAACCTTTCATGGTGATCAAGAGATTATCGGTGTAATAGGAGGTCACATCTTTAGAAAGAACAGGTTTGGTTCATTTGGCATCACAGTCATGGCTCTAAAATTACCAAATGATGGTGACAAAGTTCCAGAAAACTTGTTGCCAGCAAGATCCAATGCTTGAAGAGAAACAAGGTGCGATAGTTGCGTGGAAATATTACCGTCTAACATATTTGATCGTAGACAGAGAACCTTCAATAATGAGAGACTCTCTCTAATCCATTCAGGTATGCTACCAGACAGCTTATTATCGCCCAGGTCAATGGTAATCAACAGTTTGCAGTGTTGTAAAGATAAAGGAATTTTACCAGGGAGGTTGTTGTTTCTCAAATCTAGTGACTTAAGTTGACTATGGGATCCCATCCTGATAGGAATGCCTCCTGACAAAAAAAAAAATCTATTAGAAAAATAGAATTCTATTAATTCTATTTAGTCATATCTAGTTCTATATTATTAGTTATAACTATATAACTAATAATATTGTAATAATATAATAATAGATATAACTAATATACTAATGATATATATATATATATATATAGATATATA
Organism: Areca catechu; assembly: GCA_021397845.1. Classification (NCBI taxonomy): domain Eukaryota; kingdom Viridiplantae; phylum Streptophyta; class Magnoliopsida; order Arecales; family Arecaceae; genus Areca; species Areca catechu. The sequence goes on from CM038049.1 coordinate 55,249,941, forward strand.
TATATATATATATGTAAATGTAATGATATAGATATAACAATAGAACTGAACTATATAGTTCATATTAAATTAATAACTAATGGCCCTAAGCTAAGATCCAGTAATTTTTTGAATTACTATATACTATTTTTATTTGTTATATTATTTCTATTTCTGTTATGTGAGCCTGCTTAGCTAAAATGTTAGAGCATCGCATTTGTAATACGATGGTCATTAAAGACTCTCAAATAGAATAAATTATCCCAACAACCAGGAAGAATTCCTGATAAATCATTATCAGCAAGATTGAGAACTTGTAGATAATTTGCCTCACAAAATACTGATGGAATGCTACCAATGAACCTATTATGTGCAAGGAGAATGCAGATATTGTAAATACCATTGATGGGAGTAGGTTGCTTTCCTTTAATCTGATCATGAGAAAGATTTATAACTTGCCAGGATGACACGCATGCCACAAAACCAATCAGGGGGATTTTCTGATATCTCTGCACTAGATAGGTCCAATAGAGACAAATAAGTCTGGTTCCAAAGCCACGGAGGGAATTTGGGCCCCAGCGGACTAGAGCCCATGTCGATTGCTCGTGCTTGAAAAGGAGGAAGCCAATCTTGACTCACATTTACCGAGTTACGAGACAAATCTAAATGTGAAAAGCTTGTGAGGTTGGCAAAGTAGGCTTCAGTCAGTGTACCTGCTAAGGAAGTTGATGAGAGATCTAGGTAGTTAAGGCAGATAGCTTCTCTAGTGATGCAGGAATTGAACCGTCCAGTGAATTAAGATCGAGATAAAAGAGATTTTTAAACTTCAGAGTTCTCCTATCAACTGGGCAAAGGACCACTAAGATTGCTGCGATCCAAATTAACATAGAATAATCCATTAGTACGCATCGAGTAAAAGAGATTTCAAACTTCAGAGTTCTCCTATCCAACTGGGCAAAGGACCACTAAGATTGCTGCGATCCAAATTAACATAGAATAATCCATTAGTACCGCATCTCGAGAAACCTTCCTGAATCCTGCATTCTCTCCACCTATATGTTGTTAGAAGCATCAAAGAATTAAAAAGCCTCGATGTGTTCAAACATTAATGTTCAATCAATCTCGTGTCTGGATTATCTCGCCCTGGTCTAGGTTTCACCATAGTTGGCTCAACTCATCCCTTCCACAAAGCTAATCATTGCCGGAGCTCAATGTTGGAAAGCAACCTCTAAATTATGCTGAAAGTGTCATTTTACACATATTTGCTATTCTTCCTCATCCAATATTCATTCTCCATCTACACCATTTTAAGAATTTCTAAAGATCAATAATTCTAGATACCTACTCAAATGGAAGGGAATCAGGTTATTTATTTTGTCTCCAAATCCTGCATGGTCGTTTCAAGCGTATCTTTTGGAGTCAAGATCTACCAAGAGGGGTTGATAAATTCGTAACGGTCGATGCCGTAGAGCAAGGTTTGGAGAAATGTAGTTGGGGCCTTATCCCTTTTTGCCCAGGCAGAGTTTAAAAGATAATAATAATAAAATAAAAAGGATATGCACTAAAGCGCATATTACCCTTTTTATTTACGTAGGATTCCTTTTCCTTGTATATGCAAAAAGACATATGTTTATATTTTCCAATTGACATATCAATACAGCTATATGTGAAGAAAGTGCTTCATATTAATCATTAAAAATGATGATTATAATAAAGCATCCAAACATTTTTTCCAAGCAAAACAATGATCGCTTACATTGATAAAAGCATCGTAAGAATTTTGAGCATATAGCAAATGTAGAGAGGATTCTAAGAGAAGTTTACTCGAGCAATTCACTGAATCACCCCAGGCCAATCTTTTTAAGTCCTCGATAGCTAAACCATTTAAATGGTTTCCAAGCATTTATGTTTATTCCAATAATCCACATATTTACTAAAGTTTCATGCATGATGTAATTCACAAGCATCAAGTCAACCCAAACCACATACAAGAGGGAAGCATGACAACTTTGCAAATGCCTACAGGCATCCTCGATTTCTCTTGGGCTTTGGCCTGGCAGAATTTTATTATTGCAGCCATACAAATCCAATCACATATCCTGTCAATGAATCGGATATCAGCATACCTTGTACTCCTTTCGAGCATCACTGCACCAAGAAAACCCCAGAAACCAGCCACAAATCCCGGACTTAAGCCAACATTAAAGCCATGTCATTTCTGAATCATTTTCATCTTGCTTTCTTCTCCTCCATGAGCTGTCGGACCTTCTGCAGGTTCATCATCAGGGCATTTTTCTAGCTGTGGTAGTCCACAAAGATACCGATTGCCAATGTAGATGGATGGATCATTTTATTAATGTTTGAAGTTGGTCGCCATTTGGAAATTCTCCTGATAGATTGTTGTAGGACAAGTTCAGGTGCGCCAAAAGAGTCAAATTTGAGATGCTTGTAGGAATTGTGCTTGATAAGTTGTTCATCGATAGATCAAGCGACTCCAACTGTCCCATGGCACCGATATTTTTGGAATCCTTCCTGTCAAATGATTTCCTGATAGATTCAGGGAATAAAGCCCATGGAGGTTTGTAAACTCTTCAGGAATCTCTCCAGAAATATTGTTGTTTGATAGGTCAATGCTTGTTATAAGTGAGAGGACAATAGTGAACACTCTTAAGTTCTTGACCTTCTGCGGTTATCTGGACATTCTCAGCGTAGAAGTCGTATTTGGCCAAATCTTCATAAAGAACAACCGGGGCCCCATCTGGTATCACAGTCATGGCTCTGAAATTACCAAAGGATGGAGGCAAAGTTCCAGAAAGCTTGTTGTCAGCAAGATCCAACACTTGAAGAGAATCAAGAAGTGATAATTGCACGGGAATATTACGTACCATCTAACATATTTGATCGCAGACGAAGAACCTTCAATGATGAGAGACTCTCTCCAATCCATTCAAGTATGGTACCTGACGACTCATTATTGCCCAGGTCAAGAGTAATCAACCGTTCGCACCGTTTCAAGGACAAAGGAATTTTACCAGTGAGGCTATTGTTTCTCAAATGCAGCGATCGTAGAAAACTGCGAGATCCTATTGAGCTAGGAATGCCTCCTGATAATTTATTATCTGAGATATCAATGATGCCCGATGAATTATTATTCCAACAGTCAGGGAGAACTCCCGATAAATCATTACCGGCGAGATTGAGAACTTGCAGATTATTCGACTCACAAAATGCTGATGGAATGCTACCACCGAACCTGTTACATGCAAGAAGTAGAACGCTGGAATTGTGAACACCACCGATGGATGCAGGTAGCTTTCCTTTAATATGATCATCAGAAAGATTTATAACCATGTTATTATTTGCATTTATGTGCCAAAACCAATCAGGGAAATTTTCTGATAACCCCGTATTAGATAGGTCCGGTAGAGACAAATTAGTCTGGTTCCAAAGCCATGGAGGGAATTTTGGCCCCGGTGGGCAAGAACTCATGTTGATTGCTCGTGCATTAAATGGAGGAAGCCAGTATTGACTCGCATTTACTGTCAATGAGTTATCAGACATGAGCTTTGAACCGTCCAATGAATTAAGATGGAGATCAAGATATCCCAAACTTTGGAGTTCCCCTATCTGATTGGGCAAAGGACCGCCTTAGATTGTTGTTAGAAGCATCGAAGTTGCTCAAGTTGAAGAGCTTACCCACCGTTCCAGGTATCACTCCAGCTAAATAGTTGTTGTCCAAAATTAAGTCTATCAAGCGATGAAGATTTCCGATCGAATCCGGTAACTACTGCCCGTTGATGACATCGTGTGATATATCTAATATCTGCAACTCACTCAGATTGGCCATGGTTCCTGGTATCGCTCCAACTAAATAGTTGCGGTCCAAACTCACTTTCAAGTGATGAAGATTTCCGACTGCCTCTGGTATCTGCCCGTTGATAACATTATGTGGTTATATATAACATCTGCAACTCACTCAGATTGCCTATGGTTCCTGGTATCTCTCCACTAATTTGGCTGTCAAATAGATCCAGTTCCCGCAATTTATGCAAGCTCCCAATGCTTTCTGGTAAGCCTTCTTTAATTTTATTAGATGACAAGTTCTAGACTCGCCAAGTTTTCGAGATTGCCGAAAGTGTCTGGTATTATCCTTCCTGTGATATTGTTGCTTGGCAACCATAAATTATACAACTTAGTAAGTAAGACTCCCAACGGTCTTTGGACTGATACCATTATAGCTAAGGTCCAAAGACTCCAAGCTTTCGAGATTCCCCACGGTTTCTGGGATGTCTCCACTGAAGCTGTTTACCGAGAGATGCGAGACTCGAAGGTTCTTGAGATTCCCGATGGCAAGCGGTATATTGCCATGGAATTGATTGGACCCAAGATCGAGATGTTCAAGGGTAGTAACATTAAATAGCCGACGGGTATGCTCGATGCAAAGTTGTTCCCAGAGAGATCGAGTGTAGTGAGAGAAGTGAAATTAACAAAGGGCAGCGTAGGGAAAGATAGAAAGAGAAGCACCAAACAAATGCAACACCGAAAGAGAAGGGAGTACGTTGATCGCATGAATCCAATTGGATGCTTTTGAGAGGTCGACATAACTCATGTCAAGATGCTGCAAGGAAGGGATCCGAGCTAACCGGCCAAGGTTGTCAACAGTCAAAAGAGTACCCCCAAATGCTTGAAGCAGCGAGATCAAGACGGACCAAGTTGAGAGGTTCCCGAGTTGGTGAGGGATCGTTCCACCAAACTCAGCATCACAGAGGTTTGGATACTTCAAATTGGCAAGAGATCCAATGAAGTCAGGGATCGGGGCACCATCAAAATTGTTCATGCTCAAATCCAAATAATTTAAATGTCCGAGGCGAAGTAGTGATGGACTTACCACACTTTTATCAGGTCAGGAGCATATGGATAAGGGTGGTGGAGGTCAAGCTTTACGACGTGTGTGTCCGGTCATGGGGTCGCATCGAACTCCTCTCCATCTGCAGCAGTCTTTTCCAGTCCGAGAGAGCCATTCATGGGCATCATAGATTCCCTTTTGTATGCTTAGAAGAGCCTTCCGTTCCCTCTCCATGCAGCTTCCTCACTTGGATCTATTTCCACTAAAACAGAGGCATGGTTGCACGGATCCAAAGAAAAGGAAGAAGGCAATCCAGATGACATAATACACTTGCAGCCTCATTCTTGGGATAGGAACATTACTCTTATGAACTTCTCTTCTAGTGGCAATGTCCTTTTTCATTGCTCTCAAGGTCTCTCTTCAGAAGTGCCTAGCTCCTCGAACCGCTTGCACCCATGACTGTCCCCGTTCTAACTTTTTAGCAAAAGGCCACTTTGGATGACCTCTTTGAGATGAGGCACCTGGTCGATTCTCCTTTGGATCCAGTGTTATCGAAGTCTCCTTTGGGATCTCTGGTTCCTAATCCATTTGATCGAGATCCCTGCCAACTGGATAGACCCATTTTCCTCTCTTTTCTCTTTAGTAACTGATGCAGAAATCAGTTTAGCTTGTCGGTTAAGTTTATTTCTGTTAAAGTCAAGCATTTATTTTGTCAAGTTTAGTTTTCGCTCGGATCAAACCTTTAGTTGTTAAGTAGAGTCTTTTTTTATGGTGTTATGATAATTAATTAGTTGCTAATTTTTGGAGATTTGTCGAGTCGTGTATATCAGTAGACTGGTTGTCCTAGTTTTAAGGATTTGGTGCATATAAATTGCAATCCTTAGTTCAACAAAACTAGAAGCTCTACTTTTTAGCAAGCATTTCATTCTGTATTTCTACTTTGAATATTATGTCTTGCTAATATTTTCGAGTATAGAAAGAAACACCACTTAGATTGAACTTTCTCATTTGGTATCGGAGCAAGGTTTGAGGTAGATGGCAACCGAGCAATCCTATTATTTCAAGGCGGTGGGTATGAAGTTTGGAGCATGAAGATGAAGACCTTATTTATTTTCTATGATCTATGGGACTTGGTGGTGGATGGATACATAAAATTGGTGTAACACTTGGAGATACTTGTAAAAAAAAAAAAAAAATGCTGAAGCCCTCTTCTTTATTCAGTGAACTGTAGATGATACGATTTTCTCTCGCATTGAGGCAGCCACGAAGCCAAAAGATGCTTGGGATGCTTTAATTTGCAAAAGGCGTACCAAGATAGTACCAAGGTATTGATAGTCAAACTTCAGACTCTCTGTCGCAAATTTGAGGGTATGTTTATAAGATGATTGCAATCCAGCAAAGACTTCGATGATTGCCGAGCAAAATTTTAAGTTGGATGATGATGAAGCAAAAGCTGATTATTATACCTACAAGAATTTGATTGGGAGCCTGGTTGTATCTTACAAACAACATGGCCGACATTTTGCAAGCTAACGGCTTCCGTTCATGATTTATGCAAAGTCCAAGTAAGGTGCAGATGGGGGTAGCTAGAAGGAGGGTGCTTAGATATTTGAAGGGAACGAGCTTTTGTGGCATATGGTACATCAAAACTGACATCTTTTAGTTATATGGTTTTTCTGAGAGTGATTGGGCAAGTTCTGCAGATGATCGGCGAAGCACGATGGACTATGTTTTTCATCTGGATTTAGAGCTGTCTCTTGGAGTTCAAAGAAGCAACCATCTATCATACCATCTTCATTAGCGGCCGAACATGGCTGTTACCGCAGCGGCCTGTCAAACAATATGATCGAGAAGAATTTTGGAAGATACGAAGCAAGTTCAAATGGAGGCAATAATAATTTGTTGCGATGATCGGTCTACAATAGCAATGGCCAAGAATCCAGTGTATCACAAATGTACAAGGCATGTTGAGGCCTCGGCATTCATTTTATTAGAGATGGCATATCGCTGCACAAATGGGCAAATTGCTAATTTATTCACAAAACCACTTTTATTTGAGAAGTTTGTGTACTTGAGAGTTGAGAGATGTTAGGTCCTGTACTTTTCTGCATTAAAGGAGAGTATATTAGTAACTAATGCAAAATCAGTTTAGCTTGTCAGTTAAGCTGTTTTTACATAAAGTCTCATGTGTATTATGTCAAGTTTAGTTTTTGATCGAGTCAAACTTTAGTTGTTAAGTGGAGTCCTGTTTTTATGTTGTTATGGTTAATTAGTTGCTAATTTTTAGAGATTTGTCGAGTCAAGTGTTGGTAGACTAGTTGGTCCTAGTTTTAAGGAAGACGGTTATGATTTGGTGTGCATAAACTGCAGTCCCCGGTTCAATAAAACTAGAAGCTTTATTTTTCAACAAGCATTGCATTCTGTATTTCTTCTTTGAATATCAACACTTGCTAATACTTGTGAGTATAGAGAGAAATACCACTTGGATCGAGTTTTCCCATTTTTAATTTGCCACTCATCTCTCTCTCTATCTCTCTCTCTCTCTCTCTCTCTCTTCTTTGAGGTCCTTCGAATTGAAGTTATTTGTTTATAAATAAGAGAGGAGTGCATATGAAGCCCAGCTATGGATAATCTCCTACTTATGTTTCAAGATTCAGGATAGCATAAGAACATCCTAGAAATATAAAAATAAATATCGACGAGGCCACGATGAGGCATTGCATTTGAGTTGGCAAAATTTTCACAAATCCTTTGGAAAAGGATTGGAAGAGTGCGATGATCTATTTTGAGTCCTCCCAACTATAGATAAGAGCACCGCAATTTTGTCTTGTGTAAACTTTCATTTTACACCAAATTATGCTTAAATAATTTCAACTTTGCCTAAAATACACTTATAATATTTCGATTATTTCTACTCAAAATACGAAGTATTTCAACTTATTACGCTTGATATATGTTGTTGTAACTTGGTCTCAAGAAACTCATCAAATTCCAAATCTTAAAGAAGATATACGTTCATATAACACTTGCAAAATCTAAAAATTCATCATCTATCCGAAATGTGTCTATAAAGACTCAGTTATGGGCAAAATATGCTTATAGAATTTCTAAATTTACTTTCAGTAGCTTCCAGAATCTGCCATGCATTTTCCCTCTTTCTTTCAACTTGTTATATATTCATATAATTAAACATGGCAATCAAGCCACCAACACCCATGACCTAAAATTCAAAGATTAGCAATTATTTTATATGACAATAGTTACAATTTATCGAAAATAGATAAGCACCACAGTCAAAGAAATTTTGGTACGCTAATAAGAATGGAAGTCGCATGGGAGCCTTGCAGGCAAGCTCTTTTTAACCAAAAGATTTTATTTTTCGAACCAACACAAACAACCAAGTCAACAAAAAAAAATCTAAGGGCCTACCGGGTATCCTAATTGACTGTGGTTTAGTTTCTCTACAGAATAGCGAGATACTATAGTAGATTGATGTTTTTTTTTTGTTATGACGAGGGAGGCAAAGAGCCATCTGAATTTTATTAATATAAATGTATGTAGTTTGATGTTGTATTCCTTGCTTTCCTTCTGCTCTTTGGAAAGCATAAAATTTGCTACCTAAAATGGTTTTACGAATAATTTTTAAAACAAAAGGTTTTTTCGTACATGTTTTCTACTCATTTCATGAAAGCAAATTGAAATATTATTTTCCATATACAGGAGAGATGCATCAAGACTCTCGGGACAGCAGAATAATATGCAATAGCCTTTTTTTTTTTTTTTTTTGGTAAATACAAAGGATAGGGGGTTACATGATGTAGCTATCCTGCATACCCTCATTTTTGTAGGTAATGTTCAATTCCTACTATTTTTACGATCTTTTTTTTCCAGAAATAAGACATTAACCTGGTAGCTTTGCTCTCCTTCCTCCATATCAAGAAATAATAGAAAGAAATCAAGGATTTGTCGATGCCACCCTTATAATTTATTTTCTCTTTATTTATTTATTTATTTATATTTTTTGGGGGGGGGGGAGGACCGGATAAATCATACTAGTATTAGCACATCTAACAAAAAAAAAAAAAAAAAAAAAAACTCTAAAATCATAAAGAACATCAGCCACATCAATCTACAGGATATCTTTCGAGTATCGAGCCAAGTAGGAGGTAACCCAATCAGTTTCATTATTTACCTTCCAGTAAACACGCTTGATGATCAGGGATGTGCAGCCCATCAGTACCCTCCAAATATCATAACAGAGGGTGGGTCTAGGTTGCTTGCTCGACCCCGAATCCAACCATGACTCCATTCATTGTTGGCGGCCTGTAGCTTGCCAGGTTCTCTCGCTGGAATCCAACATCACAAGAGGATTGCAGTGGCTATCTTTTTCTTCTTCAGAAGAGAACTCGAACAACAAGACTCCATGTTATGAGCAAAAATTTAGGCAAGACAAAATCGTAGGTGATCTTAAACTTCACCCAGGTCACTATATACTTGGTTCAAGATATCCTATAGACCCAAGATGTGGCCCATGCTGGCTGGTTGGGATCCTATTATTTGTATTGTCTTTCGCGGTCTTGCCTGTTAGTTGCTTGCTGAGGACAAATGCTTGTAAGGATCTAGATGATGCAGCAGAGGTGATAATGAACAAACCTTGATGAAGCGCAATTGATGAACAGAACCATGAAGATGAGACCTCCTTTTTGGAAAGGTACCGGTCATTTATGAGCATCCAGTATAGTTCGTTGGAGTTTTGGTGAAACATATAGACCATCTCTTTGTTTTGCTAGTTTTTTTAGTATATTCAGTTCGATGGTGGTTTCAATTTTAGGTTATGGTTCGAGGACGGTGTTGTGATTAACCGGACGGATCCACGAGCACCGGACTCGGTTGGGCCGGTCAGATCGATGAACTCTAGACCATGGGGCCTAGTAATACAACAAGCGACTGATATAATAGCCGACCAACTCGTCTTCAGAACATATCATCCGACTAACTCCGGATCAGGTAAATAATCCCAAAACGGGGTCGACAAAAAAAGACAAGGTTGTATCTTATTTCAGGACATGCAGAAAGATGCCATGTAATTTAGATAGTCTCTTCCTTGTACAACAAAATTAGGATGAAAATTTGAGAGACTATGTGGCTCGTTTCAATTCTGCTATGCTTGAGATCCCAGACCTTAATGAACATATGGCTATGCTCGTAATAAAAAAGGGACTCGGATCGTCTAAATTTATAATTTCTCTGGATGAGAAATTTCTCACCAGCTATTTGGAACTATTGGTGCATGCACAAAAGTAGCACTGGTTGAAGAACAAGCTGCCAGCCGACACAAGTTGAAGGAAGATTCATCTCCAAGAAGAAGAACCAAAAGAATGGCGATTGTCAACCCCCAACAAATAATGATATTGCTATTCAACGATGCAATCCGAAGCCAAAGACCTTGGTCAGTAAATTTGATACCTACACCCCCTGGTCCCTGCTGAGGGAAAAGATTTTGATAGAGATAAAGAAGAAAAACTTCTTATAAAGACCTCGACCAATGTGAGCACCACCTACTGGAAGAAAAAAATAAATATTATCGGTTTCACCGTGACCATGGGCATACCATTGAAGAACGTATCTAGCTTAAAGATGAGATAGCAGATATGATCAAGCATGGATATCTAGGAAGTATGTCCGTAATCAAGAACACCAGCCGAAGTCGCTGCCCCCAAAAAAGTTGCAGAAGAAACGGAGCTCCCCAACCAATGGCCCATGGATGGGATGGTCAGTATGTTGCACCACCGATCAGATTGGAGAAGGGAAGAAATGGAGGAAGATGCTTCGAAGAGATATAGAAGTAGCAATGTAATCAGCTTACTAACGATGACTTGCGCGAAATTCAAACACCTCATGATGACCCTGTAGTCGTTTCTGCTATCATTGCAAATTATGATGTAAGTAGAATTCTGGTGGATAATGAAAGTTCAACTGATGTATTACTCTATAATGTATTTGTCCGAATGAACATTTCTAAAGATAATTGCAAAGAACCTTGACGCCCCTAACAGGATTTGGGAGAAACCCAGTCGGAGTGGAAGGAGAAATACATTTCTAGTGACTATCGATATGGAACCCCTCTAAAAATCTCTTCCATCAACTTTATGGTCGTTCGGACATCCTCCTCATACAACACGATATTGGGACAACCAGCTTTGAATAAGTTCCATGCCATTGTGTCGACCTACCACCTCTTGATATGATCTCGACCAGAAACGAAATCGAAGAAATGAAAAGAGATCAGAGAGTAGCCTGGCAATGTTTGATGATCCAAGACAGGTAGTTAGTCGGCCAAATGACAGTAAAGCAGCTAGATCAGAGGGATAAGGGGGAAGGATGTGGTGAACCAATGGAAAATGCTGTCTCTATACCACTAGGAGATGAAGATCCGACAAAAATTATGTAGATCGGGAGTATGCTGGATGAAAAAATGAAAACAAAACTAATTAATTTCCTAAAAAGCAACGCTGATGTTTTTACATGGTTAGCCACTGATATGCCAGGAATTTTATTGAAAATTATCACTCACCAATTGAAGATAGACCCATAATATTGGCTTGTTCGGTAGAAAAAAAGAAACTTTGTCCCCGAAAGATAGAAGCTGATCAAGGAAGAAGTAAGCGATCTTAGTGGTGCTAGGTTCATAAGGGAGGTATACTATCCGGACTGGCTAGCCAATGTAGTTATGATAAAGAAAGCTAACAGTAAATGGAGGATTTGCATTGATTATACTGATCTCAACAAAGCTTGTCCAAAGGATAGCTTTTCCTTACCAAAGATAGATCAGTGGGTCGATGCCATTGCGGGCCAAAACTCCTGAGCTTTATGGATGCCTTTTCATACTATAACCAGATCCAAATTGACCCGGAAGATGAGAAAAAGATGGCCTTTATAATTGAGAAGGGGCTATATTGCTACAAGATAATGTCATTCGGCTTAAAAAATGCTAGAGTGACATACCAGAGGCTAGTCAACAAGATTTTTGAGAAGCAGCTTGAAAAAAAATGAAAGCCTACATTGATGACATGATTGTGAAGAGTCTCCAAATGACCGATCACATCAAGGACCTAGAAGAGGCCTTCACATACTACGATGCCATCGGATGAAATTGAATCCAACTAAGTGCATCTTCGGAGTGACCTCAAAAAAATTCCTGGGATTTCTTGTTACTAATCGAGGGATAGAAGCTAACCCAGAGAAAATTTGGGCAATCCTGGATAGGAGGCACCCAACTAACAAGGAAGTACAGTAACTTACCAGGCATATTGCCTCATTGAGCATATTCATTTCTCGATCAGCTGAAAGGTGCCTCTCATTTTCAAAGCTCTATGCCAAGCCAATGGCTTTGAGCGGTCGGAGAGTTATCAACAGGCATTCGAGGAGTTGAAGAGGTACCCGATTAGTCCACCTCTACTTTCGAAGCCCCAAGAAAGAGAAACTCTATATCTATATCTCTCCATGTCAGACGAAGCTGTTAGCTTGTTGCTGGTATAGAGTGACTCCAACAACATCCATAAGCCGATCTATTATACCAGCAAGGTATTATATGACATCGAAGTAAAATACCGACAAGTACAGAGTTAGTGATGGGGGACATGTATCGAATGATGCATTTGAAGAATTAGATGGACTAAATGAAAATGAAATAGATAAACATGTAGCGATTCTACATAAAAGAAATAGAATTATATGAAAGGAACATAAGGAAAAGAACTAGACTAGAAAAGAATCTCTCAAAGTAATTAAGAAGGGATCTTCGTGGTTAGGAAACCACACAGGTTAGGGCTAGCCTACTTTCCTATTTCAGATCTGAAAGAATATTATAAAGATGGCTATCCGGCTATTAATAATCTGAAATTCAGAAAAGGGACACTCAAGATGAAGTACTAAGAATAGCAAGGAGTTACTATAGATCTAAAGGCACCTTGTTTATGATTCCTTGGCACAGTAGACCTTCACCTTGAAAACTAGGAGACCCGGGGATCCTGCATAGATACATAGTAAAATTAAAAGATTTAGGTGGAAGAATGGAGAAATGGAAGAGGAAATTAGGAATGGAAGAAATGGCTTAGATTTGGCTTTAAGTAGATCTCCTTTGGCGTCCTTTGCGTGAATCATCTTCAATTGTTGGCGTGGAGAACTCCATTATAGATGACCTCTTTTGGAAGATGGGAAGGTTAAAATTGGAGAGGCTTGAAGAGGATTCTTCAAGGGTGGCCGAATGGGATTGGAAAAAAGGGACTAGTAGCTTGTTTGGTTAAGTATCCTAGGTCTCACACCTACCTTCTCTCAAGGGTCTTTGGCTAGCAAAGGAAGAAAGCTTTCTTAGAAAAAAATTTCATTTCATTCATCATTCCCATTACAAGAGAATTCTAGGAGCTTTTATAAACCTTAAGCTCCTTTTCAAATTCAAAATGCAACACTTTTCATGGAGAAAATCAAGGGGTGTCCCATGAAGATTGGAGTGGCCCATTCAAATTTAAATCTCCTAATTACAAGGTGGGCACCCATAAAGAGTGGATCTTCATTCAAATTTGAAAATTCATGGTTGATGTGTCTTGGTGATGTGGCATGATTTATCCTCCAAGTTGGCATGACTTGTCTTCCAAGGTGGCATGGTGCTTTGATGATGTGGTGCTCCAAGTAGTTGGTGAAGTTGGTTGCACTCATTCTTGCTTAATTGACGCCTAATGCAAGTAGATCTTTAACCCGACTCAATACAAAGCCAATTTAACTCTAATTGGGCCCAAATTAAAATAAAACAGGACTCAATTATTCAAATAAAATAAATACATGACTCATAGACTTATTACAGGACTTAAATTTCTAGTCTTCTATCCATAAAGAACTTGGCATTAGCTGAAGCCTCTTCCTGAGCCTGGTGCCCGCACCAATTCTCCCCGGGTGGGAGGAACTCGACCCTGTCGAGTAAGGATCGGTTTGACTGTGGTATTTTTCTAATATATCTGGGTCAATTTGTTGTAGATCCTCTCGGGTAATCCAGGAGTCTTCAGATTCCGGTCGACCGTGCCAACGAACCAGATAACGCTGATAACCCTTATTTCTAGTAGTAATCACTTGGTCATCTAAGATACATTCAATCTTGTCTCTCCGGTCTAGTGAAATTGCTGGTAGACACTCAGGTAGGGTTTCACTCTCAAAGGCAGGGTGAAGTTCAAAAGGCCCTCTCAGAATTAATGCCGATTCTTTAAATTCTTTCAGATCAGAAACATTAAAAGTGGAGCTAATGCCATAATCAGGTGGTAACTCTAATACATATGCATTAGATCCTATTTTCTTAATTATTTTGAAAGGTCCAGCTCCCCGGGCATGCAATTTCTTCATAGTTCCCGGTGGAAACCTTTCAGGTCTAAGTTTTATCATGACAAAGTCCCCTTCATTAAATTCCTTTATTCGTTTATGTGAATCAGCCACATGCTTATAAACTTCATTACTCATTTGAATTTTCTTACTAATTTTCTTATGTAATTCTTTAAGATGCTATGCATATGACTCGGCAGACTCAGATACACGTGCGTGTGTGGGTAATGGGATAAGGTCGATAGGTCTCCTAGGTCTGTAACCATGGACAATCTCAAAGGGACTTCTACCAGTAGACCTATTGATCGAGCTGTTGTATGCGAACTCAGCACGAGGTAAAAGTAAATCCCAATTTCCCAGATTCTCTCCAACAAGGCACCTTAATAAGTTCCCTAGACTTCTATTTACAACTTCAGTTTGTCCATCAGTCTGAGGGTGGTAAGCAGTTGAGAATTTTAGTTTTGTTCCTAGTAGGTGCCAAAGAGTTTTCCAAAAATAGCTTGTGAAACGGACATCCCTATCTGAAACAATGGTTTTAGGTAACCCATGTAACTTGACTACTTGATCGAGAAAAAGCTTGGCTACCCTGGAGGCATCAAAAGTTTGGGAACAGGGTATAAAATGGGCCATTTTCGAAAATCTGTCGACCACTACAAAGATTGAATCGTGTTTTCTAAGGGTCTTGGGCAGTCCTAAAACGAAGTCCATGCTAAGATCCTGCCATGGACAATCCGGTACAGGTAAAGGAGTGTATAACCCGGTGTTTTGTCTCTGATGTTTGGCAACCGCACATGTCCTACATCGGGCAACAATATTGGCTACTTGTCTCTTAAGGCCTGGCCAGTAAAATTTCTCCTCAATTATCAATATGGTCTTGTTTCTTCCAAAATGGCCAGCCAAACCTCCAGCATGGTTTTCCCAAATTAGAAAATCTCTCAAGGAAGTCTTCGGAACACAAAGCTTGTTTTCCTTAAATAGATAATCATCTAAAAGGGTGTACTCACTGTGGTCACTAGATGGTCCTAATTTCAGAGCTTGGTAAACTTCACTAAAGTCTGGACAATTATCATAATCATCCGTAAGTCTTTCAAATCCAACGACTTCAGTGCTAATCGAGTTCAGAAGCAGGGCTCTACGACTTAATGCATCGGCCACCTTATTCTCAGTTCCAGCACGATGTCTTAGGACAAACGTGTAGGCCTGGATGTATTCGACCCACTTGGCATGCCTAGGATTCAGCTTTTTCTGGGAACTAAGGAATCTAAGGGCCTCGTGATCAGAAAACAGGACAAATTCATGCGGTAGTAGATAGTGCCTCCAATACCTTAAAGCTTGCACTACCGCATAGAGCTCTTTATCATAGGTGAAATACTTAAGCTTGGCTTCATTTAATTTTTCACTAAAGAAAGCTATGGGATGGCTCTCTACGCTTAAAACTCCACCTATTCCAACTCCAGATGCATCACAAGCAACCTCAAAAACCTTGAAAAAATCAGGCAATCTTAAGATAGGTGCTGGTGTCATTTTCTTCTTAACATCTAGGAAGGCCCTATCAGCAGCTTTTGTCCATTCAAATTGGCCTTTCCTAATGCAATCTGTGATTGGCGCAACTATGGTACTAAACCCTCGAATGAATCTTCTATAAAAAGTAGCTAGGCCATGAAAACTTCATACTTCATGAATACTTTTTGGCACTGGCCACTCAACAATTGATTTGATCTTTTCAGGGTTAGCAGAAACTCCGTCAGGTGTGACAATAAAACCTAGAAAAATGACTCTATGGGTAAAAAAGTCACATTTCTTAAGGTTTGCAAAGAGATTATTTTCTCTAAGAGCTAAACAGACTTGATTCAAGTGGTCCAAATGGTCCTTCTGGGTCCTGCTATATATAAGAATGTCGTCGAAGTAAACTATGACAAACTTTCTATAAATAATCGTAGGACTTGATTCATAATCCGCATAAAGGTACTAGGAGCATTGGATAGTCCGAAAAGCATTACTACCCACTCAAAAAGACCCTCCTTGGTCTTGAATGCAGTCTTCCACTCATCCCCTGGTCTAATCCTAACCTGATGATAGCCACTTTTAAGGTCAATCTTTGAAAATATTGTTACTCCGGCCATCATATCTAACATGTCATCTAAACGGGGTATGGGAAACCTATATTTCATTGTGATCTTATTAATGGCACGACTATCAACGCACATCCTCCAAGTGCCATCTTTCTTAGGGGTCAGTAATGCTGGTACTGCACAGGGACTCAAACTCTCTCTAATAAATCCTTTCCTAAGGAGATCCCCTACTTGTCTTTGTAACTCTAAATGTTCGGTAGGGTTTATCCTATAGTGTGGAAGGTTGGGTAGGGTGGCTCCTGGGACCAAGTCAATGGCATGCTGGATGTCCCTAAGTGGTGGAAGCTGGTCAGGTAGGTCATCTGGAAATATATCCTTAAAGTCTTCTAACACTTTAGCCACTTCCTGAGGGCGTTCTTTTTGGGAAGGCTCCTGAATTTCCTTAGTGGTTAAAATCCAAACATGTGTACCCTCAGTGAGTTCTTTCTCAATTTCCTTTTCAGTGATCAAATTGACTCCCATTTTCTTTTCCTTTAGGTGGCTTGATCCTCTCTTAACAGTGTCCTTAGGTGGTGTTGGGTTAATCACAAACTTCTTTCCTAGGTGCATGAATGAGCAAGAATTTGATCGGCCGTATAGGGTCGCATCATGGTCAAATAACCAGGGTCGACCTAGGATGATACTGCTCACTCCCATTGGTAAGACATCACACCACACTTTCTCTTGATAGGACTGTAACTGGATTTGGACTAGGAACCTATGTTTGATAGGAATCGAAGTGGAGTCTATCCAAGAAACCTTATATGGAGTCGGATGGGGAACTGTGGACAAGCCTAAAGTTTTGACAGCACTAGTGGATATGGCATTTACACAACTCCCACTATCTATGATTATTTTACATACCTTATCCCCTAACTTGATGAATGTTTGTAGGATGTTAGTCCTACGCCAATCTTCCTGTGTCGCGTTTTGGGTAAGGATGCATCTAACTACTCCCAACATATCAGGCTCTATTTGTTCCTCGTCTCCTTCATACTCTTCAGCCAAATTGTCCTCAGCCTGATATACTTCCTCGACATTATCACCTAGGGGTTCTTTGGGTTCAGACTCACTTTCTTCTAATTCTCCTATGTGTAAGGCCCTAGTTGGACAATTGCTAGCGTAATGGCCTAACTTATGACATCTATAGCAAGCCACATTAGAATTTGGAGTCCTCTGAACTTCTGGTGCTTTACCCCTATCATCTCTACGGGTCAGAGGGGTGCTAGGGTTGGGTCGACTGGGTCGCATCTGATTTGTTCCTGGCTGCTGACTAGGTGCACTAGTTCTAGGGGGTTCGGGTTTGCGATAAAATGGTCCCCTATGAAATCTCTCGGTATCTCGTGCTACCTGGTAAGCTAGCTCTAAGTCATGGCCTTCTCTCAGAAATAACTCTTTCTGGATCTCTTCTCTCAATCCTGCCCTAAATCTCGACAAAGTAACTGACTCAGACTCATCTACATTGCATCTCATTACAAATTCATCAAATTTGGCAATGTATTCGGCTATACTCTTGGTTCCCTGGGTCAATCTCTGCCACTGGTCTAGAAGTCTCTGGTGGTAGGACATAGGAAGGTACTTCTCTCTAAGCCTAAGTTTCATTGCCCTCCAGGTTACTATGGGAACATCACCTCTTTGCCTAATGAACCTCTCGACATTTCCCCAGTACAGCCTAGCCTGACGAATTAACCTAAGCTTCGCGAACTTGCATTTTCTCTCCTCTGTCATGTCATACCAATCAAAGTACTGATCCATCTCTCCCTCCCAATCCATGTAAACCTTAGGATCCAGATTTCCATCGAATGTTGGTGCTTCCAATCTAATACTCCTAAGGGCTCGCTCATCACGGTCTGTCTGATCCTGATTGTGTCTGCTAGGGTTTGGCTCATAGACTGGATCATGGTGTGCTATCCTAGGATTTGGGTCATGGACTAGATCAGGATTGGGCCTCCTAGGATTTGGCTCGAAGAAATGGTCTTGATGAAGAGTTCTTCTAGGGTTGATGGGTGTCTCAAACTCGAATTCAGGCTCTAACTCATTTTGGACTTCATGATTTCCTCCAGGGGTATGAGCTTCTAATCGATCAAGTCTAGCAGTAATGTGGGTTATCTGATCAGTCAAGTTTTGATTGGTCTGGGCTAATTGATCAGTTAAGTTTTGGTTCAGCCTGGTCATTTGGTCATTCAAGGATTTCATTAGACTCTCAAAGTTTTGTTCCATGGTTACACTAGATTGGGCTTGGGTTTGCTGATAAGGTGCTCCTGATCTAGTTGCCATGCACATGGACTCAACTCGGACTAGGGGTTTTGCTAGACTTAGAGTACAAATCAAATATAAGGTCAAATTGACAATCCGGGTTGTAGTAACTTGGCACCTGGCCAGGTAAGTGTAAGGTTAGTGGAGGTTCCTCTTTGCTTGCCTTAGACACCAATTTGAAATTGGCCAGGTAAGCGAACCAACCCACTTTCCTTCGGGCTCTAGTCCCTGAACCACTTGCCTAGACACCAGATACAAGCACACACAAACAGGGTGTCAAAGTTGGCTTGACACTTGACTCGACCCGACCTTGTGGGTGTCCCTAGCTCGCTAGAGAAATTAAATATCTAATCCATTTTAATTAGGGTTGTGCTCGTTATGCAAGTTGATGATTTTTGGGCTAGGGACAGGTAATGAAATCCTGACCCTATATCAATTTGATGCCCTTAATTTTGTTTACCATGAAATGAATGCAACAAACATATGGATCCAAATTTCAGGTGCAGAATTAGTGTGTTACAGTTCTCAAGTGATGAAAAAGTGCAATGTAACAGATTCAAAAAAATTTAAAAAACTCACAGAAGATTGCTAACTTCTAGATGATATGCCATACGAAAGGAAATTTAAAAATAAATTTTATACTATGCTGAGCAGATACTGAAAACTAGATTAAAAAAACAGGACTGAACATAAAGGAATTTCAGTGATAGTGATGGGATGCGAGAATTTTTATTTTTTTTGTAATTTTTTTCTGAAGATGAAATTTTATGTGATGATAACTGACTTAATATGGAGTAGAAAAAAATTATTTTAATAAAAAATAACTACTTTCATTCAGACTTTTATGCAAATCTCAGTCAGCTCATTCAGAAATATAGCAAGCAGAATTTAAACAAACAAAGGCATTTACATACCAAACTTCAACCTAAAAATTCACGTCCGGATAGGGGCTCATTATTCCCATGGGTCGTGACAGTGTACTGGTGTACACCCGCTCAGGAGGCGTGAATTTTAGATCTAGATTGGATTTTTAAAATAATAACTAAGTAGCATGTATGAATGCTATGCATGCAGAAAATTTCAGCAACCTACCTAAATGCACAAATTCAAAAGTAACCCTAACCTACCATGCTCTGATACCAAAATGATGGGGGACATGTATCGAATGATGCATTTGAAGAATTAGATGGACTAAATGAAAATGAAATAGATAAACATGTAGCGATTCTACGTAAAAGAAATAGAATTATATGAAAGGAACATAAGGAAAAGAACTAGACTAGAAAAGAATCTCTCAAAGTAATTAAGAAGGGATCTTCGTGGTTAGGAAACCACACAGGTTAGGGCTAGCCTACTTTCCTATTTCAGATCTGAAAGAATATTATAAAGATGGCTATCCGGCTATTAATAATCTGAAATTCAGAAAAGGGACACTCAAGATGAAGTACTAAGAATAGCAAGGAGTTACTATAGATCTAAAGGCACCTTGTTTATGATTCCTTGGCACAGTAGACCTTCACCTTGAAAACTAGGAGACCCGGGGATCCTGCATAGATACATAGTAAAATTAAAAGATTTAGGTGGAAGAATGGAGAAATGGAAGAGGAAATTAGGAATGGAAGAAATGGCTTAGATTTGGCTTTAAGTAGATCTCCTTTGGCGTCCTTTGCGTGAATCATCTTCAATTGTTGGCGTGGAGAACTCCATTATAGATGACCTCTTTTGGAAGATGGGAAGGTTGAAATTGGAGAGGCTTGAAGAGGATTCTTCAAGGGTGGCCGAATGGGATTGGAAAAAAGGGACTAGTAGCTTGTTTGGTTAAGTATCCTAGGTCTCACACCTACCTTCTCTCAAGGGTCTTTGGCTAGCAAAGGAAGAAAGCTTTCTTAGAAAAAAATTTCATTTCATTCATCATTCCCATTACAAGAGAATTCTAGGAGCTTTTATAAACCTTAAGCTCCTTTTCAAATTCAAAATGCAACACTTTTCATGGAGAAAATCAAGGGGTGTCCCATGAAGATAGGAGTGGCCCATTCAAATTTAAATCTCCTAATTACAAGGTGGGCACCCATAAAGAGTGGAGCTTCATTCAAATTTGAAAATTCATGGTTGATGTGTCTTGGTGATGTGCCATGATTTATCCTCCAAGTTGGCATGACTTGTCTTCCAAGGTGGCATGGTGCTTTGATGATGTAGTGCTCCAAGTAGTTGGTGAAGTTGGTTGCACTCATTCTTGCTTAATTGACGCCTAATGCAAGTAGATTTTTAACCCGACTCAATACAAAGCCAATTTAACTCTAATTGGACCCAAATTAAAATAAAACAGGACTCAATTATTCAAATAAAATAAATACAGGACTCATAGACTTATTACAGGACTTAAATTTCTAGTCTTCTATCCATAAAGAACTTGGCATTAGCTGAAGCCTCTTCCTGAGCCTGGTGCCCGCACCAGTTAGCCTAATCAGCGGACTCAATTGGTATGTCTGACGAGCATAGAGCTGGCCTAATCAGTCGACTCAATCAGTATATTCGACAAATATAGAGAGTTGGTCTAATTAGCCGACTCAATCGGTATATCTGATAAGTACAAAGTTGGCCTAATGAGTCGACCCAATCAGTATGTCTGACAAGTTAAGAATCAGTCTAAACCACTGATTCACACTTGACAAATAAAAAGTTTGGTCTAACTCACTGACTTAATCGGTATATTTGATAAAGAAAGAGTCTAATTAACTGACTCAATTTTCTAGTTGAAATAGCATTGGCCCCATCGAAGATGCCCTCCTCCATTACTTGGTCATCTTGCCGAAAGTTTAGTACTTAGTGAAAAAGATGTGATCAAAGTTATTATACATCAACTCATACTAAAAGATTCTTCAAGCATATATTGAAAGCATCATATGTGAAGAAAACAAAGATTTCATTCATATCCAAAAAGTTTGTTACATTTCATATTTCGAGTCTTTGGTTACATGGAAGAAATCTAAAAAGCAATAGGAAAAGCTACATTTATATTGAAAGCATCATGACTGATCTTCAATTTGCTTGGGGATTTCGAAAACCGGTTCGAGGCCAGCCGCAATTGGGACTTCACCAATCTGATCAATGACATCAAGATGGACATCTTCGATTTGTTCTGTTGCCCCATCCTTCTTGTTCATGTCATCCGTATTTACC
Organism: Areca catechu; assembly: GCA_021397845.1. Classification (NCBI taxonomy): domain Eukaryota; kingdom Viridiplantae; phylum Streptophyta; class Magnoliopsida; order Arecales; family Arecaceae; genus Areca; species Areca catechu. The sequence goes on from CM038049.1 coordinate 55,271,679, forward strand.
TTGGAGACATCAAGGTCTGGGTAAAGCTTCAAGATTTTCTCCAAGCAGTCAGCGAAGCCTATCTTATAACTTCCACCCCGACTTCCATTATCTCATTGTCGAAGGTAGAAGATGCCTTATATTCCACAATAGCTTGATGAGCTTGTTCTTCAGCTAATCCTGCCCTCTTCTCAGCTAGTTCTATCCTTTTTTCTGCTACCATTTTCTAGGGTAGAGCCTCATTAGACTTTTGAAGGTTTTCTTTGATCAAGAGCTCTGATGATTGCAACTTCTTTTTCTTCTTTTTAACCTGGCCTCCAGTTTGACCAATTATTTTGAGCTACCTTCAGTTCCTTCTCTATCAAGAGGTTGGCAGCATGACTTTTCTCCAATTTCCTCTCGAGGCTCGTCTTGAGTTCTTCAATGACCTCCTTCTCAACATTCACTATCTCCAGTTGATTATGAAGGCCTTGGCTTAAGACAGCAAAACTGGTGATGCTCTCTTCGATCAGAGAGATCTCATGAATAAACTGAAATAAAAAGAGAATCAGTTATCTTATTGTGATCTGTAACCAGAAAGAAACGAAGAAAGAAAAGTTCATACCTTCAAAGTGTTCAGATACATAGAGATAAAGATATCGTCTAGATGACGAGTCTTTGTCACCTCCCAATCCCTTAGTAGGATGATGGCCTTTAGCATCCTTCGGGCCAACCTGGGATTATCTAACCCCGTATCATCGGAATAAATGTTGAAGTCGACCGGCTCTTCTTCTACTTGCCACTCAGACCCTGTGTCAACTTCGGGAGCCTTACCCTTATCTTGACGACAGGCTCGAGACGACGATGCTCTGAATTTCAAAGGAGCGGCAAACTGCTCTGAATGCTATTTGATTGGAGCTACCCTCAGATGGAGTTCTGCCATGGGGATGTCGTCTTCGTCGGATGTTGTTCTTACCATTGTCAGGGTATTCCCCCTGGGTAGAGCCTCATAAGGGGCACTAGAAGGGGCACCAGTTGTGCGGACCCTTTTTGTGCTCTCCGGTTTGGTGGAAGGAACTGTTACCCACCTCTTCTTGATGGCCTAATGGAGTTTCCAAGCATCAAGCTTCATCTTCTCATCTACAAGAAAGAAGAATGAAAGTACTCGTTAGTTCAAAAGAAAAGAAATGTAAAGAGGAAATAACTGATGTGTCCGACAAGACATACCTAAAGAAGGAGTGTACTAATCTGATGAGATAAAGGCTTTGCTCGCTCAGCAACTCCCTCATCAGAGGAACTTCGACCCCTAAGAGCTTGTCGAAGTCTTCCTATCGGTCACCAAGACCTTCTTTCCATCATTAGGGGTCAGACAGTGCTCCCTCCATTCAGTACCAAAGCCCCACGATTGTATGGAAACAAGAAAAAAGAAACAAGGTTTCCATCCATGGATAGTAGATGGAAGCCCTAAGATGACCTCCGACCAGGATGACGGCCGATGACCCACCATCCTTAGCCGTGAAAATCTTTCTTCTAGACAAAGAAGGAAGTGAACAGAGAAGTCCTAGGCTCTATATTCAGATCATAGCAAAGGACTAAGAAAGTGCAAATGACCCGAATGCTGTTCAGAGTCAACTGTGTAGGGATTATATGGTACAGATTAAAAATCCGAACAAAAAATGAATGGAGAGGAAAACGAAGACCAGCTTTCAGGTATTCCTCGTATATGGTTATGGTACTAAAGGGGTCTATTTATCCTCTCACCGGAGTGAGGGACGAAGGCCAGTAAATCCTATAGAATCTTATAATAATTCTGCGAGGAGGCCAACCTAGATTCATTGAGGATACTTCTAATGGACTCGGGTTTCAATTCTTCTCTATAATGAGGACCCCTTGCCCTGGGAAGACCAGGACTATCGGAGAATTCATCTCCTCCCCTATCGATCGAAGACCTACATGCAACAGAAATCCCTAAATACCTAACCATGACAAGGAAAGAAGATCTAACCTGAAGGAAGGGGAGGAAGCTCGAAAGGAGAAGAAGAGGTTGAAGTGACAATGAAGACCCTCAAAGACTGGAACCAGAATGATGAAAAAACCTGGCCCTAAGGGAAGAGAGATGTTTATATAGGGAGCACCAACGATTATGATTTCTACCTCGAGTGACGAGAGACCCCTCTGATCGTGCCACGTGCGAAGATCTCTGCTGGAAATACCGGGCCAAACAGAGAAGAAATTGATACAATGGAGGAGAAACCACCGTGTTAGCCTCAATCTGCACAAATCTGGCTGTCAATAATGAATCAACAACAGCCATGATTACATTCTTGAATAGCATTGAATGCCTATGATTGTGCCTCGAATCAAGATCTGAGATGAAGACGAAGAGCCTGCATGAGAAAAACCAACACGACTCGCGAATCCATATGAACTTTTCCGCCGTCAATAGAAGTTCGACACCTGGCAAGGGCACAATGCTCGAAACAGAAATCAATCAATTCTGCTTGCTAGCCCAAAGATGTGCCATTATTAGAAGACATCCCCTCCATGTAAAGGACACTAACAATGAAGACAAAAAAAGGTCAATCAACTCCCATCTTTCAAAGCAACAATGTTCCTTGAAACTGAAGTGGAGGAGGGCAACTGTTGTGATGAACCAAATGCACCCACGAGCACCGGGCTTGGTTGGGCCGATCACACTGATGAACTCCAGACCGCAGAGCCTAGTAACACAACAAGCCGACCGATATATTAGCCGACCAACTCGCCTTCAGAACATATCTGACTGACTCTGGATCGATGAATAATTCCAAAATGAGATCGGCAAGAAAAAACACGATTGTTATAGCCGAACAACATCATAACTGCTACCCATTAAGATAAACAGCCAAAGGTTATCCGAACGGCAATTAGTTACCAAAAATTTATCTTAACCAATTTTTGTTAAGTTTAATGTGTATAAAAAGAGGTAATTTACCTTAACCTATTTCTGTTAAGATTAACGTCTATAAAAAGAGATAAAAAAGAACTTCCAAGGCTAAGCCAAGATCCATCTTTTTAATTTTGTTTCTTTTTTGATTCTCCATCGGTTGCTTAGCTCTACTAAAGCATCGAAATATTTTTCACCAAAATAATCTCTGGTTCAATATCTTTTTTATTGTAATGAATGTCTAATAGTTTGGTGGCTATAACCTACCTCATGGATCTCAGCATCAACAGATTATATGTAGGATTGCTGAATTCTCTAAAACATCAAAATCTATTACAAATACTTCCAGATATGCAAGAAAAAAAAAAATATAGAAAAAAGAACGAATCCGAATTCCCCTATTTGGATGAATGGAAGAAATTTTCGACTAGATTAAATCTATAATGTCACCTGGTACCATTGGCACCAACTACTTTGCGAGGGATCAGGATGCAGTCGAGTCTTTCACATAACTTCTTGCTCGCCAAACACCAACTAGCTAATGCACTTGACTATAATTATAATACGACAGAAGCATACATTTTCTCACACACACACACACGCGCGCGCACACACACACAAAAAAAAAAAAAAAAAAAAAAAAAAAAAAAAAAAAAAAAAAAAAAAGGAAAAAAAAGCAGAATCCAATACATACAATTCTTATTATTTGTCTTCAATTCAAATAACACAAAACAAAGACTCAGAAACAGAAAAATCCATCCCAACTGCTTGCACGTAGAAGAAAGAAGAATAGAAGAAAAATAGGAACAACAAAAATACATCTAGGATTATATGGTAACAATATATAGATAGATAGATAGATAACAGAGAGTTATTTAGCCTTGACGCCCTTCACCTTATTATTATTATTATTATTATTATCATAATCACTGCCGTAGTATCTCTTGAAGACCCTGGGGAGATAGACGGGGAGCAAAAACCCAAACAGGTTAAAGGCCCATAAACCCAGATTGGCGACGGCAAGCGCCCGGCCCGCGAACAACCTCCTCGGCGAGCCGTGATCGTCCTCGACCTTGCCGATCTCGTGGCGGACCCAGTCGGCGAGTGTGAAGAGGCGCTTCGTGTTGTAGGAGATGGGGACGAAGGCGCGAATGGGGAGGGAGAAGCGGCCGGAGAAGGTGACGTGCTCGAAGAAGACCTGGGCAGCGAGGAGGAAGACGTGGGGTGCGGCGGCCTTGATGCCCTCCTTGTCGCCGGCGAGGACGCCATCGAGGATGTAGGCGATGGGGAGGAGGAGGCCGACGACGGCGGCGACGGAGACGTAGGCGGCCAGGACGGGGTTGCGGAAGCCGAAGACCGGGGGTTCGGGGACCGGGGAGGAGGAGGAGGGGGGGAAAGCGGTGGAGGAGAGGAGGTGGAGGTAGACGAGGGAGAAGAGGACGAAGGCGATGTCGGCGGCGGCGACCATGCCGGAGGCAGAGAGGACGATGACGACGGCGAGGGCGTTGAGCTGCCGGAAGGAGAAGAAGCGGCCGCGGGGGGAGTGTGCGGCGGCGGCGGGGTGGTGGTACTCCGCCTCCTCCTCCTCTTTCGGCAGCCGGATGTCGCCCCCGCCGGCGGTGGGACCTACTCCGCCCGACATCTCTTTACTTCTTCTTTAGTAGGTTTCCTTTCTTTGTTTTGGAGATTGGAATTTGTTGCTTAATTTTTCGGTCAAAAAGACTGGGAATTGGGATTTTCTACAGGACCAGAGGAGAAAGGGTTAGGAATTTTTCTTTTGTTTAATATAAAACTTTGACAAACGTTGGTGATGAAGGAAAGAGGAATGGAGAAATAAAGAGTAGTTTTCTTTGTTTATATTTTTTGAAGGGGGAAGGGAGGTGAAAGGAGAGCTTAGGTGATGGTATACAAGGATTTGGTCATGGGAGGAGAGAGAGTGTGCGTGTTGGCAGTTGGGAGCAAGTGGAGGGGATCGTGAGCGGTGGAGGGATAGGGGAAGGAGGATATGGCCGTAGTAGATGAGACGTGGCGAAAATGTGTGGTAGCCATGGAGGTTTGTACACGTGTGACAGGTGATTCGGGTCTGTGGACTATGGGGAATGGCGCTGAGCCTAGTATTATTATTATTATTATTTTTTTTTTTTTGTGTGGCAAAGAGTTTTCGGGGCACTTACTTCCAATCAAAAATAGAAAGAGCGTTTTTTTTAAATAAAAAGAACTCGTATCTTTGGATAGGAATCATGTATAAATATTATTTCACTAAGATTGTTCGTTATTGCTCTGGCATACATCAAATATAAATTAAAACTGAGTGAATACAATTGCTTTGGGAGATGCAAGGCTTGGATTTAGGATTGAAACTGGACTAGGCTGGTCCAATGAATTTCGAACCGGTCTAAATTTAGATCGGATTTTGAACTAGGCTTTTGGTAATTTGGATCAGGCTTTCAGTAATTCGGATCGGGTTTCGGGTTTTATAACAGAGTCCATTCAATTTTTTGACTGGGTTCGGGTTTTCCTTTGATCCGGCCCGATCTGATTCGAACCCAGTTCGAAACCAAATTAATTTAAATGCTAAAAGCCTAAAATGGTAAAAAGCTCTCCGCCTCTCTGTCTCATGATCTCAGGTTCTCTATCTCCGCTCTCGGTCACCCCGCCGCCATTCCCGGCTCCATTCGACCTCGCCGACATCCCCGGCTCCATGCGACCCCGCAGCCACCCCAGGTTTCATGCGACCCCACCACCATCCTGAGCTCCAATCTACCTCCATCGGCCTCGACGCACGGGCCTGACGCCCCCTCCGCCCGCACGACCACGCAACCCCCATCTTTGATCTCCCTCCCTGGCCCCGGTGCACGCACCCGACGCCCCCTCCCCTCCCCCTGGCACGTCCCCGCAGCCCTTCCTAGCTCCGATCTCCCTCTCCAGCCCTAGTGCATGCACCCGACGCCCTCTTCGCTCCCGTGCAACCCCACAGCCCCACCCGGCTTCGATCTCCCTCCCCAACCCCGACGCCTACACCCGACGTGGGACATCCCTTCTCGGCTTCGATCTGCTTCTTCCGACTTTGGCGATGGCACCCGATGGCCTGAGTTTTTTTTTAGGGGGTTTCCGATGATCGTTGTTCGAGCCGACCCATCAGCCTCAGGCATGATGTTTTAAAAAAATCTCGGGCCTAAGCTAGGCTCGAAGCATGAAATTTTTTTCGGGCCAGGCTCGAGTAGGGTTGTGGCCCAGCTCGGCCCGGCCCAATTCCAGCCCTATTTAGATTGCAATGCAGCATTCGGGTCGGATACCGGATAGATCAAGATTTTATCAACTTAAATTCAATTTATTTATGAAACATATCAAAAATAGAGATCATAATTTTATCATTTTATTATATAGATAATTTAATTTAATATACAATGTGTTAAAATAAGTTAAATGAACCAAATGGTTGAGCATGCCCTCTTAGATTGCAGCAAATGTTGCCAAAATGGAAATGGGAATCTAGAAAATTTTTAAAAATATATTTATAATTTTTTTAAAAAATAAAAAATTATTATCAATGATATTATTAAAAATTAATGTTGTCGGTAATAAGCTATTAGTGATGTCAATATGTTATCACTAATTTTTTATTTTTTAAAAAAATTGAAAAAATTATTATCGGCTACCTAAGCTATTGCTAATGCCATCAGTACTAAGTTATTAGTGACGGTAATATGTTATCGCTAAACTTTTTTAATTTTTTTAAAACATATATAAAAAAGTATTATTAGCAATATCTGTTATTAGCAACAGAGTTTTTCCGATCACTAATAATGGATATTAGCAACAAGGATTGTTTCAATGTATTTTTAGTGATGGCAACTCCATTATTAGCGATGGTAATTACACGTTGCTAATAATAAAATTTATCATGGTGCAGACCTTCCGTTGCATACCGAGGGCCAAATAAAGTAGGTATTGTCTAGGGCTCTAACCTAGCTTCAATTGGCCAAGACCTTAATCTAAGCTGAGGTGGGAAAGGGTTGACCATGGCCGACCAGGAGTTGACCAAAGATCAAAGTCCAGCTCACCAGGTTCATCAATTTTGGTAAGTAATCTCTCCAAGCTTCAGTTAAGGTAGTTCCAACCACCCAGATTCTGTTAGTTATAGATATGGTAGTCACAAATCGACTTTGCATCACAAACATGGGGCGAGATCCCTGCCAAAGGCTGTGGTGTAAATCACTACCTATCCCCTATAAATAGTGGAAAAAAGGAGACCCCATATAAGTCTTTAAAAAAGCCTTAAGGCACTCCTCTTCTCCATCGACCCTTTCTATTCTTCGATTCTTCACTTGAGCATTAAAAAGTCCCAATAGAAAACCTTCCAACCAGGAAATTTTTTGCAAATCTCAACTCCAGCACCATTGAGGCAGTAGCACCTTTTCTACATTGTCCATTTCCAATGATATCTCTAGGGATGCCAACGAGTCAAGCTATTTGCAAGCAACTTAAGCTCAACTTGGCTAGGCTATTATCGAGCTCAAGTAGCTCGAATAGTTTTCTAGGTCAAGCTCGAGTAATAAGATACTCGGCTCAAAAGCTCACAAGCCTACTCTAGTTTATATATATTTTAAAAAAAAATATTTTTATTTATAATATATATTAATATATATTATAAATATGCTAAGGTTTGAATTTGAGCTCGAACTTGAGTTCGAATATGGCTCGGTTGACATACGAGTCGAGTTGAGTCGAGCTCAAGTATTAAATTTTTCTTATCAAGCCAAGCTCAAGCTTGAAATATTAAGGCTTATTCAATCTCAAGCCAAGTTTTGAGCTTGAGTATTTTAAATTGAATCGAGCTCGAGCTTCTAGCTAAGATACTTGACTCAACTGACTCTATTACACCCCTAAACATCTTTACTTCATCTTTTTACGAGGAGACCGGTCTAATCTTGTTAGCCTAGTTTCGATAGCAACAATGTGAAAGGGAACCAAATTAGTTTAAAAATATCAAAATACCAAATTAGTTTAAAAATATCGAAATATGCTATTTGTTCTTCTATGCCTCTAATATGGTACGGTCAAGTCAACATAATATATTCTTAGGGTTTGTGATATAATTTAATATTAAATATATTAAATAATTTTTTGAAACTTGCTATACTCGTATAAGAGCAACAAACAATTCAGCATTACATTTATAGGCAATTTTGAATTTGCTAGCAATCTAAATGCAATAAGACTAACATGAGCATCTTGACTTGCTATATTCTTTCCTACTGTCATGAATTTAGGCGAGTTGCAGGCTGGATGCATGACTTGGTGATCCTAGGTGAAGGTCTTGGAGCATGCTGGGTGCCTTCCCATGCCAAGCCTACTGGACTCGATCTTGCACATGTGGGATGCGAGTCCTGGCCCTAGAAAATTTGCAATGATGCTCATACTTTGGAACCCCCGGGGTGGAGTTCAAGGGGATGCCTTGTTGGGTTATTGAGGGGGAGTAATGGTTGCAAAGTTTCGACTTAGACTTGGCTTGAAATCGGGGGGCTTGGGAGGCTTAATATTTGGTATGGCACTGGTTTGCTAAGACATGTGTTGAGACTTAAAGAATCCTCTCTTAAAGATCCTCTTAGTTTTAAGGAGGGATGCAGGGCTTTAGCCATATTCCTGACTCCCCAAGGCCCGTAGGGTATGGGTCTACCATGGCACTGTTGCAAGGCAAGGTAGTGCCATGCTCGAATGGTTTCACATGAAGGCATTTGGGATAATGCTGGTTGGACAAGCTTGCCACGTTATGCATGATAGGAATTTTCTAGAGGTCTAGCCTTGAGGAATTATCTAGACTACTTTATATATTGTTGATCTTTATGATGGAGCGAATAGGTAATAGAGGACTAGTCGGACAAGGGTTTGGCCTACTCAAACAGGCAAGTCTCGTGAGGGATGATGTCTTGCTAGGATTTAAGGGAGCCGATCAGCCATGGAGTTCAAGCATGTCTTATGAAAATTTGATTGGGGCATATGCCTTGGAGCTAGGCCAAGGATTAAGGATGGTCAAGAGGGTCGACAACAGGATATAAGGATCAGCTGGTCAAAGATATTTATTTGATAAATAGGCTTGGATGCTGATATCATGGCAGTACACAGGATACGAGCAGACTATGGACATAGAGTGTTGGATGGTGTGGCTATGGACCTTTAGGACCGTGGCAGTGCACAGTGATGTGTGAGTAGGTCGTAAACAAAGTCGGGTAGTATAGCCATTGATGGAAGGACATGCTGAGGATGCAAGATCGGGATCATGGCATCAGAGCTTGTGGAGGAGCTTGGATAGTGGAACCCAAGAGAGCTTGAGATGTGCCCGATCAATCATAGCTTTGAGGGGCTACGGGGTGTATTGGCTTGGCAGGTTAGCTAGGCAACATGAGAGTAGTTTGCCTGTGCCTCATGCATGGTGATGGGGTTGCATGATCGTATCATGCAAGTTTGATCTGTATATTTCTGAAGGGTTGCATGGTTGCTTGCAGATCAGTTGCATAGTAGTTATGTCATGGCAGGAAGTACTCAAAGGTTGGAGACAGCTATCAGTTTGACATAGAGATGTCAAGCTATGGAGAACTCTTGGAAAGAGTCTAATCTTATGGCATGGAGGTGTGCATAAGCATTGCAATTGGCTTGAGGGTTCGGTTAGTTATAGGCACTTAAGTGTTGCATGTATTCAATTTAATAGTGTTGCTGGATAGGGGCATGGAGGTGTAGGCTTGGCTATATGGCAAGACTGTTGCACATTTATATATATGTTCGAGGGAAGGACTTAGGAGGGTTGGCCTTGGTGTGTGGCATGTCGGGGCACTGCACAGGTGTTTGAGTCTGAAAATACTCACCCTATAATAGTTGGTATCAAAGCTGGTTGCTCAGTCAATGGTCGACATGATGCTTGTTGTGGCTATTGATATGGGGGTATCCAGAGAAGTCCAGTGTCAGAGAAGCTAGATGTCTGAGTCTATCATGAATGTCAATGACTCAGAATGGGGGGCCATGTTATACAGGCAATGTGCTATGTGTTGAATGCTCATAGAACTACTCTCAGGATGAAGGGATGGAAAGTCAACCTACTACAGACAGTGGGAATACTCTCAAGGTGAAAGCAAAGGAAAGAAGAGGTACTAGAGGCAGTTGTTGGCTAAAGTGACCGTGGTATAGAGGCACTAGTGTTGGACATGCTGTGAGGCACTAACAAGCTAAAATGTCAGATGCAAGGGGTGTCAAGATATTGGAGTCAGAGGAGCGAGGCAGGCTAGTGGGATAGCTTTGCATTGGTACTATAGACTCGAGGTGAAGATACATAAGGTAGTCAAGACAAGCTGAGATTGGCATGGTGGTGGTTTGCCAAAACATGTATTGAGACTCGAGGAATCTTCTTGGTTTTGAGGAGAGATGAGGGGCTTTGGCCATATTCCTGACTCCCCCATACCTGTAGGGTACGGGTTCGTCATGGCACGGTTGTAGAACAAGGTGGTGACATGCTCGGATGGTCTTGTATGGAGGCATTCTGGACAATGCTGATCGGACGAGCTGGCCATATTGTGCAAGATGGGAATTTCTGAGAGGTCTAGCCTCTATTAATATTATAAAATAAAATTCATTGTAATATATAATAAATAATATAAATAATATAATAAATATATCATAATTATTAAATTATATATTATCTATTCTATTATAAAATATAATAAATAATTTATAATTTAATATAATATTTATAATTTAATATATTTAACATATTTATTATATTTATTATATATTACACTAAATTTTGTTATATGATATTAATATTTTATAATATTATTAAAGTTAAAACTATAATCGCTAAGGCGGTAGCCCGGTTGGTAGGGGCTTAAACCCCTCATCCATCGATCACGGGTTCGAGGCATGATTCCTGCGGATGACTCGATTAAATCCAGGGTACGTCCTGGAGCACGTGACCGGGATGGGGGGAGTTCGAGGCATGATTCCTGCGGATGACTCGATTAAATCCAGGATGCATCATGGAGCACGTGACCGGAGTGGGGGGAGAGCGCATTACTTCGTCGGTTTAGCGGGGTCAGGCTGACGTACTCACCTATGGTGGGGAGGGTAAGCGAAAAATGCAGCCCGTATCGAACATGGTATGGCGGGGAGGGGGTCCCAGTGGGGGGTAGCTACGATGGGATTTATCCCTTCCTTTCCCTTATTATCAAAAAAAAGTTATAACTATATTATAATATATTAAATTATATATTACATATTATAATATAATTTTATGATACACGTGCATCGGCCGTGGTCGCGGTGGTGCGCGCCCGATGCTGTTAGTGCAGCACGATAAGATGAGGCATCATTGAGTGGTGGGGCCAAAGGCAACAAGACCTGAGCGCAACGATGTAGGTGCAAGCCTGGGGTATGACGGGCACTCGCCCGTCCATCCCCCCGAGATCCAATCATGCTACGCGATGAGTCTGGCCACCAAGTTGGCACGCGGCATCCATCGATGTGGCAAGACTGACGATAGCCACAGGATGGCAATAGTCGCCCGGCGCATCGGTGGTATCCAGTACTTCCTCTTCCTCTTGTTGCCATTTTGGTGGCCTCTGTCAATCTTGCCGTATTGATGGATGCCACGTGCGATGAAATAGTATGCCGGCTTGGCGGCCGGACTAGTCATGCAGCATGATCGCATCTCGAGGGCACAGACGGGTGGGTACCCATCATGCCCCAGGTTCGCATCGACATCGCCGAACTCGTGCATCGTCGCCTCCGACCCTGCCACTCAATGGATGCCCCATCCCATTATATCGCATTGACGGCACTGGGCATGACACCATCGTGGCCACGACCAGTGCACGCAAATCATAAAACTTATTATAATATATAATATTTAATTTAATATATGATAATATATTGATTATTTTTATAATATAAAATATTTATTATAATATAGTTATAATCTTAATAACATTATAAAATATTAATATTATAAAATAAAATTCATTGTAATATATTAATAAATAATGTAAATATTACAATAAATATAATAAGTATATTATAATTTAATATAAAATTTATAATTTAATATATTTAATATATTTATTATAATATTTATATTATTGATTATATATTACAATGAATTTTAATTTATAATTTTATAATATTATTAAAATAACAACATGTGACTTTATTTATATTTATTTTTTATTTTTCTCAATATTTTTTAAATTTTTGTTTGAAAGAGGAAGGAAAGGTGAAACCATGTAAACTTTATTTATTTATTTATTTATATTATTTTAAATATTTTTAAATTTTTATTTTTAAATTTGAAATTGTAGTTTGTACCATAACTTCACTCAAAATGAAGCCGCAACCTGCAGTTTCTGATGTGGCATCCCACTCACCCAGACAATCTCATTTTTTTAAAAATATTTCAAACAGCCCTAATTTTAATAAATATTTATTAAAAAAATATTATTTTGAAAAAAAACTCTGTTTTGGTCCCATCTCGATTCTTTTCTGATATTATGGACAATTCCTCCACTTTCTATGTTGATAGCTTATAGCAAGACAGACTTAACATCTTCCACATGCTGCAAAGTTATATACATATATACGACCCCTTTCAGAATACCTTGGGGCACAATATCAATCCCTGCGGTCCACACCATCAAAGCTCTATGCTAGTATCCAGCATATTGGTCTCCGTAATCTTTACTCCTATGGTAGGATAGGGGCTCGAGGGCCAGGATCTTGCACTTCCATAAGAGTTTCTTAACTAAGAAATTTATTACTTCGGTCTATAACCATGTATAAAAATGATAACAAGAATAACAAAATGACACAAACATTTGTAGGAGGGCAAAAAAATTCAAAAAATTTACATAAACAAAAGAATTCAGTTTACACCTTTTACTCCTGGATTAATTTAGAAACAATATCTACCTAAACATACAAATACACACAAAAATGTTCACGGTTGGGATCTGAATACAGGCATAGACAATTGAGAAACGAAGAGGGTTAAACAAATTACAAATGAGTAACAATTCACAACCGCTGCTGCTGCTGCCATTCCTGAATTGCAGAACGAAGAGCACGGTTTGGAATAAGCTCACAACTGGGAAGTATTAAGTTGGTCATGGGTGAGGTGTTGTGCCCGCTATCAATCCAACCTCTTATAGCCTCAGCTTCATATGTGAAGCCATCTGCTGCTATGCGTGGATCCTCCATTATCTCCTGAAATTATGTAAATTTGTAAAAAGAAAATAAGCATCCATAAATAACCATTATAGAGGGGACCGTGTTTGCAAAATTTTGACAGTAAGGACTACATAAAAACATGGCTCATAATTAGAACATATATAATTTCTATCGACAAGGGGAGAAATTAACCAAAGCTAAATATAAATGTGCATTAGCATCCAAAATTTTAGATATTTGACATGAACACAAAGTCACTTCTCTAGCCAACCTGGTTAATAATGATTAACATAGTTATAGAAGCAGAATCCCCTGTTCAAGGCCGTTAATTATCAAACAAAGCGGATCAGTGGAATACGATGCATGAGTCAAATCCTTGGAGCAAAGCAGCCCAATTCAAAACACTAACTCCTCATATTTGATTTATTGGTAGTACCTAATTTAACTGTATACAATACTAACGACCACTAACCTGAGATATTGGACAGATGAAGTAGGATGGGATGCGGTTATTGTCAGCTGAGAATGACCCAAATGATGACGGTGACAGAGATAATGAAGCAACCTTTGTCGTGGGCTCAATCACCCTCCAAGCCTCCCCCATGAGGTCAGGACGGCTTTTCCGGCTCATCTTGCAGCATCTCACACCCAAGTGGGCTAACTGCTTGGCCTGCACAAAAGGCCAGTCCCCTGCTGAGGGATCAATCATCTCATGCAGGGATCCTTTATCCAAGGCTTCCTGTATTTCTCTACCGATACCCAAGGCAGGTCTCCCTGTCAAGAGCCGTAGGATTATGATCCCAAAGGAGTAGACATCAGATTGTGGTGTGAGCTCCCCAGTGATAAGAAATTCCGGATCCATGTAAGTAAAGGTGCCCTTCGGGTGTGTGTGGCGGTAGAGAGTTGCGGTGGTAGTACTCGACTGGATGATAAGACGGCAGATCCCAAAATCACCAAGCTTGCTAACAAAATTGGCATCAAGAAGGATGTTATCAGGCTTGAGGTCACCATGAACCACAGGATGAGGCTTATTCGAGTGTAGGAAGATCAGAGCTGAACAAATCTCAGCAATAATCCGGGTGCGGACTTGCCATGTGAGGGGAGGGGTATTGTTCATGCAGGCAAGACGGTCTTCGAGGCTTCCATTGGGAAGGAACTCATACACAAGAGCCCAAGATTCTGAGCATGCTCCTATGAGTGTAACCAGATTTGGGTGCCTCACCTTACTGAGAACAGCTGCCTGCAATAAGAATATAAGAAGAGCAAATCTTTTAACCATATAAGATTAAATCCTTGTTCACACCTCAATAAAGAGACAAAAAAGGAAAGAGCTATGTGCATATCAGGAATTCCAATGCTGAATGCTGGGAATGAATTATTTTGAACTTGCAGTTGAACAACTGAGATTACCTCTTGATGGAACTCTGATCGACCTTCCAGACTTCCAGGATGCAACATCTTTATAGCCACAGCAGTATTGCGGAGAAAACCTTTATACACCCTTCCAAATCCACCTTCTCCAATCTTCAGTGCATCACTGAAATTTTGAGTAGCTTGCTCAAGATCTGAGTAGGAAAACTCAACATTCAGTTCCTCATGATCACTGGTGATCGACTGCTCTCTCCTCTGACGTAGCTGTTCAGCTTCTTTAACTGCATCATCTCGCTCCTGCTGCAGCACCTCATTTTCTGCTTGGAGAGAATGGAGGAGGTATCGGACTGCTAACAATTTTTCTTCTAAATCCTTGGCAATACAATCAGAACCAGCAATCTGAAGTTCCAATGCCAACTTCTGCTCGTTTGCCTTTCGGAGTTGTTCATTTATTTCATCTTGCTGATTTTTGAGCTTTTCTACTTCCAGCTTTTCTCTTGCAAGTGTTTCCTCAATTTCTTTCCTTTGTTTCATCTCCTTGGCATGTAAGTCCTCTGATGCTTTGGCCTGCAAGAGGAGTCTGGGATTGGTGAGCTAATCATACTAGATTACCATATTATTTTATTTTAACATTTCTTAGATGTTTACAAATTAACTGCATGAGATATTTTTCATGACCATGATCCAATTATCATGCATGGTTTATTCATGATGCAGTTTGCTTTCACAAAAACAGGTTATACAAATAACATTCTTACTTTATGCATAACCACAACCAGCTCCTTCTCAGTTTTCCGGCGCCTACGTGACTCTTCATAAGCTTCATTTTTTAAGTTGTCAGCCTCTTCTAGGGCTTGTTGAAGTTTAGCATATACACCAGCATCTAAACCCAAGTCTTCCTGCAAAAAGAGCATAAACATTTTCAGATCAGAGATTTCAGCATCCATAATTTCTTAGATTACCAGTTATTTAAACACCTACTTGGGCAATCAAATTCTAGCCCCCACATAGAGATTTGCTTTATAAACATTGTACTCAAAAGCATCAACAAAAGATTAAGAGATCATCTAATGCAGGCTGCTAAAGAGTATGTTCACTTCTTTTCCTTCATCCAATCATTTTTCCATCAACATAGGGTTACCTATGAAGCAAAAGTCTAGCATGGGAGGGCTCCTTAAAAGAATTAGCAGACGTTAGAACTGGCTGTGAATCCTCTAAGAATTAGTTTGGAAATTTTAGAAAAGGTAATTTGGACAAGAGAGTAATTCCCTAAGAAACCTAGAAGACCAGCTGATGGGCAAGGAGACCAATTATGACTGGTTACAGTTTAAGCGTTCCAAGCTACACGAATTTTATTAAAATTTCGAATGTTCAACTTGTTCATTTGTTGATCCCTCAAGACAATGAACAATTAAGAAACAAGTAAAAGTACATACCAGCTTGTGATGTGGAGATGATAATTGAAGATCCTGGTTGGACTCATGCACCGATGGTAACCTTATAGACCCGATTTCACTCTCTTCATCCTTAGGCAGTGAAAATGTACCAGAGTTGCTTAGTAAATCATCACTTGCTGACCATGATGAAGGGTCAGAACTCTGAGAACTTCTCCTTGAAATCCCTTCCCATGGATCAATTGAGCTTCCTTCTGTGCTTAACCTGCTGTGCAGAGTCAATGTTCTAACAGGCCCCAACGGGGATACCACTCCCAAAAGTTCACCATCAGGAGAACCATAATGGTCAGATCTTGACCTGTGCCTGAAAAGATCTTGCACAGGGTTCACATGCCTGTTTATTACTCCAGAATGCCCTTGAGACAATGACAATGATCTCGACTGTTCAGGCTGACTAGATATCGAGCTAGAGCTGGCTGTGGGTGATTGTGATATCCCAGATGCATCTAAACTGGCTTCCCTATTAATGACATGATTGGAGTGCACACAGATATGAGACACAGTTAAACATATCAAACATATGAAAATATTAGCATACACTAAAGAAGAAGGAAAGCAGATGGAGTTTATTTAGTTTGGCTTGCCGGAGGAAAAGTATTGGAAGTTTCAGTAATGGATATCTCATTAACTACAGCAACACACTCACACTTTCAAGGCATGAAATTACAAAGAAATCTTTTTTTTTAATACGAAAGGAAATGTACATGTTTATTTCTTGTTTTCTCCTACACTGCTATGTCAAGCACGGGACTGATAACGAACATCCTGTGACGATATAGAGATTGGCAACATGCAGAGATACTTATTCTTTAGACTTATGACCCGGAAGACAGCAGGTCTCATTTATAAATGGTTTTATTTACATAGTTGTCCTGCAGTGAAGAAAATATAGAAACATGAGAAAAAAAATCTTAAATTTCATCAGAAAAAGTGATTTTACTGTTGATCTAATACCTTGGAGCAAGCAAACACATTACAGAGTATCTGTTGTTTGTTCTTGGAAACATATAAATGATAAAAAAGCCAAAAAACCAACAACTTAGACCGACAACAGGAAAAAGTTGTTTGACAAGACACACATGCACGCATGCACGTGCACACGCTTGTTTCCAAGCGGTCACAGCAAACTGAACAAAACAATTTTGGCAGAAAAATCTCATTTGACAGATTCAAAGATTAATCATTCAGGACAACAAGGGGAAACAAACAGCATCTGATCAATGGGTCTTAATGGATGTCATATACAGTTCAATATTTCACTGGTGGTTATGCAACAAATGTTTTCAGATCTAGAATATTAAACAACAAACCTACTTACGTCCTACACACCTTGCTGGATATATAACATACCAGAAGTTGGGATAGATATACTTATCCAAAAGTTAGTACATTAACAAGAAAATTATTCTTAAATCTTAATTATACCTCGTACAGATAAGGTTTCCTTTGCAAACAAACCATATCTTGCATGATGGATCAGCTTCTTCTTTAACAGTGATTGCAGTCTTGGACTTGGGCACTTTCATTTTCCTATAATTCAAGGAAGGTGCATCAAACAAGAATACAAAACTATAGAGCTTAGTTCAAGGTACAATTGATAAGAACGAGTTTAAAATTCTTCACTTATAAGAATCTTATTCCTAGAAAATACCATGAAGTACATGGTACAAAGATAGACTAATTTCATATGGTTGCTTCTTACTTTGTATAGTGCTTGTCTGCTGCTGCTCCCATGACAAGCTTAGTGATCCCATATCGAGCAATGAGCTCTACCAGCCCTTTCCCAACATTGTCCATCTCGATTACTAGTTTCTCAGCTCTTACCTGAAACAACAAAAATCTTGCTTCAAACGTGACAATACATTACTATTTTTTTCATGATAATAGCATTGGAAATTTACTAGAAATGCTTTGAATTAAAGTTTCAGAAGAAAACATATTGAAAAAGAAAAGAACTGATGTTTGCTTTGGCCTTGGTCTTCATTTGAGTAGTATCACTTGGTGGTGATAAAACATCAAGATAAAGAAAAGTTAAGAAGCAACAAATGGAACCTTCAGCTGTGAGCACAAAGCAATGTATTCATCTAAACTTTTATCCATCTTATCCCTCTCATATTGTCTGTATGCATTGACCTGCTGTGGCTTTAGAGAGCTTGCAGGAAATTTGCCCCCCACTGAAATCAAAATGAAAGCAAAATACTTGAGTATCACTATAACACTTGAATACAAACTATATCAACCATAACTTAAATATTAAGAATTGAACTCAATTGGATTACTTTCTACTGGTAGGTACTTACCAAATTGTAGAGAAAAAAAAAAAACACAGCATTTTTTATCTTTTTCTTTTTTTAGAGAAAAATAGCAGAGCCCCACCAAACAGAAGATTTAAAAGGGGTTTTCTGTTCCTAGATTATCAACCACTTCAACCAAGTATTAAATCATGGGCTATCAAGAAAGCTTTTCATTTGTTCCCCTCTTTCTAAATACTAACTGAAACATCAAGGAATAGAACTGACTTGCAATTACAGTACTAAATTTTGGATACTCACTGAATGGTACAGTTATATAATGAACAAATAAGAAAAGGTGATGTGATGTAGCTGAGGCCTATTGCACGAAGCCATGTTTAATGGCCATGGGATTGTCTCGGCCCAAAGAAAAAGGCTCAAAGAAATTCACATGATTTATTTGAAAGAATCAATCATAAGGCATTTTTGGTAGAGTATCCAAATCAACCATTTTTTCCATAATACAGATTTCACCAGACTACCAGGAATCCTCTTCATTCATAATTTGCAAATATGATAAAATAACGCTAGCATCAACCAATCTAATATTTCCACTAGTTGTATAATGAAATCATATGAGAGAATTTCCTATATCTCCATTCCACATTTGTAGAATCTCCTTACTGATTAGAAACGGACAAAGGTGGATGTAAAAAAGGATAGGTTCAAGAAGGTCCCACATCTATAAAAAGGAAAATCTAGCCAACGTAATTAGGTTCTTGTCTCCATCTTTTTGTAAGTTGCGAGTTATTTTCTGCTGATTTTGTGGCTCCTATGCTTCTATGTCAGCATAGACCTCTACTAAAACATTACCATGCGGTCTAAAGGCCACTTTAAACTAAGTGCACCTACCAATTGACGGGCAATCCAAAAATAACATAAAATAAACAGTCCATCAAGGGGGAAATCAACTTTATTTTCTTTAAATTAAAATATGTTCCTAGAAGATGGAAGAAAGGGATCGAACTAAATTGGAGCTTTTTTAAACTTTACAAAAAAAAAAGGAAGGAGCTTTTAACGATGGGTAATCACCAATTTCTGCTAAATTTCTTTTTTTTATCCAAACGGGAATTGAGTGATGAACAGATAAAATTGGGAAGTATTAAATGATGGGAACTCGCTGAAGCCTAAACTTAAGGGGGAAAACTCTTAATATGACATGAATATTCCACCAAGTCAACAACTAATTCTTGGTTTATCCATCAAATTATTACAAACAGAACAATTCTGGCTTCCTTTTCTTTTAATATAAGAATTGAGAATCGAAGGGGGAATTTAATTGAGTAGGAGTACCTGATCAAATAAAAAATTCACCAAATCCCAGAATTAAAAATAAATAAATAAAACCATACAACATGGTATAGGTCAAACTGAACTAAAATTTCATGATTTACCCAACAAATAATGTATACACCACCGAAAAATGGGGAACTTTTCTCCACTTTTTCTCCTAGAAATCAGAATAAATTAGAAGAACAGGATGACTCGCCGAGTGGGAGTACTCAATCGACTGCATTCAGCTGTTCCCAGAATCTAAGAAGAATTCCATTAAAGGTGTGCGCTTTCCCCTCAAATTGACCCGTTAATGCGTGGCTAATTCGACCAAACTATACATAGAAGGAGAGAAGGAATTGAACTCAGTTACAGCACTCAATCATGGACATATTCACCAAGCCCTAAAATCAAAGAACGAATCCACCAAAAGATGCCATATTTGTATCAAACTCAGCTATAAATTCATGTTTTATTCAGCAAAATATTATACATGAAAGAAACGATCCATCGAAAAGGAGGGGAAAACAAAGATTTTTATTTCCCTAAATTGTTCTTGAAATCAAAAGAATCAGCAAAAGGTGAGCGGAAGTCAAGAAGGGCATACGCAAGTTGATCATCTGGGCGGGCCTGTGAACGTGAGCGAAGACAATCTTCGCGTCCCGGGAGGTGCACCGAAGCACCCAGGACAAATTGGCCTTCCCGGCCTTGAACTCCTCCCCCACCGCCACATAAACCTTCTCCTCCACCGCCGCCGGCGCCTCCTCGATCTCCCCCACACCGCTCGACCCCGGCGGGCTCGCCACTGCCATCAGACCAACGAAGAACACCTCGTCCTACTCTCTCTCTCTCTCTCTGGTACGAATAAACAAACTGTTCGTTGCTTTATCCGGGAAAACAAGGCAATGGGCAAAGAAACCTAAAATACGGGATTTTTTTATTTCCCCCTTAGGCTCGGTCGCTGTAGTCTTTGCCATCTCTCGCTCCCGTACTAGCGGCGGCTTCTGATGGCTTTGTTGTTGACGCTGGAGTCGACGGATTGCTGTAGGTGGCTAGAAAGTTCCCAATCCGACAACCGCTGGAAGAAGCCAGGTTGACTGCCTTTATGTGGGTCAACCGGCGCGGAAAGAAAGGAATCGTGAACTCCGCAACAGAATATTCCGTTACCGGGTAATGCTCTCCGTCTAGTTCGGATATAAACATTATACTTCGACCACCGCAAGACCGCACGGGTTAGATGCCGGGCCCAATCCAAAGGTGCCGTTTGGTGCGCCTCCAAGCATACCCGAGCCGGGATGATCGCCAAACCGGATGGCCCCGCCTAGGTTAATTATAATAATAATAATAATTTTTTTTTTTTTTATATGTATACCATCTAAAATATTAAATTTTATATAAACATCGTTTTAAAATTGATATTTACATATACACCCTTTTTTAGATACCTGATTTGTATATTTATTTATTTTTTAAATATATATCCATACCATCCAACATTATTAAAATATTAAATATTTTAAATTAATTAATTTTTAATTTAAATAATTATGATTTTTATTAACTGCATCAAAAAAATTATTATGTCAGGAGTATGGATAAAAAAAAAATGTTTGAGGGGCATAGATATAATTAATGATTTAAAAAAGAGTATTGATGTAAATTTAAATTTTTGAGAGGGTATTTATGTAAAGAAATTTAAAAAAAATGCCACATGGGTTTACTTTTCTGGACTGGTTCTTTGACTACTAGTTTGAGCTTTTATTGGACTACATGTTCATGGCAGCTACCAAAGCCGGATCCAATGTCGGAGGGTCCCATTCGCTAAGCAATGAGTCATGGATCAGTAAGTTTATACATAATTTTTTTAAATAATAATAATAAAAAGATAAAAAATGTGAGACAAGATCTTTATCAATCAAATTATCATGCATGCATCATGTCTCAAGAAATAATTAAGTCATCATGCATAGATCATATCTCGAATCCGTGATTGGTTGAATATAAGACAAAATCTCTACTAATCAAGATATCAAACAATTAAGTCATCATGCGTAGATCATATCTCGAACCCGCGATTGGTTGAATATGAGACAAAATCTCTACTAATCAAGATATCGTCTTGGTAGTATAATCTGGAGAAATAATTAGCTCCGAAACGAAGGTCACTCTTTAGTTGCGAACCTTCCAAAGTAGTTTTTTTTTTTTTTAATTCACTTTAAATGATGTTACACCCAAAAAAAAAAAAAAAATGGTGAATAGATATGTTCGAGCATATGTAATGAAATGGGTTTTTTTCTTTACGGGATAGTACGGTTGGTCAAGGTTTGGCTCCCTTCTTGCCTGATCACGGGTTCGAGGAATGATTCTATGAATGATTTAATTAAAATTTCAGAATTTTCGGGTGCACGTGATTAGAGGTGGACCAGCTGAAACTCTGACATCGTAGAGGGGCTAAGCTGATGTACTCACCAGTTCGGATAAATCATGGAAGATGAAAAAGGTACGTAGATCTGTATCAAGAAAGGCCTAGCGGGCTGGGATCATGCTACACTAGGATAAAATCCCTCTACCCTTTAGTTCTATAAAAAAAAAAAAAAAAAAAATTTCAAGGAATACATTTCAAATTATTTATACCAAAATTTATTATATTATTTTTTTCAGTCAACCAAGGACTCGGTTTAAAGTCCCGTCCCACCCCAATTTAGGCTGTACTTTTCCATTCCCGGCTCTCAAACAGATTTAAAAAAGAAAAAGAAAAAAAAAATCCTTCCTTTCTGCGAAAATTATTGCGATGAGAGTTATAATTATACTGCCATAAAAAAAAATCTTGTTTTACGGTTTGCAAGTAGTTGCCTTCTTTGTTTGTAGAACTATTCATAAATTAGCTTTGACCTATATGAGCAGTCGCCGAAACACGGCAAATTTTCAAAAATCTAGCATCCCCTAAGACATCAAGCAACCCATTGTTATCTAATTGTTTACCGAACTATTACTGTAACTTGCAATATAAGGTTTTTAAAGAGCGAATATAAGGTTTATTGAACCCAGTCACGGATTCGATGCATGATTCCGTAGGTGACTTGATTAAATCTAAATTTTTTTTTGAGACCTACATGTAAGAATTTTTTTAATTTGGGCTAACATTAATTAGAATTTTATTTTATTAAAATCGGATTGATTTTATGGTACATGTTGATAGATGTAGGTTGAGCCCATTATTATGTAATCATTGATTGAGCTAAGAGTACCTCATGTGATTTGATGTAGTTGAGGCGGCACAATGTAGGCCTTAGTCCAACTTGACTCGTGATGGGAGGGTCAGTTAGGGTATTTCTATTTTATTGGCTAGGTTCCCTCTCCGCTTCCTCTATTTATATATCACGTATACCGTGATTTTGTGGTATGGTGATTTTCTCCATCGAGAGCCGTCTTATTGAGGAAGACCGGAGAGAAGGACTCTGCCTGCGATGATCGTGTGAGCATCGAGATCGAGGATCAAGATCAGGATTATGACGATTACAAGTAAGTATTTATTTTTCAGATCTAATATATGATTTTATATTTTGATTGATCCTAGGAATTTAGGGATTATTTTTTTCACATTTGGTATCAGAGTCTGGGATTAGAATCATGTTTTAATATTTTAGATCTGATAAAACCTTTCCATCGATCGTCACGGATCTTAGCATGCCGTGTTTCTTACCGTGAGGTTGACTGTCCTTGCACAGAGACCGGCGACCGTGTTTCCTGCTGTTCCCTATTCGGGAACCCTCCTATTCTCTTCCCGGTGGCTATCCGTGGTCTTGATAACCACTCGTGGCTGATTGAAGGAACAAAAAAAAAAAAAAAAAACAAAGGAGGAGGATGAGGGCGGCTACCGTGCGATCGGACATCCTTGGGCTATCACTGTCGACCACGTATCCGGCCGTTTCGTGACCGGACCCCCCCCCGCCTCCTCTTGCGGAGGCGACGACCAGTGAGCCGCTATCTCACCGATGGCCAGTCGAACAATCAAAAAAAAAAGGGTCCATTTTATACTAAAGTCCCTGGGTTTTCTAGAATTATATAAAAACCCTTTTACAGTAAGGTCCATCCACATTTATAATTACATTTTGGTCCAAAAGGTATTTTGCACTTTGGCCCCTGAATTTTTTGGAATTATAAATTAGTCCTTTTATAATTAGGACCCTGAAAAATTTATAATTATATTTTTTGGTCCAAACTATGTATGATGAAGGGGCATGAGCAAATTCTTATGGTTGTTTTTATTGATGATGTACATTTTGGAATGCATTGATATTTTAAAAATGGATCAGTGGATACACGTTAATTAGCATCCTATTGCGACTGATCGTATTGGACATACATATACTTAATCATATCCTTTGTTTTGGCTTGAATTTTTATTTCCTGTATGCATAATTTTGTGGGTTGGCGCAAACATTTATCACCAAAGTGGTTTGTTTGTATCGGTCCATCGAATTGTTCATCATATGAGGGATATTTTTCTGGTTATGACATACAACCGCCTGCCCAAAGGAGGTTGTTGTGTATTTTAACTAGAAAATGTGGCATGGAGCATTATGTTGCTAAGGTACTCTGGCTTCCTTGGGCTTGTCTGTCCAAAGGGGATAGGTTCAGGAATGCTAGAATATATGATTAGTCTGTGGCTTCATGTGTAGAGCACTAATACATATTGCATGTTCTGCCCAAATGAGAATGTGTGATATTGTGTTTGTGTTTTTATTTGTTATTGTGTTGTGATATGTTTGTAGCATGTCTGTTAATTGATGTTTACATTTCTTATTTTGATTGTACAGTTACTAGCATTGTTGAGGTGCTTACTGGGTCAAACTATAAGAAATTGAGGCAAGACCTAGAGTTTGCTCTTGAATTGCTGACATTGATCTTGCATTGCATGAGGTTAGACCCGATGATTTGAATGATCAAAGCACCATTTGTACCTAAATTACTAGATGGACTATTTCCTTTTGAGGGTTCCATAGTTTTTTAAGTAATGATTTCTCTTATGCTCACATGCATATGAGGGCTATAATCAATTTGTAAGGGCATTGATTTGCCATGTTTGATCCTTTGTCATCTCTGGTGTCATAGTCATGCTCACAGGATCTTTAATATGTTAAGAATGACATTGAGGGGAAACATCTTATATCTCTAGCATATCTTCTTGTTTGTTAATATTACCAGAGATCATGGAGGTCGATGTTTGTCTCATTTCCACTGCTTGATGATGGTTGATCCATCATCGAATAGAAAGGGTTAGAGATAAATTATGAGTGGACTTTGGATTTTGGATTATCAATTTTGATCCATTTAAAACCCAAACCATTAATTGTGTTAAGCCCATATTAAGCCCATATTGATGAGTTGGCTAGATCCAATTTCATTCGATCTATTTTTAGCTTTGGGATTAAGAAGATTTTTAAGCTTAAGCCCCTATAAATTAAATATGAGTCAAAATAAATTTTCTGAAATTTATCGCTTTGGTCCTCTACTATTGCTTTTGATAAAAATTGATGTAACTTGCTCATTTTATATTCGATTTGAGCAATTTTTTTTGAACTGTTGGATTCGTAATAATTTGAAAAACATTTTGATAGAGTTCTTCATATTTGATAAATTATTTAAATAATTTAAAATTACTTTTGTGCAATTCTACCCACTATTATATAGTTCAAGTGTGTTTTTCTGTAGCCTCAAAGGTTTTGGAGCACCATATGAATTTTGAATAGCTGAGTTAACGAGGACTAATGACTTATTTTTATTTGGAATTACATATTGTTATCTCTATAACAATTGATCCATAATTGACTGTAATTGATTGTGACACTTATTATATACTATAATTCTTGTCCAAAGGTGTTTTATAGTTATGTAGTAAGTGTATTGATAGATGTGGTAGTTGGAATACATTATTATGTAATATTATGATCAGTATGATGCATGTTGAAGAGTATCCCATTTTGGACTGATCTTTTTTGTAGCATACATGTCATTAAAGTATGCCATTTTATGTTTATTGGGCATTTATCTTCTCTGTATGAATAATTTATGGGTTGGCATAAATATTTATCACCGAAGTGATTTATTTGTCCCATGGATCTCGGAGTTTCCTTTAGCCTGCTAGCCTACTTTCATTGCGATGGATGGTCTGGATATCAGGTTAGTTGTTGATCTTATGTCCCCTGATGGTTCCCACTGGAGTTATGCTCTGGTTATTCAGACCTTTGGGATTATTTTAGGTGAGCGGGTTCTTTCTATTGTTCTGCCTACTCATCCCTGCACAGACATTCAGGTTTGGAGGTCTTCGGTGCTGAGTAGAGCCCCTATGTCTGGTCTTTACTGTATATTTTGGAAGGAGTCTCAGTGGAGTTCTCAGATTGGGTGGATCTGTTCGCTTCATGTTCACCCCAGAGTGGCCTTCTTCTTTTGGAAAGTTGCCTGGCATTGTCTTCCGACCAGGGTACTCCTTCAGGCTAGAGGGATGGATCTTCCTATCTTCTGCCCGGCTTGTGAGGCTTATGATGAGACTATGGAGCATGTGTTATTCACTCGCCCTAGGGCTCGGAGTATTTGATTGTCTGTAGGGATGGATTTCACGAGTCCTCAATCTGGGGACTTGGTGGATGCCTTTTTGGTCGTACTCAGATCTTCCCGTCTCCCCTTCAATTTAGCCTTCCTGCTTATCTGGCTTACCACATCTGGCTTTCTCGGAATGCCATTGTCTTTGGCTCATCTAGGCTTTCTAGTAGAGTGCTGATTGAGCGAGCTTGAGCTCACATGGAGGAGTTCCATTTTGTGACCTTGACATCTACGGAGACCTGGGGTTCCGGCATTGCTCCTAGAGCGCTCCGGAGGGTTTTTATTTCCTGGAAGCCCCCCCTCCATCATATGTCAAGGTTAATTTTGATGGGAGTGTCAGAGGACTTGATGGTGGTGCAGCTTTTGTTATTCGGAGTTCGAGTCTGGATATCATTGCAGCTGGGGATTGTCATATGGTTGAGTCTTCTATTATTCAGGTTGAGCTTACGGTTGCTTGGACTGGGGTTCCGTATGCTTGTCACTATCTCAGGACTGAGCATTTGATTATCGAGGGGGACTCTGCTACTGTGATAGCGTGGATCAAGGGGCGGCGAATCATGCTTCTGCTCACCCCTTGATTCGGGATATCGCGTTCTGGTTGCGGGGGTGCTCCTCAGTTGTAGTCAGGCACATCTACAGGGAGGCCAATTCGGCTGCGGACTGGATGGCCTCCTATGTTGCTGCTCATTCGGGATCGACTCTGTGAACCGGGTTGGCTGATTCGCCAGTGGATTTCCAGGATTGTATCTTTTCTAACTTTTTTGAATGTATTCATTTTAGGACTGTTGAGTGAAGCATCCGCCTTATCCAAAAAAAAAAATATTACGATATTTTAACATCCGTGTGCATGTTTCGAAAGGAGCCATTTAATAATTGCGGTCGCATAAAAAATCAGTCATTCATTCGCACAAAAATACAACCCTTCGCCTCTCAAAAATAAAAAATAATAATATTATCCTCATAAATATTTTTTTAATTTAAAATTTATTTTTAAATAATAAAATTAAATGTGCCAAAGCTAGCAAAGTTGGTCATAGTTGGATCGTTCGATCTAGGAATGGCAATGGACCGAGTTCGAATTGGGTACATAACTATCCAAACCCAAATCTGAATACTCACTAAACTACCTAAACCCGGTACAAGCATTATTGGGACTGAATTTTTTTAACCAAAATCTATCTCAATCTGGTATCGGATAATTTGAATTTATCCGGCCCGAATCCAATTGAATTACATTAAATATTTTTTTCATTTTTGTTAACTTTAAAATCATCTACCATTTTATAAATCATACATACATTAAATAAATAAAATTTAACTATATTTTTAGTTCAATAGCATTTAGTTTCATATTGAAAATAAATTTAAATTATCCTAAATAAATAAAATTCAACAAGACTTAATTCAATACTTCTGAAATAAATAAAACATAATATATATTAATTATATATATTTAAATATTAAAATAATTTGGGTCGGGTTCGGATCGGGTATATATATCTATCCAGTCTCGGCTCAAATCCAAAGTTAAGCATTCGTATTTTACCGAAACCCAATCAAAGCATTGACTACCCGATCCAATCAGATTTGGTCAGGTCAGGTATCCATGTATTTGGATTTTGTTGTCATCTCTAGTTCGACCTATGAATGTATCCCACCACCACTACTAAAATTAAGAGGCCAGAGATATTTGGGGGAGTACCTTTTCATATTATGTAGGTCATTATAAAGGTAGAGGCTTTGTCTCACTATTACCGGATTGTAGATTCGAGATGGAATTCTTCCCGAGGAAGAAAGGCCATAAAAATTTAAACATTTTTATTAAAAAAAATAGATAATAATTATTTTCTTGAAATCATAGAGATATCTGTTGTTTGCCAATTTTTGATAATTATGGTGTCTATCATGCACGTGTTATAGGAAGTCGAAGAGAAACTTCAAGTTTGCCTTTCCAACATCTTCAACCATGCGTTGTTAGATTCTTGGGGCCAGTCGTTGTCTCTTCCTCCCCCCATAACTCTCCTGCGAGCATGCAATGTATTTAGAATCTTAAGACTTTGAGCATGCCCTGGCCCAGCCCCACATCTCTATCGTTTATTTCTGCACTTCTTATAGGCAAACTAGCAATGGACCCCACTTGATAGATCCATCATCCTATAAACTAGCATCTCTGCCTTATTACAAGCTATATATATATATATATATATATTATATATCCTTTTGTTACCATCTCACCTTTCATTTCGAGGGCCCCATATGGCCTTTGTTTTCTTAGTGGTCCCGTTTGTTCAATTAGGAACCACTGACACTGTGGTACGGATCATAAGTTGGAACGTTGAATCGAGTAATTTTTTTTTTTTTTTTGCGAGAAAAAAAATTCATTGGCTATCCCATGAATTCCATTAATGAAACCATAACTAATTTTTTTACATAAAAAATTTCAATTGCAGCAACTATCTGATTGATCTGCTTGATTGTTTCTTGGGATACAAACAGTATGAAATAATAAATTAGTTATTAATTTATATAGTTAGTAGTAGGTGTTGGCTAATTATATAGAATTAAAATTGTTCATTTTTATTTGATTTAGTAGAGAAAAAAAATGAAATAATAAATTATTTTTCTTACGATTACTCGAATAACATGACAAATAAAAAACTATCATTTTTCGTTTACAAATATCGAAATTTTGATACCTAATATTTCATAAATAGTTAAATTCGTATAGGCTGCAAGTGATCTCGTCTTGCGTGCAAGGACGCCAAGAATCCACGGTTTGATTTTTTTTTTTTTTTTTTATTAGACATGCGAAAATGGGCTAGAATTCATGGACCAGCCATTTAGCCCTATAAATGAACCGAGCTGGATTGAAAAAAATTAGCCCATTTATGTAAGTGGACTTTTTGGCCCGGCCCATGTAGCCCATGGGCTCAACAGGATTAGGACCGGACCAGTCCATAGGCCATGATATAATAATAATAAAAAAAACTTAGTCTTACGGGTCAGGGCTCATTTAATCTGTTAAGTCAACTCACCTACGGTTTTACAGTTTACTGGTTTAGGACTTACTAATTACTACTTACAGGATGAAGACTGAAGGCATTATAGATTTTATTTACTCGACGACGACCTGGAGTCGGGACTCAGGATCCTCTGTTAGGGTTAGGTCAAAGCCGCCGCCCTCCGACGCCCTTCACCGGAGAGAACTAGTGAGTCCGTGAGTGACTCACGGAGAGCTGTCGGAGAACAGAGTCTCAAGTTTGGATGTTTGGGAGAATCGGAGCTGGGAGAACGAAGAACCCCACCCTATGGTCGCCGTTCTTTTTCCGCGAGACCGTGATGCCGACCGGAACCCAGGACTTTGGCCGTTCGGCGGTGAGGACTCGTCATTCTTCCATCTTTTTTTTTTTGATTTCTCTTAATGAATCATTAGAGGCAGTGACCAGTGAGGCACGGGTCCGAGGGGGCTCGAGGTCGGGGGGTGCAACCATCGCCGTGCCGGCCTACTGTGAGGATCGAAAATAGTATAGATTGGAGAGGAGGAAGTTTGATCTCCGGGTTTTTCCTGCTTCCTGGCTCCCACCGGCCACCGTTTCGGCCTCCGGGACTGGAAGACCTCCGTGCGACCGTTCTGGCTTATGATTGATAGTTCTAGACTTTTAGTCCAGCCTCTTCTTTTTCTTGTTAGATTTACCTGTTGTAACACGCTTCTTTTGTCCTTCAAAGATGCTTCTTATTATTGCATCTCCTACCATAGTATCATCACATATTTCCAGTCCCAAAATTTGCATAAACTAATAGTATAAATTGCTTTATTTTTTTCCTACTTGATATTTTCAACACGTGGATCCCTAGCCCACGATCCACGGCCCTAGCCTACGACCCTAATCCACGGCCCTAGCCTACGACCCTAATCCACGGCCCACATAGAGGGCTGGCCCGGTCCTAGCCCACGGTCGACATAAGAGTTGGATTTTTTTGGCCTATTTGTATAAGTGAGCCTAGCCCGGTCCGATCCATAAATATAAGTCCATATGAATTAGGAGCGGGCTGGCCCAGCTCCACCCTTATTTCATTTTGTCCCGAAGTTGATGTTTATTTGCAGTAACCCTTTGTAAACGTACCAGTAGTTTGATGCAAATTTTTTTTTTTAAAAAAAAGAAAAAAAAACAATATACGTGAATGCCACTAAAATTATAATTTTATTATATCTGATATATCATCAAAAATAATAATAATGATAATATATAAGATAGCATTAATAATCTCGCATATTAATAAATAATAATTATTTTATAATTTAATTAAACAATTTTCATTCATTATTATTATTATTATATAAATATATAGTATGATTAAGTTATTAAAATAATAATAAGATTTTTTTTAAATTATCAAAAAATGAATTTATTTCAATTAAAAATATTTTTATTTTAAAAAAAAATATATTATCAATATCCGATAATGAGCTGTCATTTCGAATAGCATCACTGCTTAATAGCGAATTTATTATCGAATTATTTATTATAGAATAGATTTTTACGGTGTCGATCACATCATTTAATTAATATCTTTAAAATGGTGTAAAATATTATTCCTTATCAAATTTAAAGTGCTATTATTCTGTTTGGTTCATGTAGCGTGATGCTGAGAAGTCCAAGTGCCATCGACCTCCATGCTACGGATGGATTAAATCGAGCTATAAATGATGCTGTCGGTGCCTCTAGATCCTGGGTTGTAACTGTTTACCGAAAAGGTTATTCAGCGCTGTGATTTTCGAGTCAAGCTAGATTCAGTCTATCCGTGTCCATGACTGATAACAAAGACGGATAACCGTGTTAGACGTTGACATTCCCAGGATACCAGACCTGGTGGGTGGATCGGCGAGGTTTCGGGGATGATCGAGAGAACCTCCCTCTAACCAAAAAAATAAATAAATAAACGGAGAAGGCACGGGAGACGAGTCATATTTTTTTAATATTAATTTTTAAACAATAATAATCAAATATTTTTTTACTAATGGAATCGATTCTGTAATTAAAAAAAAGAATGCAGCATTTCCTTTATTATTCATTTTCGTATCATACTTTTTAGCAATATATTTTATAGAATTAAAGAATGCATACCGAGCAAGAAAATATACATCTCTAGATAAATCATTATATGATTTTTAAAATATAAAGTTTAATAATATATAGTACATGACTGGATGATACATATTGATAAATTAATCATTTAGTAATTTAAAATATACTTCTAAGTAAATTGATATATAATTTATGAAATATCATATTTACCAATATATATTGTATGGTCCGGTAATATATATTCATCGACTTTCTGACACATATTGCAAGCTTTATTAATGCACACCCAACAATAATTTAATATACACTTTTAGGTAAATTAAAATCGAGTTTCCACGATATATTTTTTAGTTGGGAATATGTATTAAATTATTACTCGATGTATATCAAAGAAGTTTACAGTATATATCAAAGAGTTGATGAATATATATTATCTACTAATATAGCATATACTTATTGATGCATCCATTCGGCTAGTCCCCGGTCGGACCGGCCCTCGGCGTCCGGTCGGCTGGTCCCTGCGCGGAGTCCGACTCCCCGGTCGGCTTTCCCAAAGAGCCGACCCGGGAGCTTTGAGGGCTAATAGGCGCCCCACCGCCCGTGCAACGGCCCTTTTTATCGTCACGGTCGGCTCCTGGGGAGCCAGCTAACCCACTGCTGAAGAAATCGCCCGAGGTTTCCAGGAACCTTTCCTCTCCGACAGTTCTGACATTCTGTTATAATAAACTCCAGCGCATGGCCACTACTCTGACACACCTGGCACGCCGCCACCCACGATCTCGTCGCCATGCCCGTTCTCCTGGAGGCATATTCGGGTTTTCCAGCCTGCTCTCCAACAGAATTTGGCAGTGCTCCGTGCCTATAAAAGACGCCAGGGGGACCTCCGTGAAGGGTAACGTTCTTCTTCCCCATTGCATACTCTCCTTCTGAGCTTCTTCCTGTTCAGTTGCTCCAGCCCTCCTCTAACTTAAGCATCGGAGTGTTCCCCGTCGGAGCCCCTCCGGTGTCCAGGGACTTTTTGCAGGTTGGTCGGTCGAGGAGCTCTCCAGCGCGTCCACCGATCCCGGTCCAGGAGGAAACGGTGGCAACAGATTGGCGCTAGGAGGGCTGAATCTTCACTGCGCTCTTTACTCTAAAAGGGGAGATAAACGGGAAGGATCCAGCTATGGCAAGAGGAAGAACTCAGAGTGTCTCCGTGAGGGGAGGACGCTCCCACCAAGGGCCCAGCGTGCCCCCCGCGGAGAGCAATATCGTCGCCGCCATCGAGCCCACCATCACCCTGGGGCTGCAACAGTTCCAGACACTTGTGAACCGCATCGAGACACTTACTTCGACGGTTCAGTGCTTCCAGGAGATGGCGGACCGCCAGCAGCAGCCGTCGACGACTTCCTATGTCAATCATCAGCCGTTCGCCGGTGTCAGCCAGCAGCCGGAGGCATTGGCGCAGATAACCGAGACCAAGGTGGAAAACTTCGTACGGAACTGCATCATCTTCCGGTTTGGGATTCCGAAGACGATCATCACTGATAACGGGAGGCAATTCGACAACTCCCAGTTCCGGGATTTCTGTTAACAATATCACATCGCCCATTGACTTACGTTGGTCGCTCACCCCAGTCCAATGGGGAGGCCGAAGTTACCAATAGGATGATCCTACATGGGCTGAAGACCCGGCTAAATGAAGCCAAGGGGCTCTGGGTAGAAGAGCTTCATTCAGTGCTCTGGGCATACCGGACGACCGCACGGTCAGCAACGGGAGAAACTCCATTTAACCTGACTTATGAGAGTAAGGCAGTCATCCCTGTGAAGGTTTCTCTACTATCCCTACGGTTGATCAATTTGTCGAGCCGGCCAATTTGGAGCAACGGAGGGCTGACCTAGATCTGCTAGATGAGATCCGATTCTGGGCAAGTATGAAGATGGCAACCTGCCATCAAAGAATGGCCAGATATTGCAACTCACGCGTTAAAACGCGCACCTTCCAAGTTGGGGATCTGGTCCTACGGAAGACGGAGGTTTCGAGGCCGACCGAACAGGGAAAGCTCTCCCCCAATTGGGAAGGCCCCTATCGGGTCATCGAGATAGTCCGGGCTGAAACTTACCTCCTAGCACACTTGGACAGGCGACAGATAGTGCGCCCGTGGAATGTAGATAATCTTTGCAAGTATTATCAATGAAGTATACAAACTTCTCCAACTCTTTCCAGCCCACTTCCGAAAGTCCGACTCCGATCGGCAGAGGCTCCAAGGCAGCCCACTTCCGAAAGTCCGACTCCGGTCGGCAGAGACTCCAAGGCAGCCCACTTCCAAAGTCTGACTCCGGTCGGTAAGAGCTCTAAGGCAGCCCACTCCGAAAGTCTGACTCCAGTCGGTAGAGGCTCCATGGTAGCCCACTTCCGAGAGTCCGACCACGGTCGGCAACTATCTCGAGATAGCTCCCGCGAAACTACTGGGAGGACAGGCCACGGTACGAGCCGACTCCCGGATAGAGACCAGGAGCAAGCACCCATGTATCCGGCCCAAATCAAGTTACCGTTCTCCACTACTACCGGCTCCTAGCCCGAATAGGCCGACCGGGAGCACTTAGAAAAAAAAAAGGGGAGAAGAAAGAAAGGGTATTTGCACTATGGGATTAGATAAAATACTTTTAATTTCAAAAGATGATATTTAAAGAGAGGTGGGTCGGACCTTTACAAACCCCTCAGGTTCGGCCCACGGGAGATGCGTCAGGGGCCACAACCTCGCCCCATCAGCTACAACAGGAGGGTCTGCTAAGACTATGTAGCCGGAGCTTCTTTCGGAGGGGCCACCACCTCCGCGTCGACAGGCACCGGAGCTTCGACCCTGGCCGCTTCGGCTTCACCTTCTGCTGGAGGCTCCGCTTCGGCCTCCTCTCCCTCGGACGGGTCTCGTAACTCGACGCCCGCCAGGTCTAGCACCGGGAACAGCAAGCCCACCTTCTTCAGGGCGTCGTCATAGCCCTCCCTGTAGAAATCGGCCGTCGCTTCCTCCACGTCCTCGGTGAAGGCGCTGGAAGCCTTGTGTGCCCCTACGGCCTCCTGGACCTGCTTCACGGACGACTCCCTGCACTCCTTGAGTTGAGCCTCCAGCAATGCCGACACCCGCGCGCTCGACCCGGGCCCTCTCATTGGCCTCCACCGATCGCTTTTCCTCCTCGCCCAGCCGGCAGGCGAGAAGGCGGGCCTTCGCCTTCTTCTTCTTGAGGCTGGCCTCGCGGTCAGCCAGCCTGCTTTCGGCCTCCTTCTAGGCTGCCCTTGACGACTCAACCTCTGCCCGGGCTGCCGCCAGGCTCTCTCCAGACGACTTCAGCGACGTCACCCGCGACCTCCTGGGCTGCCTCCAGCTCCTAAACCCTCTTCGCAGAGGCCTTGGTGGCATGCACCAATTGGCAGATAGCGTCATCCATGAGGGAGATGCCGTGGAGAACCTGCAAACATACAGCCCGGTTAGTGTTATATGTCAAGGAGAAAAAATAAGTAAATAACGAAGTAGGAGGGTTAGGTCCTTACCCTCGTGAAGTCGCGGTACGTCTCCACGGTCACGTCGGCCAGGCTTCTCTGGATCGACACCTCCCAATCGGTGTCGGTCATTGCCCCTCTCAGCAAGCTCCGTGCCCGCAGTGTTGGAACCCCTCCGAGCGGATCTCCTCATCTGACTGCTCTGGCCCACTGTCGGCTACTCCCTTTACGGTCAGCCCCTTTCCCTTGTCAGCCTTGGCTGCTCCCTCTGGACCGACGGACGCCGTGGCTGCGTCGGACGTCACCGGCTCCCCCTGCTCCTGATGGGGGGCCGGCCCTGCTGGTGGGGCTGGCGCCCCCGCCGCATCCTTCTTCTTGCTCTATGCTCGTGAGGGGAAGGTCATCCCCGTTCGACTCGACCTCGACGACAGGGTTGGGCCGCTCCTCTCCCGCCTCTTCTTTGTCGTTCGGCGGCTGGCGTGGGGACTGACCCCGGGGCGGCACGCTTTCGCACCGCTCGTCGAATGACCTTGGACTTGTCGATCCGTTGCATTCTTTCTCCTGTCACTAAGCAACCAGAGTCAGACAGAGATAGAGGAAAAGTTAAGAGAGCCGTGAGAGGAGGGTCGGCCCTTGCCTAAAAATCTTTGGGGGCTGAACCCCGCCTGATGAAGGGTCTCTTCCCCCAACAACTCAAAGGCCACCACCGAGCCGGCTCTGCTAAGCACATTGAATACGCCCAGGTCGGTCACTGATACCGACCTCCCCTCGCGGACCCTCGCCGCGGTCTCTCCAAACGGCTCGAACCCCCAAGGTTCAAGGCTGCTGACGAAGAAGAACCTGGCCTTCCACCCATGGACGGCCGACGGGAGGCACTTCAAGATCTTTCGGCCTTGACGAGGGACGAATAGGACCCACTCTCGGCTCCTAAAGTCCCTCTTCAAGTAAAAGAAGTTACCGAAGAGGGACAGACTGGGGTTGGACCCGGCCCTATGATAGAGTACTATAAAGCAGCATATCACCTGAATACTATTCGGGGTTAGCTACACCGGGGTTACCCTATAGTGGGTGAAGATGGCTATAAACGGGGGATGCAGTGGGAACCTAAGGCCGGCTTTAAGATGGGACTCGTACATCGGAAGGGTCCCTGGACCTAATGGGTTATTTGCCCTCCCCTCTCGGCCCGGAAGAGTGAGGTGTAGGGTGGATGGGATACCGAATATTGCCCTGAGGTTTTCGACCCGTTCCCGGGTCATAGTCGAGGATACCGCGCTCGGCCCTGGGTCCCTAGGTCTATGGGATGAACCCCTACTGCTGGACGCCATTGGAAGCTAGAAGGAGAAGAGGAATGGCTGGGACTAACCTGGGGTGGACTCCTAGGTGCCGGTTTTCGCGAAGGAAGGAAGGGAGGACTCGATCTCGCGAAGAGCAGGCACAGCAGGAAAAGTCCCCTCGCTCTGCCTCCTCGTCCTTTTATAGGCCTTCGAGGGAGGGGGAGAGGGGGGAGAAGTCATTGCCCGCCTCGGGCACGCCTCAGCCGTCCCGCGGGGGCCGCAACCGCCTGCATTGCGAGAATCGAAGCGACTGAAGCACCCTCTCATGCGGATCGCGATTCGCGTGCGCACCGGATCAGCGGTGCTAGACTAATCCAAAGGGTAGCGCTGGCCGGCCAAATGTTGCCACGTGGCACGATGCTCCACTTCACCCCGAATCGACGTGGGACAGGCTAGCTCTCATCATGGCTCCGGACTTGCATTAACTGCCCCGCCTGCGCCCCAACGAGTGGCTGACAGCTATCCAGAGCGCCGTCTGAGGTGGATTCGAAGCGACCCGACGCCTTGGTCCGGAGTCCGCCGCAGGTGCATACGATCATGCTCCTGTCCTTTTATGCCATGTGGCCCCTCAACGTCCAGGAGTAGGGGGGCAACTGATGCGCCCATTCGGCTAGTCCCCGATCGGACCGGCCCCCGGTATCCGGTCGGCTGGTCCCCGTGCGGAGTCCGACTCCCCGGTCAGCTTTCCCAAAGAGCCAACCCAGGGGCTTTGAGGGTTGATAGGCGCCCCACCGCCCGTGCGACGGCCCTTTTTATCGTCATGGTTGGCTCTCGTGGGGCCAGCTGACCCATTGCTGAAGAGATCGCCCGAGATTTTCAGGAACCTTTCATCTCCGACAGTTCTGACATTCTGTTATAACAAACTCCAGCGCATGGCCTGGCACGTCGCCACCCACGATCTCGTCGCCACGCCTGTTCTCCTGGAGGCATATTCGGGTTTTTCCAGCCTGCTCCCCAACAGAATTTGGCAGCACTCCGTATCTATAAAAGACACCCGGGGGATCTCCGTGAATGGTAACGTTCTTCTTCCCCATTGCATACTCTCGTTCCGAGCTTCCTCCCATTCTATTGCTCCAGCCCTCCTCTAACTTAAGCATCGGAGTATCCCCGCAGAAGCCCCTCCGGCATCCAGGAACTTTTTACAGGTTGGCTGGTCGAGAAGCTCTCCAGCACGTCCACCGATCCTGGTCCAGGAGGAAACGACGGCAACACTTATGAATATAATATTCTACAAACTCACAGTTGATTTGTTAAATATGTATTATCTGACGGTGTACTATATATTAGTAAACTCTATATCCTAGAAACCATGTATCAATTTACTTAAATATATATATATATGTTAACTTGTTTAATTATTAATTTACTTGGTATATATTATTTGATAATATGAATTGATAAAAAGTATGTTTTAAAAATGAAAAAAAAAAGTAAATGCCTTGATTTTTTAATCACACACCAACGATTTCATTAATAGAAAAATCTGACTTTTAGATTTTTCCTTTAGAATTGGTATTACAAAAAATGTAGCAAAATAACAAGGATTTTTTTTTTTTATAGATAAAAGTGGAACGAGTGAACACAACCAAAAATGATCCCTCCTGGCTCCGGATAATGATATCCCCAAATTTTTTTTCCCTGGTCCCCGCTAGGAATGGTAATGGACCGAATTCAAGCCGGGTATATAACTATTCAAATCTAAACCCGAATACTCGATAAACTATCCAAATCCGGTCCAAACACTATCAGGACTAGATTTTTTTATCGAAATCCATCTCAATCAGGTATCAGATAATTCGGGTTTATCCAGCCCGAACCCAATTCAGTCATAATAAATATTTTTTTTATTTTTATTAACTTTAAAATTATTTACCATTTTATAAATCATACGTACATTAAACAAATAAAATTTAACTATATTTTTAGTTCAACAGCATTTAGTTTTATATTCAAAATAAAATTTAAATTATCTTAAATAAATAAAAATTAACAAAACTTAATTCAATACTTCTGAAATAAATAAAAATATAATATATTAATTATATATATTTAAATATTAAAATAATTCGGGTTGGGTTCGGGTCAGGTATATATCTATCTAGTCATGGTACCTAACATGTTGCCATCTCTCTCTCTCTCTCTCTCTATATATATATATATATATATATATATATATATATGATTTATTATATATTAATTCTTTGAACATTACTATATTACACAGACGTATATGAAGTCCTTAAAGAGGCTTGAGAAGTGCCACTTAACACAGCCACCATGATAACCGATGAACACGACTTGAATTAAGTCAAGGGGAAGAGCTGCTTACCACCTAGGAATGTTTATGCCCCACGATAAAAATATACTTGCTACCTCATAAGCACCTGGAAAAAAATGCAGTATTTATATGAAAGATGAAAGAAGATTTATTTTCTGATTCAAATTTTGAAGCAAATGCCAAATTAAAAAAGATGCACATCTACTACCCAGATGGAAAACACTATATATACGATGAATACCCGATCTCATCGCATCCATCATGGCTTTACACTAACACAAAACAGAAGCTTCAACCCATTTATACATACGGGATCAGCAGAATGCACCAAACGATGTTACAGCATAGATCGAAGAACGTTACTCG
The DNA here is from genome assembly GCA_021397845.1 of Areca catechu. Lineage (NCBI taxonomy): Eukaryota > Viridiplantae > Streptophyta > Magnoliopsida > Arecales > Arecaceae > Areca > Areca catechu. The sequence continues at coordinate 55,310,306 of CM038049.1, forward strand.
CATGAAATTACAAGTAAACGTACGGGCTATCAATAATATTTTCGACGGCAGAGTTCGAGGGGCACAGAGACGCAAAATCGGCCATCATTTGAACATCTCTGTAAATTAAAATTTATAAAGAAACATCGAGACCGGTATATCTAATACTGGGTCGATTCAAAAAAATAGCATGGAAAACTATCGAAGAAAATGGTATCAGAGATCGAAGTTGATAAAAGTATTTCAAGTAGTATTAGAGGCATTCGATAAAACTATTAGCATTTCAGTCCAATCGTTGAGGTTTAGAGGTTGGAAAGAAATAAGCAAATAGAATTACAAACCGGTGAAAATGGTAATCAAGATTTTAAATCAAGTACCGGGCTACAGAACGGTATAGTATAGAGGACGAAGCAACCAGATAGGCGGCATATCTCTTGAGTGGCAACTGCTGGCTGGCATCATGACCTCGGAAACTTGCCAAATTATCATACATGCCACTAGTAAAGGTTGACCATGATGGTTAGCCCGAAGCCGCTGAGAGCCCAACTAGTTGCCCCTCCATTATTAAAGTGTAGCTACGGAGCCCACCAGCTAGCTGGTCTTCTCCTGACCAACTAGCTGCTCCATGGCTATATAATAGTGATCCATCAGGTCCGGTTCACCGACTTCCTACTCGGCACCGATTAGCTAGTTAGACGGACAGATAGCTTATCCTGATTCGCGACCAAATCCCTTTTCAAGATCCATAGGGTTTGAGGAGATATTAGCCCCTTCGATCATGGCTGTCTCGGCATAAATCATAACGGACATGATCCTGACAAATTCTGATATTATAATAGAAAAGATTTCAATAATAAAGATCCAGGAGAACATGATCCTCCCATCTTATCCAAGTTTGTTACATGTGTTAGAGATGAATACCTCTGCAACGGCATTCTATTACGCCATGTAACCATATAAATAAGTAAGAGAGACCTCCGATCGGGTACGTTCTAGATGTTCCCACGTACTCTAGCTCACACTATCACCAGACCATCACAAGCTCTCGGCTCTCGTCACTACAACCTTTCATTTTTTCATCATTGACTTGAACATCGAAGTGTCCCCATCGATATCCCAAGGTCAGGGACCTTTTGCAGGTCACTGCCGTAGCAGAGCACCTAGGAGAAGCTTTCGATTCCAGCTGGAGTAGGCTAGAGCATCTTCCATCATCGCTAGAGCTCAATGACGAGCAATCAGACGACAACAAATTGGCGTGCTAAGTAGGGAGACGCAGCAAAGGCACAGCATGCATTTGCTCACCGAAGCTTGAAGTCATGGTGGTTACATGCGCACAGGATACTTTCACCAACCATGTTGGGAACTTTATTGATGCAGCCAAGAAGTGGAGCCTCGTGCTCCACCACCTCTACCGGTGAACCAGTAGGACCAGCTTGCTATCCTTACGTAGCAAGTCCAGATGCTGGTGGTAGCAATCCAAGGGTTGCAATAATAACAGCGATCCATAGCCATGTAGTAGCAACCAGAGATCCCTGCAATCCCCATTGCTATTGTTCATGCCAACTACCGATCCTCCCAGGGGAGGTCCTTGCATTGGCACACCCCTCGTCGATAGTCTCCTTCACCCCATCGGCCGAGATATCATACTTCCTAGGGAAGATTCCATCACCACCAGACCGTTCATTGGTCGCAATCTCTTGCACCACGATAGGCCAACTCCTCACACTAGGAGCGATAGTCAGGGAATGAGCCAAAACATGAGCATCCCCGATCCATATTTGTTTCGACCCCCGAGTCTTCTAAAGAGGGGTCTACTAATGAGGCCATTTGGCAGCTGACCGAATAGTGCCTCGATTAATATGATCACAGACTATATGACCTTAGTCACTGATTTGCCGACTTGCAAGGCGGGAGCCGGGAGCAGATCGGTTAAAGCACCCATCCCCCACTTACTCGCCGAATTCTAAAGGAACCGATTGGTTCAGGGTGCCCCAATTAGATCCATATGATGGCATCACCAATCCGCTAGACCACTTGGAGAGCTACAAAACTCTCATACAAGTTCAAGATGCCACCAACGCCCTCTTCTGTATTGCCTTCCTAGCTACTTTGTGCAAGGTAGCCCAAGCCCTGTACTCTCACCTCGAGCTAAGGAGCATAGACTCCTTCAAGCCCTGGAAGAAAAATTTGTGGCACATTTTGACACCTACCAGAAGATACTACGTGAAGCTGATAGCCTCTTCTCTGTCTGTCAACAGGATGGAGAATCCCTTAAAGACTACATGGCTCGATTCAAATCGACCATGTTAAAAGTCTACAATATGGACGAGTCCGGGCTATGCTGGCCATGAAAAGAGAGCTTGCACTTCTCGCTTCACCTATTTCCTCAATAAGAGACATTCCAAGTCCTACTTGGAAATGCTAACCTGTGCACAAAAGTATATCTGCGCAGATGAGGAGGACCACACCCGAAGGGTGTTGGATGAAAAGCCCCGGAATAAGCAAGCCTAGGGGGAATGAAACAAAACCTGGGTAGATAAGCTCGACTCGACCAGCCAACAAGGTTCCATGCCAAAAGACTTTGCTAGCAAAGATGGTAAATATACTCTCCTTCTCACCCCCATAGCCAAGATCCCGATAAAAATAGATAATGAGTAGTATTGTGCAGGCCTCCTCCATAGAAGTCATCGGACATGCCGTGACAAGAGCCAGTACTATCAATTCTACCAGGATTATGGGCACGACACCAAGCAATGCTGCTATCTAAAATGGAAGATTGAAGAATTGACCCGACGCAGCTATCTTAAGCAATATGTTCACGAAGGAGCTTAGCCCACCACCCAAAATCCCGACCAGCTGCAGACTCAGGCTAAGATTGACAATCGACCAATCGAGATGCTAGTCGATATCATATCCTAAGGGGTAGAGTGCACCTTGAAGAGGCCAAGGAGATAAAAGATAGATGACAATGTAATCCCTTTTACTAATAAGGATATAGTCGGGGTCCATAACCCCAATAACAATACTATCATTGTAGATACGATGATATGACGATAGCCAAACTCCTATAAAAAAAATCTTGGTTGATAGTGGAAACTTAGCAGATATCTTTTTTGATGATGCTTTTGTTCGTATGGATCTATCTACGAGTTGCTTCAAACTTATCTCTGTATCTCTAGTGAAGCATCTCTAGTCAGCTTCACTGGGAATTCAGTTGGAATCGAATGAAAGATTATACTTCTTATCATAGCAGGTACTCTACCTAGCAAAGCACAATTTTCATGACCTTCACAGTAGTCCACTTGCCCTCGACATACAACACCATTCTTGGACTACCCGGGTTGAACTTGCTGGATGTCGTTATCTCAACCAAACACCTTCTCATCCACTTCCCGATTAAGAATGGGGTTGATGAAATGCATGGAGATCAACGACTGGCCCGACAGTGTCTTCTAATGGCACCCAAGATGAAAAGGGCTAGCGAGGTGTCAACCACAAAGCAACTAGACCATAGGGAGCTGAAAATGAGAGGAGAACCAACTAAGCAATACTCTCCTTTCCCCTAGAAGAAGACCCGGCAGAGACAGTCCAAGTCAGAGCCTTACTGCTAGAAAAGGAAAGGGGTCAGCTACTTGACTTTCTATGGGCCAACTTGGATATCTTTGCTTGGTCGATGTCGAACATGCCAAGGATTCCTCCAAAGGTGATCACTCACAAGCTGAACGTTGATCCCACATACAAGCCAGTTCGGTAGAAGAAGGGAAGTTTCGCACCTGAAAGATAAAAGATGATCGATAAGGAAGTCGACAAGCTCCTTGCTAACGGTTTAATCCAAAAAGCCCACTATCCCGACTAGTTTGCCAATGTTATCATGGTCAAGAAAGCCAACGAAAAGTAAAAAATTTGCATTAACTACAATGATCTCAATAAGGTATATCCAAAAGATAGTTTTTTACTATCGAGGATAGACCAACTAGTTGATGCAACGTTCGAACATAGGCTGCTCGCTTTATGGATACCTTTTTAGGCTATAACTAGATCAGGATAATCCCTGAAGATGAGAAGAACATTGCTTTCATAACCAACACAAGTATATACTATTATAAAGTAATGCCTTTTGGTCTTAAAAATACAGGGCCATCTATCAGCGATCGATTAATAAGATCTTCAAAAATCAAATCGGTCAAAACATAAAGATGTACATCAACTACATGTTTGTTAAGAGTATCAAAGAGATCGACCATATCAATAACTTGGAAGAAGCCTTTAACAACTTTCGTCATTATCGGATGAAGCTGAACCTAAGCAAATGTGCATTTGAAGTAATAGTAGGCAAGTTCCAAGTGCAGAATTAAGACGAATCTAGAGAAGATCTAAGTGATACTTGACATGTGACATCTAACCTCAAAGAAGGAAGTTCAGTAGCTGACTGACCAAGTAGCAGCCCTTAGTCGATCATTTCCCGATCAATCGAATGCTACTTGCCTTCTTCAAAGTGCTGTGCAAGATGCACGACTTTAGCTGGACGGAGGAGTGTCGACTAGCTTTCGAGGTGCTAAAAAAGTTCTTTACCTCTTCACCACTTCTGTCCAAGCCTGAAGCTAGAGAAGAGCTCTTCCTTTACCTTGCTACCTCCTCGAAAGTGGTCAGTTCTATACTTATCCAGGTAGATAACAAAAGGATTCAGAGGCCAATCTACTACACCAGCAAAGTACTTCATGATGCAAAGACCATGTATTCCAAACCTGAAAAAATTATTGTTACTCAGATCATCTCTACTCAATATCTCAAGCACTATGTTTAAGCCCATCCAATTGTCATCCTCACCAATCAATCACTCAAGGCTATCCTATACCGACCTGACACCTCTGGCTGACTGGCAAAATAGATAATCAAACTCAATAGTTTTATATCTCCTATAGCTCGAGGTCATCTGTGAAGATCTAAGTCCTAGCCGACTTCCTGGTCGAGTGCACGAACGACAAGCCTGAAGAAGCACCTGCCAAATTAACTACCGAACTAACTAATATGGAGATGACTTAGAGCCTCCATGTGGATGGCACTTCAAACTTGCAAGGGAGTGAAGCTGAACTCATCTTAATGAATTTGAAAGGAGTGGTCGCTAAATATACGTTGTACTTTCTGTTCAAGACGACCAACAACCAGTCTGAGTACAAAGTTTTGTTGACAAGACTGAAACTGGCAAGGAACTCAAGGTAAAATGCCTAAGGGTCTTCATCAACTTGCAACTCGTGGCCTTTAGTCAATGATGAGTATGAGGCTCAAGATCCGATGATGGCAAACATCTTGACAAGGTGTGGACTTCCATATTGGTACTCCAGCACCTCGGCATCTTTCATATCCCCCTGGATGAGAATGCCCGGGCAGATACCCGATCCCAGCTCATAACCTTGACGTACAATTCCCTCGGATGGATATATGTTGAATACCTGGAAGCAACCAGCATCAACAATGTTGAGGTCCAATAAGCCACCCACGAGCCGAGTTAAATGGACCCATTCATCAAGTATATAGCTAAAGGCATCCTACCCGATAACCGTGAAGAAGTAAGGTTGCTCAAATAGAGTCTCCCAGTTCATGCTTTTGGATGGATAGCTCTATAGAAAGTCCTTATATCCCTTGCTAAAATGTCTAACACCTACCGAAGTCGAGTAGGTCCTTCAAGAGATCCACAAAGACATCTATAGAAACAATTTAGGGGATAGATTCTTAGCCTACAAGATCCTAAGGCAAGGATACTACTGGCTCACAATGCAGGAAGATGCGATAGAGCTTGTCCAGAAGTGTGATTAATATCAACGACATGCCAATATCCAATGGCAGCTAGCTACTTAGCTATCCCAGCTCTCTTTCCCTTGACCATTCACCCAGTAGGGGATGGACATCCTTGGTCCATTTTCTCCAGCATCCAGTTAGTAGAAGTACCTATTCATCGCCATTAACTATTTCACCAAGTGATTGGAGGCAGAGCCCTTGGTGCACATCACTTGTCTTTTCCTCGACCACTAGCTTCTTCTGGAAGTCTATCATTTGTCGATTCGAGCTTCCCCACATCATTGTTACTGACAACGATCAGTAGTTAGATAATCAAATGTTCAAGGAGTTCTATGTCGAGCTACACATTTAGCCCCAGTTTACATCAGTCGACCACCCTCAAAGGAACAGAGAAGTGGCAGTGATGAATTGGACGATCCTTGAGGGCCATAAGACTAAATTGGATGAAGCCAAAGATAGGTAGGCCAAGGAGTTACCCGATGCACTATGGGCATATCACACTACTTGGGCTTCAACGAACGAGTCCCCCTTCAGCTTAGTCTTCAGCATCGAGACAATAATACCGATCAAGATCAGCCTTCCAACCATGCGGATCGAGTGCTACGACGAACCAAGCAACCTAGCCAGGTTGAGAGCTGACCTCGACTTGTTGGAGAAGACTCAAGATAAAGCCCACCTTCAGATGGCAACATACCAGCAGTTGGTTGCTTGGTACTACAACTCCCATGTAAGGCCAAAGACATTCCGACCTAGAGATTTCATCTCGTCTCGTGCTGAAGTTTCTAAATCAACCAAGCAAGGCAAATTATCTCCAAACTAGGAGGGACCTTATCGAGTAACAGAAGCCCTACATCGAGGAGTCTACCGGGTCGAAGAACTTAATGGAACCCCAATTCCCTAGACGTAAACACCGAGAACCTACGGATGTACTATCTAAGATGTACTTTTCCTACTTGAAAATAAAAGTTCTCCCCATCAAAGTTTCTATGTCTCCTCATAGTTGCAGGGCTTGCCGGCCAACTCCCCGTCGGTCGAGGAAAAGTTGCTTTCAGACTCCCCATCGGTTGAGGAAAAGATGGGTCAGTTTCCATCACCATCGCCTTGCCAGCCAACTCCCTATCATCGAGGAAAAGATGGGTCACTTCCCAACCTAGTCATCTTGCCAGTCAACTCCTCGTCGATCGAGAACAAAATGAGTCGCTTCTCAGCACCGTCACCTTGCTAGTTGACTCCTCATCGATCAAGAAAATGACAGGTCACTTCCCAGCACCATTGCCTTATTGGCCAACTCTCTATTGGTCAAGGAAAAGAGAGGTCGCTTCCTAGCACTGTCGCCTTATCGACCAACTCCCCATTGGTCGAGGAAAAGACGGGCTGCTTTCCAGTACCGTCACCTTGCTGGCCGACTCTCCATCGATCGAGGAAATGACAGGTCACTTTCCAACATCGTCGCCTTGCTGGTAGACTCTCTGTCGATCGAGAAAAAGATAGGTCGCTTCTCATCACCGCACCTATTTGACCGACTAGCCATTGACTGAAGTTAAAACAAGTCATGCTTCTACACCACAACCTACTTAATCGATTAGGCATCGGTTGGAGTAAGACTATCATACTACTGCACCGCCACCATCTAGTCGATTAGACATTGGATGAGTAAAAGTCAAGGTCATTTGGCGACCAACTTGTGGTCACCACATATCGACCCGAGGATTGGGACGCAAACCAAGAAGTTGATATACTCGCTGGGAATCATATCGATTAGACTACTTGTTAACATGCATTCATGCGATGCGGACTTTAATATACATCTAGATAACATAAAATTGGATACAAGATTTTTCAAAATGAATAGAAACTTTCATTACCGAGTAAAGTTTCTACATAAAGTGGGACCATGCCCGGGTACAAAATAAAAAGAGGAAAGATAAAGGATCAATTGCCAGGGTTAGAGGCTAGAGCTGAGCCAGACTTGATGGCCTCCACTGTGGTGTTGATGATAGCCTCTATCTCAGTCATCACATGAGCAATGGTCTCCTGCACAAAAACAATTCCTCTTGCAGCTTCTTTGGTCCTAGCCTTCTTTACGACTCTACAATAGCACTGATCTTGTCCTTCTCAGCGACTATGGCAATCTCGACTTCCTTTGGATATTTCAAGTCTTAATTTGGTGGCCTCAGTCTCTATGGTAGCAACAGCTTCGACCTCCTCGACCTTGATAATTAAGGCCTCATCGACAACTTCATCCTTAGTCTCTCCCTTAACCTCCTCTTCTCCTTCTTGCTCTTAGATTTCAGCAACAATGCCTTGAAGATCAAGGCCAAGGAAGGCTTTAGTATACTCGGTGAATCCCCTCAGGTAGGCATCATAGGTAGCCTCTCCCATTTCGTTCTTGAAGTCCTCAGTATTTTTGTAGGTCCAAATGGCCCAGAAACTGCTAAGGTCACCTCCGCCTCTGCCAGCTTAGCCCCATCTTCAGCATCTTTAACTTTCGCCTCTTCATCTCGGACAAAGGCTTAGCCCCATCTTCAGCATCTTTAACTTTCGCCTCTTCATCTCGGACAAAGGCTTAGGCAATATCGAGTCTTTGGTTGGTAAGTGTAAACATAGACCCCCAATACATCCCCTTAGACGTAACGTTGACCAGACGGATCTCCAGATCAGTGGTGTACTCCGCAATCTTGCTAAGCTTCTCTTCCTTCTCTTGTAGTTGGGCCTCAAGACCTTGGACGGTGTTTTGGGAAGCCTATAGTTTCTCCTCGAGCTTGGTTTACCAAGCCTCGCTTGCTACGAGCAAGCCTTCCAAAAGCTTGGCCTGCATCTTGCCAACCTCGACCTTTTCTTTCTGAGAGTCCAGCGATTATGGACATGCTGAATAGCTCTTTCATGGTGAGAATGTCTTGGATCAGCTGCAAAGGGAAGGGAGACATGTCAGCAACCTAGCACTTATGAAAATTAACCAGATAAAAGCCCAAGGAGTACTTACCCCATGCAACTGATATATGGAATTAGCAAAGATTGCCTACAGATCAGGATCGCTGCTTTGCCTGGTCCCGCAGAAGAAGTATGTGGCCGAGCAGGTCCTCAACCAGCTTCTTATCCTTGAAAATTGAGACAGACTAGTGCACTCCACTCTCAACTTAAGAATTCCTCCCCCATCTGGGGAAGCTCCTCTGGGCGAAGATGGCCCTACTTGAGGTGGAGGGCTTGGTAGTCTAACCTCCACCACAGGGGATGGTGCTAGTGGAGCAAGCGGACTCTGCGATTGAGTAGGGGACACCAATGGAGCAGGTGCTGAAGGGGGCAGCGATGAGATTTTCACTATCCCATACTAGCGATAGTGGGGGCCTCTTCAGGACGAGACACGGGAGTGTCCTTCAACAATGGTACAGCAGCAGGCATGGCGATTGGCGAGTCTGTGCTAGGCCTCTTATCTGCCACCTTCCTGGGCTTCCTGCTGCTAGCACTTCTTTTCTGGCCGATACTTTTTAAATCACCTCAAGAGCTTCATGTCTGTAGAAGAACCAAATGCAACGTCTAGGTTAGCTTTGAACGATCAAACCAAGAAAAGACACCGTAGCTCTCATCTATGGCTCATAACGAGCTAATCCTGGCCTCAAATAAGTTTTATTTTGATAGTAGGTCTCACTCTTTTAGGATCTTTGAATTGAAGAGCTGCTCATAGACCTCTTGGTCGGCAAGCTCCACTTCATGATCCTAATTTAGGGGATTGGTCCATGTCACTCCAAATCCAATTCACCTCTCTTCCATCCTTTGATGGAAGAGAGCAAATTGAAACAGATGGTACCCTGGCAAAGGGCTATGAACCACCACCTCCTCTCCATCGAGTGGCATTTCAGGATAAAAATTATCCTAAACAGAAAGAATCTTGGGACAATCCCATGAAAATGGCAAAAGACTGGAAAGGAGTAAATGGTTTGGAAAGAGTTCAGGATCAATTCGATCAAGACAAGACAATGCCGATCCAATAAAGTAAGAATAAAAGGATGGAAGGATAGGCGGAGGCCCATATAAAAAAATGCTTCATACAAGGCTATTCCCCTTTCTGGACCAGAGGTCATCCTATCATTCATGGCAAAAATCCTAATGTGGTTCGGAATCCCTATATTCTTTGAAGATTAAGAATGGTCACCCTAAACACAGTCGATGCTACACCTACAAGACTAGCAAAAGATTGAATCGATGCCGAGGCCAGAACCAACGCAGGAGCTAGAACCGAAGCAAATCAGCTAGTCCAATGGACATCCCAAAAGGAGATTCTTCCTCTTCTTGATCTGTAGGTTCAGGTCTGTACTGGTATGGCTCCTCCAGACCTAGAAGACCAGAGACATGTCACTGAGTGACTATCACCCTCAGATGAACTCATATCGCCAAGGAAGGAGAAGGAAAAAATAAAACCTAGGCAAAAGAAGGAGTCTAGAAGAAGATAAGGGCCATCCCGCATGGCCCCACTCGAGAAATCCTAAAGAAAATCTGAGGATGAAGGCAGAAAGCAAAAAGCTAGAGAAAAGAAAGACCAACTTGCCAGGGAAAAGACTTTCAGGGTGGATTGGGTTTGAAGCTTTCCCCCTTGTCTCCTCTCGCAAATCAATGAAGTGGCCCTTGAAGCAATGTCGAGAACCCTTTTTATGTCAGAGCCCCAACGATCAAGATTCAACCTTTTTTATCATGCCCCCCAGGATCTTGATGCATAGCACACACCCAATCGTAGGCATCACCTCATCTCAAGGTCTTCCTGCTCTACTAAATGCCCGATCCTAGAAGGCACAAACAAGTCATTTTGAACCGTCACCACCGGGACACGTGATAGCCTTTCATCAATCAAAGGAAGATATGCAAGTTGCCTGCAACACTAGAAATTACATACGATTCTCTGGTATACCATGTCGGCGACCTTCTCTCTCCTATGGTTGGAATGCCAGGATAGCTAGTGACATTCTACCAGGAAAACAAGCCAACATTCAAACCCAACTTGGATCAGACCAGTCCCCAAGGCTACCAAGCTGGCTACTCCCCTTACTCAGAAATGACAAAAGTACCAGACCTTTTGAACTCGGGAGTTGAGAGCATCTGATGTGATAACTGCTAACATAGTTTCAGCAACTTACCAAATCACTGTATATGCCACCAGTCAAGGCAGACCATGATGGTCAACTTGAAGCAGATGAGCCACTAGCTAGGGCAAAGGGCACCAAGGCCGACTAGCTGCCCCTTCATTAAGGTTGAGCTGTGGGGCCCACCAGCCAGCTGATCCTTCCTAGATTGACTAGCTACTTCATGACCGAGTAGCAGTGACCCATCAGGTCCTGTTTACCGCTTCCTAATTTGCACAGACTAGCTAGTCGAACGGACCGATAGCTTGTCCTGATTCGCGACCAAATCTCTCCTACTCAAGAACCACAGGGTTCGATGAGACATTAGCCCCTTTGATCACAATTGTCTCGACATAAATCATGGTGGACATGATCCTAATAGATTCTAACACCATAATAGAAAAGATTCTAATGATAAAGATCCAGCGAAATAGGATCCGCCATCTTAGCCAAGTCTATTATGCCTATCAGAAATGAATACCTCTGTAACGGTCTTCTGTTATGCTACATAACCATACAAATAAATAAGAAAAACCTTCGACCAGGTATGTTCTAAACATTCCCACATGCTCTAGCTCACACTATCATCGGACCACTATAGGCTTGGCTCCGATTACTGTAGCCTCTCATTTTTCCATCACTAACTTGAGCATCGAAGTGTCCCTACCAGTACCCCTGATCCAGGAACCTTTTACAAGTCACTACAACAGCGAAGCACCCGCGAGAAGCTTTTAATCCCAGCGGAGTAGGCCAGAGCATCTTCTACCACTGTTGGAGCTTAGTGATGGGCGATCAGATGGCAATGATTCTCATCGAATGAAACAAAAGATAACAAGTTTTGAATGTACTACTGAACTAGGATAAAAAAAGCAGATGACTGAGGGTGAGCCCTAAAAGCAGCATTAGCCTACCAAATCTTGGTGTTTTGAGGTTTAAAATAATGTTAAAGTAACTCCTATCAACTTGATAATGTTTAACCTTCTTTCATGTCACTTCATCAATCATTAAAGGGCATGGTTGCTAAAATGAACCCAAGAAATATGCCTCACTAAAAGATGCTAACATTTATGAGAAGTGAAACAAATTGTGATACCATTGTTACACCTCTCCTAGCTGATTAAGCTAGTTATACTAGAGTGAACTAAGCTCTTAAAGAACTTCAAGTGATTAGCTTATAACTTGCCAATGACTTTTCAATGACTTGCTGATGTCTTTATTAATAGATCCGATGAGCTCATTGACCTGTAAAAAAAAATCCTTAACATTGAAAAAATTAGTGGGATTTCTCTGACAAGGACCCTCCGATGTTTAAATCAGCTTTGAGAGAAAGAAAAGTAAAAAGAAAATGAAAAGAGAGTATTCAAAAAAATTATCCCTTGAGATACCCTTGATCCCCTATTTATAAAAATAGATGGTCGAGTTAGTTAAGTAATTATAACTATTTGTGAAGTGGTTACACCGTTAAGAAGTGGTTGAGTCGGTTAGGAAGTTAAAAGATCAATTTGTGGAATGGTTTGTTAAGTAATCTGTTATACTTCTTGATAAATACTTTATCAATTTTGTCATAACTGCTCTAACAACTTTAAAACATGTGCTTCATATTAAATAGAGTTATAAAACTTTATACCTACCTCAAAGAAGTGGTCTTTCTTGGCCATCGGGCATCCTGTGCCTCAAATAAATAGTCAACTCCCTCAAATAAGTGGTCGGCTCAATACCCTATGCCTCAAATAAGCGGTCAACTTAGTGCCCAATACCTCAAATAAATGATCGGCTCAGCACCCTGTACCTCAAATAAGTGATCATTGAACATCTTGTGCCTCAAATAAAAGATCATCAAGCATCTTATGCCTCAAATAAATGGTCGGCCCAGTACCCTGTACCTCAAACAAGAGGTCGGCCCGATAACCTGTGCCTCAAACAAGAGGTCAGCCCAATATCCTATGCCTTAAAAAAAAGATCAGCCTAGAACCCTGTGCCTTAAGTAAGAGGTCATGCTGGCACCATGTGCCTTAAATAAGAGGTGGGCCCAGCACCCTGTACTTTAAATAAGAGATTGGTTCCTTCAAATAATTGATTGACTCATGGCCAGAGTTTTTTTCAAATACCAGCAATTACATATGATAGGTCATCTATCCTGTAACAGTTATCCCTCACTTCCAAGTTTGAATTGATTTACTTAATTCAACTCGAAAGTACAACGAAAAGATTTTGCAAGCTTTATGATCACTGATCATTTTAATAGAAAATACCTAATTACTGATCACTTTAATAAATAATACCTAATTACTAATTACTTTAATAATTAATATCTGATCATTGATCATTTTGATAAAGGATACTGGAATATCTAATTGTAAGTTTAGACAAACCTTTGCTTGTCTAAACACTTTGATAGAAAATAGCTGGTTGAAAATTATAGGCAAACTTGTGCCATTCTACTTGATAGCTAGTCAAAAGTTATGGACAAACCTGTACGGCTCTATCTGATCACTGGTCAATTATGGACAAAACTTGTGCTGCTTTATCCGATCACTTTGATAGAGAATAAATGATCAGAGATTGAAAACATATGTTCCCTTCCTAAGCAAACATGCGCTGCCTATCAATTACTGATCGAAAGTTATATGCTAACCTGTGGCGCTCTACTCGATCATTTTGATAGAAAATAGCTTATTGAAAGTCGAGAAGACATGTTCACTCCCTAGACAAACATATACCACCTGCCGAATTCTAATAGAAAGTTGCGGACAAATTTGTACAGCTCTACTCAATCACTTTGATAGAGAATAGCTAATTGGAGGTCGAGAAAACATATTCCCTTCCTAGATAAACCTATGCTACTTACTGATCATTGATTGGAAGTTATAAGCAAATATGTACCCTTCTACTCAATTATTTTGATAAAAAAATATATAATCACTTTAAGTATATTTGCTCACTTCAATAAAAAATATCTGATTATATTAAATAAAAAATATTTGAACACTTTGAATAAAAAAGATCCGATCTTTTTAATAGAGAATATCTGATTTATTTGATAGAGAATATCCAATCACTTTGAATAAAGAAGATCTAATTTTTTTAATTAAGAATATTTGATCTCTTTAATAGAGAATATCTAATTACTTTGAATAAAAAAATATGATCTCTTTAATAAGAAATATTTGATCTTTTTAATAGAAAATATCCGACCACCTTGAATAAAGAAAATCCGATTTCTTTAATAAAAAATATTTGATCGCCTTAAATAAAAAAAATCCGATCTCTTTAATAGGGAATATCCGATCTTTTTGATATAGAATATCCGATCTCCTTGAATAAAGAATATCCAATATCTTTAATAGAAAATATTACATCTCTTTGATAAAGATAATAATAAAGAGATATCTTCTTGGATGAAAAGATACTATTTTTTCAACTTGTCAGAATTTCATGATCTTAGAATTGAAGTTCCATCTAAATTTTAGATTTTACTCCTAAGTACATTTCGGATGGAGACCTACAAAAATAGTCCTCCTTTATCGGTGGTTGCCGGTGGAAGACCTTCCAATGCTCAAGTCAGTACAACATCAATTGGAGCTGAGAGCCGTAATGAAAAGAATGTTAGAATAAGCATGTAGAGAAGTAGGTGTGAAGACATACCTTGCAGGGATCACTTCTTATCAATTTTATAGAATTAGTCGAGATAACTGAATGCTGTTTGGAAGATGACCTCTTTTAGTATGAATGACAGATTTCTTCATCATGCATTCATGCCCCCTAGTTCTTAGAAAGGTCTTCCATTTTTGGATCAGTAGCAAGATTGGGTTAAGAATTACGTATCTTAACTTCTGTTATGCTGCAAGTATTTCGAAAAGATTGTGGTTGGATATCATAGGAATGGCAATAGACCGGGTGCATAACTATCCAAATCCAAATCCGAATACTCAATAAACTATCCAAACCCAACCCAAAAACTATCAAGACTGGATTTTTTTATTTAAACTCATCTCAATCGGATATCGGATAATTCAAGTTTACCCGATCCGAACCCAATTGAGTCATATTAAATATTTTTTTATTTTTATTAATTAAAATCATCTATCATTTTATAAATCATACATACATTAAACAAATAAAATTTAACTACATTTTTAGTTCAACACTGATCCAAGAGGAGGAAGAGCCGTCGAAGAGGAAGAGGGGAGCTAGAGATTAATCGAGGATTACCGATTACAAATTACAATTTACAATTCCCTTATTTATGAAAAATAATGATTAGGATAAAGGATTTAAGTATTTTAAAATTTAATAACTAATAATTAATAATTAATAAAATATATTTAATATAATATATATTATTTATATTATTTATATATTAAAATAATTCAGACCGGGTTCGAGTCAGGTGTATATCTATCCAATCCTGACCTAAATCCAAAATTAAGTATTTGGATTTTATCCAAACCCGGTCCAAACCTAGTCAAAGCGTTGACTACCCAGCCCAATCGAGTCGGACCGGGTATCCATGGATTTGGATTTGTTGCCATCCCTAGAATAGCACGATTAAGTAGAGATCTCCTTCTTGCCGTTTTCTTGAATAATTTGGCCATAAAGAAACCTTCCTCTACCACCAATCTATTATTGCACCTCTCATAACTGGTTAAGCCAGTTATGCTGGAGTGGATTAAACTCTTAAAGGACTTCAAATAATTGGTTGATAACTTGCTAATGACTTGTCAATGACTTGCTGATGTCTTTATTAGTAGATCCGATGAGCTCTTTGATCTATAAAAAAAGTTTTCAATGTTAAAAAATTGATGAAATTTCTTCAACGAGAGGTCTTTCGATACTTAAATCAGTTTTAAAAGAAAAAATAATAAAAAATAAAAAAAAGTGTTCAAAAAAATTATCTCCCGAAGATTCCATCAATCCTTTATTTAAAAAAGTAAAGACCAAATTAATTAGACAGTTATAACCGTCTTAAAGTTGTTACACCATTAAGAAAATTATTGAATATGTTAGGTTATTAAGAGATCAATTTATAAAAAATTTATTAAATGATCTATTACACTTCTTTTTATCAATCTTATTATAACGGTTCTAATAATTTTAAGACATGTTTCACGTTAAATGAAGTTGTAAAACTTTATACTTGCCTCAAAAGAGTGATTGGCTTTTGACCATCGAGCACCCTATACCTCAAGTATTCAACATCCTCAAATAAGTGATCAACTCAGCACCATGTGCCTTAATAAATGATCTGCTCAATACCCTGTGCCTTAAATAAGTAATTATTAAACATTCTATACCTCAAATAAGAGATCATCAAACATCTTATACCTCAAATAAGTAATTGGTCCAGCATCCTATATCTTAAATAAGAGATCGATCGTACCTGTACCTCAAATAAAAAATTGGCCCAATACCCTATATCTCAAAAAAAAAAAAAAAAAGACCTAGTATCCTATATCTTAAATAAGAGATCAGCCCGATATCCTGTCTTAAATAAGATGTTAGCCTGACATCTTATACCTTAAATAAGATATCAGATTTCTCAAATAAGTGGTAGCTCCTGACCAAAGAATTTTGTTCACATACCAGTAGTTATATATGATAAATCATCTATCCTGCAACAGATACCACATTATAATTGAGGGGTCACATGCTACTTGGTTAAGATCAACAGCTGCTTTAATAGCCAGGTCATCCTAGACCATCATTTTAGCTAGAACAATATTTCAGAAAACTTTGATCCAGCAGCGTCTACTTACATGCTATACCAAAATAACAAGCAGCGTAGATAGCATCACCAAACTTCAGATATGGACCAGAGGCTCCAAACGAACGAGTGAGGAGATTCTTCAAACGTGGACCAGGATATCACTGGATATTGTTACTTGGATCTGGTCAGGGTCATAAGAAAGCTTGGCTAATAATGTGAGACAGAAATTGAACCATCCTCCTGATGGTATTAAGACATTTACCATAAACCAAAATAGACTGGGTCATAATAGGCTAACCATATCAATCAAGTAACGCAATCTTTTAAGTCGCTTCTTTTTTAATTTTGTTTTTTAACAACTACATCATTTCCGTATTTACCTGCTCTTGAGGAGGAGGGGGGTGGAGGGGGAGGGTGTGTGTGAGGAAGAGGATGAATTACTGAACAAATACCTGGCAGTCTCTTGGCTAGATAGCTCAACGTTAATCATGTACATTAGCAGTGCCTTCATCAGCCTGTTATTTTATTTGCTTGATAATTAGTATGCTACCAGCTCATCATTTCACAAGCACTAACAAACAGTGCTACTGAAGGCTTGCTGCTGAAGTGCAAGTATGTACCAAGGTCCAATCTCTTCTAAACGAAACACTAGTGACTCTCTGGTAACCTGTGGCAGATGTAATGAAACAAGACAAACTTCAGACAGTCAATTCATTTAGTTCACTAGATAATATGATAACCACAACTGTAACTTCATGTGAGTAAGAATTGTGAATTTTGGATGTTTCAGTACTACATCCTTGTTAAAGATAAGGTTATGAAGAAATGAAACTTCCTGTAGTTCCTATATGAAAAATGAAATTTCATACGGCAATAAGACAAGAATCCTTCTGGAAGGTTTTACTTCCTGCTTCTGTTTTGAGCAACTTTTATGAAGACTAGGTTACTGTATTGTCAATCAAAGCATTTTAGCTAAGACATTCAACTGACGTATAACTTTTCTTGAATTAGCATGCATCACATAAACATTTATAATTTAACTGGCATGCAGCACATAGATTTCCAAACACTTCCTCTTCCGGACATGTATTGAATGTGCTTGCACTGAATGTGTAGGTGGGTGGGTGCGTTGGCATTTATTTGTGATGTGTAAGCATTATTTTGAGCCTGCAAACTGAGTTTAATAAGCATTGTAATCAGAACAGGAGAATGTGATTGTAAAATTCACACCTGATTTTAAATATTCACTAAAACAGTGTAAGCAAAGCAGAAACCAAAACACGTCCGAGAGAGAGAGAGAGAGAGAGAGAGAGAGAGAGAGAAGAACAAGTAGAAGAAGAAAATCCCATTCGATTCATGTGTTGGGCCAAGATAAACAATTAAGTTAGGCTGGATAAGACCTATATTTATAAGAACCCAGAAAACTATTAGAGTGGGCTGACCTGAATCCATAAGGAGGGGAAAAAAAAAATGACTTGCTACGGGCCAGCCCACTCCAATAATTTTCTGGGTTTATATATATATATATATATAGGCCTAATCCAGCCTCACTTAACTGGCTGTGATGGCCCAACCCATGAATCCAATAGAATTTTGGGCTCAGACATCCAAACAGCCCCTAAATAAGATTAGATTCACAAATCCAAGAGAACTGCAAAAGCAAAAAATCTGTTTGACAAAACATGAATAGAATTTAAAGCAAAACCCTGCAACAGATTTTGCTGAGAAAATAAGCATCTCACACTTCCATTTTCTCTTTTTATTATATGATAACTATCAGACAACATGTTCAACTAAAAACAATGAAATAGAAAATCAAGTTGAGCAGACCAATTGCAGATTGAATATGAAATTTTGAAGCACGGCTATTGTTATTGTCAAGAAAAACTACTTCAAGTGTTAATGAACTGTTAACAAACAGAAACTTTAAACAGGGGATAGAATAAATCCATATGTCTAATGAATTTGAAAGAACTTCATGGAAGTAGAGACCCATGGAAAGATCACAATGAAGGCTTCATATGAAAAGATAAATTTCTTACCGCCATGGGAATTCACTTGTGTCTATTCCTGCTCGATGCAGTTCATCAACATAATGTAATGCTTCTCTACACTCTTCTCTATCATCAAAAAATTCCTTCTTATCACCTTCAATTTGATACATTTCATGGCCTTTGCCTGCAACAACCTGATGTATTCTTATAAGATCAGCTGACAATCATGCAGGGCACAAATGAAAAACAGCTTAGCAAATGGTTTGGAAAATAAATGTTTGAATTACACAAAAAATGCAGAGTGGTAAAACCAATTACTGTTGTGGAAGTTTTGAAAAATAATAATAAAAGAAAGACAAATTTGCATAAAAGAGAAGCATATAAGGAACCATCCAATGCTTATCACACTGCAAAAAACATTTATTTGAAAGGAGCAGCAAAGAAAGCCCAAGTTAGTGGCAAAGCTAACTTTTCACTGTATTTATTAAACTTAATGACTCATATTTTGTTCCTTAAGTGACAACATTAACGCTGCAACTTTTGTTTCTATATTTCATTTCATTTTTTTTTGATTTTCTAAGAAACGGCTTTTCTCCAGATTGCTAGATTTAATTGCACTAATGGTGCAGGAATGAAATAGAAGTAATATTCACCATAATAAGATCCGGATGTTTCTCTAATACTCATGAATAGCAAACAAAGTGGTTTATTTATGTGTTGAGTTGATTAATTTTTTTATTAATTAGCCATGTTGACCCCAAAGTTTTAAGCTGAGGGAATGGGCAAACAATGTATATTGTAGCTCAACAACTCCCAAAAACAAAAAAAAGAAAGCAAAAAACTACCCCAAGAAAATGTACAACCAATACTGCAAACATGTATGGATAAACAAGTCAAGGCAACAATTAAAATGAATTACAATGACAACTGGGAAAACTAAATAATTGACATGACAACTGTATTAATTAAATAAAATACTGGCCTTTTTCTCAAAAAAATTAACTACTAAACTAGATGGGATTTGAACTGATGGCCTTCAGCAACCTAAGCTCTGATACCATGTTAATTTGTCACTTTGACTCCAGAAGCTTAACAGGGAGGGAATGGATTGACAATGTCTACCTGGCTTAACAGCACTTCTCAAGAAGTCTCTCTAACAAGTGCTCTATGGAATGGTACATATTTTAGAATTAGCGTATCAATATTTGATCCCTAATTAGTGATCACCATGCATCCATATGATGCTAGAGGTTTACATAATATACTTATCACAATATCCATCGAGATCGTTGGTTCGCATGACTAGTTCTTTTCAGCAATCCTGCTAGCCAATGCAAGTCCGCCAAAAGTAAACAGGTTTTGGGTGAGGGTACTGTAGAACTAGATTGGGCTTGGGTTGCTTGAGACCAACTTGAATATAGATGGATCAGGCTCAAGTTTGGCCAGCAGACGTGATGGATTACCACAGACTGAACAAACCCTTGAAACTCAACACAAGTCCCCTAGGATAATGGTAATAGTGTCATGGGCCATGGCCTAGTCAAGGCTTGGTTTGGGTGCTTAGGAAATATCATGATTGATGGTTCAGAAGAGAAAATAAAATGCTACAGAAAAAGGTGGAGCAAAAAACCTGTTTAGGGTTCATTATGTTTCCTTCTCCACTTTATCGCCTCTCTCCTTCACTTTATATTGATTCAACCCTCAAATCTCCTCTTCTTGGCTCTATTTCAAATTCATTTTTCAAGAGACAACTAACAAACAAAGCGCTAATTGATATGGTGAGTTAGGCACAAGATTATACAAAATAAATGGGCCTGGTATGGGCTTATTCTTTTCAACCTGATTATAAACAGGTTGTGTATAGGTTAAAGGATTTTTAGCCTAACATGAACATGGCATGACCGTACCCATTGCCACTCCAAGTTCAGAGTTTGATTTGAAACTACAGATAGTCTTCTTTCTAATCGCTAATTTGTGAGTGCTTGTTTTCTTGATTGCTCCAAAATTAAAGAAACTGTGGGGATGCATATCATTTTTTTAAAAGCTTAATGAGAAGATTCATCTACTCTAAGCACAATGTGTCGTCTTAATACTTGTACCAAAATTCGATAATTGGAGACAAGTAATTACCCAGTCTGGACTCAATAAGTTAAATTCCTCACTAGGTCATGTCAGGTTGAAATTTGTATGCACCATGTCCCAGAAAATGCATCAAAGCATGACCAATAGCAATGCAAAAAGAAAATGAAAGACAATGGCAGTCCAAAATGCTGAATAAGCTGATATTCCAGACAACAGCAAAATAAAAAAATGCATCAAAGCATGACCAATAGCAATGCAAAAATAAAATGAGAGACAATGGCAGTCCAAAATACTGAATAAGCTGATATTCCAGACAACAGCAAAATAATCATCTCTTGCATAATAATAAAAGATGATTAAAATTCTTAAACACAAGGAGTCAATGGAGCATCTTATGCATGCTATCAAACTTTACACAAACTCGAGACCTCCAATGATCCTCAACTGACCAATACAAAGGCCCAATGTCAGGAATGACTAGCTTACCTTCAGAATGCAATTTGAGAAAAATTATCACTTTGTGTACTTCTGCATGTAAGAACTCCAACATGAAGGCACGTCTCATGTCCTTGTACAGAATCAGAAGTTTGAAGCTAACACAAGTAACTCTATACCACAGAATGGGTAAAATAGTTAATTTATTTGCCAAAGATGCTTCAATGCATACAGAGGCCACAGACAAGAGATCTATACCCACAGATCCTTCACTGATCTATTTGAAGTCTTTAACCATTCCCACAACAATTTGAAGCTCTTAAAAATGTCTGAAGGCATGTTTAAACACTCTAGGGGCTAAATTGTAAAATCACACATAACCTGAGTCTGTAGGAACCAAAACTAATAGGACCTCCTCCCTAAGAGTGGGAGGCCACAAGCACCCGCCCTCTTCAATCTGTCTTTTCTTGAGATCAGTGAAAGACGTGGGGGGAGCACAAGTAATATACTTGTGCCCTTCCTCCTGCCATATGGCTAAAATTCTGCAATAAAATGCCCTGAATTCCCTAGGCATGAGTCACGAGCTCAGCAAATGCATGATCCTAAATCCCCTATTGCCATGTGTCACTTCCTCAATGTGGCATCAAATTAAATGGCCATGTGGTGTAAAATTACATTGCAACATTTTCCACTTATTCACAAACAACCGGCCATCCACATGGCATAAAACTGAATTTCCCTGTGACATGTTAAAGAGTTTAAAAGTACTTGGATTTCTCATATGGAACCATCCTTTCAACATGGCCATGGTCAGAATCAGGAGTCAGCAGTCATAACTATCCAGGCAAGTTTATATTCTAAAAATTGTTGAGTTTTAGCTCGGTTATGAGTCTTTTGTCAAGTAAAATTTAGCTCAAAGAGTCATAAGAAGAGTCCTGGGAACCTCAGATAATTTAAGAATGATTTTAGGCCTTATAAACATGCTTCCCCGGTTGTTTTTGAATCTTTGAACATAGCTCTATGTGTAGGCATGAACTTTGAAGTTTGAAAGGATTATGCCTAGTTCTTCCAAAAATTTTCTTGGTGAAATTCACCTCTGCTTTCTCTTATTCCTCTTCATTTTCTTTTCTTCTTCTCTGTAATGTCCTGCCATGCACCAGGCATGCTGCAGTGCTCAACAAGTCTGTGGCAATTCATTACACCTCTCACTACTTCTGTTCATATTCTTACTCTCCGCTAAGTCTGACCCAGCAGCTTTTTCCTTTAAAAGTCATGAAGCACAATCAATTATCATTGCAGCCACTTATTCACTTTCACATCACCAATGCAATCTCTTGATGTGAAGCAGTAGAGTCAGTATCGGTAACTATTGAAGTTCAAAGTTCTATAGACATGTAGGATCTTACCTATGAGATTATTCAAGTTGTACTATACCACTACTCATATTAAACTCTCAGAATTAATTTTAACCTGAAGGTAGTTTCTATATCATTGTTCAAACTATAAATCTTAAAGGCATGTTGTCGCATTATATCAGGTAGATGGATATGCATATTGATGGACAAGCATTTGTCCTTGAAGAAAACTTCCAGAAAAAAGCTTGAAGATTAAAATACATGTTCACACCTAAGTAACATCACATATAAAATTTACACTTTAGGGTCTGTTTGGAAAGGATAGGATTGGTCCAAATCCTATAGGATTTGGGAATCCTATGGATAAAAATCCTATTTCCTTTCCTAGCCACTATTTGGTTGGTTGAACCATGGGATTAAAAGTCAGTGGGAAGTAGCTAATCCCATGGGAAAAAAAAATTATCCTCGGTCAATCATTTTTTTTTCCGAAGATCATCAAGGTCTCCCTCCTCATCTTTGCCCGTCTTCTCCTTATAATTTCTTCCATCACCAACCTCACCCATGGCCTCTCCCTCCTCCTCCCACTCCTCCACTCCCTTGCCTTCCACACCACCCCTATCTTGCTGCCCTCCTCCTCATCATTGTTACTGCCACCATCACTACTGTCTCTCCCATTGCGCCTTCCCTTGGTGGCCCTTTTGGCCCCACCGCCGCTGCAACAACTCCCATCGACACAGCCTCTAGAAGGTCATCAAGTTCGACATCCAGTTTCGGACTTAGGAGGCTCTCCGTTCCTCTATGTTAGATCCATCATAAACATTGCTTATCAATTGTTTAATTGTATGCTAAAGTGGATCCGAGACTCGTTGATAGTTTCTCACTTTCTTTCTTCTTTTGTTCTGTTCATAACTATAAGGACTGAGAATATATTTTTATTTGGTGGTGTGTTTGCAGGTCATTGTGAGAGATTTGCAATCATCATTCAATACACTTGAAGCAAATAAAGTAATTCTTCTGTTGCTTAATTTTGTTGTTGGGCATTTGACACCCCCCCCCCCCCCCCCTCCTCCTCCTCCTCCTCCTCCTCCTATACCATTTTGTCTAGTTATGCCTGTTGTCATGTTTGATGAGCTGAACTTTTCCTACAATGGCACTTACAACATTTTGCATGAAAAAAAAAGGTCCTAAGCTTCACCATTATTGGATGCTACAAGCCCATAAGAAGAAAGGATATTACATGTAAGGGGAAGTTATGGAAAAAAAGGTCTTGTATTACATATAAGGCACCAAACGCTGGCCTTATTCCCCTTCTCTGCTAAAAAGAACAGAATCAATAAGTCATACATGGAGGGCTTAGCTTCCTTTTTTCCTACCAAAGTGGTAGTAATAGTAGTAGTAATATTTTCCTTTTTTTTGGGTAAATATGCTGTTTCTCTAGTTTTAAGGTCATCACTTTAATGTATAGTTGTATCTCTCTCTGTGTTTGCTCTTTGAAAGTGAAGCTATCCAAGGATGACCTGAAACAAGTTTCAGCGGCAGTGCCTATCGAGGAGGTTGGTGGTGAGAGGACATTGATCTCTTCAATCAGCAATATAAATCACTCTATACTAATGACTAGGCTCCAATTAGATAAAACTGGGGTTGGGATCTCAATGGATTACTACTGACTGCAACTGCCTGTACTTGTTCCACCCCCATCTCCATTTGTATTGTCAACTTGGAACTTCTCGACTAATATTCCATCAAGATTTAAGGATGTTCACTATCTTATGTGGGATCAATATTTTAGCTCCTTATTGTTGTTCTAGATGTTCACTGTCTTATGTTGGTGTTTTGGTTATGTACCTTAGTCACCTGGTAACAGCCTTCTATTTTGGACTCAAAGCTACCTAGTTGCTCACTTCTTATATGCATTTGTATTTTTTATTATAAATAAAATATTCTTCCTCACAAAAAAATAAATAAATAAAGACTTTCCAATAGTTAGCAAATTAAATTTTATTTACAACTCATATATTTCTCACATATAATCCATTAATAATTTTGATACTTAAAAACATGTCAAATTGAATCATCTAATTAATTGTTGGAAATGTTGAAAATGATAAAACAAGGGGTAGAGAGGGAAGGAGGAAGAGCATGGAGGGAGGGGGAGAAAATTTATTATCCAAACCTAGGATAGGATTATTTACATGAGATTTCTTTTCCAATAGAAATTTATATGTAATATTATAGGATCAAATCCTATATCCTACCATAATTTTTATCCTAGGTTTATAAATACTAGACATCCAAACACACCCTTAGCATAAATATAAGATCCAAGGTGTATTTTTATAGAAATTTATATAATAACTAACCAAGATGACTACCTCAGTGGAGCGAGAAATAAAGAAACTTAAAAAGCTTGCGTCAAGGAGGTGGGAATGAAGGGAAGGATTTATAAAATTGATCCCTGATAAGCATGTAGGTAAGGTTTCAGGAATATGGTTATCAATAAAATTTTCAATAAAAGTTTTATATCAAAATGTTGATTGCTTCTTGTTTGATTATTTTCGGGTAACATTGGAGAAGAAAATAACTTAAAGGATGGGTGTACTGAACTTACAACTATATCACCTTCCTCACCCATTGCAACAGCAGCCCTTACAGCGACTCTTCTAATGTCATGTAAGAAAAGCCTGTGGCCATTTGGGAGGGGTGGGTAGTAATCATTTTCGCCATATTTTAAATAATCTTGCATGGTCCATCCAACACCAGCCAACATGTCATCTAAGATATCCACTGGTCAAAAGAAAGCAAGGTGCAGACATTAACACTAAAACAAAAGTTGGTCATAAAATCAACAATTTACAAACACTTGGTTTTTTCAGGAAATATACAGACAGATCCCATTAGATTCAGAATTTTGGCTTTGTAGTCTAAGATACTTACACGGATCTTCATTCCTTGGATTGTCAGATGTCAACATAACCACGTCACTTCTATCTGTCGCAATTTTTGTCATTAAGGGTCTCTTTCCTCTTTCGCTTTCACCGCAACATCCAAAGACTGTACATAGTGCATCAGTGAGCAGATAATTTTTTATTAACATAATACAAGGTTCCACCAAAATATTACCAGTTTTGAGTTCACAGTATTGTTCAATGTGAGTTTCAAGACTTCTGACCAATATATGCTATCATTTTAAAAAAAAAAGTCTCAGTGATTTCAGCCATTTTATTTTCTATAAAAACCTCACTTGATGAATCTCATATGATGCAATCAAATTTATTTTGCCCTTTAATGGATGGACCATTCAGATTTATGTTTCAGACTCTAAGAAGTTCTAGAGATCCCCATGAATTTCCCAGTCAATTATTTTCCATTCTTTGCTTTCAGAAATTTTATTGTAATATTTCTTTCTTTTAGGCATCATGTGCTCAACTAGCACATCAGCTATTAGCAGTATTTACCTTTCTCTTCTTATGAACATATCCTTCCTTTTCCTTGAAGGAAAAGTTGGAAATATCTAGTTAATTTCTCAACCTATAAAACCAAAATATTTAATTCATCCTGGAGTCAAGTTTAGCTTTACATTTTTTTTTTAACTTCATAGAGTATTTTGCACATAACTTTGCTACTACTAATCCTAAATCACCACATTCATTGGACTAGTACTTGTCCCATTGACAACAAAGAACATTCACAACAATGATCACCACTTTCAACAAGTTTAACAAAAGACGGTAGATTTTTTAAAGGAGGTATGAACAGACTTAGAAGCATATTAAATTTTCCCTTCAGGCTTTTAGCTTCAGCATCAATCCATCTGTGGTCAATGGCTGAAATCGGAAAGATGAAGATCGATGAACTTATGTTTGATGTTTCTTTTAAAGAAATACCAATGAACATCACATAAAACTAAGTATGATATGTTATTTATCCATGTTTTGTTCAGAGATCATCCACAAAATAACCCCCATCTTACATTTTGGTATTCAAATTGCATGCACATATACACCTTGTAGCTCTTTAAAACATGGAACAAACTAGATTCACTCTATTTCTCTTTACTCTGACATGGATCAAGTGAAGTATCCACTTTTAATGTCAACTTTGAAATTTGCATGCTCATTCTAGCTTTTTCTTGAGCAAAACAGTGGAGGTCCGCCTCATCATTTCATTGAGTAATAAAATGGAGATACGATGGTGGGGATCAGAAGCACCTATACTTATTCCAACTCTTTGAAATTTACAAGGTCATCCCATATTTAACATGAAGCAGTTTGGATAACAGGATGATCATGATCTCTTCTCAAAAAAGATAGTATGATGATTACCATTGCTCTTTAAAATCTAGAACAGATAGTTATTTGTTTTCTTTAGGGCATTTTTCTGAGAAGGTTAAAGAAGTATTCAATCACACTCTAGTTACCAACTCCATGCATTAATGAAGTGGAAAAACTAATTAATGAGTCCGAAGAATGCTTGAAGTAACTAGAGAAACAGCATACCGGTAATAATTCTCCTAGGGCCCAGTTCTCTTGCAGTGTGCAGAAGTCTAGATAGAGCATCAGGTGTTCGAGCATCATCCACAATTACAGCAAATGCTTGCTCCTCATCTATAAGCTCACACCTACCTGGAACTGCATCCACCTCTTCAATCCCCATAACAATGTTCTCCAATGGTGCCCCAACTGCAATTCCAACAGCAATAGTTGCGAGAATGTTGTATATATTGTGCTTCCCAAGCAACCCAGAGGAAATCTCCAGTATCCCCTGAGGTGTCTGGACCAAAACTTGTGTCTCAAACAATGAAAGCTCAAACTTTAGAGCACGGACATTGGCATTCTTGTTCTCCACAGCAAAAGTCACAACAGGAACATCTGGATTCCCCTGTGCAATAAAGTATGGTGCATTTGGATCATCAATGTTTACTACTTTCCGGTGCCGCTCTGGATCAACCATCCTTGCAAAAAGCTTGCCTTTGCTATTCCTGTACTCCTCCTCACTCCCATGGAAGTCAAGGAGATCCTTTGTAAGGTTTGTAAAGACGGCAATATCAAAATCAATCTCATCGCACCTCCCCAGAGCCAACCCAAGAGAGGAAGCCTCCACAACAGCTGCCACAGTTCCATTGTGGACCATCTGTGCCATCAGTTTCTGGACCGCTACTGCATCAGGGGTCGTGTCTGGAGCTTCCAACTTGTAGTCCCCCTGCACGTAGTACCCCAAGGTACCCAACATCCCGGTCCTCAACCCCATTGCCTCATACATGGCTTTGATCAAGTGAGTCGTCGTGGTCTTGCCATCAGTTCCAGTGACACCAATCACTGACATGCTCTTCGATGGATGCCTGTAAAAGGATGCAGCAAGGACGGGAAGCACCGAATTGGTGTCCTCCACAATGACGAGAGCCTTGCAGCCAAGTGTCTCATCTATATTGATCTCCTTATTAGCCACCACTGCGACAGCTCCCCGCTTATCAGCCTCAGTGAGAGTGTCAAGCCCATCACTCTTGGTGGAATCGTTGCAGCAGACAAAGAGGTCCCCAGCAGTGACCTCCCTCGAATCATGCTGAATTCCCGTGATAGAGACCTCCAAATCGCCGTACACTGACACCGGCACGAGCCTGCTTTCATCCAGAAGCTCAGC
Organism: Areca catechu; assembly: GCA_021397845.1. NCBI lineage: Eukaryota > Viridiplantae > Streptophyta > Magnoliopsida > Arecales > Arecaceae > Areca > Areca catechu. Next base: position 55,338,402 of record CM038049.1, read on the forward strand.
CAGCGTCATCTTGAACTTGGGCTCCACAATGCGAATCGGGGACTTGCCAAATGCATCCACATCGAGGTCGAATTCCGGAGGCAATGGCGCTCCGTTCGATCCCGAGCCGGCCGCGGCAGAGGAATCGTCCTCCTCTTCGTCAGGCAATTTGATGGGATTAACGGGCTCGTCCCCGGAGATGACGGTGAGGCCCTGGAGCTCGCGGATCTCCTCGAGGTCGACAACCTCCTCGGGTGTGAGCTCGTCAAGGTCCTCCACGGTCTCCACAGGCGGCTCCTTTTTGGGGGGATTGGGCTCGAGAAGGCCCTGGCGGACGAACTCCTGGCGCTTGAGGGCGATGGCGCGGTCGATGTCGCCAAAGAGGTCGTCACCGGAGGAGGCGGAATCACCGCCGCCGGCGGTGGGGGTTTCGGGAGGGTCTTGTTCGTTGGCAAAGGCGGAGAGGAAGAGGGGCTGGTCCTTCTTGAACTGCTCCTCCTGGCGGCGGCGGGCGCGGGCGACCTGGCGCTCGAATTGTTGAAGGCGGGAGACGCCATGGGAGGCGTCTTCCGGGGCCTCCGGGGGGTCGTCGTCGGAGGGGGAGGGGTGGAATTTGCCGTCGGGGCCGATGGCGGAGGCTGGGAGAAGGAGGAAGGGGCGCTGGCGGAAGGAGAGGAGGAGATGGTGGGGAGTTCTGAGGTGGGGAGCGAGAGAGGGAGAGAAGAGAAGAGGGCGAGAGGGAGAAGAGTGGGACAAGGACAAGGAGGCGAGGGAGGGAGAAGGGAGAGCCATGAGAGAGAGATGGAAAGGGGCTTAAGGCCTAAGACGTCGGGGTTTAAGCCTTGGACGAGGGAAGAAGATCGACCATTCTTTCTTGCGAAAGATGCATCCCCAACTAGGGGTGAAAGTAGTACGATAACGTCCGTGCGAATTCAATTTCTATAATATATCATATTTAATTTTATATAATATTTATTAATTTTTAAAATATATATATATCAATACATTATTAATTTAATTTATTTTTTTAATTAATAATATTTTAAATTTTATAATTATCTAGTTTAATTATCTAACTTATATCCATATTTTTATCCATATTTTCAATATCCTTATCCGTTTAAAATAAATATATATAAAAATTTTTATATCCGATTAATATTCATATCTATATTATATATATCATTTTCATAATTTTTGACTTATCATTTAATATATGATTGTTTAGGGAAAACAGCGAATGCATCTCTTAAACTATAATTTTAAAATCGATAACCACTCTAGATACAGAAGAAAATGTGTATGTCCATCTTTATCATGGGAGACGTGTATATATATACTTGATATGCACGTATAGGATCCCTAAGTTTAGGTATTTTTAAAAAAATATACCATTAAATGAGATTGCTAGAATTTAGAAGTGCCCTCTATGGAGTTTAGAAGAGCCCTCTATAAAGAACGAGTTTCGAGTGCAAATGACTAGGGTCAGTATTGTTTTGTGCTTATGAATTTTTTATTATACATTTAACAAGCATGTTTATGAATGTTATACACAACCGGCCTCCCTCTGAACCAGACCGGGTCCGACCGACCCACCAGAGGTCCGACCGACCCGCAAGAGATCTGATCGACCCACCAGAGGTCCGACCGACCTACCAGAGGTCCGATCGACCCACTTTAGCTAGGTCCATATCGGTCCAAAGCGAGCTGCTCCAAGGATGGCCCGGAGGTCCCAGAGACCCCTTCCAGCTGGTACCAGAATTCTATTATAACATATTCCTGACATCTCGGCGCCATTACTCTGCAGATCCCACGGCGCCACTCCCTCATGGTGCCACCTGGCCACTACCAAGATTCCTCTAAGGTTGCGTTTGGTAGACGGTAATCTATCCAAATTATCGGTAATTTTAAAGTGGGCCCACCAGATAACTATGTTTGGTATTTATACTAAATGTTAATCTATCTTGAACCGGTAATCTGGATTACCTCTCGTGTGGCAATCCAGATTATCTCAGGGAGGGATGGCTATCCAGATTACCGGAGATGTGGTAACGTGGTATTTTTTATTTTTACAAAATTGTCCCATCCCTTTCGCTTCGGTAAGAACGAAATATTTCTCTTCTCCCTGATCTCTTCTTAAATCTATATTTTATTTATAAAAATATAATTTTTACATTTTAGCTATTTATTAAAAATATAAATTTTAAATATTGTATATTATTAAATATAAAATATTTAATATTTTTATATTAAAATTGAAAAATTGAAAAATATTTTTTATACTAAATAAATGTAAAGAAATTATATATAATCTTTTAAATATACTAAGTAATATATTAAATTTATATATATTATATTATTAAATTTAAAATAATATATTTATATTCTATATAAATACATAATTTAATATATTTCAAATAAATATACTATGTTATATAAATATATTATATTATTTTAAATATAATATAATCTAATATATATTTTATAATAAAATATAAAATATACAATATAATATTTTATATTATATTAATATTGTAATATTATATAATATACTATATAATATTATATTTTGTAGTATAATATAATATAATAATTAATGTTTTATATTATGTTACTAATTTTAATATAATATATTTATATTATATACAAATATATAATGTAAAAATATATTATATTAAATATAATTTAATATAATATATTTTTTATTATAAATATAAAACAAAATGTACTACAATATTATAGTATATAATGATATTATTCTAAATTACATTAATATATTTTATTTTTTTTATTTGTAATATTAGAAAATAGAATATTTTAAAATATATATTATATAAAAATAGAGTGTAATATAATATAATTTAAATTATATATTACATTTTATAACATAACATATATTATATTATATTAAATATAGTATATATATTTAATATAATATAATATATAATAATAATATAATATATTATTAACTATATAATTTTATAATAGTTACATTATAAAATATCAAATAATATAATACTATATTACATTACAAAATATCAAATAATATATTATATTAATGTAATATTATATTATATTGCTATATTATATTATAATATATTTTTAATAAATTGACTTAGGGATATTTTGGAAATTTGAGCTTAGATTATTGATAATCTATTTATCATACCAAACACAGTAATCAATCTTACTGATAGATTATCTGTGTATACCAAGCACAGTAATCAGCATTACTGGCAATCTATCCAGTGGTAATCTATCTTGCAAGTAATCTAGATTACCATTCAAGATTCCCTAGTAATCCACCAAATGTAACCTAAGGGCAGATCGGCCATTTCCAGCCTAGCCCTTAATAGATTCTGGCAAAGTTTCGCGCCTATATAAGGTAAAAGGGAGACCCCGAGGTAAGCAGGCTCTTCTTCCCCATGAGCTATTTCCTTTGCAATCCCTCCATTATGTTGCTCCAAGTCTCCCATTGACTTAGCCGTCGGAGTGTCCCCCGCTGGAACACCACCGGCCCGTGGAACCTTTTTTGCAGGAACTGGAAGACGCGTACTCTAACAAGTCCGGTCCGGGAGATTCAGCGGCAACAGATTGGCACTAGAGGAAGGGGCCTGAACCTCCGTCCTTGTGTTCCTTCTTTGAAAGGAGGGATCCACCGCTAGACAAGACAATGGTGAAAGGAAGAGCTCAGAATACCTCCAACAGGAGAGGCCGCTCCCAGGCAAGCTCGGGAGAACCTCTCAGGGAGAACGACACCGCCCAGCCTACCATCACTCTGGGACAACAGCAGTTCCAGACCCTTCTGAACCACATGACACTCTTGCCGCCGCGGTTCAGAACCTCCAAGATGCGGCCAACGATAGACAGCAGCCGCTCGCGGCGTCTAGAACCAGTCATCCACATGCTGCCGAAGGAAGTCGACAGCAAGGAGTCCCTCGATTCCATTCCCATGCGACCCCGGAGCCCCGGAGGTCACAGAGGACTCATGCCGATGGAAAGAGAGTGAGGTCCACCTCACACTCTTCCGCGGACTCGGTCTCCGACGATGACCAGCGACGCGATGAAGACCCGAGAGACTATACTAGCAAGCTCCAACGCATGGAGGAGCAAATTGCCGAGCTGGTCGATTGGCTAAAAGGAAAAGAAGCGTTGGCGTACGACTCTCGCCCGCCATTCTCTGCCAGAATTATGAGGGAAGCTATCCCCCGTCACTTCAAGATCCCCCAGGTGGATGCCTACGATGGCACCACCGATCCTTTGGATCATCTGGGTACTTATAAGGCCCACATGATAGTACAAGGCACCTCCGATGCCCTCCACTGCATCGCCTTCCTTGCAACACTCAAGAAGATGGCTCGGATGTGGTTCTCCACCATCCGACCAGATACGATCCACTCCTTCTCCCAGCTGGAAAAACTCTTTTTGTCTAATTTCAGGACCTGTAGCTAGGCACCGAGGAACATGGATTGCCTCTTCCTCGTGCAGCAGAAGGAAGGAGAAACCCTTCAGGAGTACATGGCCCGATATAATTCGGTGACCATGGACATCCCGGACCTCAACGAGCATGTAGCTATGTTGCCCTTCAAGAAGGGACTGCGATCGTCCAGGCTCACTTTCTCACTGGACAAAAAGTTTCTGACAAGCTACTTCGAACTACTGGCTCGGGCTCAAAAATACGTCCTGGTAGAAAAACAAGCGACAAGCCGACACAAGGCTGAAGAGAAGTCAGCTCCTAAGAGGAGGAGTGATAGGGCTCCCGAAGTCCGACCTCCCAGTGATGGCACCAACTCGACCCAACGCCGCAGCCCTAAGTCAAAGGACTTCCCTAGGAGGTTTGAGACTTACACACCTCTCTCCCTCCCGAGGGAGAAAATCCTTATGGAGATAGAGAAGGAAACCTTCCTGCAAAGGCCTCTCCCGATAAAGAGCCCCTCTACATCGAGGAGTAAGGACAAGTACTGCGGGTTCCACCGTGACCACGTGCATAGCACAGAAGATTGCCTCCAGTTGAAGGACGTGATCAAAGATTTGATCAAGCGGGGGTACCTGCATAAGTACATCCGACCTCAGAAGAGCCGGGCTGAAACTTCCATTGCCAGAAACCCACCGGAGGAAACAGAGCTGCCCAACCAATGCCCCACTGACAGAAATGTTGGCATGCTCCACCGTTGGTCCGACTGGAGGGATGAAGAAGGTCAAGACATCTCGAAGAGGCCTCGAGGTTCTAATGTAATTAGTTTCTCCGATGAAGACCTCCTAGAAACCCAGGTCTCTGGGAATGATCCCGTTGTTGTGTCGGTTGTAATTGCCAATTATGATGTAAGGAGGATCCTCATTGATAATGGAAGCTCCATTGAACTTTTGCTGTATGATGCCTTTGTCAAAATGAACCTGCCTAGAACTAGGCTACAAGAATCCCCAACATCGTTAACTAGGTTCGAAGGGAACTCCTTTGGCATAGAGAGAGAAATAACTCTGCCCATAACCATCGGATCAGAGCCTTGTTAAAAAACCCTCCCTATCAATTTTGTGGTCATCCGCACGACATCAGCCTACAACGCCATTTTGGGGCGACCGGTCCTAAACAAATTCCGAGCCATTGTGTTTACTTACCACTTGTTGGCAAAGTTTCCGACTCGGAACAGGGTCGGAGTGATGAGAGGGGATTGCAAGATGGCCAAACAATGTTTGACCATTTAGGACAGGCAATCGGGAGACCATTCCATCTTGGAACAACTTGATCCCAGGTCTGAAACTGACTGCAACGGAGAACCGGTCGAGAGGATCCTATTCATACCCCTTAGGGAGGACGATCCTACTAGGGTCTTGCAGATCGGGAGCATGCTCAGCGAGGTGGCCAAATCAGAGCTGGTCGACTTCTTACGGGACCATGCCGACATCTTCGCCTGGTCAACATCCGACATGCCAGGAATCCCATCAGAAATCATAATCCATTGGCTTAAGGTGGATCCTACCTACAAGCCTGTCCAACAGAAGAAGAGGAACTTCGCCCCTGAGAGACAGAGGGCGGTTCATAAGGAGGTCAAGAAGCTCCTCGAAGCTGGTTTCATCAGAGAAGCCCACTACCCTAACTGGTTGACGAATGTCGTGATGGTGAGAAAGGCCAATGGAAAGTGAAGGATATGTGTGGACTACACTGACCTCAACAAAGCCTGCCCAAAGGATAGCTTTCCCTTACCGAAGATCGACCAACTGGTGGATGTCACTGCCAATCACTAGCTTCTGAGCTTCATGGATGCCTTCTCCGGGTACAACCAGATCAGCATGGATCCAGAAGACGAGGAGAAGATAGCCTTCATCATTGATAAAGGGCTGTCTGCTATAAAATGATGCCCTTCGACCTAAAAATACCGGAGCCACTTTCTAGAGGTTGATCAACAGGATATTGTTGGGAATTGTGTCCCAAAGCCAATCGCCTGGGTTGTAGATGGTTGAGCTAAGTATTATACTCTTTTTATGAATTAATAAAATATATTTTTTGGCAGCTCATCACATACTAAATTTTCCTGAAATGAACTCTTTCCATGTGATGAAGTCCTTAGGACTACACTGACTTCGATACAGAGAGGATGTATCGAGTGGTCCTTAAACACTGTTCACAACCAAAGGATATATTGTACTGGATGGCAATATATCAAGTATAGGTTATTGTAGTTTACATCGTTTGGTTGTCCTCTTGACCAAATGAGTGTGGTGACACTGATGTGATCTACAAGTGGGATATATGATATCTCATTGAACGTGACTCCGTGCAGCCCCTTTTTGCCAAAGGGATACTCACGATTGGATATGGGTATATGTGTCCCTCTGACCTGAGGTCATCACGGTAGCTTGCAAGCAACTCCCTGTGCTTTGGTGCCAGACTACACGGATTTTTAATCCGGTGACGGAAGGTTTTTGGGTACAGGCAAGTACTTGTGGAGCAGTGATGGACCAAGATGGAATTGACATGTCCAAACAGTTTGGATTGAATGTCTTGCAGTATCTCAATTTAGCAAATCGTCGGCCGGGTTAGTCCTAGTGAAGAGTCACTGGGCTTGCGAGGTTGAGACACGTAGTCGACTGACTCAGTCTGGGTTGGCAGCCCAATCTCAGTCGTCCTGAGCATTAGAGGTCAAAGGGATGAATTATACGGTAACCACATGCCAGAGGTTCGATAGTTTGTCCCGCATCTTCGACCTATCCGGACGCCGGGACCCATTGCTAGATGGTTTCCTGTGCTGGTACTAGAATTGTTCTAGTGCTACCATTTAGGTTCGAACCTATGAGGTCACACGCTACAGAGGATAACTCTCTGATCCGGATACCGATTACGATTGGAAATCATCTCAGTTTTATGGTCACAGTATTTTTTTGAGCACTCTTTTTCCCATCTTGCCCTTGTCTGTGTCAACCGGAAATTGTTCCGGGTTGACCAGCACTGCGCCAGGATTTTTCTGAATCAGTTTTGAACTGATTCGGAGTTCGTTTCGGCCTTCAATTGGTTGTGAACCAATTTTAATCCCTTGAACCAATTTTAATTGGGTTTGAACATGTTCAATTGGACTAAACCAAGAGGTTTAAAAGGGGTTGACCATTTTGGTTGGATCGGTTTTGAACCGGTGGTTTTTCTCCACTTGGATTGTTTTACACAGTAAAACGTTGGGAAAAATTCTTGTGTCCGTTGAAGGCCAAGCGTCTGAAGTTGAACCCGCTGGGCGTCTCTTCCTCTCCTCCACCGGCTGGTTTAAAACTCCCGTTTATTTGCTGGTTTAATGGTGTTTGGTAGCTACTGCCTCTTGGCCTCCCCGTCTCTCCACCTCCCTCTCCCTGTTGTCCTATAAAAACTCCAGCAGTCCCCTGTTTCAGAGTTGAGTTTTCAGCCGTGAGAACACTGTGATATTGCACCTGAGTGTTCTTTCTTTGAGAGGTTGAGAGACCCCCTGGTTGAGAGCTTAGAGTTTGCTCTTATAGGCTGGGTTTTGGAGGGTGTGAGGGAGAGAAACCAAAGTCTTTTCCCATTGTTTCTGGTGCTCAAAATTCTGCACTGTAGCAAAGAAATTTGCTGCTTCCTATGACCGTGTTACTCACTTCCAGCGGCTAGCACCGCATGTGGAGAGAGATCGGAGGGCCCCCGGCGTGTCTCCCCTCTAGAGGGAGTACTCTTCTACTCCTGGGAGAAAGCAAGGCGAGCCGGATTTGCTGCTGTTGCTCCAAACGCGAAGAAAGAAGCTGCTGTCCTGTTCTGCTGCAAAATTTCTGGCAGCAGACTTTGGAGATTTTATACACCTATTTTAGCTTGTTTTGATTGCAGATTTCGATTGAAGATCGAAGAGCACTTGTCCACCTTGCTGCTGCTCAAATTTGGGAGCAAACAGAGGTCCGGAAGCCATCGTTCCGATGACGTTTTTCAAGCTCAAAACAGAGTTTTCAATCAGCCCAAGGAAGAAGAAGACTGGAATAAATTTATCCCACTTATTCCAGCCTATTCCAGAGTTATTCCAGGCAGAATAAAGGTATGGAAAATTATTTTTTTAATCATGCATGAATAGATTTATTTGTTTAATGTTTTGCAAATATTTTATATTATCATCATGCCTTCATGCAATATGAATAGGTTAGGTTCTGGGCGGAGCAGATTTCCGCTGCACGGATTTTTAAAATTGTTTTTAAAATCCTTTCTGCTCCCGCAGCAGTTTGCATGCCTAGTGTAGGATTATGTCTAGCCACCTGCACCGGTATTCTTTCAGTGGTATCAGAGCAATGTTGCATGTGTAACCTATTCCTGTTTGCATGTTTAATAGATTAAAATTAGTTTAATCTAAAAATGTATCCTGATTTCTTTTTGGAACCTAGTTGAGACCTTCACCATGATCGTGTGTCTTTGACACGATGCGGATCATTTGTGTTGGCCTCTTCAGAAGGATCCTTAAAGAATATTAAAAATTAAAAATTTTTTTAATTTGGTGATACATGTTTTAGGCATGTTTATATTGGATATAAAATATTTGTAAAATATCTTGATGCATGATTTGGTATGTAAAAATTGTTTTACATGGAGACTTAATTAAAAATTATTTTAATTAAGTATTTGGCTTATTAATTTTTTTTTTTAGGTTTATGAAATCTAATCAAATTTGCATAAGCCATTTTGGGTTAATTGGGTTAGCTGACTAGTTTGGTCCTTAAATGGGTTAGACCTAAGTTTAGTTGAATCGGATAACAAGAAGATTAAACAAAAGTTGTTTAAGGCCCTTCTTTATAACTATCTAATAGTTAGATTAGTTGATCCGTTCATCTAAAATGGATCCAATTAGTGGCTCTGTGGATGCCCGAGTCTTTAGGCTAGTCTGATCGAGTCTGGTAAACTGACTGGTGTCGAGGTAGGTTTGGCAGTGTGATCATGGTTGTATGAGGCTACCTCTTTCTTGGCCAACTTGGTTGGTGTCTAGGAAAGATGGTTATTGGCGGTTACTCACCCATGATCTCACCTACCTGGCTAGTCGAGTCGACCAGAACTGATTGGAAAAGCTCAATGACTCGAGTTAACCCATGTCACCCAGGTTGATCGGTCTGATTGATCTATAGGTGCCCATGGATCATTTGTTGATTTATTTCAACCCTCCTGGAATCTAATTGATTCTGTGGGAGGTTGATCCATGTCCTTGTCTTTTCTTCTGTCACAATTAAAAATCCTCTAAAATTATTAGGTCCTTAAAAAGATTAAGTCAAGGAGTTGACAGTGTCTTAGCCTCCCATTAAGTTGGATAGAAATACGTCCACTAGCTTGGTGTGCATCGGCTGTTCCATAGAACGGGTGTACATCCGGCGACTGGAATTTCTATCTGATCGATGATGGTTCAGTGCAACCTCCTTAACGGGACCAGGTGGGCCGGCCATAGTCGGGCTTGGTCTTTAGTTAGCTGGAAGCATTGGATTTGTCATTTTAATGGTTGGGCCTAACCAGAGACCCTCAATAGGAGGCCCCTAGGCCGATTGGGGTGTTCTCTGGGGCAAAATAAAATACTGAAAATTGTTTAGGGAAACAATTGGTTTACGAACCTACCTTTAGGCTCGTATGGGTGAGCTGGCCATAGTCGGGCTCATGCGAGGCCTATTGGATTTCAGTACCCACTTGCAAATGTGTTTTCACGGATTGGAGTTAGAGGCTACCAATCTGAAAAATTAGTAGGAGAAACCTTTAGACTAAAGTCCAAGTCTTTTGGTTAAATTATTAATTCATACACTAATTTGGTCTTATTTTCTTTTCAGATGTCTTCTAATTTATTGCTCCGGTCACTTCTCGATAACGAGAAGTTAAAGGGTCACAACTTCGATAGTTGGTATCGAAGATTGAGAATCGTTCTGGAGCATGAACGGATCCTCTATGTGATAACGGATCCAGCACCTGAAATCCCTCCCGCTAATGCACGGAGTGCGGTTAGAGACGCTTATCTGAAGTGGGTCTCTGATCGGACTACTGTCCGATGCATTATGTTAGCGGCGATGAACGACGAGTTCAGTCACAAATTCGAGGAGGCCCAACCTGATGAAATCCTTCAAAAGTTGAAGGAATCCTTCGACACCCCGGATGATGTAGAACGGTACAAAGTGTCTTGTGCCATCTACAATTCCAAGATGCCAAATGGCGGTTCAGTCACTGATCATGTACTGTACATGATCGAGCTGATTGAAAAACTGGGCAAACTCGGATGTCCCTTGCACAAGCAGCTCGGCAAGGATGCGATCCTGAATTCTCTTCCCTCCTCCTATCTTGATTTTCTCGATCATTATAGAATGAACAAGCTTGCAGTCAACTACCATGGTCTTTTGGGGTTGATGCAGACTTTCGAGAAAGACCACCAACTGAATAAGGGGGTGGTGAATTTAGTGGGAGGAAGTAGAGGTCGTCTTCCCTTTAAGAAATGGAAGAAGAAATCAAATAAGAAGGGAAAGAAGGTGCAGAATGCTCCTGGCCCTAGTCAGACCAGGAAGTATAAGGCTGATTAGTCTTCTGCAGAATGTTTCTACTGCAAGAAGAAGGGACACTGGAAGAGGAACTGTCCTCTTTATATTGCGTCCCTTGATCTGAACAGGCCGAGGAAGCAGAAGTCTGCTGAACAAGGTATTTATATGATAAAACCTTGTAATTACTCAATTGTTGATACTGCTAACTGGGTATTGGATACTGGTAGTCCAATTTACGTTTGTAATTCGTTACAGGGACTTCAAGTTAGCAGAATATTTGAAGATGGAGAACAGTTTCTGAGCATTAGGAATGGAAATCATGTTCCAGTACTGGCGGTCGGAGTCTTGCATCTTGTCTTTGAGTCTTGTATTATCGAACTAGTCGACTGTCACTATTGTCCTAGTTTCATTATGAGCATAATCTCTGTAGGCCTTTTGGCCAATTGTGGTTTTGAACTATCAATAAAAGGAGATTTTTGCAATGTTATTTTGAATAACTCTGTTATAATGAAAGCTAGATTAAATAATATCATATATGTACTATCAAGGCCTGTTAGTGTAATGTACACTTCTAGCAAACGCCCAAGGTTAGATAATGTCAACGATTTGTATCTTTGGCACTGTAGGCTAGGTCATATTAACCAAAATAGGATAAACAAGATGCGAGGAGATGGACTCCTCGAGGTCAGTGATTCTGAATCACTGCCCACTTGTGAATCATGTTTACTTGGTAAAATGACCAAGTCACCTTTTACTGGAAAAGGTGAATGAGCTACAGAACTTCTAAGTCTAATACATACTGATGTATGTGGACCGATGACAGTTAGTTCCAGAGGAGGATACAAATATTTCATTACTTTTACAGACGACTTTTCAAGGTTCGGTTATGTCTTTTTAATGAGACATAAGTCTGAGTCGTTTGAAATGTTCAAACGATACCGTAATGAAGTAGAAAAGCAAATTGGAAAAAGTATTAAAACCCTTCGATCTGATCGAGGTGGTGAATACTTATCTGGTGCATTTTGACATATTTTGAGGAGAATGGAATTCTCTCTCAGTGGACTCCTCCAGGAACACCACAGTTGAATGGTGTGTCCGAAAGGAGGAATCGAACCTTGTTGGACATGGTTCGATCCATGATGGATTTTGCAACTCTGCCGCTATCCTTTTGGGGATATGCACTTCAGACAGCCTGTTACTTGTTAAATAATGTTCCAAGTAAGTCTGTTGTTTCCACTCCGTATGAGATGTGGAATGGGCGTAAACCCTCAATCTCACACCTTCGGGTCTGGGTTTGTCCGGCTTACGTAAAGCGTTTAGACTCAGACAAACTTGGTCCAAGGTCTGATCGGTGTTTATTCATTGGTTATCCTAAGGAAACCAAAGGGTATTTCTTCTACTTGGAGAATGAACAAAAGGTGTTCGTTGCTCTTAGAGCTATCTTTTTGGAAAAGGAGTTCCTTGGAGAAGGAACTATAGCCTCTAAGATTGAACTTAATGAAGTTCAGCCAATAGAAGAACCTGCACACTCTAAGGACATCGTAGAACCGGTTGTGATTGAATCACACCCAGAACCCATTAGGAGATCCGGTAGAATACCGCGTCAGCCGGACAGATACTATGGTTTCTTAGTCCGGGACGGCGATCCCATTGAGCTCGATGAGAACAATGAGGATCCGATCACCTATATGGATGCTCTTCAGAGATCTTACTCTGAGGCATGGCTTGGAGCCATGCGATCCGAAATGGAGTCCATGGAAATCAATAATGTTTGGACATTGGTTGATCTGCCTGAAGGAATAAAACCCATCGGGTGTAAATGGATCTTCAAGAGGAAAAGGGACGCAGATGGGAAGGTAGAGACCTATAAAGCCCGTCTGGTTGCCAAGGGGTATCATCAGCGATATGGTATCGATTATGACGAGACTTTCTCCCCTGTGGCAATGCTCAAGTCCATTCGGATCATGCTTGCTTTGGCAGCATATTTTGATTACGAGATCTGGCAGATGGATGTCCGAACCGCTTTCCTAAACAGGGAGCTGGAAGAGGAGGTGTATATGATACAGCATGAAGGGTTCACATCCACAGATGAATCAAAAGTATGCAAGTTGCAGAGGTCCATTTATGAACTCAAGCAAGCATCTCGAAGTTGGAACTTACGGTTTGATAGGTGTATCAAATCGTATGGCTTCGTTAGGAATGGAGAAGAACCGTGCATCTATAAATGGGTTAATGGTTCTGTGATTGTATTCCTAGTACTGTATGTTGACGACATTCTCTTAATCGGGAATGATGTCGCAACATTACAAGGAATAAAGGTCTGGTTATCATCTCAGTTCTCCATGAAGGACTTGGGTGAATCTTCTTACATACTAGGTATGAAGATCTATAGAGATAGATCTAAGAAGCTTTTGAGACTGTCCCAGTCTACGTACATTGACACCATGCTGAAACGGTTCAGCATGAAAAATTCCAAGAAAGGCTATCTCCCGATAGGTTCTAGAATTACTCTTTCCAAGAAGGATTATGCGACAACTCCTGAGGAAAGAGAGCGTATGAGTAGAGTACCTTATGCTTCTGCAGTAGGCTCAATCATGTATGCCATGACTTGTACTAGACCAGACGTGGCATACTCACTAGGAGTAGTGAGCAGATATCAGTCTGACCCAGGTGAGGCGCATTGGAAGGTGGTTAAGTCCATCCTTAAGTATTTGAGAAATACTAAAGATCAATGGCTGATTTATGGAGAACCTGACTTGAAACTTGTAGGGTACTCTGACTCCAGTTTCCAGTCGGATAGAGATGATAGCAAGAGTGTGTCAGGATTTGTATTTACCCTGAATGGAGGAACGATCTGCTAGAAAAGTTCCAAGCAGGCAACTGTTGCAGACTCGGTATGCGAAGCAGAATACATTGCAGCATCAGATGCAGCAAAGGAAGCTGTGTGGTTGCGGAAGTTCCTTGGAGAGCTAGGGGTGGCACCTTCCCTAGATGGTCCTGTTCCAGTGTATTATGACAGCACTAGAGCCATTGCTCAAGCTAAGGAGCCTAAAGCTCATCACCGCACCAAGCACATACTGCAGCGCTACCACCTCGTACGAGAGATCGTGGAACGAGGCGACATCAATCTTCTGAAGATCGATGGAAAAGAAAATCTTGCCGACCCATTTACTAAAGCCCTCGAAATAAAAGATTTCGACTATTGTAAATGAAAAATGGGTATTAGATACTCTTCTGATTGGCTTTAGTACAAGTGGGAGTTGTTGGAAATTGTGTCCCAAAGCCAATCGCCTGGGTTGTAGGTGGTTGAGCTAAGTATTGTACTCTTTTTATGAATTAATAAAATATTATTTTTTGGCAGCTCATCACATACTAAATTTTCCTGAAATGAACTCTTTCCATGTGATGAAGTCCTTAGGACTACACTGACTTCGATACAGAGAGGATGTATTGAGTGGTCCTTAAACACTGTTCACAACCAAAGGATATATTGTACTGGACGACAATATATCAAGTATAGGTTGTTGTAGTTCACATCGTTTGGTTGTCCTCTTGACCAAATAAGTGTGGTGACACTGATGTGATCTACAAGTGGGATATATGATATCTCATTGAACATGACTTCGTGCAGCCCCTTTCTGCCAAAGGGATACTCACGATTGGATATGGGTATATGTGTCTCTCTGACCTGAGGTCATCACGGTAGCTTGCAAGCAACTCCCTGTCCTTTGGTGCCGGACTACCCGGATTTTTAATCCGGTGACGGAAGGTTTCTGGGTACAGGCAAGTACTTGTGGAGCAGTGATGGACCAAGATGGAATTGACCTGTCCAAACAGTTTGGATTGAATGTCTCACAGTATCTCAATTTAACAAATCCTCGGCCGGGGTAGTCCTAGTGAAGAGTTACTAGGCTTGCGAGGTTGAGACACGTAGTCGACTGACTCAGTCTGGGTTGGCAGCCCAATCTCAGTCATCCTGAGCATTAGAGGTCAAAGGGATGAATTATACGGTAACCACATGCCAGAGGTTCGATAGTTTGCTCCTGCATCTTCGACCTATCCGGACGCCAGGACCCATTGCTAGATGGTTTCCTGTGCTGGTACTAGAATTGTTCTAGTGCTATCGTTTAGGTTCGAACCTATGAGGTCACACGCCACAGAGGATAACTCTCTGATCCGGATACCAATTACGATTGGGAATCATCTCGGTTTTATGGTCACAGTATTTTTTTGAGCACTCTTTTTTCTGTCTTGCCCTTGTCTGTGTCAACCGAAAATTGTTCCGGGTTGACCAGCACTGCTCCAGGGTTTTTCTGAATCAGTTTTGAACTGATTCGGAGTTCGTTTCGACCTTTAATTGGTTGTGAACCAATTTTAATCCCTTGAACCAATTTTAATTGGGTTTGAACCAGTTCAATTGGATTGAACCAAGAGGTTTAAAAAGGGGTTGACCATTTTTGGTTGGACCGGTTTTGAACCGGTGGTTTTTCTCCACTTGGACCGTTTTACACGGTAAAACGTTGGGAAAAATTCTTGCGTCCGTTGAAGGCCAAGCGTCCGAAGTTGAACCCGCTGGGCGTCTCTTCCTCTCCTCCACTGGCTGGTTTAAAACTCCCGTTTATTTGCTGGTTTAATGGTGTTTGGCAGCTGTTGCCTCTTGGCCTCCCCGTCTCTCCACCTCCCTCTCCCTGCTGTCCTATAAAAACTCCAGCAGTCCCCTGTTTTAGAGTTGAGTTTTCAACCGTGAGAACACTGTGATATTGCACCTGAGTGTTCTTTCTTTGAGAGGTTGAGAGACCCCCTGGTTGAGAGCTTAGAGTTTGCTCTTATAGGCTGGGTTTTGGAGGGTGTGAGGGAGAGAAACCAAAGTCTTTTCCCATTGTTTCTGGTGCTCAAAATTCTGCACTGCAGCAAAGAAATTTGCTGCTTCCTATGACCGTGTTACTCACTTCCAACGGCTAGCACCACGTGTGGAGAGAGATCGGAGGGCCCCCGACGTGTCTCCCCTCTAGAGGGAGTACTCTTCTACTCCTGGGAGCAAGCAAGGCGAGCCGGATTTGCTACTGTTGCTCCAAACGTGAAGAAAGAAGCTGATGTCCTGTTCTGCTGCAAAATTTCTGGCAGCAGACTTTGGAGATTTTATACACCTGTTTTAGCTTATTTTGATTGCAGATTTTGATTGAAGATCGAAGAGCACTTGTCCACCTTGCTGTGGCTCAAATTTGGGAGCAAACGGAGATCCGGAAGCCATCGTTCCGATGACGTTTTTCAAGCTCAAAACAGAGTTTTCAATCAGCCCAAGGAAGAAGAAGACTGGAATAAGTTTATCCCACTTATTCCAGCCTATTCCAAGTTTATTCCAGAGTTATTCCAGATGGAATAAAGGTATGGAAAATTATTTTTTTAATCATGCATGAATAGATTTATTTGTTTAATGTCTTGTAAATATTTTATATTATCATACATGCCTTCATGCAATATGAATAGGTTAGGTTCTGGGCGGAGCAGATTTTCGCTGCGCGGATTTTTAAAATTGTTTTTAAAATCCTTTCTGCTCCTGCAGCAGTTTGCATGCCTAGTGTAGGATTATGTCTAGCCACCTGCACAAGTATTCTTTTAGATATTCGAGGGGCAACTTGGAAGAAACATGGAGGCATATGTTGAGGACATGATAGTCAAGAGCCTCCGGAGAGCCAACCACATCAAGGATCTGAAAGAGTCCTTCGACGCCCTGAGGCACCACCGGATGAAACTGAACCCGGCCAAGTGTACCTTCGGGGTGACCTCGAAAAAATTCCTCGGCTTTCTGATCACCCAGCGGGGAATCAAGGTCAATCCGGACAAAATCAAGGCCGTCATTGACATGGGGCATCCAACCAACAAGAAGCAAGTGCAAGAACTCACCGGTCGGATAGCCTCTTTTAGTCGCTTCATTTATAGGTTGGCTGAAAGGTGTCTCCTTTTCTTTAAAATGCTGTGCAGTCGGATCGCTTCCAGTGGACCGATGAATATCGGTCAGCCTTCGAAGAACTGAAGACGTACCTGAAGACTCCCCCCTTGCTTGCTAAGCCTGTGGAAGGAGAGTCCCTGTACTTGTACCTGTCCGCATCGGATGAGGTTGTGAGCTCCGTCCTCATCTAGATTACGGAGAACAACTAGCAAAGGCCAGTCTATTATATCAGCAAGGTGCTTCACGATGCCGAAACAAGGTATCTTAAAATGCAGAAGCTTGCCCACTCTCTAATTGTAGCAGCCAAGCAATTGCAGCACTACTTCCAGGCGCATCCAATCATCATCCTGACCGATCAACCTCTCAAGGCAATCCTCAGGAGCCCCGATACCTCGGCTTGGCTCACCAAGTGGGCCATCAAGCTTGGCGAATTTGACATCTCCTTCCAGCCTCAGTCGATCATGAAGGCTCGAGTGATCGCCGACTTCATTGCAGAGTGTACCTAGAGACAGAAGACACCCTTGCAAACGGTCGACACACCTGGGGATGATATTGCTGAAGGGTCAGACCTCGCTTGGACACTCCATGTGGATGGGGTGTCTAACCTTGCTGGTTGCGGAGCAAGATTAATCCTGGCCGACCCCGATAGGCAGAGCCTGGAATATGCCCTGCGCTTCGCATTTCAGCCCACTCAAGTCCGACCTCGATCGGCAAAGGCTATAGTACAGTCTACTCAAGTCCAATTCCGATCGGCAAAGGCTCTAATGTAGCCCACTCAAGTTTGATCTCGATCGGCAAAGTCTCTAGTGTAGCCCACTCAAGTCTGACCTCGATCGACAAAGGCTCTAGTTCAGCCCACTCAAGTCCGATTCCGATCGGCAAAGGCTCTAGTGTAGCCCACTCAAGTCTGACCTCGATCGTCAAAGGATCTAGTGTAGCCCACTCAAGACCAATCTCGATCGGCAAAGGCTCTAGTATAGCCCACTCAAGTCCGATCTCGATCGGCAAAGGCTTTAGTATAGCCCACTCAAGTCCGACCTCGATCGGCAAAGGCTCTAGTGTAGCCCACTTAAGTCCGACCTCGATCGGTAAAGGCTCTAGTGCAGCCCACTCAAGTCTGATCTCGATCGGTAAAGGCTTTAGTGTAGCCCACTCAAGCCCGATCCCGATCGGCAAAGGCTCTAGTGCAGTCCACTCAAGTTCGATCCTGATCAGTAAAGGTTCTAGTGCAGCCCACTCAAGTCCAATCCCGATCGACAAAGGCTCTAGTATAGCTCACTCAAGTCCGACCTCGATCGGCAAAGGGCTCTAGCATAGCCAACTCAAATCCGACCTCCATCGGAAGGCACTTTATGGAATCCTTAAACACCTAAGGTATTTCCCTACAAATAGCTAGTTCGAAGATCCCTTATAAATATTTCTAAAGGAGATGGGTTCGAACTAAGCCGACCTCTTGATACATAGAAATATTTCTTATAAATGGCTAAGCTAAAAGTCGATGGGGTGCTTGGCAACCCCATAAAGGGCTGTTGGTCGGCCACCTTCTTCAAACAAGAATAGCCCATTGAAAAAAAAAGAAAAGAAAAAAGAAAAGCACAATAACAACAACAAGGCGAAACAAAAGATGAATATCAAGATGCTATTTCATTGATCAAAAACTTTTGTACAAAATATAGGCATACTTTTATAGTTGGTCCTAAGTCTTGCCAAGAATTTACAAAAGAGGGAGATCTTTCCCACTCGCCAAAGGAGCTTCGGCTTCGGCCTCCTGCACCGCATCCGAAGTCTCAATCAAGGCCTTCACCGGTCCCGCATCGGCAATAGTTTGGACGTCGGCCCCGGTGTCGACCGGGCAATCTTTTTCTTCCGACAGGGGCATCAGCTGTATTGAGGACAGGTCAAGTTCTAGAAAAGCTTTGGCCATCTTCTTCAGGCAGTCGTCGAAGCCGTAGTCGTAGCTCGCCACTCCAGCCCCTCCATCTCATCGTTGAAGTCGACCGAAGCCTTGTATTTTGCTATGGTGTCGCAATCCTGCTCCACCGCCAGCTCCTTCGCCTCCTTCAGATCAGTCAGATACTTCCCCGCCAATGCCTTGTGGGCTCGCATGCTCCTTTCAACATCGACGGTTCGCTCCACCTCGTCGGACAGTCGACGGGTCAAGGACCTGACACTTTCCTTCTTCTTCTTCAGCTGGGCCTCCTGCATGGTCAGCTGGGTCTGCAGGTCCTCTGCCTTCTTCTTCAATGACTCGACTTCGGCCAAACTGGCCGAAAGTCTCTCCTCAGCGACCTTCTGCGATGCCACTACCGTCGCTTTGGCTGCCCTCAGTCCTTCGACCTCCCCAGTCAAGGCCTCTATCGTATGGACCATCTCGTCGAGGCCTTCGTCCATCACCTAGACCTCGTGAAAGTGCTACAGGCAACGGACCAAATTGGTCATGTACAAGAAGTGAAAGGAAGAGGGGAAAGAGTGAAGGGGCGATAAAAGTACCTTCATCGGACTGAGGTAGGCACCTCTCGCCACCTCGTTCATCCTACGCTTGCTCGTCTCCTCCCAGTCGGCCTGGGTGATGGCCCCCTTTAGCAGGTCCTGGGCCTACCGGGGGTTGTGCAAAGCGTGCCAGCGCTGGTAGGTGCCGTGGCTAACCTCTTCAGCCTCTACTCCTTCGGCCGCTCCTTTCTCCTCACCTGCAGGGTGGACCACCTCCATCCGCTCGGCTGACGGCGAGGTCGGGGCCATCCCCACCTCGGTCGACTCCGATGGATTCAGCTCCAGTCGGACAGCCAACTCCCCGACTGAAGGTAGAGGTCCCGATGCTTTTGCCGTTAACCGCTCCGACAAAGGCATATTGTCCTCATCGAAGCCTGATGCCACAACGATTGCATGCTGTTCTTTTGCCCGTCGTTTCTTCTGCCTGCCCACGGTCGGCTCTACAGACTGGGTGGCCCTCTTCCTCGCTGCCTGCTCTGCTATCCTTGCACGGTCGGGCTTCATTTTTTCTCCTAGTACAAGAACAAGGTCAGAGGGAGGAAAGAAAGAATATAGCTGATAGAACAAAAAAATCGAAGGTAATGACTCCTACCCTACCTAAATGTTTGTGACAACTGACTCCGGCCAAGCGAAGGCTGTCCTCCCGAAGCAGCTCCTTCACCATGGTGATATCAACTGCTTCCAACTCGTTGAAGTCGGCTTGGTCGGCCATCAAGATCGCCCTCCCTCCGTCAGCTGTCGGCCTTGGTTCCCCCATGATGGATTGAAGCCCCAAGGCTGAAGAATGTGTATGAAAAAGAACTTTGACTTCCATCCATGAATAGCCGACGGAAGATCCCCAATTATCTTCCACCCGGGATGGGGGCAGAACACCCACCACTCCTCGCTCCGGAAGTCCTTCTTCAGGACAAAAAAGTTTGCAAAGAGGGAAGTCCTAGGTTCTACCCAACCCTCTGGCACAAGACCATGAAATAGCTGATGGCCCGAATACTATTCGGGGTCAGCTGCGCAGAAGTGACTCAATACAGGTTGAAGATCCAGACAAAGAAATCACATAGGAGAAATTGGAGGCCAGCCTTCAGGTGGTCCTCATACACCGGGAGGGCTCCCGGGCTCGGCAACCATGTCACCCTTTCTTCCCGGTCCGGGATAGTGATGTGCAGGGTGGAGGAGATGTTGAACATAACCCTAATGGCCTCTACCCGATCCCACACTAGTTCAGATTGGACCTGGCTGGGACCTAGTCCCTCTATCCTATGGCTAGAGCTCTGGCTACCAGAGGCCATTGTTAAGGGGCTTGGAGGAAAGAAGAACCGATATGAGGGCTGGGTTTTTTAAAAGGTTGAAGATGCTGGAGCGAGCCAAGATCTCTCTCCAAGGGCGAATGCGGTAAATGCTTCGTTCAAAGTCTCAACATCTCCTTCTATAGTCCTTGAAGAAAGTGGTTATCACCATTCCTCAAGCACCGCGACCCGGGCATCAAGCGGCACAACTCCCCATACAGCGAAAGCCGATGCGATGGAAGGAAGCATAGTCTGACCGCGATCCGTGTGATTGCCGAATTAGCAGCGGATGGGTTGCCCCTAGTGCAGCACTGACCATCCAGATATCGCCACGTCACCCAAATCACCTCTGAGGCCCGACGGTCGAGCAGGCCGGGTTGGCTACCCATCATTGTGGCCCCTTTTGCATTAACTGACACTCCCTTCGCTTCCAATGCAGGATCGACACCTGTCTCAAGTGCAAGCTTCTGGAGTGGGAAGTGACCAAACGCAGCACACCTGATTAGATCCGTAATCCCCTCAAGGATGAATGCATTCAATGTGAGAATGATGCTCTCACCCTTCGAAGCTACAGGCCCTCCCAAAGGCCAAGAGCAAGGAGGGCAACTGTTATACACAACCAGCCTCCCTCCGAATCAGACCGGGTCCGACCGACCCACCAGAGGTCTGACCGACTTGCCAGAGATCTGACTGACCCACTTCAGCTAGGCCCATATCGGTCCAAAACGGGCCGCTCCAAGGATGGCCCGGAGGTCCCAGAGGCCCCTTCCAACTGGTACCAGAATTCTGTTACAACAGATTCCTGACATCTCGGCGCCATTACTCGACAGATCCCATAGTGCCACTCCCTTATGGTGCCACCTGACCACTACCAAGATTTCTCTAAGGCCAGATCGGTCATTTCCAGTCTAGCCCCTAATAGATTCTGGCAAAGTTCCGTGCTTATATAAAGTAAAAGGGGGACCCCGAGGCAAGCAGTCTCTTCTTCCCCACGAGCTATCTACTTTGCGATCCCTCCATTCTATTGCTCCAAGTCTCTCACTGACTTAGCCATCATAGTGTCCCCCGCCAGAACACCACCAGCTCGTGGGACATTTTTTGCAGGAACCGAGAGATGCGCACTCCAGCAAGCCCGGTCCGGGAGATTCAGTGGTAACAATGAACATTATGAAATTCTAACATTTCGTATCAGAGCCCATATTTTTATGATAAATAATTTATTTATTTTAAAGTTTTTTAACAAGTTCTTAGATTAATGTTGGTTGATAATAAATAAATAAATCATTGAGGAAATAGGAACTCATGTTATCTCTTCCTCCCTTATTTTGTTTTGATAGGGATTTACCTCCCGCCACCATTCGATCTCATCATGCCAGTCTCTCCCGTCCACCGGCCACCTATCCAACGGCCCACTGATGATATAGAGATAGTAGGAGGATAAAGTATGAACCACCAGATTTTGGAAAACCGTGATTCTTTCTCCCTATCATCGAAAAAAGGAGTGGAGGGCAGCAGATCTAGGAAAGTCACTGATCTAATCGATCGACTGGCTTATCGCCGTCTGATTGCCTTCTCACAAATGATGGGAGGGCCTTCATGCCAGGCCACCAGAGTTTAGATGGACTGGTAGCCCTCGGTGAAGAGACGCAGAGGATGGAAGTCACCAATAATAGCTTCCCTTCTTTGTTGAACAATAAAATAAGAGATGGAAGATGGGAAAATGGGTCCGGGCTCCTCTTTTTTTCATTGTTTGAAGTCCCGTATCCACCTTTCTTTAGGCCGACAGCGATCGAGAGATGGCTGCTCGAGGTTCAAATGGGCCAGTGGCTCTTCAGTAAGGAGTTGCGAAGGAAGGAAGTCACCATTAATAGTTTTCCCTCTTTGTTGAATAGTAAGTCCAAAAGAGCAACGGTGGGAGGAGGAAGAAAGAATAAAGAAATAGGTTTGGATTTTTGGATTCATGTTTTAAACCAAAAACTCGATCCATTAACTTAAATCAATCAGTTAGTTGAACCAAACCAGGTTCAGATTGGGTTAGGAGACTTTTATAATTTAGTCCCTATACATTATAAAATTATAAAATAGTCCTCTAAGAGATTTTTGCAATTTAGCCCCTATATGTTATAAAATTATAGAACATCATCTGAGGAACTTTTGTAATTTAACTACTGTATATTATAAAATTATAGAACAACCCTCTAAAGTTTTTATTTCAGTCTCTGAAAATTTGATTTATTCTTTAATGATCCTTAAATTTATTCGATCCTTTTTTTATGAACAATTTTAAAATTATTGTATTATGTTTCATAAAAAAAAGGCCTATTATTATAGAAATTTCAATTATTATTTACATATCTTGTGATCTATATAATTTTAATTAATTAGAGATTAGCCACATATCTCTAGTTATGCTAAATTATATATTAAATTTTCTTGGATCACATATAGAAAAGTGATATCAATTATAATTAATCATATTCAGATATAAAAAATCTTATCCTACAAGAATTTTTATTATATTTATATGATTGATTAGGATGAAATAACAAATTATTTTCTTAATTTATCCACGGGAATGAAGAAAAGGAATATATTTTGATAGTTTCATCATGAAGTTATATATGAATCCTTTAGATAAAAACTTGGCCCATAGACAGTTTTACATTTTATTGTTTGATTCATATTTCAAGTATAATTTACTTATCTTATATTGGTAAAGCATGATATATGTTTGCCTTAAATTTTATGATATAAGCATGTATGTTTAATTTTTTATTTTATACAGTTATACAACCTATGAATTTTTTTATATCAAATATGATATTCCCAATTTAAGTGGTAATAACTAAAAAGTTTGGAGGGAGAGAATTCTTCTCCAATTAGGGTGGATGGACATTGATTATGCCATTCGGAAGGATGAACCATCCACACATACTGATACTAGCACTTAGGCTCAAATTATTTTATATAACATTGGAAGCGTTCTAATCATCTCAATATGATGTTCATAAGGAAAATTTTTTTCTAGTATACATAGTTCAAAAGGAGAGCATAATAATGTCAGGAATATATTGAAGGCTTATTGATGAATAATTTGAGTCTTTAGATGAGATCTTAGCCACCATCTTAATGATAAAGTTAACATCAATGAAGCTCACCATTGTCAGAAGTGTGCATGAGCACACCATGCAGATAAGGGACATTGCAACTCAACTGAAGTCTCTAGAGGTTGAAATGTCTAATCTTTCTTTGTACACTTTATTCTGAAATATCTTCTAGCAATATGGACCTTTCAAGATTTTTTCTAACTCACAAGGAAAAATGGTAGATTAATGAATTCCTGACCATGTGTGTTCAAAAAAAAGGGAGGCTGATTATGGAATTGGATGAAAATGTACATATGGCAATATAATGGAAGAAGAAATGGCAAGCCAAATAAAAGGGAAAGGGTAAAGTACTTATCCAAGCTAACAACAACAAGGAGTCCAAGTGTTTCTTCTATAAAAAGAAAGGAAACATGAAGAAAGACTGCATCACATATAAAGTTTGGCTTAAAAAGAAAGGTAATTCAACCTCATTTATTTGTTATGAATGTAATATGGTTGATGTTTGTCATAACACTTGATGGATTGATTATGGTTCTACAATCTATTTTTTGAATATTTGCAAGGCTTTCAAAGACAAAGAAAACTAATGGGCAGTGAGCGGTATATCTATTTAAAAGATCAGATGCATTCACATGTGGAGATGATTGGAATATGTAGATTAATTTTAGTTTCTAGCTTTGTTTTAAATTTGAAAAAGATATTTTTATATTCAAAGTTACTCTAGAAATTTGATTTCAGTTTCAAGTCTTGTATTTTTGGGCTATTTCTTTAATTTTTTAGATACATCTTTTAATTTATTTTATAAATCCGATTGTGCGGGAAATAGTACAATGTATGATGATCTTTTTCGAATTAATTTACAAGACAATGCCTTTTGTAATGCGATGCATGTCCATGGTAATGCCGGTATTAAACGATGTATTATGAATAAAAGTTTCTCTAAGTTGTGTTACCGAAGATTAGGATATGTATCTAAGGATTAAAAGATTTGTGGAGTACTTAATACTCTAGATTTTACTGATTTTGATGCTTGTGTGGATTATATAAAGGGAAACCAAATTAACAAGACAAATAAAGGTGCCAAAGGAAGTTCGGACATATTAAAGATCATACATATAGATATTTGTAGTCCAGAAATGGACTCGTATGGTCAAAAATATTTCATCTCTTTCATAGATGATTATAAATGATACATGTATTTCTACTTGCTTCATGATAAGAGTGAAGCATTGGATGCCTTTAAAGTTTTTAGGCCAAAGTAGAGAAATAATATGGAAATCAAATTAAGGTAGTGAGATCAGATAGAGGTAGAGAATATTATGATAGATACACCAAGGAAAGCACCTGGTCCATTTACAAGGTTGTTGAGGAGCATGGGATAATTGCCTAATATATCATACCTGGATCTCCAAATCAAAATGGTGTAGCAGAAAGAAGAAATCCAATTTTAGTGTACATGGTGGGAGTATGCTTAGCAGCTCTAAGCTTTCTAAATCCATGTGGACTAAAGCTCTTAAAATGGCAGTGTATATATTAAATCAAGTTCCAACCAAGGCTATTCAAAAAATATTATTTGAATTATGGAAGGGTTGGAAACTAAGTTTGAGACATATATGCATTTAGTGATGCTCGTTTGAAGTAAGAGTTTACAACTCACAAGAAAAGAAACTGGATCCTAAAACTATAAGTGAGTATTTTATTAGATACGGTGAAAAGTCTAAAGGGTACATGTTTTATTGTCCATCTTATAGCACTAGGATTATGAAATCAAGAAATGTAAAATTTCTTGAGAATGACTTGATCAATGAGAGTGTTCAGTTTTGAAACTTAGTTTTTGAGAAGAATCATTATGATATTCAAACTCCTACTATCAATAATAGATTGATTGTCATTCATAACATTCTTCGGGTTCAAACGGGTGTTGAACAACCAGTCATTGAAATTCCATAAGCTACTAATGATAATCTGGTAGATCTGGTTATTCAACAATTGCAAGATAATGTTGAGCAACCAGTTATGCAACATGCTTCTCAAGAGGATGTTGATATAATATTAAAAAGATCAACTAGAATAAAGAAATCGGCAATTCCTAGATATTATATTGTATATCTACAAAAAGCTGACTATAATGTTGGAGCTGTAAATGATCTTGAGATATTTTCATAAGCTATGAGTTGCAAAGAATCTATATCATGGTACAATGCCATGAAAGATGAGGTGAATTCGATGAATTCTAACAGAGTTTGGAGTCTTGTTGAGTTGCCTAATGATGCAATGGCTATTGGATGTAAATAAATTTTTAAAACTAAGAAGGATTCATTAGGCAACTTGAGAGATATAAAATAAGACTTGTTGCCAAGGAATTCACTCAAAAGGAGGGAATCGATATGGAGACTTTTTTCCTGTATCTAAAAAAGATTTTTTCTGTGTTATAATAACATTGGTTGTCCTTTTTGATTTGGATTTACATAAAATAGATGTGAAAACTGCATTCCTCAATAGAGCCTAGAGGAGGAGGTTTATATGAACCAACCAGAAGGATTCTCCTCTAATGAAGGTGAACATTTGGTATACAAGCTCAAGGAATCCATATATTGATTGAAACAAGCCTCCCATCAATGGTATTTGAAATTCCTTGAGATCATCTCTTCATTTGATTTTGTAGAGAACTTCATGAATCAATGCATATATCATAAGGTTAGTGGGAGTAAATTTTGTTTCCTCATTCTATATGTAGATGATATTCTATTTACAACCAATGATAAGGGGTTGCTATATGAGGTAAAGCAACTTTTCTCTAATATTTTTGATATGAAGGATATGAGAGAGGCATCTTGTATTATTGGCATTAAGATCGATAAGGATAGATCTCGATGTATTTTGGGTCTATCTAAAGAAACTTATATCAATAAAGCTCTAGAGCGGTTTTGGATGAAAGATTATTCACCTATTATAGCATCCATTATGAAGGGTGATAGAATCAATTTGAATCAGTGCCCGAAAAATGAGCTTAAAAGGGAACAAATATAAATATTCCATATGCTTCAGTTGTATGCTTCAGTTGTAGGAATCCTTATGTATGCTCAGGTTTGTACAAGATCTAATATTGCTTATGCATTTGGAATGTTGGAAAGACATCAGAGTAACCTAGGTATAGACCACTGGAGAGCTACAAAAAGGGTGATGAGATATCTAAAAGGGACCAAGGATTACATGCTTATGTATAAGCAAACTAATAACCTAGAGGTAGTTGGTTACTCTGATTCAGACTTCGTTGGGTGTATTGATTTATAAAAATCAACATCCGGATATATGTTATGTTTACTGGCAAAGCTATATTGGAGGAGTGCAAAGCAAACCTTTTATGCTACTTTTACTATAGAGGCTGAATTCAATTCTTATTTTAAAGCTTCCTCACATGGTATATGGTTGAAGAGTTTCATTTCTAGGCTTAAAGTTATGGATTCTATATTTAAGCCATTAAAAAGATATATTGTAACAATTCAACTGCAATTTTCTTGGCTAAAAATAATAAAAGTAGTAGTCGAAGTAAACATATCGACATCAAGTATTTAGCCATAAAGGAACGTGTTAAGATGAATAAAGAGGTTATTGAATACATTAGCATTGAATTGATGATTGCTGATCATTTAACAAAAGGCATGCCACTAAGGAGTTTTAAGGATTGTGTAGCACGAATGAGACTTGGTTTCATTATGTGATTTTGATGTATGGACTTTCTTCATTTATAATAAAACTCTTACTCGGTGAATTATTTTTTCATTTTTGTGTACACATTTTATTTTTGAGAATAACAATAATTGTTGAACCCAGAATAAATATTGGGTTTATTCATTAAGTTATTATGGGCTAGCATTAAAAAATAAAGTGCATAGTGATACATGCAAGATAATACTCATTTTTAGAGGATCTATAGCCATGATTCATGCATTTTATTTTTTAAAGAAGAAAGATTCATGGATTTGGTTATAGTATATATGGACCAAGTGTGAGAGTATGGATATTATTTTCTTGATTTTAGGCTTATCACTTGACATGTGGTTGCTTGGAAAAAATGGCAAATCTGTGGTCGATTAAACTATATATCTTGAAATATAATTTTAAAACCAATAACTACTCCGGCTATGATTCGTATATCTCTCATGAAATCAAAAAAATATATACGCCCAACTTTATCATATCTGGCTACGTTTTGATGGAAGACATGGGTATATATATGTGATCCATGAGTATAGGGTTCTAAGCTCAGCAATTTCTAAGGAAATATACCATCATGTGAGATTGCTAGAGTTTAGAAGTGCCCTCTACGGAGATAGAGTTCCGAGCATAAATGGCTGGAGGTCAGTATTATTTTGTACTTATGAAATTTTTATTATGTGATTAACAAGCAAATTTCTGGGCATCATTAAATTCTAACACGTATCTATATTTATCAAACAAAATAAATATGAATGTGAATACACTAATATCCGATCCGTATTTGATCTAGTTTCATCCTAATCTCGAACCCGTGGAGGAGAAAGGAAGAGTGCATTAATAAACATGGCATCTTCTTACCAAAAAAAACAAACAACCAAGGTCTCATTCTAGAATTAATCAGGTAAAAGATCTTAAACTATTCGAGGCTTAATTAAATTCAACTAATTTATATAATATTAAAATTTACTTAAGCCAAACCTTGACTATATGATAAAATTATCATGTGATTTGCTTATATGATAAAAGTGGATTATACAGAATGTAACATCATGTAATGATTTCATAGTCGAACAAAATCCATGAATTTGATCCTATTTAAATGAATTTTGAAAATTGAATGTTCTTATTTTACTGTGTTAGTGCACAAATTTATCGAGCACTGGAGGTACTAGAGCTGGTAGTAAGAGAGGGTCTCTAGGAGGCAGGACCTATGAAAAAATCCTGGCTAGAAAGTGATCTGGTAAAAATCCTCCAATGCTCAAATTAGATATTAGGCATGACAACATTATGAGAGCATGAGACAGGTTTTTTTGTACACCTTTGGAGCTCCCAGGAGGTCCCCTTTTATAGGAAAGAGGTAGGAGTAAGTTTGGAATGAAGAGATCGTAGCGGATTTGGTGAAAAGTGATAGGGCTAGAGATCTTATCACACGGGCTGTAAAGGGATCTTTCTGTCCATATAAATGTCCTCTCATCATTAATTGGAACCTTGTCCTTTGTATAGAATAAGCCATGTTTCTTAATAGTGACTTTGACCATTGCATAGATCTAGCCATGCTCTTCTTAATTGCGAAGATATAACGGTGATTAGCAATCATGGAATTGATGTGACCTTCTGATTACACAATATGAAGGATAGAAATGAGCATCGGTTGTGCCAACCTTCAGAAGGTCTATGTAGAAATAGTTTAAAGACCCGCTTATCATTGTACTCAAGGATCAGTGTCAGTCCTAGCGCTTCTATTAAAATCAAGGAATGGTCAGCCATGAGATATTTGATTATATTGTCCTGGTTAAAGGCAAACATGCGCTAATGACCTTCTGAGGATCGATTGATGAGGGGGCATTGGCCTCCATTGAGGTTGGATCAGACAACGACGATCGGCGGGCGGCACTTGGTCAGGTCCGATTGGTGGAGATATCATTTTCCTCGATGAGAAGTCAGTCGGACAATGAAATCGTTCATGCATCAAGCATGCAATCAAGACATGTCCAAAAATATTAGAACCATCAGAAAATTATCGACCGATCAAGGGCTAGATCTGAAGAATGGTTGGCGAGCACATATTGATGATTTTCAAAGGATCGATTGATGAAAGAGTGTCTGTCATCCAGGATGCTGGTTCGATAAAGGTGATCGACAGTTGGTGCTCAGTTGGGCCCAGTCGGCCAAGAAAGGTGCCAACTACTTCAATGGGGGGTCGATCAAGTGGTGAGGCCAACCGTGCACGGAGCATGTTGAATTGTCCAAAAACATTGGGACTGGAAGTCCACCGATCAAAAATCCAATCCGATGAATAATCGGTGTGCACGTAACGGGGCTGTCTTACTAGACTTGTTGATTTGGACTTCATGTTCTTGACCCAAACAGATTTCCCTGATATACTGAATTGAAGTTTAGGATAAAATTATAAGTTTTCAAATAATTTAGTATTTTGTGCATAATTAATTTGTTATTTTATTACAACGAATCTGCTAAACCTGTCATTATAACAGTAACAAGGGTGGCTATTTATCTCAAAAAATATTTTGGTGACCATGCAGTTGAAATTTTAAATGATCATGCCATTGATCGATTCGCTGGGGTGGAAGTTTTTTAAGATTGAAATCGTGACGTTTGTAACCATATGGCTGGATTACACCTAACTCCGCAAGTAACATATGGGGTGAATCAGGTGTAAAGTTAAAGGAGTATTATTGACTCAATAACTTATACACGAAAGCTGAATTGGTTCCACATAATTATCAGCTTAAATCGAAATGTCGAGTGTAGGACACTACATGCAAGAAATATAAGCTTATTTAGAAACAAAGATAACCTACCCATTCGCCTACTATGATCAAATTGTAGTTTCCTTTTCATCTCACCGAATTCTCGTTGGTCGTAACTGAAAGTGTTGCAAGTCTTCATAACATAATTTTGCTCTTCGGGCGCTGAATGGGTACAGATCAAGTCGTCGGGGATTAATAATGGATCCGTGGCGCAATGGTAGCGCGTCTGACTCCAGATCAGAAGGTTGCGTGTTCGATTCACGTCGGGTTCAAATTTCTATGCTTTTTTAAATTGCAGATGCACGAAAACGTTCTATAACTTTTTTTTTTTTTTTTTTTAAGTTCTAGATGTTAAAAAAATATTTTATAAAGATTTTTAGATGTGAAAAACAAGTTTGATCATGTCACAAGATTATGAGATCATTTTATTTTAAAAAACCCAGATCTAAAAAGTTTATCTGTTTTAAATTTTTTTAAAAAAAACTTCTAGATCTGTTTATTACTTTCTAATGCAGATCTAAAAAAAGTTTGATCATTCCATCAGATGATTAAAACAATGGGCTAAAATAATCAGTTAATTAATACTTTTCTTTGCTCAAGAATTAACCTGAAATTTATTGCAGTCAACCAAAGTATCGTTCGAATCTTAGATATGTGAAATATATAATAATATCCTTTCTATCTGGACTTCCACCTAGATGACCATCTAGGTGGTTTCTTTTTTTTTTTTTTTTTTCAACATCTCTTTTTAATTTTATATATATATTTTTCTAGAAGTTTGGTTCTCCAGGAGAAGGATAATTCATTGAAGAGGATTACATTTACTCCGACCAAATCAAGAATCTCAATTGCATCAGTCAAGAACATGCAACAATGCTTCGTATTGTTGGAATTTAGGCACTCAACAGATGATCAATGCAAGTCTTAAGCATTTAGGCTACGTTTGATAGCAGACAATCCATCCAAATAATTAATAATTTAATAGGGTCTCAACATTATTATGTTTCGTATATTTTTCTGGATAGCAATCTATCACGTCTGATAATCTGGATTACCTCTAGGAGAGATGATAATTCAGAATATTACCTTTCAGATAATTTTTCGGATAATATTACCCTCCCCAGATTATATGAATATATTTTTATTTTTTATTTTATAATATAATAAAATATAATATATAATATAATAATATAACAAAATATAAATTATATTTTATATTTTATGATATAAAATATATTATATTATATTATATTACATTATATTATATTTAATATAATATATTTATATAAATGTATACATGATAAAATATATATTTAAATTATATTTATATAATATTATTATATTTATTATATTTAATAATATGATCTATGAATATATTATGAACTCTATAATATTATAATATAATATTATCATAGTATACGTTGTAATATAATATAATATCTTTATGATATGATATGATATAATATATTGTATTATGCAATATTATAAAATATGAATATTATAAAATATAGTATTATATAATAGATATTTTATAATATTATAATATTAATATAATATAACATAATATAAATTACAAATTATATTTTATAATAAAAAATATGTTATATTATATTATATTAAATATAATCTAATATATTTAGTATAATATTTTATATTTATATTAAATATATTTATATATAAATATAGTATAATATATAGTTTCATTATATGTTTATATATAATATAAATATATTTTTTAAAATTTAATAATATAGTATATAAATTTATATTATATAATATATTGTAGTAATATAAATATATTATCTATTAATATATATATTTTTATATTAAATTTATTTAATATAAAAATAATTTTTTTAATTTAAATATTTAAATATAAAATATTTTATATTTAATATATTTATAATATAAAATATTAAAATATATATTTTTAATAAATAAATAAAATATATATTATATATTATATAAATAAAATATATATTTAATTTAAAGATATTCTTGAAATTTGATTTTATATTATGCAACATTACCTGCATGTACCAAACATAATAATCCACGTTACCTGCAATTTACATTGCTAGCAATCCACATTATTGGTAATCCACATTATCTTTAAGTTACGTTTGGTGGATCGCCAGGGAATCTTAAATGATAATCTGGATTGCTTGTAAGCTAGATTATCACTTGATAGATTGCTAGTAATGCTGATTATTGTGTTTGGTATACATAGATAATCTATCAGTAAAATTAATTACTGTGTTTGGTATGACAAACAGATTACCCATAATATAACATCAAATTCCTAAAATATCTCTAAGGAGTGCCACCCTTACCTCTTCCTCCAAGTGACGTGACCTCATCGAGGCCCATCGATGGCACTCCGAGATTCTCCACGAGATCGGCATCAAGGTCATCGCGATCTAGAACGAAGACCTCGGGGAGCATCGCCTCTGCGATCTCAATGATGAGATCAATAAGCTCCTCCACAAGCGCATTCATTGGGAGCACTGCATCATGAAGCTCAGCGGCCCAAACTACACCAAGAACTCAACCAAGATGACCGACCTCGAGGGAAACATCATCGACGTCCCCAACCCTAATGGCCACGGCCCCAACTAACACAACTTCAGCACTACCAAGAAGCTCCCCGACGTTTGTGAGCTTTTCGAGAAGCCCCCGGAGGTCAAGAAGCGTCGCTCCCGCTACGACATCTACAAGCGCATTGACGCCAGCTACTACAGCTACCGCGACGATGAGGATGAAATCCTGGAGAAATTGGAGGGCCCCACGGAGGCGGAGATAAGGGAGAAGGTGGTGGCTGAGTGACGAAGGATGGAGCAGATCGGGAGGGAGGCAAGGAAGGCGGTGAAGAGCGGGGAGTTGGCGACCATGGGTACCATGGCGTCGGCCATGGAGATACCCTTCGAGGGGGTGGAGGATGTCGTGGAGGAGGAGAGGATGGAAAGGGAGAGGATTAAGGAGGAGGAGTTCGTGGTCCACGTGCCGCTGCCGGATGAGAAGGAGATCGAGAGGATGATCATCGAGAAGAAGATGATGGAGCTGCTGAGCAAGTACACGGGCGATATGCTGATGTAGAGTAGCTCAAGGCCAAGGCCATGCTCAATGTCCAAAGGTAGATACTGCTATTCTTGGCCAAAGGGCTTTGGTTTCCCTTTCACCGAAGAAGAGAAAAGGACAGGGCAATTTTATATAAAAAAATATAATATTACCACATTTCCGGTAATCTGGATAGCCATCTCTTCCTGACATAATCTGGATTGCCACATGAGAGGTAATCTGGATTACCACTACAAAATAGATTACCACTTAAAAAAAATACCAAACATGGTTATCTGATGGGTCCAGTTTAAAATTACTGATAATCTGAATAAATTATCCCTACCAAATGTAATTTTAAGAATTGCCTGGCAATGCACCAAATGTAATCTTAGATCTACTACCCTCAATCAAATGGACAATTATAAGAAAATGTGATCGATGCTAAAGCTAAATTTATGACTTAAATGTAATCTTTACCATGCTGCTTCACTCACTGTAAAAATATCATTTCAATCTATCTTTTGGGTTTCAATATTCAAATAGTAAATTTTATTTGGTATTAAAAAAAAAAAGAAGAAGAAGAAAATTGCATCATGAGATTACATGTGCATATGGAGGAAACATTTAACAGGAATATCTCAACTCTAATTTTCTAAACAGATCAGGTTAGCGAAGAACTTGAACAAAGAATCAGTAAATTGGCCGGTGATGGTCCTGGACCCTGTTCAGGGTGATACTATGCATGTAAATAGAGCTGTGAAAGAAGTATTACTTATCACCGACGAGTGGTGCAGTTGGTTGTCTTGGTTTAGACATATTTTGACAAGAAATTCAGAAATAAAATAAAAATAAAAAAATAGTTCAAAAATATAATTAAAAAAAAATTAATAAAATAATTCTGAAGTTTCCGTTGGTTTGGTTGATGGTAGTGAAAAAGTTAGGAATATATATAATAAATCTCATTCACTCGGCTGATGCCAGTGGTAGTCAGGTTGACGTACTCACCTTCGGATGGGGAACGACTGTGAAAAAATTAATATGCGCCGTGTATCGAACATTTCCTGGCTGGGGTTGGAAGACCATCTGGGGGTGGCCATGCTCGGGATCTAACTCCTTCCCTTTTATTTTATAAAAAAAAAAAAAAATACAGCTGGAAAGTAAGTGTTAATAAAGCACTAATTTAAATATAGAAAGAGATTGTAGTGTTAAATCATGCGTTTCTTTTCTTGATAAAATTGTGGCAGTTTAACTGGTGGAATCTTTCTCCTGCATCTGACTATCTACAAAGAGGAACGATTATTTTGCAAATATTATTTTGAGTGCTAGCTATTGACAAAGCACTATATATATATATATATATATTAATGAACTTATGTAAAATGGCCTTCAAATTCATCAGAAGGAATAGGGCAAAGGGTTTTTCTTTTTGACAACTCAGTGCAACAAATGTTAAGAAGCAGACATCGAGCATGCTGCATTCTGTTTTGAACTTCTTAAGCATTGCTGAGCAAATACTCAAGATCTCTAACTCTGAAAAATTAAATGAGATTGCCTTAGTACTTTTAGCATAACCAGAGAAGATCGAAGTACATTTACTGAAACTACGAGACGAAGTTTTTAGGGCCTTTACCAACGAGATGAAGGTAGTCATAACATGCTTGTTATGCTATCTGACTTGAGGAAATTGCACTGAAGACCAGTAATGTGATCTACTCGTAAGTTTTAATTTTTAATAGTAGCACTAAGATTTCTCAATCCAGTCGTCTGGGGTATATTTGAATCATAGGAGAACTATATATTTCGGGGGTATTTCCGATACCTCGAATGAATCATTAATATACAGCTTCGGACCCATTTGCCAAAGTATCTCTATACTTAGTACAGCTTCCTTCTTTGATGTGGCACTTTCTATCGTATGACTAGCCTTTGTAACTTCAAATGGCCAATTACCTAGCACGCAGACATGGCTGCCCCACATAGAGATCAATAGTAACGTCTTCCTCTATGTGTGGGAATGAATGAAGACTATAATATCATGTCTATAATAGCACGATTAATAACCCGATACTTCTAGAATAATATAGTTTTCTCAACCGTCTGCAACAAATGGCTAGAGCCCCGAGGATTCCAAGTAAGAAACTCATTTCCTGCTCACTACTTTTGATCTATTTCAGATAGATAACTTGAACATCGGAGGGTCCTCACCAAAGCTAATCTCGATCGTAGACTTTTTTGCAAGTCTTTACAACAGTGACTCCTGCCAATCAAGTTTTTTTTATGATCTTGAGTCAAAAATTTGTAGCAACAAATTAGTACTAGAGGAAAGACTAAGCCTAATTTTTGGAAAATAAAGTGAGCATTCTTTCTTGTGCCATTCAAGAATGCCGCTTCATCAAGAAATGCAATAGGCTGTACAAATAGTAGGGCTCCTACACCATCATCACCATCAATATAGCCACCTCCGCCTGTTGCGGGGGTATCTACATATTAGTTCAATGAGTTGGTCCAGTAGATGTGAACTTTAACACTGCAGTCTATGCAATGAAGCAAAATATTGGTGCCTGGCAGGAGGCATAACCTACCCCTACCTCACCGCAATAGCCCTCTCTCGTGGCTCAGCAATCACGACCGCCTCCTGTTGCCTCTCATCCTCTTCCATAGGACTCTGAGCTGGAGAGACATATGTGACAAAGTAGGCCCAAAAGTCCAGAATGGGCCCAGAGGTAATCACTCACTCCCCACTCTGATTGGGGTTCCAAGCACCCCTAAGAGATCACTACCTCAACAGAGGCTTATAATGCTAGAGACGTCGATATAAAGTGACATCTTCAAGAATTGAATCAAAGGATTGAGAAATTGCAAAATCAAGCCCTGATCCAAGATAAAAGGCTCGGTGAAGATATCAATCCACCCTTCACTGCCATAATAATATAGGAGATGATACCTGTGAACTTCAAGGTCCCCCCATTTAAAGACTTATGATTGGTCAGGGGAGCTATTGGATCATCTTAAGAGTTTTCAAATACTCATGTTACTTGCTAGGCTTCTGATGGAATCCTCTGTCGAGTTTTTCATTCCACTCTTAAAGGAATGGCAAGGCATTGGTATTCCGGTCTCAAGTCTAGCTCTATTGACTCCTTCGGAGAGCTAAGTCAATTGTTCGCCTTCCACTTCACTAGCAACCAACGGCGTTGGTGGGAGTCGGATTACTTGATCAGCATAAAGCGAAAAAAAGGGGAGTTCCTCCGTGCATACCTTAGTCACTTCAACGTGGCTACTTTGAAGGTAAGTAACTTAGATGAGTCTGTTTCCATGATGGCCTTGAAGAGCAGACTGCATAAATAAGTTTTTCTCTTTTTCTTAGAGAAGACTTATCCACAAAACTTTACGAAGATGCTTACCTAGACAAAAAAGTATATCAATGCTAAAGAGGCATACAATGCCTATTTGATTTTTGCTAAACCTAAAATGAGCAAAAAACCAAAAAGTTCAAGATAGACCCCTATTGAGCAGGGCACCTAGAAACCCACACCTAGCCGCTGGTCTAGAAGTCCCCTAAGGAATCAGAGAAATAGGTCTCCTCCCGGGAAATAAGATAATTCATCCTCGAGGTATTTCATCAATTACATTCCTCTGAATGCATCTCAGGAATAAATATTGATAGAGGTAAGGGCATAGCTACTACCGACAAGGATGATGTGCACTTGGCCCAACCGTCACAATCCCAACAAGTACTGTCTTTATCATCGTGACCACTGGCATGATAGGAGGACTGCATTCAATTGCAAGATAAGATTGAGCGATTCAATCGGGAAAGCCGACTAGACCGTTTCCTCCAAAGAAGGGCACCTCCGTGCAGGTCACCCCCGAGACCCTGATAGTTGCCATTGCCACAGCCTCGTAGGGCTCTTGAATAGCTGTCTAACAAGAGCAAGGAAGAAAGGCCTTCTAGGAATGTTATATGATAAGTACAGACATGGTGGATAAAGTGCAACGAGAGCTAGTGAAGCCTTCTGGGATAGCAAAAAAGTAGAAGGTCGAAGAAACCACATTTTCTCCAAGAAAGATGCGACTGGTGTCTAGTACCCATACACTGATGTGGTAGTTATAATCCTAAATATTAATAATTATAATGTACACTGCATCTTAGTTGATAATGGAAGTGCAATTGATATTTTATATTTTTTGACCTTCTCTCAAATGAATCTCTTTATGGATCGCTTAGTAAAATATGGTTTCCTCATACAAGATTTTTTCAATGAGCCGATACCTGTAGAAAGGGTACTCACATTGCTTGCCCCAGCGAGTCACTGTCTAGCTAGACTTCTTGATGGTCAAAGTCTCAGCACCCTATAATGCAATCCTCGGGCAACCTAGATTATGTGCCCTTGATGCCATAGTCTCTGTTAAATATCTATTGGTAAAATTCCTGACCAAGAACAAAATCAGGTAGATCAGAGGAAACCAGGCCATGACATAGCAATGCTACAATGCTAGGCTTCAAGATAAAGCTCAATCCAATCTTTTTTCCAAGGGGTTTGGCACATGGGATGAGCTGATCGAGGAGCTTAGCGAGCTGCTGGGTGATCTTCTGAAGATACCCTTATCTAAGAAAGATTCCAGCTAGACTATCCGAATAGGCTCAGATCTAGATAAGGTAACCAAAAATTAGCAAGTGCCTTTTTGTAGAATAATGCTGATGTATTTGCATGGTTCGCTGCTGATATGCCAGGAATAGATTTAGAAGTAATGGTGCACCAACTAAACATTGACCCTACCTACTGCCTAGTGAAGCAAAAGAAACAAAGTTTTGCCCCAAAGCATTAGAAGGCCATTGTTGAGGAAGCGAAAAGCTAGTCAAAGTTGATTTGGTAATGTACTTGAACTGGTTGACTAATGTAGTACTTGCAAAAAAGGCAAATAGAAAGTGATGGATGTGCATAGATTTTATCAATCTAAACAAGGCTTGTCCAAAGGATAGCTATCCTCTTCTTCGGATTGATCAATTGTTGATGCAACTTCCAGTCATGAGCTCCTCACCTTCATGGATGCTTTTTTCAGTTATAATCAAATATGGATGGTACCTAAAGATGAGAAAAAGATCACCTTTATTACTGATTGGGGGCTCTATTGTTACAGGATCATGCCCTTTGGGCTTAAAAATGTAAGAGCTATTTATCAACAGCTGATAAATAGGATCTTTAAAGATCATATCAACCAAAATATGGAAGCATACATAGATGACATATTGGTCAAAAGATGATCCACACATAACCACATTACTCACCTTCAAGAAGCCTTTAACATGCTACATCAATACAAGATGAAGCTAAATCCGGCGAAGTGCATATTTGGGATGACATCCGATAAGTTCCTTAGCTTTATGGTCTCATGATGAGGTATCAAAGCCAATCCAAAGAAAATTTGAGCGGTCCAACAGATGACTCCTCCAATATCCATCAAGGAGGTACAATACCTTATCGAGAAAGTAGCAACCCTTAATCAATAATAGAAGAAATTTCAAATTTCAGCCTATGCATAATTTAAATATTATAAAGGCTTATATAATAGAAGAAATTTTAAATTTTAGCTGACACTACTTTAATCCTACTGTGCAGACAAAACTAACTCAAATGAGTTAAAATGATGATGATGGTAGTGAGGGATTAGAGCAGGATATCTCAATATTTATCTATTTTGCTCATAAATTTAGATAAAAGGTTTATTGGATTTTAATTGATATTGAGTTTCGATAGACAAAGACATATGTTTTGCTAAACTATGAGAAGGTCAACCTATATATTGAGAAAGTTTCTATCATAATCACAACTCTTCAATCATTTATTATAGTATACTTATCTTATGCATGTTTAAGCAATATGATAGGATATTGAGATGGGATAACCTGAGGATAAGTGAGCAAGAAATTTTTGCACAGCACTCATAGAACTTTGTAGATAGGTTCTATCAAATGGTAAAGCCCATTATCATTTCATATATTTTAATTTCCTCCAATTTATTCTTTTTATAATATGCAGGTCATGCAAGGGGATGAACAAATATCTAAAAAGTTAAGACCATTAGGTTACAGGCCAACAAAAAGCATGACATGTTATAATGCTTATAATGTAAATGATTTTAAATTTCACATCCAGTAATATAGATATCATAAAACTATAATGAACAGTGATGCGTGCATAAAGGGTAGCTGGTGTAAAAAGGTGAAGAGTGACTACTATGAAATTCTCGAAGAAGTGATCAAATTGATCTATATTGGAGATAATATCAACTATATGAAGGTTGATCTATGGCATGGGCTTATTAAACTTAAAATAGATCTAAAGCATATGCCAATGAACCATTTATGCTAGCTTAACAAGTTGTTCACATATATGATACTCCTTTTCCATCAAGAAAAAGATGAAGGAAAGATTGGTGGCTATATGTAAGATTAAATCTCAAGCCATTTATTATGCGCTCGAAGAAAAAGAACTCAATTTACCAGAATGCTTTTAGGAGAACGAAATATTGGGAGTTCATCAGTCTTGATAGATATAGAGTTGGATGCTACAGGAATTCTCCTACGTGATGGCCAGCATGATGAGATAGATTATTCTAAGTTTGTTTTAAAAGACAATCTTATCCAAGAAAAGAAAAAAAATGAAGAAGTGGAAGAACAGAAAGAATCAGAAAAAGAATCCAAATGGTACCAAACATCTGAAAAGGCTAACGAGTAGTGCTGAGTATATAATTCTTGAATCATTTTAAATACTTATCTTGTATGATTTTAAATCTTGCATTTCAGCCATAATTATATAATTAATTTGATAAATTAATTAATTTTTTTTATTTTCAAAGATTATATATCATGTCTTCTAGAGGTCAGAGTTGTACCAGTCAAGGAGAGAGCTCTCGAGGATAGATATCTCGAAGAGAGAGCGATCGTGCTGCGAGCTTGCATGGTTCTGCTCCAATCATACCACATGATAAACTCTAATACTTTAGATAATTTTTTAAATTATTTTATGCTTTATTATCTAATATAATATTTTTTATATTAGATATTTTGTGATCAGGCTCGAATGACATTAGGTTACTATTGATCCCATAGTCACATGCAACAATGATCGACTTTCAGACCCAGCATCATGGTCGAGGATCCACCTAGGTTGTGGATCCTTTGACTCGATTAGATGATAGAAAGCTTATCCATATTTAGAACCATTCATAAGTAGTACATCTTTAATTAATATATTTAAAATTTAATCATTTTAGAGTTAATGCTTATTATTAAATTTTAATTTTATAATATATTTAGAGAGCCTGGAGTATTTCAGATAGTTATGAGGATCATTCATCGATTCATGCTGGGGCCGGTGAATGAATTCTCCAGTTGACCATCGGAGACTCGTGACATACCATGGGAGATGTTTTTGGTAAATTAAATATATTTAATTTTTAAATTAGTGGTATATTTACATTCTATTTATTTAATACAAGCTTGCTTCTACTTACAGGAGTATTACCGATTCAAGACTTCTCAGGATAAGGAGGCTGGCCATCCAACAAGGCCACACATAGACTCCAGGATCGGCTATAAAGTCTCAAGCAGTCCATTATAAAGCATTCCATCTATGAATCACCATTGGACTAAAAGTCTTTCATGGATCACTAGATGCGGGTGGACATATGGGATGCCCTCTACAACTAGTGGAGCAATGAGGAGTACTCTAATAGGCAATAGATTTCATGACAAAAACATACCATCCAATAGGATCCAATCAAGCACACCGGTGGCTCCGTTGCTATACAAGTGATAGCAGATAGATTGGTAAAAATTCCATGCTTATATTAATTTCATATCAAACTAATCATATATATTAATTTATTTATTTTTATTATTTATTTATTATAGACATGGTAGCTGAGTAGTGCATCAAGGTAATTGCGGTTATGGAAGTCCACATACTAGTCCAAGAGGACTGCTGATTACTTAGATCTTAGGTCTCCACATATTGTGGTAACAATTTAAAATATTTTTTATTAGTTTCTATATATACTGATATGTATAATTAGATTAATAATTTATAAACTATATAGATGGATTATGCGAAGTACATTATATTATGGCATGGTGAGGACCCATTCTCTCAGCCACTCCTTGATCTTGAAGGATGGCTCAGGGCCACTGGAGAGATGAGTAGGAGCTGGATCATAGAATTTGGGCATAGCTTTGACCCTTCAGTTGCTCACTAGTCTTCAGCATCCTTCTCTCGGGCCTCGATAATCAGTATGTGGCATGATGCACATGTCAAATGTTAGGAATTGTATTCTAATACCAATTGTCTAATTTGTAAACGATTGATTTTGTATATTAATTATTATAAATAAAAGTTATTTTATGACAGTTCGTTATATTGCATCTTCTTGTAATGAGCTCTTGTGTGATAGAGTCCTTAGAACTATATCTTATACGATAAAGAGAAGATTTATTATGTGGTTCTTAAATCTGTTCATGATCAAATGATATATTGTTGTAGGATGATAATATATCAAGTATAGGTCATTGTGTGCTATATAAGTTGGTTGTTCTCTAAAGCAAGGAGTATAGAAATACTCATATAGATGCAGGTGAAGTGTAGGATATTTCATTAAACGTGATCCATCTATGGAGTACTTTTTTGCCAAGTGTTGCGAAGAGATATGGATATAAGTGTCCCTCAGACCTGAGATCACTAGTGACTTATAAACAACTCACTATATTTTGGTGCATGATTACTTGGATTTTTAATCTAGTGAGTGCAGTCAAGTATTTGTGAAGTCGATATTTGAGTCAAGATGGGATTGACCCCTCCAAATATTGGAGTAAATGTCTCACTATGTTTCAATTTAGTAAAACCTTATCTAGGATAATTCTTGCGAGGATCATAAGACTTGTGAGGTTGAGACACATTGTGGATGAACTATTTAAGAGTTGATAATTGAACCCTAAAGTTATCATGAGCATTGAAGGTCAAAGAGATGAATTATATGGCAACCATATATTTAAGGTTCCTGATTGTTGCTTATAACTTCCGACCTGTGTGAACATCGGGTGTCATTGCTAGATGACGACTTCTATTAGTATAGGAAGTGTTCCTATACTACTTGCTTAGTATTCGATCATATGGGATCATACATTATAGAAGTTTTTATCTAATTTGATGGCTGATCGATGATTGTGAATTATTTCAAGGTTTAATTATAAATATGATTGATAGTTAACCTTACATCGACGCTTCGATAAATCGACACTTGAGATTTTTTCAAGTGTCGACTTATCATTGTTGTAAATATTGTGATAAAATTTTTTTACTAAAAGTTGATGAATTATTAGAGGATTAATCGGTAATTGGATTACTAGTGAAATTTGGATCAACTCAAATATGATTTGGTTTGAACTCGTGTTGAGTCCAATTGAATTGGACCTAAATCATGCACCTTAGCTCATGTTTTGAATTTAAAATTTGAATTCAAATTCAAATAGATTTCTAGATTCAAATTCAAACTTGAATTTTGAATTTAAATTTGAATTTTGAATTCAAGTTCTTATCTTAACCTCCTTAACTTCTCTTTCCTTATCTCTCCCTATTCTACTCTAACTCCCTAACTCCTTAACTTCTTTTGGGTGCCTATTTAGAATGGATGGC
Source organism: Areca catechu (assembly GCA_021397845.1). Lineage (NCBI taxonomy): Eukaryota > Viridiplantae > Streptophyta > Magnoliopsida > Arecales > Arecaceae > Areca > Areca catechu. The sequence continues at coordinate 55,381,422 of CM038049.1, forward strand.
TATTGGGTGTGAGGATGATGAGAAGTTGATTTAAGTTAGAGAGAAGGTAAGGGCTAGCTAAAAATTTTTTACTTAAGAAAAAGCTTGAGTGGGAAGAGGGGAAAGGGTTTTGGATGTTGTTTCCTGGTATCTTTACTAAGATTTGGGAAGAGAAAAGAAAAAGGGGTTTTCATTTTATCTTCTCCACCTCCTATATTCTCCCATAGGTTCTTTTTCTACTCCAGGAGTGTCCCAGCATCCAAAAAGAGGAAGAAAGATTAGCTATTGAGATTTCAGTGAAGTTAGCACTCCGAGGGAACGGGTCAAAATAGCATTCCTATGTAGATCACTTGTAGAAGCCAAACACACTATGTGGCTAGCAGGATCTTCATACCTCCACCTTCCAGCAATAGCAAGCGTTGTCTAATACTGAGGGTAATGAGTTGTTGAATTCTTTAGTTATAGATATAGTCTACAGCATCTAGTTTGTTGTATAGATTCGGTCTATGCTTAAAAGGTTTATATCATTTTATATTTCAGCTTCGTTTTCATATACATCTTTATCATGATATGGTCCTATATAGGCTATTTATTGATATGATCATATGCATATTTAGATTAATTAGATTAATCTTTTATTTTTCGTTGCTTATTTATTTCAAAAATATTTTGAAATGCATGCATGAAATAGTTTTGGTTTTCCAACATCGAGGACGTCGTGACCCGTCTTTTTGCCTAACGACCTCAGAGCTTCCGGGATGCTGTCTACAATACGGTCGTAAAGATTCTTCAGGACTTGTATCTGCATGACATGACAGATGGTCTTGTTATCATAGCCATTACAACAAGTAAGTCTATTAATAATTTTCTTTACTTGTTTAAAATTTTTATAGTTAGAAACTTCACGTATTTGGGCTTGATTTGGAGAAGGAGATCTAGAAGGTAAAATTTCAATCTAACCATCCAATCAATGGTCCAGGGGTGTCTGTAATTCCATATGATCGAATGAAATATGTAGGAATAATCTATTCAAAAATCAAAGAAGTGCATCAAAATATATGCTTCCGTATCAACATATATATTTCTGCATCCAAATATATTAATAATATTTTATTTTTATTCATTACAAGATCTTCAAATATCCGGTTCTCATCCATCGACTGCTGGAGAGGATGTATAGGATAACAGGAGAAAGACAACGACGACAATAGGATCTCATGTAATTTTTTTAATGTTATGTATTTATTTTTGATATTTGTAAAGCATCGTTAACTTATAAAATTAAATAATTTATATTGTTAATATAATATTATTTTTTTAGTTATGATCGTGGCATTTCATTTTTAATTTAGTATAATTTTCTGTTATTATAATTTTAAAAATTTATTAGTAATAGATAATACTGTCACTAATAAGTTATCAGTGACGATAAAATTTTGCCGCTAAATATTTTTTATTTTTTAAAAAATATAGAAAAAAGTATAGCGACGGTCTTACCGTCGTCCAAGCTATCGCTGATACCTATTATTAACGACGGTATTTTTTTCCGTCACTAATAATGAATATTAGTGACAAGTTTTGTTTGATCTATTATTAGCGACAGCATTCCATTGCTAATGATATTAGCAAGGACAATTCTATTATTAGTGACGACAATTAGCTATTACTAATAATGTAATTTCTTATAGTAGACGGTGATCTTCGGCGGGGAAAATTGAGGGTTTGGAATTTTAAGGCTTAGAATTTTAGCTTTGGAAGGTGACTCCTCCATCACACAAAATAAAGGATTCCTCTGCTTTTTCCATGCTAACTCATAAAAACGTTTAGCTTGGTTTTGATTATGTGGTTATATATCATAATTCCGTCGACCATTCTCCGCTTTTACCATTCTATTCCTCCTTTCTTCATATGGGAGCAACGCATCCTATTCTTTGCATCTGCACAACAAAGAAGAAGAGGGAAGCAAAAGGAAGGTCCTCAATGTCGCTAGCTAGCTATCGAGTTTCAACCTTCCAGTCCATGATGTTCTTTTTTCTAGTTTCAAGTTCCTTTTCTTATTTTATCTCAAAGTCAACAGTAAATTCTCTCTGCTTTGCTAAATCTCGTACCTTCCTTCGAAGAGGAAAACGTTGCGACAAAGTTAAGAACCGATGCATACTTTCATCATATATCCATGTGACAAAAGGGAAAGAAGAAGGGAGAGGAATGCTCCTTTACCTTCAAATTATGCTGTTGTCTTAACCTTCTTGTTCCCCTTGTTACGCACCGGTACCCTGAGATCAGTCAGCTCAAACATGGCGGAAGCTCTCGTAATGTCTGCGATCGAAAAGATGGGGTCGGACATCATTGAAGAAGGGCCCAAACTTGTTTGTTCCCAACTACTCGAAGCAGCTTCACCATGGGAAGAAGTACACAGCAAAATGAAATGGATTAAGCATGAGTTCGAACTCATGGTAGCCTACATAAGATATGCGGATACAAGGAAAGATGTTGACGAACGATGGAAAGCATGGGTGAAAATCCTAAGGGACCTGGTCCACCAGCTCGAAGACATCATCGACAAATATGCTTATCTCGTGGGAGAGCAACATCGGCGTGGATTCTATGGTTCCCTCCATGGAACTTTCAGACATTTCAAGTATATCAAGGCGTGGCATGGTATCCGGAGGGAGTTACAAGATGTTGAGGACATACTTCGCAACCTCTTAATGCAGAAAGAGCGTCACGGCATCGAAGTGGGTACAACTTACTCTGATGATTCTGCTGGAAGACGTCGACACGGTAAAGAGCCTCCTTATGTCTCCGATGAAGATGAGATCGTGGGCTTTGGGACTTACAAGAAACAGCTAGTAGGATGGCTGACTGATGAGGAACCAAAGCGCACCATAATTTCAGTATGGGGAATGGGGGGTCTAGGAAAGACCACTCTTGTCAATGATGTCTACAAGAGCCAAGAAGTCGGGCGACATTTTGATCGCAGAGCATGGGTACGTGTCTCCCAGAAATATACAGCGGAAGATCTAATGAGAAGACTCATCGAAGATCTCTACGAGGAAAATCGTGATATTCTTCCAGGCAACATTGACACGATGCCTGGCCACAGTTTGGCGGAGATACTTCAAAGTTATTTGCAGAAAAAGAGGTATATATCTTATCGTCCTGGATGATATGTGGCACATAAATGGTTGGTTTGATGAATTAAGCCAGGTGCTGGTGGATGGTAGATGTAGAAGTAGAATCGTTATAACAACTCGGAATCAAGATGCAGCTAACCTAGCACTTGAAAGCCGTGTTCTCGAGCTAAAACCTTTGCAAGAGAGTGACACATGGATTCTCTTCTGCAACGAGGCATTCTGGAAATATGAGGACAGAAGTTGTCCTTCAGATCTAAATTAAAGCACCGGGCTACAGAAATCTTGAAGAGGTGCCACGTACGGCTTACCTCTTGCGATCGTGGCCGCAGGAAGCGCGCTGTCATATCGAAAGAAGGAAGAATTGCAATGGAGTGAATTCTGTGAGGGCCTCCACTGGGAAGAGACTGATATGCCAATGTCCGAAAGGGTGAGAAATATATTGAAGCTCGGTTTCCGAGATCTACCGTATCATTTGCGGAACTGCTTTTTATATTGCAGCACCTTTCCAGAGGATTATCTCATAAAGAGGAAGAGGCTAATCCGGATATGGGTTGCAGAGGGTTTTTTGTCGAGAAAAGGGAACGAATGTCAAAAGAAGAGGTGGCAGAGGAGAACCTCGATGAGCTCATTCGTCGACGTATGCTTCAGGTTGTCAGAAGTAATCATTATTTTGGCAGACCGAAGTTTTGTAGAATGCATGATATTGTGAGGGAGCTAACCAGGAAAATATCTGAACAAGAATACTTCTGCACGATTTACAGTGGTGAAGAAACTGAATCGGTCGGCAAAGCTCGCCGCTTATCAGTTCAGAAGGGCATCGATGATTTGGATCCACGGAGAGGTATGTCCAATGTTCGCTCTTTCTTAGTGTTTGACATGACTAGTTTCTCTTTGAAGTCATGGATTTCGAGGTCAACTAGCTTTAGACTTCTGCGGGTTTTGGATCTCGAAGGCGTTCCCATCGTGACGGTTCCAAACGAAGTGGGCATTTTATTCAACCTGCGTTACCTGGGTTTAAGGAGAACCTTGGTGAGGGAGCTTCCCGGATCTTTGGGAAGACTGAGAAACCTACAAACCTTGGATCTTTATGATAGTAAAATTGAGAAGCTGCCTCATTGGATAACTCAACTCAACAATCTGCGGCATTTGTTCGTGGAGAGCATCCACGATCGAGCATTAATTTGCTGAGCTGGCTAGCAATCCTGGTGTTAAAGCACCCAAAGGGATATGGAATTTGAAGAACTTGCAGTCTCTGAATTCAGTTGAAGCAGATGAAGACATGGTTCGACACATAGGTAATTTGACACAACTGAGAACCTTGACGATGACCGGAGTAAGAGGCATGCATTCAGTGGAGCTGTGTTCCTCCATATCAAAGATGACCCACCTGGTGAACCTGGACATTACAACTAGCAACGAAGGAGAGGCACTGCGGCTGGAAGCTCTAAAGCCACCATCATTCCTCTATCAGAAGGTCGAGCAACGAGGGCAGCTAGAACGCGGGGTGCTTCCTCGGTGGTTCGGTTGTCTGGAAGGGCTTCGGCAATTGGGATTGTCTTGGTCTAGGTTGAGAGAAGACCCGCTACCTTGCCTGCATGCACTGCCTAATTTGGCAATTCTAGGCATGTACAATGCCTACGACGGACAGGAGTTGCGCTTCCATGCAGAAGGGTTCCCTAAACTCAAATTCCTGTTGTTGGGTGGTTCGAACCAGCTCGATTCAATAAGCAAGGAGGATGGGGCATTGCCAAGCCTGTCCGAGTTGTGCCTGCTCCGCTGCAGAGGAATGAAGCTGCTACCTCGGGGCATCGAACATCTGACAAGCCTCCAAGTTTTGTACTTGATGGAGATGCCAGTGGAGTTCATAGAAAGAATGCGTGGAGGGAATGGGAACATGGAGGAGAGACGGAAGGTTCAACATATCCCACTAATCAAGCATGTCTTCCAGAGTGGAGACCGGTGGACAGCAGAGACTCTTTCCTGAAACACTCTTCTTCAATCATGCTTTATGTTGTAGATGAAAGGTTAGTATTTTGTTCTTCAGCTTTTCTTTTCCTGTGTTAAGTGACGCTTTCCAGTCGAGTATTTTCCTACTCTCTTTTTTTCCCCTTCTCGTTCCTTTTATCATATCATAATTTAGCAGTATTTGTTATATTTTCTGAACATTAGTTGTTGAGGCCTACATTTGCTCCAGTATTTCATTTGAAGCCCTGTTTTAAAACCAAAGATCGACAATCATGTTTGGCAATCTGAAGACTCTATTTCATCCTTAGAACATGCGTGGTTAGTTGGCCATAGATATTGAATGTGATGAAAATTATTATTGTTCTAATCAGAAGGATGTATCTAACGAAATACTAACTAGTTGGAGTCAAATGGAATGTGCCCATGAGCTTGATTAACAAACACATGGCAAACGTTAGAGATCTTCAAAATAGTGGGAACCATATATGTAGTTGGAATTTGTCGACCTGCACGTCCACTGACATGGACAGATATGCATGCATGCATGCATGCACGCGTGCATGAATGGGTATATAAATGTTTATATATGTACCTATAAATGTATCCATTTATATATGTATATATGTTCTATACTCTATTCTTTGCATTTCATCATCATTCAGACTTTGCAATATCGTGTACAGGCATGAAGTGAAGTCCAGGAGAGGAACTTTTTCATGGGTGTTCTGGTGGTGTCTTAACTTCTACGTACTGTGGATATTTTAGATGACATCCGGCTCGCTATTTGATGTTCTGGAGTCTTAATTTGTTAGATCGGACATGCTTCCTCGATTAGAATTAAGAGTCATAGACTACGAAAAAGATTTAAAATTTTGCTGATACATCTCACTGTCATTATTTATTCTTCGCTAGGTTTAAACTGGGGATGGAATGATGGATGCATCTCTCTGGAAGGGGCGTGCAAAGACTATATATACCATCTTCAGGAATGCACCAATTAAGCAAGCTTGTTCCTTCATCAACAATAATCCACCATTGCATTGAAAGGAAATCGGAGCAGTTCTGAATTGATTGCATGTATCTCCAAAATCCAAGTCAAAATTTCTGTCGCCATGCGTGCGTGCGCGCGCGTTTGTTCGTCTGTTACTATTCGTGTATGCATTTATATATGTATGCGCATGTGTGTATATCTTTATCTATGCACATACGCAAAATGTTACAACATTATTAATTGGTGAGATTACCGATAAAGGTTGCACTCGTGTGGACATTATAGCTTGTTACATATGTGGAACTGCTATTAATCAGCATGGAATTGTAATTTTTCTGGTAAAGTTGAAGTTGTTATTTTTAAACGCATGCTACAAATTAATGACTAAATATATATACTAGAATTCACGCAGTAACGTACGATCCACGATGGTAGATTCTTTCGCGCGAAGGATACAATCCTATCCCATGTTTGCGGTGATGGTTGCTTCGATGGAATGAAAAACAAATAGGCAAGGGAGTTTTAGATAGAGCTGGTGAAGCAGGGAGAGGGATTCAAATCAACAAATTTGAATTGCAGAGAGGAGCGGGATGATGAGCCACGCATGCACTAGATTCACCGTGATTTAATGCTTGAATAAGAATAAATACATAGTTCTGAATAGAGTTAATAAAGATCCATTCTTTATCGAATATTTACATCGAGAGAAATCCTTCCATGAGTATAATCTGGAGTGAATTGCAGGTATTGATCGATTTAAAAATCAAATCGCCAGCCGCCTGGTCAAAAGTATGTAAAATACTGAATCATTTATAATGATCTTGTTTGAACTTCCAAACAAATATATTGTCCAACCTAAATTACAGCCTTCAGCACCCATACAAAATTAAGATGGCCTGGTCAAGTTTTGGTCTACTTGACCGGCCCACCAAGATTTGGATTGGCTTGGACCAATTACCGGTCGACACCCCCCATAATGGGCCAACACATGCATCGCACATGACCCTGGCCGAGCAGACTCTTGATGAGAGTGCCTTGCATTCTACGACTCCTAGCAGGAGTCGGAGTCGGGAGCCTTGGGCCATCGGCATGGCAAAGCAGTCCCTAGGATCCTCCATAAAGGACCGCTCTCTCCCTCTGAATACCCCCATAATCGAACAATAATGCTCTCTCCGCTTCCTTGTGAGAGCTATTGCATGTGTTTACCATGTTTACCAAAATCATGACCAAAATACTTGCTGGAGATTAGTTATGATGCATCTCAACCTTGTCTATTGTCTTCCCTAGTCTTTTCCTTTATCTGTTGAGTTGCTGCTGACTAGGTTCCATCAAAGAATCCTTAGAAAAGGACATGAAATTAAAAACCCCTCCCTGTTTCACAAAGAGGTGGTTATTTTCTCATATTTTCCTTTTATTTATTAGAGCTGATGTGGCAACTGTTAATGTAGCCTCGATGACCTCCCAGACCACTATTTGCACCACCGGTTATGGCAAATCTGGGCACCCAACTTGGAGTAGAAAAGCTGTCGACTAGGCAAGGATAACGGAGCTAACTAGTTACTCACCAAGAGCAAGTCAGCAATAGGGCCCACCAACTAGCTAGCCCCATCCAGATAGACTAGCTACTTTCAAGCCAAGTAGTAGAGACCCACATACTCCATCTAGCTTGGTGTTTCACCTCATCTGCCACCATTGACTTCCTATCTGGCCCGACTAGCTAATCGAAGCTTCAACCCAGCAGGGCACATAGCAAAGTCCATTCCCCTACTCAAGGCCTGCAATGCCCGAGTAGCTATTCGCCCATCCGACTGTAGCCAACCTGGCATAAATCATAATGGATAAGATTCTAACAGATCTTGACACTGTAATGGAAAGAATCCAGTGATGGAGATCCCAACAGACATGATCCTACCACCTCAATCAAATCTGTTATACTTGTTAGAAATGTATACCCCTGCAATGACATTCTATTGCACCATATAGCCATACGAATAGGTAAGAGGGACCTTTGGTCAAGGTATGTTCCAAATGTTTCCATATATTCTAGCTCACATAGTCACCAAACTACCACAGGCTCTTAGTTTTAGCCACTGTAATCTTTTATTTTTCATCATTGACTTGAGCATCAGAGTGTTCCCACCAGTATTCCTGTCTTGGAAATCTTTTTGCAGGTTATTGAATTGTAGCGGAACAAGTAAGAAAAGTTTTCAATCCTTATCGGAGAAGACCAAAACAACCTCCACTACCACTGGAGCTCAATGATGGGCGATTAGCCAGTAATAGATTGGCGTGCTAGAAAGATGAGACAAAAGCATAGCAAGCATTTGCTTATTGGAGCTTGAAGCCATGGTGGTTACATGTGCATAGAACACTTACACCAGCCACGTTGGAAATCCATCATGCTGTGATGAGTGACGCAGCCAAGAGGTGGAGCCGAGAGGTGAAGCCTATTGCTCCACCGCCTCCACCACCGGTGAACCAGCAGAACTAGCTCGCCATTCTTGCGCAGTAGGTTCAAATGCTAGTAGTCACAATCCAAGGGCTGCAGCAACAGCAGTGGTCCATGGCTACACGGTAGCAATCAGAGACACCTGCTATCTCCATTGCTACCATCCGGGCCAACCATCGATTCTCCTTGGGAGGTCCTTGCATCGTCTCATCCCCCCTCGAAACGATCTCCATCTTCCCATCGAGTGAGCCATCATAACTCCCGAGAGAGATCCCATCACCACCAAACTATTTGCATGTCGCGATCACCTGCACCGCACCGAGCCGGTCCTTGCATCAAAAGCGATGGTCATGGAAAGAGCCAAAATGAGAGCATCCCTGATCCTCATCAGTTTCGACCCCTGAGTCTTCTAAAGAGGGGTCCACGAATAAGACTATTCGATGCCTGGTCAAACAACACCTTAACGAGTATGATCGCCGATTGGATGACCTTAGACACTAGTTTGCTGATTTGCAAGGTGGAAGCTAGGAGTAGATGAGTTACAGTACCCATCCCCCACTTACCGAATTCTGGAGGAACCGATTTTTGGTCGATTCATCATGCTCCTTCTAGATCCGTATGATAGCAACCACCAATCTGCTAGACCATCTCGAGAGCTACAAAGCTCTCATTCAAGTTTAGGGTGCCATCACGCCTTTCTCTGCATCACTTTTCTACCTACTTTGCACAAGGCAGCCCGGGCCTAGTACTCCCGTCTTGAGTCGAGGAGCATAGACTCCTTCAAGCAACTTGAAGAAAAGTTCGTGGCTCATTTTGACGCCTATCGGAAGATGCCATGTGAAGTTGATGGCTTATTCTCCATCTATCAATGGATGGAGAGTCGCTGAGAGACTATATGGCTCGATTCAAGTTAACTGTATTGGAAGTTTACAATCTAGACAAGTCCGTGGCCATGCTGGCTATGAAAAGAAGACTCTGCACCTCCCGTTTTACCTACTTCCTAGATAAAAAGCATCCAAAGTCCTACTCAGAACTATTGATCTAGGCACAAATATATCTAAACGGATGAGGAAGACCACATTAGGAGGGAGTTGGACTAGAGATCCCAGAAGAATCAAGCTTGAGGAGAACCTAGCAGGGCCCATGTAGAAAAGCCTAAATCGTCCAGCCAACAAGATCCCAAGCCAACGGACTTTGCCAGCAAGAATGATAAATACACTCATCTTCTTATCTCCAAAGCTAAATCTTGATAGAGATAGAAGGCTAGTAATACCTGCATAGGCCTCCTCCACAGAAGTCATCAACTTGCCATCATAAGAGCCGATACTGCCAGTTCTACCAGGATTATGGCTAAGATACCAACCAATGCCGTCAATTGAAGAGGGAGATTAAAGACTTGATCTGATTTGGCTACCTTAAGCAGTATGTTCATGGAGGAGCTCAACCCACCATGCAAAACCCTTGCCAGCTACTGACCCAGGCCGAGTTCGACAACTAGCCGACTGAGATACCGATTGGCATGACATCCTGGGGAGCAGAGTGCACCTCAAAGAGGCCAAGGAGAGAGGGGAGATATGATAATGTAATTTCTTTTAGTGATAGGGATCTAGTTAGGATCTATAACTCCAACAATGATGCTGTCATCATAGATATGATGATAGCAAAACATCCTACAAAGAGATTTATAGTTGATAGAGAAAGCTCAGTAGATATCTTTTTTTACGATGCTTTTGTTTATATGGGACTACCTGCAAGTCACCTTAAGCCTATCTTCATACCTCTAGTCGGTTTTATAGGGGACTCAGTTGGAGTCGAAGGAGAGATCATGTTTCTAGTTGTAGTAGATATGCCACCTTGGCAAAGCATAGATTTTATGACTTTCATAATGATCCGCCTACCCTCCGCATACAATGCTATCCTCGAACGATCCAATTTGAATCTCTTAGATGTGGTAATCTTGACTAAATGCCTTCTCATCCACTTTTTGACTAGAAATGGGGTTGGTGAGATGCAAGAAGACCAGCGGCTGGCCGGACAGTGCTTCCAGATGGTGCCTGGGATGTAGCAAGCTAGTGAGGTACCAATCATGAAGCAACTGGATCAAAGGGAGCCAGATAAGAGAGGAGAGCTGGCCGAGCAACTACTCTCCTTCCCATTAAAAGAGGACCCTGCAAAATTAGTTCAGGTTGGCCCTACCAAAGGAGAGGAATTTGTTGCTTAACTTTCTACAAGCCAACTCCAACATCTTCCCCTGGTTAGCATCAGACATTTTAGGAATTCCTTCAGAGGTGATCACCCATAAGCTGAACATCGATCCTAGGTACAAGGCTGTTCAGTAGAAAAAGAGGAGCTTTGCACCTAAAAGACGGAAGGTGATTGACAAAGAGGTCAATAAGCTTCTCACTGCCAGATTCATCTGAGAAGCCCACTCTCCTGACTGGCTTGCTAAAATTGTTATGGTTAGAAAGGCCAATGAAAAGTAGATGATCAACATCGACTACACATACCTCAATAAGGTATACCCAAAAGATAGCTTTTCATTATCGAAAATAGACCAGCTAGTCGATACTACGTCTGGGCACAGGCTGCTCAGCTTTATGGATGTCTTTTCAGACTATAACCAAATTAGGATGGCCCCCGAAGATGAGGAGAACACTACCTTCATGATTGATAAAGGTATATATTGTTATAAATTAATGTATTTTGGTCTGAAAAATGCATGAGCCACCTACTAGCAACTAGTTAACAAGATTTTCAAAAATCAAATTGATCAAAACTTGGAGATACACATCGATGATATGCTTGTTAAGAGTACCAAAAAAATTGACCATATCAATAACCTAGAAGAAGCCTTCAATAATCTTTGCTGGTATTGAATGAAGCTGAATCCAAGTAAGTGCACATTCGAGATGACACCGATAAGTTTCTCGATTTCATGATCACCAAGCATGGCATTAAGGTGAACCTAAAAAAGTTCTAAGTGATACTCGACATGAGGTATCCAACCTCAAAGAAGGAAGTCTAGCAACTAATAGGTCGAGTAGCAGCCCTTAGTTGGTTCATCTCTTGGTCGGTCAAATGCTGCATACCCTTCTTCAAAGTGTTGTACAAGATGCATGACTTCACCTAGATGGAGGAATGCCAACTAGCCTTTAAAGAGCTAAAAAAGTTCCTCACCTCTCCATCCCTACTATCCAAGCCAGAAGTCAGAAATGAGCTCTTCTTGTACCTTGCCACCTTCCCAAAAGCAGTCAGTTCTGTGCTTGTCCGAGTAGATGATAAAGAGGTCTAGAGATCAATCTACTACACCAGCACTTAAGGCTTCATGATATGGAGACCAGATATTCTAAACTTGAAAATTAATTTTTGCTCTAAATATCTCTGCAAAGTATCTCAAACTCTATTTTCAAGCCCATCCAATTATCGTCCTCACCAACCAACCACTTAAGGCTATCCAGCACCGACTTGACACCTCAGGTCGATTGGCAAAATGGATGATCAAACTCAATAATTTTAATATCTCCTACCACCCGAGGTCGTATGTGAAGGCCCTAGTAAAAGAAACAGGGATTCAAGCATGCATAAAATTAGGATTTTTAAAATCCTAGCAAAAGCAATTTACAAAATATTTTCATAAAAATATATGCAAAATTATTTAAAATAATATCCAAGGACCTATCTAACATGTTGATTAGCATTTCAATGCATAAAATTAGATCTGAAAATAAAATAAAATCAAAGAAGGAATGATATATCAACTTACCTTGATCACTATTCTTCCCTTCAATCTTGATCGGATCGACGGATCTTCGGGGTTGCTATCAAAGCCATGCAAGCTCCTAGTCTCTACTGGTACTTACACCTGGATGATGCTGATCGAATCCCTGAGGCCCCTAAAATGCTAGCTCCTTACAAGCCTCTCCTCTAGCTTGGATCTCAAACTCCTCGACTATCTCAAAGGATAAGGCTATAGCCCTTGCAGCCTTCGCGCAAACCCTTCGTGCAATCATATCGGACAACTTATCAGACATCAAGGAAAGGAACCCTGAGGCCCCTAAAATGCTAGCTCCTTACAAGCCTCTCCTCTAGCTTGGATCTCAAACTCCTCGACTATCTCGAAGGATAAGGCTATAGCCCTTGCAGCCTTCGTGCAAACCCTTCGTGCAATCATACCGGACAACCTATCAGACATCAAGGAAAGGAAGAACCCTTTCTTTTCCCTTTCTCCTCTTTCTTAACTCTCTTTTCTATGAGGGTTTTAGCATGGAAGTCATAAAAAAAAAAAAGGGTGGAAGGGTGGTAGGGAATAAATGGCTTACGATATCAAGGAATAACCTCAAAATCATGCATGCACATTACAATTCCTTTTTAATTGTGATTGTCACATATATATGAGAACACATCCCTTTCACTTCATGCCTTATCAAATAAGGCCTCTCACCATTTGAATCCCATTCAAGTTTTTTCTGTCATGGGTGACAAAAAGAAAGAAAGATTGGCATTGAAAATTTTCTTGCGATGGGAAGATATCATGCACGCGCCCGACTTCTTTATTTTCCATCGCACAAAATCAAAATCCTCTCATGCCCAAAATAGATAAGACTCCTCCTAAAATAAACCTCTATTAGATAAGAACTTAGCTGAATTGAAAAGAGTTCAAACAAAATCAAATTGGTGCAAAGGAAGAGTTACGATTAGAAGGGGAAGTTATGGCCAGTCCCATTGATTCTACAAAAATTTTATCGCACAATAAAAAAATTCTATACTTAAAAAGAGAGTTTTTAAATCCAATCTAATTAGGTTTAGGTGTCTTATTTTATTAGATTTAATTTGGATTCAAATTGAATATAATTCAAACCTGATTCGAATCGAATTCAAAAAGACTGGTTTTCCTATTCGCAATAGGATTTAAAATCCTATTCGCAATAAAATTTAACTAGGATTCGTAAATCCTAATCCAACTAGGATTTTTAAATCCAATTAGATCAAGCCTAATTAAATAAAATCAAATTGTAACTCTTACAATTAAATCCATACTACCAAAATTAGTAGGTGTCAAAATTAGTAGTACCCAAATTAGCAGGTACCAAAATTAGTAGCTATTAAATTTGTAACTTTTACAAAATTAGTAGTTACTAAATTCGATCCGAGTCTTAATTAGGTCAAGCCTCTATTGTGTGTGATATCTCAGGTTTCATTTTGTATAGTAGTGAGACATATTATGATCTTTATCATAGCATTATCAAAACCCTTTTTGATGGACCGGAACTTTTCTAACTTAACCCTAACATAGATTGTTAATCTAAAAATAATCCAAGTGAATTTTCATAATCCACCAATAACACCTAGCAGTATGTAGTGGCAATCCAGTGGAATAGAATGATGAACTCCTAAGTATAGTTATCATATGATCAAGTTCCTCTATTAAAAATTCTGACAGGATGTAGGTCATGAAATCTCATCAAATCCTAGGTATCCATCATATACTAGACTTAATCGACTCAAGTCTAATCATGATTTTCATGGAAACTTTTTTCCATTATCATACTGTCGTGGCCACAAACTCAAGAACTCAGTCTCCTAGGTTGTATAGGACTATTGTTGTTCTACCGATACTGATAGATTTTTATAGGTACACTCCTAACTCCTACAGCAAACCTATTATAGCCAACATACACCACAATACCCCATATGGCTAGGAACTATGTTTATATACTTGTCAAACTATATCAATCCCACTGTGAATGACTAAGGCACCACATGTCAAAGAACTACTCACACAACTACAACTCGAGAAGTCATTGACGAGTAAATAGACATCTATATGACTTCTCATTCTTTGATCATGCTCAGTACTATTATTCTCTAATAACTACCTATACTTTTACTCCAGTATCTCTATACTGTAAACTCAAAACTTGTCTACCTGAAAGGGAAGCGATCTATACACCGATCTTAATAGATCAATCATGATCCCCGTGATGATCCAATAATCCATGGATAATTCATAGACACATAAATATGAATGGAAGAAAAAGCTCAATTTTATTAATAAAAAATTGATTGTATAATTTGATATTTCAAAAATATTATAATGTATCAGTCAAAATTGTCTTCTAGGCATACACAACTAACACTAGGTCCTAGCCGACTTCCTAGTCTAGTACTCGTGGATAAACGAAAGCCTAAAGAAGCACCTGTCGAAATGACTACCAAGCCAATCGATACGGAGATAACTTAGATCCTCCAAGTGGATAGCTCTTCAAACTTGCAAGACAGTGGAGTTGAACTCATCTTAACAAATTCTAGAGTTGTTGCTGAATATACTTTGCATTTTCTATTCAAGGTGATCAATAACCAGTCCAAGTATGAAGCTCTGCTAGCTAGGTTGAAGCTAGCGAAGGAACTTGGGATAAAGCACCTAAGGATTTTCATCAACTCGTAACTCATAGCCAGTTAAGTCACTGGTGAGTATGAGGCTCAAGATCTGACGATCGCCAAATACCTCGACATCTCTCGTATCTCTCGAGGCAAGAATGCCAGGATAGATATCCTCTCCAAGCTCGCAACCTTTGTGGATGATTTCCTCAAGTGAATATATGTTGAATACCTGGAGGCCCCCAACATCAACAACTCCAAGGAGGTCCAGCAGGTTATTCATGAGTCAAGTTGAATAGACCCATTCATCAAATACATCGCTAAAGATGTCCTACACGACAACCATGAAGAAAAAAGGTTGTTGAAACGAAGAGTCTCCCAATTTATGCTCCTAAATAGATAACTTTACAAGAAATCCTTCTTGTATTCCCTTCTAAAATACTTGAAACCAGCCACGATCGACTATGTCCTTTGAGAGATCTATAAAGGCATTTGCAAGAACCACCTAGGGGGCAGATCCTTAGCCTACAATGTGCTAAGGCAAGGGTATTACTAGCTCACTATACGAGAGGATGCAGTAGAGCTTGTCTAGAAGTGCGACCGATGCCAGTGATACTCCAATATCCAGTGGTAGCTGGCTACCCAGCTTTCTCAACTCTCCTCCCCCTAGCCATTCACCGAGATGGGGATGGACATCCCTAGTCCATTCTCCATAGCATCTGGTCAGCAAAAGTACCTTCTTGTCACTATTGATTACTTCACTAAATAGGTGAAGGTAAAAACTCTAGTACATATCACAAAGATTAAAGTTAAAAGTTTATTCTAAAAGTCAATTATCTATCAATTTGGGCTTCCCCACACCACTGTCATCGATAATGACTAGCAGTTCGATAATTGAACATTCAAGAAGTTTTGCATCGAGCTACATATCTAGCACCGATTCGTATCCATTGGTCACCCTCAAATGAACAGAGAAATGGAGGTGACAAATTGGACGATCCTTCAAGGCCACTGAACCAGATTGGACAAAGTCAAAGGCAGATGAACTAAGGAGCTACCTAGCATGTTGTGGGCATATCACACCACCCCATGGACTTCAACTAATGAAACCCCTTTCAGCCTAGTCTTTGGGATCGAGGTGATGATACCAGTCAAGATCAATCTACTAACCATACCGGTCGAGCGCTATGATGAGTCTAGCAACCCAGTTTAGCTAAGAGCCAACCACAACCTACTAGAAGAGACTAGAGAAAAAGCTTACCTTCACAAAATACTGCAACTTCCAGATAAGTTCCAAGACCTTCTGATCCAGAGATTTTGTCTTACATCGTGCTAAAATGTCCAAACCAACTGAGTAAGTCAAGTTATCTTCAAATTAGGAGGGATCTTATCGAGTAGCAGAAGTCCTGCAAAGAGGAGCCTATCGAATCCAGTAGCTTGACAGAACCCCAGTCCCCTAAACGTGGAATGCTAACAATCTCCGGATGTACTATCAATAATGTACTTCTTTCACTTGAGAATAAAAAAAAAATTCAATAGAGTTCCCAGGTCTCCTCCTAAGTACAGGAGCTTCTGGTTGACCAATCATTTGTCAAAGTAAGGATTGCTCACTCCACAGCACCGTCTCCTTATCGATCGACTAGATACTGGTCGATGTAAAGACAGGTCACTCCACATCACTATTGCCCTGCGGCCAGCTAGGTATTGGTCGATGAAAAGATAGATCACTCCTCAGTACCATCATCTCGCTAATTGACTAGACATTGGTCGATATAAAGATGGGTCACTCCTCAGCATCATCATCCTACTGGCCAGCTAGGTATTGGTCAAAGTAAAGATGGGTCACTTCTCAACACTGTCGCCTTACTGACCAGCTAGGTATTGGTTGAAGTGAAGACGAGTCGCTCCTCAGCACCATCGCCCTACCGTCCAACTAAGCATTGGTCAAAGTAAGGACAGGGTTACTTCTCAGCACCAATGCCCTACCAGCTAACTAGATGTTGGTTGACGTAAAGACAAATCGCTCCACAGTACCATCATCCTGTTGGCTGACTAGATGTTGGTCGATGAAAAGATGGGTCACTCCACATCACCGTCACCCTGCCAGCCAGCTAGGCATTGATCAAAGTGAAGACGGGTCACTCCTCAGCACCGTCGCCCTACCGGCCAACTAGGCATTGGTCAAAGTAAGGAGGGGTTGCTTCTCATCACCATCATCCTACTGGCCAACTAGATATTGGTCAATCTAAAGATGGGTCACTCCACTGCACTGTCATCCCATCAATCAACTAGCATTGGTCGATGAAAAGATGGGTCACTCCACAGCACATCATCTTGCTGGCCAGCTAAGCATTGGTCAAAGTGAAGACGGGTCACTCCTTAGCACTGTCTCCTTGCCTGGCCAGCATTGGTTGAAGTAAGGACGGGTCGCTTCTTAATACTATCACCCTACCGGTCAACTAAATGTTGGTTGATGTAAAGATAGATCGCTCCATATCACCATCGCCCTATTGGCCGACTAGACATTGGTCATGAAATGATGAGTCGCTCCACAGCACCGTTGTCCTGCCAGCTAGCTAGGCATTGGTCAAAGTAAAGATGGGTCGTTCCTCAACACCATCACCCTATTGGTTAGCTAGGCATTAGGTGAAGTACAGATGGGTCACTTCTTATCATCATTGCCCTACTGGTTGACTAGACATTAATCAATGTAAAAATGGGTCACTCCATAGCACCATTGCCTCACCGGCTAACTAGGCATTGGTCGATAAAAAGATGGGTTGCTCCTCAGCACCATCATCCTACCAACCAGCTAGGCATTAGTGAAAGTAAAGGCAGGTCACTCCTTAGCATCGTCGCCCTGTCAGCTAGCTAGGCATTAATTGTCGATGAAAATACAGGTCACTCCTCAGCACCATTGCCCCACCGACCAACTAAACATTGGTCAATGAAAAAATAGGTCACTCCACAGCACTGTCATCTTATCGATCAACTAGGCATTGGTCAAAGTAAGGATAGGTTGCTTCTCAGCACCGTCACCATGCCGACTGACTAGACATTGGTCAATGTAAAGATGGGTTGCTCCACAGCATTGTTACCCTACCGAACAACTAGGCATTGGTCTAGGTAAAGGTGGGTCATGCTCTTGCATGACCCATCTATTCGATCAACCAAATATCGATTGAGATTCAGGTAGATTGCACCCCCGTACCATCATCTCTCTAGCTAATTTGTGCTTGGATGGAATAAAGATGGGTAAGTCTATTTACCACCATCTCCTATCTATTCGACTAGGAGGCAACCATGTTGTGAACGACTACGACCCCTACGTCTTCGTCATCATCAATGAGCTCCTAAACTTTATTGGCCGATTTTCCACAAGTTAGACTCTATCTTGTGGATGGTTTTACAATCGAGTCCTACTCTACGGTTGACTTCCTATAGACTAAGTCCTATTCAGAAACTAGCCTTTGTAGCAGCAATGTGACCACAAGACCTAGACAAAGTTTGGGTGCTACCCTACTTGGTCAAGGTTATCTCAACTAAGTTTCTTGGTAACATTCAATGCCACAACATTTATCTGTGCAGCCTAGAATTCAACATCAAATTTGATAAAGGGACTTCCATAATGAAGAAGTATTTTCTTAAAATTAAGTCTTTACAAACAGGGGCCATGTCCGAGTACAAAATGAGAAAGGAAAAAGAGGTAGAAATCACTTTTCATGATCACCAGCCGACATGGAACCAGTCTTGATGACTTCTACCACTGCATTAATAATGGCCTCTATCTCAGCCATTGTTTTGGCCACTATTTCCTTGATATAAGCTCCTTCAACTCTAGCGGTGATTGCCTCACCAATTTGTTCTGCAGCCTTTCTAGTTCTGGTTCCTTAGGTGGCTCCGGCAACAACTTTCTTGGCTTCCTCGTCCTCTCCTTCCTATGGCCCAGGTTCAATGGCTACAATCTTGCTCAGATCCAGCAAATTGAAGGCCTCAAAGACCTTCCTCTTATACTCCTCAAATCCTTTCTGAACGACATCACATGCAGCTTCACCGACTTTGTTTTTGAAGTCAACTGAATTCTTGTAATATTCTATGACCCTCACATCCTCTACCTTACTGCCTGAGCCACGAGCTTGGTAGTCATGGCCTTTTCCTTGGCTACTGTGGCTCTACCTTTAGGTCCTTGAAGCTTGGGATTGGCAACAGTAAGTTAGCCCTCCAGCAATCTAGCCTTAGAGGTAGCCTTGAAGTATCCATTCTCTAAGAGAGTTATGTAATCCTCTTTCTTGGTGATGTCCTTTTCATTCTCTTTTACCTAAGCTTCCAAGTCCCAAATAGTTTTTAGGGAGGCATCAAGTTTCTCCTTCAGCTTATTCTCTTGGCCCTAAATCACTAAGACCTCCTCCTCCATGGTCTTTGCCTGTGCTTTGGCAAGTTTGGCACTGCTTTTGAAGGAATCCTGTAGCTCGGCTGACTTGCAACATGCCTCCTTGATAATGAAGGCATCATGCACAAACTGCAAGAAAAGAAAAGCGTGTGTTAAGCATTCGGCTACCCAAGTCACAAATCAAGTAGGAAAAAGAAATTACTTACCCTGAGAACTTAGGGAAAGAGATCAAAGAATCTCATCAACCGAATGGATCATCCTTTCCTCCAGGTCACAGGACAGGAGGATCGGTCGAGAAGCTTCTCGGCTAGCCCGTTATCTTGGAAAATAGATGAGCTTGACATCATGGTCCCTGTCATCCGATAAGTCTCCACCATCTTAGGAGGGGCCTCCTCATGCACAGAAGGGCCAGCCTCCACCATGGATGGCGATGCAAGAGGAGCAGGGGGAGTGGGTGGCCGAACTGAAGGCAACACCAAAGTAGTTATCAGATCAGGCAGTAGCAGTAAAGTAGATGATGATGATGGTGGGGCATCTACTACCTCGTCCCTGGCACCAAAGGCCTCTTCAGGCTAAGGTGTGGAAACCTCTCCTGACCGAGATTCAAAAACCTGAGCTAATTCAAGCGATACCATGTGGGGCTTCTTCGCCACCACATTTTTTGACTTCTCAGCAGCTATCCTCTTCTAGCTTATCTCCTTCAGATTTTTCATGGAGAATTTTATATCTACAAAAGCAACGTCACCAACCTGGTTAGATCCAAATAGTGAATGGAAGAAAAATACTAATACACTCACATAGAGCTTGCACCAAGCTCATGTCAGTGTCAAACAAGTTTTGTTCTGACAAAAAGTCCCATTCTTGAGGAATCTTTGAACTAAAAAGTTGGTCGAATACCTCCAAATTGTCTAGATCCACCTCGACATTTTTGTTTAGAGGGACACGTCTAGATTGCTCCAAATCCAAATTACCCCTTCATAAAAGGTGAAGAAGAACTAGTTTTTCCAGCCTTTGATGGATGTAAGCAAGTCAAAATGGATGGCTCTATCCTGTTCGAGGTTAATGATCCACCACCCACTCTCTGTGGGGTCCTGTTTCAAGGAGTTAATTTTTTGAAATAGGAAAAATCTAGCGACAATCCCATGAAAATGGCAAAGTACTATGAAAGAGTAGACAATCCTAAAGAACTTTGAAGTAAGTTGGGCCGGAACGAGTCGATAGTGGTCCAAAAAGCTACAAATAAGGGATAGAAAGGCAGACAAAGGCAAGCATGGAAAAAGCCCTCATACAAGGCAATTACCCCTTCGTGGTCTAAGGTCACCCTATCATTTGGGTTAAGGGTAGAGATCCTAATTTGGTTGGGGACTCCATACTTCCCTCGAAGGTGGAGGATGTCTTCTCTAGTCATGGTTGAAGCCAGGCCTGCCAGACCCGTAGGTGCCAGAGCTATGGCCTCCAAAGCAGGAGGAATTGAAGCACTTGGCCCAAGTAGTTGACAAGTCCTATGCACCATCTTAAAAGGAATATCATCTTCCTCATGGTCCAAGGAATATCATCTTCCTCATGCCCTATCTAAAGAAGGTTCCCCAAAGCTACAGAGCTCAGAGACATGGCTCACCAAGTGGCTCTCACCCTTGGATGAGTTCATGTCAATCGAAAAGGGGAGAAAGAAGGCAAGAGGCTAGACCAAGAAGAAAACCTAATGAATGGCAAGGACCATTGGATGCAACCTCATCTAAGAAACCCTATGGAAACCCTTATAGAGGACAAGCAAGGATAGAGAGAAAGAAGAAGGACCAACCTGGTGTAGAAGGAAGCGCTCGGGGTGATCTATGTTCGAAGCCCTCTTTCCCACTCTTCTCTGCAAACTGGTAAAGAGAAGGACTCTTCAAAGGTAATGAAAAGCCCTCTTATGCCAGGCCTAATAGTTGGATACAAGCATCAACCCATGTGTACCCTTAAGATGTGGTCGCATGGCAAGCATCCACCTAGAAGCATCACATCACCTCGAGCCATTCTCAAGCTCATTTATTTGTTGCTAGGGGGGTGAGTGAATCATTTTAAACCATCACCCTCGAAACATGCAGCGACTTCTCACTGGCCAAGGGAAGACATGCAAGCCACCTGACGTGCTAGAGATTAAATAATCCTTTGATGCTGTACGTCAGCATTTTTCTCTCCCCCACAACCAGAATGCCAAGATAATTGGTGATGGTCCATTGGAAAGGCTATAGAATGTCCAGGACATACCTAAGTCGATTCGATCCCCGAAGCTACTAAGCTGGCTATCCCCTTCTCTCAAAAACAATAATGACATTTCTAAACTTAGGAGGGGGGGCATCTGATGTGATAATTGTTGATGTGGCCTCAATAACCTCCCAAATGACCATTTGCACCACCGGCTACAACGAATTTGGGCACCCAACTTGGAGTAGCAAAGCTATTGGCTAGGCAAGGACGATGGAGCCAACTAGTTACTCACTAAGAGTGAGTTAGCAATAGGGTCCACTAACTAGCTGGTCCCATCCAGATCGATTAGCTGCTTTTAGGCTGAGTAGTGGAGACCCACCTACTTCGTCTAGCTAAGTGTTTCACCTCGTGCACCATCGTTGACTTCCTATCCGGCCCGACTGGCTAATCAAATGCTTTAACCTAGCTGGACGCATGGCAAAGTCCATTCACCTACTCGGGGCTTGCAATGCCTAAGTAGCTATGCACCCATCCAAGTACAGCCAACCTAGCAAAAATCATGGTAGACAAGATTCCAAAGAATCCTGACACTATAACGAAAAGATTTCAGTGGTAAAGATTCCAGGGAATAAGATTCTACCACTTTAGCCAAGTTTGTTATACCTGTCAGAAATGGATATCCCTGCAATAACATTCTATTATGCCACGTAGCTATACAAATAGGTAAGACAGACCTCTGATCAAGGTACGTTTCAAATGTTCTCACGTGCTCTAGCTCATACTCATCGGACCATCATGGACTCTTAGCTCCGACCATTATAATCTCTTATTTTTTATCATTAACTTGAGTACCAGAATGTCTCCATCAGTATCCCCGATCTAGAGATTTTTTTGTAGATCATCAAAGCAACAGAGCAAACAATAAAAGTTTTCAGTCTCTACCAAAGAAGATCAAAGCAATCATCATCACCGTCAAAGCTTAATGATAGATGATCAGACAGCAATAGAAGCTATTGTGAGTTGCTTTTTTTGTCCATCTCTCCTAGACATGCCTTAGCTTGCATCGGGCCCAAGCCACTGGCAAGTGGACAAGGACCTGGAATCCACCAAGCTAAGGGGTGCTCCTGTTCAGCCAATTTTTTTTTTAATCTCTAGTTAACCACTCATCACTGTTGTTCAATGTATTTTTCTTTGTTCGGACCTCCGGCTATGTCATTATCCCCTGTGGACCTATGGTCTTGATGGATTGCCACCTATTAGCCATAGCCACCATCAAGTCCACCTGTGCCCTTCCTCCTCATCCTCTATTTTAGAAATGGACATAGGCGCTAACTCCACTAATTAGTAAAAAGAAATAAAAATAGAGAGAGAGGGGGGGGGAAGAGGGAAAAAAAAATCCTTCACCTTGATCTCTCTCTCTCTCTCTCTCTCTCTCTCTCTCTCTCTCTCTCTCTCTCTCTCTCTCTCTCTCTCTCTCTCTCTCTCTCTCTCTCTCTCTCTCTCTCTCTCTCTCTCTCGTCAATGACCTATGGACCTACTAGATGGACATTCTATTACATTGGTTGACTATAATAAAGGCTTCTAACTATTGGCATTTATGTGGCTACCTAGCTTTCACCTAGTAGCTCTAAAATCTGGGCCATATCAATATCTATAAAATTACATATGAATCCTTGGAATATATTAAATTATAAAATTATTTATTAATTTTTAAAAATTATTTATCTAAAAACAAATAATTGAAGAGAAAATATTTTTTTTGTAATTAGTTGAAATTTTTTTTCTAAAAAATGATACTAAAAAAATTACTATATTTAATTAGAGATAATTCTGTATAGAAATATGATCAAATTTATAAGTATATCCATCAATAAAAAATAATTTTTTAATATTAAGTATTATCTTATTCAATCAATTTTTATATAATGATTATAATTATATAATCATTTGTATAATATCATTTACATTTTAATTATTTTGTAAAAGTTCTTTATTAAATAAATTTAGAAAGATATCAAAATAAATTCAATAATCCTAAATAAACTTTATTGGACATATTTTTGTCAATATTAGATTACCATCACTTAAAAATTTATAAAATATCAATCTTCCATGATATTTGCTTTACCTTCTTTCTCTGAAAAATAAGTATGGGATCCATCACTTTTTTATCATCTCTCTCCTCCACTTTCTATATTAAAAATAGTAATTTAATATAAGATTTATTTTTTCATGACAAATTATCCCTAATCAAATGAATCTTAAATTATAACTAATCCTTGATAATTACGTTCACCATGTTCAGACCCACTTAGAGCCACCAAATGCCATGACCTAGTCAAGTGTCCTTTTTTTTTCCTCTCTTGAAATTTTAACACTATTTGAATTATTGGATATTAATTAATTGGATTTGCACAGCATTGAATAGGCTGAGTTGATTCACATAGCTGAATTTCTCAGGTTCAATATGTGAGGCCCACCTTTTTGGGCCAACCTATTCGGCCTAAAACATGAGTTAGGAAAAGATGACTCCTAATAGGGATTTCCTTCTTCTCCTAGTCTAATGGAAAGAGAACTCTTCCTCATATAGTCCAACAAGGAACAAGTTTTTAGATTGCTTGAATCTTATTTTAAAAACCATGGTTTTGCCTAAAAAAAAAGTTCTCTAACTTTTTCATGCTCGTGATTTCTCGATTGAGCCAGAATTTTACTCTTTTTATCAGAGGAGTTCACCATGATTTCGGGCATGAGACTTCATCAGTGATGAAAATAAGGTTACTAAACCTTCCTCCTTTCTTCATCATAGTCTTTGGGATGCCACTGCCACTCGGATTTGGGGGATTTGGTTGAAATGGGGTTACTCTATTATATTTTTCTTCTATATATTGTTTTGGTTCTAATTGAGTTATCATTATTCGAAGATGGCACCTTCAGAGCTCTAGTTGAGCCTTCAACAACCATGGATAGAGCTCCATCACTCACCAGTAAGCTAACTGATCATTTTTTTCTCTATGTAGGATTAAAACTAAATCAGATACTAGTATATCCATATCTATATTTGTTTTATTTGATGAATATAGATATGAATATGAATTTTAATTGGATATAAAAATTCATATCCATATTTGTTTTAAATAAATTTGGATATAAGTCGGATACAAAAATTCATATTCATATTGATATAGACATTAATCGGATATAAAAATTCATATCCATATTTATTTTAAATAAATTTGGATACAAATTGGATACTAAAAATAATGATATAAATATAGTTATAAGTTAGATAATTAAATTGTATAACTATAAAATCAAAGATATTATTAAGTGAAGGGTTAATCAAGTTAATAGCATATTAATATGCTTATATATTTTTTAAAAAAATTAATAAGTATTATAAAAAATTAAATAGAATTATAAACAGAATCGAATATTCGAATATGGATTGGATAGTTGTCTATCTATATCCATATCCATTTTTTTTATAAATATGTATATACGAATAGATTTGGATATGAAATTAGATTGGGTCAAATATTATCCATACTACTTTCATCCTTATCTCAATTTTGAGCCGATCTATGATCAGTTTCATTGATTTTTCTTTCACCCTCGACCATGTGGTTCCTGTTGCCACCAGGATCTTCATTGGAAGTCTACCACTGCTACTAGCCACCATTGTAGATCACCGACCCTAGCCTGTCTATTATTGTATTTGGTAAGAAGAGAGGGTGGGAGTTTCCTTGTTTCGAAGAAGAGATGAGTGCTCTCTCTTCTTTTCTCTTTCTTTTCCCTCTTCTTTCTCTCTTTCTCTTCTTAACCATTTTTCTTTCTTCTCGTTTTTCTTTCTTTACTTGGTTCCAAGGATTCTAATAGATGATTTCATGCTTTTTTGTGCTAGATCTAGATTGACCTTACTGAAAGGGGGTCTTGACCCTTTTAGTGGCCATGCAGTTTATTGGCTTCCAACTTGACCTTTGCTAAGCACCCTTGGGTTCCATTATCTCCAATTTCTATTGAGCTATATCCGAGACTCTTGTGAATTCTATGTTGATTCTAGGGAGGGCTCCTAGACAGTACTATAGGCAACTACCCATATCTTAACGGTCTTTATCTTATTTTTCGTTGGCTCTCCCTAGACACACCATCAACAACCCCTAATTTAATATCCTTTCCTTGATTAGATGCTTATTTATTAGTTTGTAGAATTTGACTACACTATTCTGGTTGATTAGAGTTGCTAGATATCATTACCTAGTTAGCCTCATCCTTTGCGTGCCTATCTTGTTTGATGATAAACACTAGTTTTTGCTTGGAGAAGTGATTGATTTGATGAGAAGACATTAAATGAGAGGATTTGCACTGATATCTAAATCAAGGTAAATCTCTAAATTTTTATTTATTAATTAGTTATATATTAGGTAATGTCAAGAAATTTGGGATTAAGAATGATTTGAAAATTATAGTTTTAAAAATAGGAATCTAATAATAATTTATTATTTTATATGCTGATGGTTGATTAAGGATGCGTTGCAATTATATCAATTGATTAGATAAGTAGGCATAGACAATTAAATAATTGTGACCAAGTTTATCATTAATTGAGATAAAAAATTTTATATGTGATCACTATCACAGATATTATTTGCACCGTTGGATTTGTATCGCTGGCTTTATATCATTGGATTCATATTGGTAGATTTGGCATTTGCATGAGACATTATTATTTTTATATCATTTTTTGGCATAAATACATGACATGCTAACTATATATATATATATATATATATATATATATATATATATATATATATATCAATGATTAATGATGCAATTATATAGAAATGATAAGCTTATCTTGAACATACTATTAAATTGAAATTGATTTGATGAAACTAACATGTAATAATCAAATAGATAAGAAATGATTTAAACTAATCTCATCATGGGAGCATATGCATATGATAGTTTCTATGGATTTATATGTGGGATAGCCTCCCGGAGTTCATTTCAAATTACCTCCTAATATTTAAATTTGAAATTCTACATAGAATAGCTTCTATATATAGGTTTGTTAACGGTTGATTAGTAATATTTAAATTTGAAATTTTAAATATTAAGCTCATAGAGTCTGACTAGGGCCTAGTATACCAAGCTCGGACTATATCCCTGAAGGTGATCAATTAGGACTTGCACATCAAGATATTGGACACCTCTTGCAGTATCATGAGAGTTTTAAAGCTCTCCAGGTAGTCTCAGGGATCGATGGAGTCATCGTGGGTCTTCATGGATGATACCTTGAAATAGCGAGAGATAGGCTCTTGCATGATTGCCCTTATTTTTATAGTCTTTAACATGAAGAGCATTTCATCAAGAATCCAACGGTCTAAACCATATATAAAATGAAGCCATGTAGCCTTTCCAACTCGTATTTAACTATAGATCAATTTTTAGCCATTCGATCATATACGTCGTATCCCATATCGCACTAAACAGTCCTAGATGAGTCGGATCACGCTTGCACTGTCAGATCGAGGTAGGGAATGCGTGCGGCTGCTCGTGTGGCAGACGTGCATACATCGTGTAAACTCACTCGTAGACCGCTAATCCCATCGGTGGTGGACCGCATCTTCCCTGCGTTATAACATCTCCCGGTCCACCAAAAGCCGCAGGCTGAGAGGTGGGCCGCGCCTGGCCTATTGGCCTGCCTGCTGAGAGCCAATTTCTTTTTTTTTTCTTTTCTCCAACAATTCATGATGCATGGGAATCAGATATGCATAGGGACGGCAAAAGCCATGTCTGCATTCTTTTGACGGGACATAGCTTTATTCTCAGCAAAGGAGAACTATTTGATGGATAAAGCCAGAGGAGTGGCTACGAGAATCCAGAGAAAAGTAAGGAAAAGGAGAAGAAGAGTCATGAAACCTGTAATTTTAGTTTGAAATTATGATGCCAAGCAACATGTCATAGATTAATTGGCATCGCATGTTTACGGTTATTCAAAATTTTTTAATTTCACATTGGGAGGATTAAGATTTTTTTTTTTTTTTTTTTTTTCGAGACTCATGATTGCAACTATAAATGGCCAGTACATTCTGCCGTAGAAGCAGCAGTAATTATTATAGGTGTTTAACTTTCTGATGCACCAAGTCTATTTTCTTTAATGTTTTCTGAAGACAATCAAGTAAGTGCGGTCCCATGTCACGCTATATGATTTATATCGGATCGATATTGATGGTGATTTCTGTCTTTTACTTCTCACTCATTGGGCTCGAGTTCTAGAGAGGTAGAATAGTAGCTCATCCTATATTCTCATTAAAAATTTGGGTGAACGAGAAAGGTAACAACTTATAGCTTTATTCAAAAAAAAAAAAAAAAAATCAAAAAATATTATTTGTGCTTTTTTGATTCATTATAAATGTTTAAAACCCTTCTAGTGTACAAGTAATGTGAACTGAACCTAAGCCAGCATGAGCTCTTACATAATCTCTGTATTTAAGCTATGTTATTCTTAACAAGCTAAGACTTCGAATGTAATCAAATCTAATCATAGATACTACGATCAATTTATCCCCGATTCAAAAATATTGATGCTAATGTCTCTTAGTTACATGGGCTATAATTGGACATCCTTTGATATCACTTAATTCGTCATACTTCGATCCATTATCACAAACCAGGCACATGACAAATGTTTATACATCTGATAGGGTTCGACCTCATAAAACATAAAATGTTTGTCGAAATTTATTAATTTCAAAAAAAAAAAGATCCTATCAGGATTATTGCAAAAGGAGGGGGGCTTGCCAAAATTGCATGATTTAGGACTCGCAATTTACAGGATGCCAATTGGGAAGAGGATCCAGTTTTTGAAATTAAGAAATTTTAGCATGCATTGCTGGATTTATAGGGCCAAAACCGACGAGACAAAATGGACCCAAGAGAGTCATATTCATCGAATTTACTGACTAGAATTACCGATTTCAAGCTTTCGACGCTTTAGCACTGTAATGCAACATAAAATGTCTATAGTTGGCCTTGCCAAGGTTAGTTATCAAGCTTTTGTAGCTTCAACTTAGAGCAGATTGTGAAGCCAGGACCAGTCCTGTTCGAATGTGGCAAGCGAGTGCTCGGCTCTGTTTCCATATTCTCGGTTCATCCAATTGTTTCCAAAATGCCATCTTGAATTCTTCTCTTCAGTGCACTTCTCATCTATTTGAATATATAGTCTTATCAACACTCATCCCTGGTAAAACAACAGTTATATAGGGTAGATTGCAAAGATAGGTTCATTCCTTGGGCAAACAGAATGTTGAGGGAACCAACTAATAGATGTTGACACGGAATAATTAGTTCTTCCTTTATTGCTGATTCCTTTGAAAGGAACTGAGGGGGCACCACCTGATTGAAGAATTGCCAAGCTACGTTGGACCACACCATCGCCAGTGGAACCCCGAATCTTGTTCCGTGTCGATCACGGCTGCAAGCACTGGGCTACCGCCCGGTTTGCAAAGATTATAATTTAAATTATTCCCCAGAGTGTGGTCTACGAAAACTTCCTTGCCGGTACAATTTAGTTCTTGTGCTGATCACCAGTTCCAACAAGTTTCTTCGATGTTTCCTCCGATTTGGGATGTTCCAAAACACTTTAATTTCTTTGTTTTTATCTATCAGCAACTGGCCATTATATGTCTGATGCCCGTTGGAATTTTTACCGCTGAAGGGTTGCTATTGTTGACCGGATGGTCACCATCTTTGATTAGTTAACCAGCCGTGGAGGACTCTGTAAATACGAATTTCCTTCTCGTTCAAACGTTTATATCTCACCATTATCTTATCATTTTACCACCATATCTCCACCCCCAGGCAAATCTTCATGGTTGGGATTATGTGCTTACAAAAATGCTGATACAATTGAAACATGAAGGATAGGCTTGTTGGAATTCTTAATACCAAATAATTAATTTCAGAAAATATGAAATCTGATATCCCGATTTTAGTTCAATTAATTTTTTTTTTTTTATTTTATTGGTCACATCAGCTGGCAAAAGAAGAAGTCTTCGGCTTTGTATTACCATCTTAATTCGAAGACATAGCCTAACATCTTTCTTTATGATTATGAGCCAAATTTATCCATATCTTCGGCTTCGTATTATTATCTCGGTCCGAAGATCATGCTTAATATTTATGGCTTTATGTCCGTTCTGGAAGATATTATTAACTCTGGATCTTCGGCTTCGTATTATTATCTCAATCCGAAGACCATACCTAATATTCATGGTTTCGTATCTATGATCCAGGAGATAAGTTTGTTTACTGTCTTCGACTTCGTACATCCACCTTGATTCGAAGACTTCACCTCCCAGGCGAATATCTTCGACTTTATTCTCTCAATATGATCCGGAGACTGTAAGTGTTTATTTTTTGTTACATCTAAAAGAATCCGAAGTGTGAAGCTAACATTCCCTTCAGGAGCGCTACTAAAGAGAATGTAAAGCTCACTTCGGATCTATGCTTAAAGAAAGAAGATTCTGGAGTATGTGGATTTCTTGGACAAACAGTTAAAATCTATTTGGGTTGTTGCAACCACCCACATGGTCCGAAACCTTAGGTTGAATAAACCCCGAGTATAACGGCTTTTTCGACAGCCACTACTTATAGTTATGAAGTGGTTGCGTTCGTCAACCTTCATAACCGTAAGTAATTACGTTGGAGCCTATAAATACTGGTAAAAGGGGACACTCAGGAGGGCCTTTTTTCTCTCTCTTTTTCTTGGTATTTGCGAATTTCTCTTTTCCTTCTTGCTTTTAAAACTCTCCATGCTGCTGTTGCCTGGGCTCTTTCTGACTTAGGCATCGGAGTGTCCCCCACCGGAAAATCTCCGGTCATGGACTTCTTTTGCAGGTACCGGTCGACGGCGATCCGACGGAAGAACCACTACATCTGGTCAACAAATGTTCAGTATCAACAGATTGGCGCGCCAGGTAGGGGAAGAAATTTGATTCCTCTGTTTTGAAGGAGAGTTTATGCTGGGCAAAAATGGTGAAAGGAAAAAACAAGAACGCTTCTACGAGTCAGGAGCAGCAGGCTCCTCCGTCAAACGAACCTCCGATCAGTATTCTTCCGGCCGTTCAGGGATCACCGCCTCCTATGATAATGGTGGAGAAGCAGCAATTCGAAAGTATGGTGAACAAGGTAGAGGCCTTGACGGCGCTAGGCAGCACTTGCATGGTGCTGCAGCTCAAAAATAATGTCCTCACTCTGTTTCGCAATCTGGCTGTCCACCTGAGAGGGAGAGAGATCAACGCCGAGAAATCACCCCCAGCTTCTCACAGATCCGATCATCTCGTGGCTGCTACACCTCTCTGCTAGATCAACAATCGGAGAATCATGCTGAAAAGAAGAGGGTCCGACGATCTCCCTCTGTTTCTTCTAGACGCTATGTGCCAGAAAGTTCAATGCAGAAGGAGATCATGAGGTGCAGGAAAAATTTAAGGTTATGCAAGCACAGATAGCAAGAATTTCATAACTAAGAAGAAATGACGAGGTTGTGACCTTCAACTCTCAACCCCCTTTTTCTGATAAAATTATAGATGAAATCATCCCTAGGCATTTCAAGATCCCACAATTTGAGGCCTACAATGGGACTTCAGACCCCCTTGACCATCTGGGGAGCTACAAAGCATATATGATGGTGCAAGGAGCAACTGGCGCTCTCTACTGCATTGCTTTTCCTGCTACTTTGAAGAAATCCGCTCGAATGTGGTATTCGAGCCTACCTCCGAACTCAATTCATTCCTTTGCTGAGTTAGAGCGGTAATTTGTCTCGCACTTTAGGACGTGCCAGAAGATGCCGCGCAACATTGACAGTTTGTTTCTTCTCTAACAACAAGAAGGAGAAAGTTTGAAAGGATTTGTCCACCGTTTCAATTCGGCCACTTTGGAAATTCTGAACTTGAATGAGCATGTGGCCATGTCTACCTTGAAGAAAGGCTTAAAATCGTCCAGGTTCACTTTTTTCCTGGACAAATGATTCCCAACGAGCTATGCCGAGCTGTTGGCAAGAGCTCAGAAGTATGCTGCTACCGAGGAGCAAGCGACAAGCCGAAAACTGGCGGAAGAGAGATTCCCTTTTAAGAAGAAAAGTATTAGGGAACCGAATGCACCATCTTCTAACAACACTTCGATTTCTAGGCGCAGCCCCAAGTCTAGAAACAGAACAACCGATTCGACGCCTACACACCCCTCAACTTGCCTAGGGAGAAGATTCTGCTGGAAATTGAAAAAGAAAACTATTTCCAAAGGCCACGTCCCCTGAAGACACCGGCAAAAGCAAGGGACAAAAGCAAATACTGCCGATATCATCGAGATCATGGCCATAACACTGAAGAATGTTTCTAGCTTCGGGATGCCATCGAGGATTTGATAAAAAGAGGATATCTGGGAAAGTATGTCAATCGCCCAGAGTCTCAAGCCGAAGCAACTGCCCTTCCAAGAATATCCGAAGAAGCTGATTTGCCTCACCAGAAGCCAACCGGTGGAGATGTTGGGATGCTTCATCGGTCATCGGCATGGAATATAGAAGCTGAAGAAAATGTCCCGAAGAGGCTTAAAGGGAAAAATTCTATCACCTTTATCGATGAGGATATTCAGGATGTACAACTTCCACATGACGACCCTATAGTGGTCTCGGCAGTAATTGCCAAATTTGATGTAAAAAGAATATTGATTGATAATGGAAGCTTAGTTGATGTGTTGCTGTATGATATTTTTCTTCGGATAGGATTGTTTGGACGAGAATTGCGAAGATCCTTTATTCTAATAACCGATTTTGGTGGAAATTAAATTGGAGTTGAGGGTGAAATGGTCTTTCCCGTGACTTTTGGGTCCGAACCATTTCAAAGGACCCTTCCAATCAATTTTATTGTGGCCAGAACTTCTTCAGCTTATAATGCAATTTTGGGACGTCCGGCATTGAATAAATTCAGAGCCATAGTCTCAATATACCATCTGTTGGTTCGGTTTCCTACCAGGACAGGAATAGAAGAAGTAAGAGGAGATCAAAGGATTGCTCATCAGTGTCTCATGATTCAAAATAAACAAACATGCAAACCTTTGGCACTTGACCAGCTGGATCCAAGAGATGAATCCGAAGACTCTGGAGAACCAGTGGAAAAGACACTTTTCATACCATTATCCAAAGATGAGCCAACCAAGCTTTTGTAAATTGGCAGCTTACTCGATGAGGAGTCAAAGGTAAAACTAATTTCCTTTCTTCGAGATAATGCTGATATTTTTGCTTGGACAGCTTCAAACATACCTGGAATTCTGCCTGAAGTGATTATTCATTGCTTGGAAGTATCTCCCAATCATAAGCCGGTACGGCATAAGAAGAGAAATTTTGCTCCAGAAAGGTAGAAGGCAATCGATGAAGAAGTTAATAAACTCCTTGAAGCAAGCTTCATAAGAGAAGTCGAGTATCCGAATTGGCTAGCAAATGTGGTCATGGTAAAGAAATCAAATGGCAAGTGGAGGATTTGTATAGACTATACGGATCTCAACAAAGCATGCCCAAAGGACAGTTTTCTTTTGCCGAATATTGATCAGTTGGTTAATGCTACGGCTGGTCATCAAATGCTGAGCTTTATGGATGCCTTCTCAGGTTATAATCAGATCCGAATGGATCCTGAAGATGAAGAGAAGATTGCTTTTATTACAGAGAAAGGACTCTACTGTTACAAGGTGATGCCGTTTGGGTTAGAGAATGCTGGAGCAACTTTTCAAAGGCTCATCAACAAAGTCTTCAAAAACTAGATTGGGAGAAATATGAAAGCTTATGTTGACGATATGATTGTGAAAAGTCTTCATAAGTCTGATCACATCTCAGATTTAAAGGAGTCTTTTGATGCTCTCAGATGTCACCGATTTATAGAGTACAAAAGATTATCTTTTCTCTAGTGGTTACAGCGAAGCGTCTTCGACCTTATTTCCAAGCCCATCCTATTATGGTTCTGACAGATTAACCTTTAAAATCCATACTTCGTTGTCCTAATATTTCGGGGAGGATAGCTAAATGGGCTGTTAAATTAGAAGAATTTGATATTGAATATCAACCCAAATCATCAATGAAGGTACAAATTTTGGCAGATTTTATAGCTGAGTGCACATGGGGATCTGAAGAGGACCAACCAAGAGCCGAAGAGGAAGGAACCGAAGACAATCCAGAGTTTATTTAGATGTTGCATGTCGATGGTGCTTCGAACGCTAATAGTTGTGGTGCAGGTTTAATTCTTGCTGGTCCGAATGGATAGGTTATTGAATATGCTCTTCGATTTTCTTTTCAAGCATCGAATAATCAGGCAGAGTATGAGGCACTCATTGCTGGACTTAAAATCTCACAAAAATGGAGATCAAAAGGGTCAAAGTTTTTTCTGATTCACAGCTGGTAGTGAATCAAGTAAAAGGTGATTTCGAAGCTCAAAATCCAAATATGATCCAGTACCTAGAAAAGGTCCGAAGGCTGGCATCTAGGTTAGAATATTTTGAGATTGTCCAAGTGCCAAGGACAGAAAATTCTCGGGCAGATACTCTTTCAAGACTTGCAACCACTACACCGGATTCTCTTGGGATGACATATATGGAATATCTTGAAGACCCCAGCATATTAGAATCATCAGCTGAAATCTGTCAAGTTGAACATGAACCTTCATGGATGAATCCGATTCTCCAATTTTTAAAAGAAGGTACCTTGCCCGAAGACAAGTTGGAAGCCCAACGACTTCGATGGACGGCCTCTCAATACGTTATCTTGAATGGAGCATTGTATAAGAGGTCTTTCACACAATCTTTGCTAAAATGCTTAGGCCCATCCGATACGGATTACACACTCAGGGAAGTGCATGAAGGGATATACGGAGACCATTTGGGGACAGATCTTTTGCATACAAGATAATCCGTAAAGGTTATTATTGGCCAACCATCTAGACGGATTCCGCGGAATTTTTTCGAAAATGTGATAATTGTCAGAGATATGCCAATGTACAAAGGCGACCTGCTAATCAGTTGACTCCGTTAACGGCTCCCTGGCCTTTCGCACAATAGGGAATGGACATTCTTGGTCCATTTCCTCCAACTTTCAGACAGCGGAAATTTCTCATTATGGCCATTAATTATTTCACTAAATGGATCGAAGCTAAAGCATTAGCACAGATTACTGAGGCCAAGTTGAAAGTTTCGTAAGAAATTTCATCATCTTCCATTTTAGAATTCCTTATTCTATTATAACTGACAACGGGAGACAGTTCGACAATCCGAAATTCAAAAACTTTTGCACTCAGTATCATATTCTACACAAACTTACTTCGGTAGGGCATCCTCACTGTAACGGAGAAGCCGAAGTGACCAACAGGACTATTCTTCATGGTTTAAAAACTAGGTTAAATGATGCTAAGGGATCATGGGCTGATGAATTGAATTCGGTTCTTTGGATATACCGGACCACTCCCAGGACGGCCATTGGTGAATCTCCCTTTCAATTATCTTATGGTACCGAGGCAGTTCTTCCCGTAGAGGTCTATTTATAGTCTCTACTGATTGATCGGTTTAAAGAGCCCAAAAACTCTGAGCACCGAAGAATTGACTTAGATTTGTTACAAGGCACACGGCTCCAGGCACAGTTAAAGATGGCTATGTACCAGCAAAAAGTTGCAGGATACTACAATTCTCGTGTAAAAAAATGGATCTTTCTCCTTGGAGATCTAGTTCTACGAAAGTCTAAAGTATCAAAGCCAACAGAACAATGTAAGCTTTCCCCTACATGGAAAGGGCCATACCGGATCAAAGAGGTCGTTCGACCTGGAACTTGTCCGTTGGAAACTTTGGGAGGTGTTCCATTATCTCGACCTTGGAATGTACAAAATCTCTGAAAATATTATCAATAAAGGTTTCATTCAAGGTCATCAATACAGTTTGATCTGTTTATCTTAATAATTGCTTAAAAGCATAATGGTGTTCTCTGTGATCAACCGTATGACATACTAAGGTAAGCACAATTAGCCTATCTTATTTCTATCATATAAAGACATGGGGATGATCTCCGGATCTACCTCACGAAGTGCCGAGTTGGACTTAAAACAGTCTATCTTAATCAAAAAGGCATGAGGATGATCTCCGGATCTACCTCACGAAGTACCGAGTTGGACTTAAAACAGTCCATCTTAATCAAAAAGGCATGAAGATGATCTCTGGATCTACTTCACGAAGTGTCGAGGTGGGCATGATCAATCCGTCTTAGTCCCAATGCAAAAAGGCATGATGATGATCTCCGGATCTACCTCACGAAATGCCGAGGGAGGCCCGATCAGCCTATCTTAATTCTTAAATAATCCAAGATCTATGTTATCCTAAGTCCGAAGACTTAGTATAAATTCGAGTCTAAGAGACTTGATTATTATCTGGTATTCTTTTATCCTAAGTCCGAAGACTTGGTGTAAATTCAAGTCCGAAGACTTGATCTTTATTTGGTATTCTTTTATCCTAAGTCCGAAGACTTAGTGTATTTTCAAGTCCGAAGACCTGACTTATATTTAAAATTTTATCCTAAGTCCGAAGACTTAGTATATTTTCAAGTCCGAAGACTTGACTTATATCTGGAATTCTATTCTAAGTCCAAAGACTTAGTGTATTTTCAAGTCCGAAAACTTGATTTATATCTGGAATTCTTCTATCCTAAGTCCGAAGACTTAGTATATTTTCAAGTCTAAAAACTTGATTTATATCTGGAATTCTTTTATCTTAAGTCCGAAGACTTAGTGTATTTTCAAGTCCGAAGACTTGACTTATATCTGGAATTCTATCCTAAGTCCGAAGACTTAGTATATTTTCAAGTCCGAAAACTTGATTTATATCTGGAATTCTTTTATCCTAAGTTCGAAGACTCGATTCTTATCTGGTATTCTCTATCCCAAGTCCGTGGACTTAGTAAAAATTTAAATCCGAAGACTTTGTCATTATCTAGTATTCTTTTATCCCAAATCCAAAAAAATTATATTTCCTAGGTCCGAAGACTCGGTATTATGTGCCTCGAAATTCTTAATTATCCAAAAACTTTATACTTAAGAAATTTCTATCCATCCACATGCAATTGGAAATTCCAAAAGGGATTTTTCATTGATGACAATTTTCTTACATCCTTTCCAAAAAGAGTAGAAAAAGAAAAGTTACAAGTCTTCTATTGGAGCATCATCGATAAGATCAATAGGACATGCCACCTCTTCGGTCGTTGTTGGTGCTTCAGAGTCCTTTTGGGGTTCAGGCACAGTTAGACTTTCAAGATCAAACAGTTGAATACTTGAAATGTCCAAGTCCGGGTAGAGTTTTTGCACCTCCTCCACTCCATCGTTGAAGCCTTCTTGATGACTATGAGTCCCTGCTTCAATCATTTCGGCTTCAAAGGCTGGAGACGCTTTGTAATTCTCTATTGCCTTCCCCAGTTGATCTTTTAAAGATCGGATTTCTTCGATAGCCTCTTCTTTTATTTTGGAAGCCTCTTCGGAAAGTTTGTTAGCTTCCTTAAGTGAGGCTTCTAAGGACCGAATCTTGGCTTTCCTCTTCTTGGACCTCGTCTCTTGTTTAGAACGCTCCGATCAAATTTTTTCTATTTCGGCTTTCAGATTTTGAACCGAAGCATCACTCTGGGCGAGCTTCTCCTCCATAGCATGCTTTTGCTCTTCAACTATAGCCTTCTCGACTTCGGCCGTTTTTACTTTTTCTTTCATTTTTCTATAAGTTATTCTGAAATCGAAGATGCTTTCCTCCATATGAGTGATATCGTGCATCATTTGCAATAACGAGCTGAAAACTTAGTAGTTATAGACCTAAGTTTGACAGGGCAAGTAGATGTTTACCTTCAGTGCAGATGAGAACACCGAATCAAAATCTCTTCAATACACCGGGACTTAACTTTGTCCCAGTCTTTCGGAAGATGAGTGCGCTTCATCAGTTCTCTTGCCAATTCGGGATTCTCCAAGCCCTCTTGATCCGAGAAGATAGTAAAATCCACATTACATCCCCCCTCCGAAGTAGCGTTCCACCTAGGACCTTCTTCGGATCGGTACTTTGACCTTTCCTGACTTTTATCTTTCGGAGGGACGATCAAAGATTCTTTATTGAAAGCCACGTCGCGCCGATCCATAGTTGGCATCGGCCGAGGACTCTTCGGAGGGGGCGTCCTCGGAGATAGACTTCTGGCAGGATCAGGTGGAATTGGCGAAGCAGAAGGAACATCTTCATCTGATGCGGGCCTCATCGGAGGGATACTGGAACCCTCCTCAACCCTTCTCTTATTTCTAACTTTGGTTGTTGAAGGAGCAGCCACTGCTCTTTTCCTGGAAGCTTGCCGAACTTTTTCGAGTTATGGCTTCATTTTCTTACCTGCAATCAAGAACAAGAATCTTCGGTCAGGGACTTCTTTTGCAGGTACCGATCGACGGCGATCTGGCAGAAGAACTACTCCATCTGGTCAACAAAGGTTCAGCATCAACACTATCCATTAGATCAACTCGGTCCACATGACTCTATAGCTAGATTTTTCTTGCTCAATTTATTCTTATTTATTTATTTATTTTGATTATTTATTTGGTATATATCTATTACTATCCAAGAGCTCATACAAAATAGCTAGTTAAAATATATTATTTGGATCTCTCCATTTAAGCATGAATTCTTCTCGAGCCAAGGGTTCAAATCTAATCAAATTTAATCATAGATATTATATTCAGCTAGTGATCAATCTCGAAAGAATTCTTGTTGTAATATTTGCTAGCCATAAAAGAATTTGTAAAGATTCGAGACATCATCCAAAAAATTAATCAAAAAATATTATTTAAATTTATTAATCTTGTATAAATATTCGTAATCTTTCCAGTAAACTTGTATTCCCAGCATTATTCTTACAGTCTCGATGTTTTTAAGATGATATTGGATTCGACTTAATTTTATAAAAATAACTGCCGATAAAAAAAATTTCAAAGAATATGAAGTCACAAATTTTATATTGATATTCTATCATTGGATGATCAGAGCAATGAAATGGGCAAATATCATCTGCTTGTTTGATGCTCAATGATGTTTCCTTTATTAGCATCTTAATTATTAGATGGCTAGATTTCATCCCCACAGAAAATGATTAATGCTGACATCTTGACATGTGTAATATATGATATCAAACTTCTCTCTATCTCCATGATCAAGCATTCAAACTTTATCACTTTTACGACTGTTACGTCGGCATGATGGCCCACTTGGATGCCATCCAAGACATCACGCACCCTCATCCCTGCCGAAAGTGGAGAGCCCGCAGTTCTTTCAATATTTTAAAATAAAGGAAAGCTATGTTGGACAGAGAAATGTAAGTTCTTAAACAAAGAAAGTATTAAAGATGTGAGCATATATTTAGTTAAAATTGGCAAAATATAACTCCATCCATTATCTAATTCATGTTTGATCTCTAACGAGCAGGTTTAGATTTGGACTAAATAAATTTGGATCGTAAATAGATCAACATGTTTAAACTATATAACAATCGAGTCCGATTCGGATTCTAGCCCCCCCGATCTCTTTGACCTGTCTAATAATCAAATCAGGTCAAGCTAAATAGATTGCTTGTTCATCGAACCGGTTAACATGTCAACAAATTAACGGGTCATATAGGTTAGCATTATATAGATTAACAAGTTGAGCAGGTTACATTTTTATTCAACAGATTAAATCGGATGATCTATTTATTAAACATAATAGGTTCATGTTTCAAATACTTATTTATTTCATAAATATATACCAAGTTCAAGTTTTGAAGTTTTATTCCTTATATCGAGCAGGTCTTTGATGCTTATAGAGGATCAAAAAAATCAAGTAATATTTTCTTGGCCAATCTTTCGAGATGAGATCCTGGATCGTTACGATACCTCACCAAACTTTTCACATAATTGCATTAATCATGTTATCATTATGGTATTATTGGTTTAATCAGTGGTGCATATGGGAAGTGTGGAGACACTTCTCCCCACCTTGTCATTTCTCTTTTATTGATAGATTGTTTTTGTGCCTTTTTCTCATGCGATCAGCCTGGCCTTTTGCGCTGGCATTCAAACAAATGGGAGGCTCGGAAGGTGAAATCTGATGACCGAGACAAAAGCTAGTGCGTGGGGGAGCATCCAATACAATCCTTGTCAAAAAGTCAGTGGTGCCCAGCCGACCATGTCACCTAAATGGTCCAAAAGGCAATGGTTTCCACACACTAGATAAGGTTTTCCATGAAGAACATGGAAGTTAGGCCTCGCTATTTACTTCGTACAAAAAGGAAACGGAAAAGAAAGCGTACGCGAGGCATCAACTATTATAAATCTTTCGAGAATGGATGCATGGAAAGGAAGACAGATGATCGATGGAGGTTAAAATGCTAGCATCCTAACTTCTAGGTAGCATGTCTCGATCCTATACTTTAGAAGCCTCTTCTACTTCAGATTGCAACAACTTTGTCTTATTTATGGTCAGTAGCTCTGGAGCTGCTTTGGTTGCTCTATGGTCCTTGGTATGGTATGATTTTTGTGGAATCTATAAAGCCAAGGATGATAAGAAACAAGTGGAGACAACCAAACCCATAACTTGATTTCGTATTGATCTTATATATTTATTTTTGCTCATTTTCTTGTCATCATGTTCCAACATGCTAGAAAACCAACAATTTTTTTTTTTTTTTTTTTTTGCCGTTTTTCTACCGCGTATCTCTCTTACTGCGGAGAGATACCTGGGAAAGCCAAGCCATTTCGCCTTCCACATAAGACGATAGCTTTTAGTAATCAAACAAAGCAAGGGTGGCCTAAGTATTTGTTGTTATTGAATATTGTAGTAGGAAGCAATATTTTCAAGAAAAAATTTTTTTTTGTTATGTCATAATTTGTGAGAAAAGATTGAGTCACCCACCCGTCAAGCATCGGTTGCCACACTTATTCCATTAAATGATGCAAACACTACCGTCAAATACATCCGATCTTGAGAAATATGTGCAAATGATTTAAGCTAGACATTCATTTTATGGTATAATAAATGTACTCTCATCTTTTAACTAGAAAAATGCCAATAGCTTCGGTAGAATAGAATAAGTGAAAAAAAAAGTATTTCTCGTACAAAAGGAAAAGAGTAAAATTAATAGGAGAAGAGAACTTAATATTTCATTTAGATTTTTACAGCTCTCTTGATCCAAGATGGTTTAAGCACATCTCCTTATATAGAAGATTGTTGCCTGGTGATGAAGCAATCCAAAAGGGGGGGGGGTGAATTGGGTTTTATAAAAACTTTTTGAACTATTTCAACAAGTATGTACTAATTGCAATTAAGTGCTTGTGTTTTGCCAAAGTATTTATGTGCTTCAAAATAATATGTAGCAGAAATTATAAAGTAAATATAATAGTAAAACCAATCATACAAACACAACAAGTTTATAGTGGTTCGGTGCATTCCAATACACCTACATCCACTCTCCAAGTTTCTCTTGGAAATTTCACTATAATCACCAAGATTACAGTCGATTAATTTTCTCGGCTTACTAATCAAAACCTAACTTATTTTTCTGGGCTCACAAGTCAAAATCCCTTGTTGGTTTTATAACTTAGGCTAACCAACAACCTCCGATGGTTTTACGGGCTCACCAACAACCTAGTTGGTTTTGATACAAAGGCTTTCCAACAGCCTTGTTGGTTTTCATACAAGGCTCACCAATAAACCTCTTTGGTTTTCCAAGACTCACTAAAAATTTAATAAACAAAGTAAGCACAATATGAAAAGAGCACAATAAAAACTTTTTAAACAAAGCAAATATCTCTTTGAAGTCTTTGATTGTTGATGAAGAGCTTGATGATGTGAACTTGAATGCACTCTCTTATGTTTGGAAGCTTGAAGGCTTGAACCACTAAACTCTTGAATTCTTGAAGGATATTCAATAATCTCACCAAATGATTGCTTCCTCATTTGATTTTGGTGTTTATATAGCTCTCCAAATTATAGATGATCGTTTATGACCGTTGGGATGAAAAACTAGCAGTTTGAAGCAAGTTGGAATCAATTATGCACTTCTGAAAAACTAGACGTTACTCCAAGTGTCGACACTTGAATCTGGTGAGTCGACACTTGGTTTCTGTGAGTCGATACTTGGTTTCTATGAGTCGACACATGTTTTCTGTGAGTCGACACTTGGTTCAACTTAAGACAAAAATTCTGGATTTTTACAGTTCTGTATTTTTTTTGTTCTCAGGCCTTGAGTCGACACTTGAACTTCTTCATGAGTTGATACTTACTTGTGCTAGTGCTGAAACTTCTTCAATATTGATTTTTAGCCTCTTCAAGTTCTTCCATATCAATTACAAAGTCCATATATTTGATTTTTCATTAATTTAATGACTTTCTTCAACTAAAAGCACGTATTTTTTCATTCAACATGGATGAGTACTAAGATCTGAAAACACGCTTAAAAATATAATTCGTACTCATATTCTTAAATATTTTGTCAATCATCAAAATTAAGATCAGAGTCAACAAAGATTTTACAACCCTTCATCTATCTTTCACAAATTACTAAAAGCCATATTTAATCAAAGTGACACTTTGATTTCATACATGTGAAGAAATTTTAAGTAAATTTCATAGAAAATTCTAAAAGTCATTATTAATAACAAGATAATATTAATTCAACAATCCTTGGATGTATCAAAGGATTATTGGAAACTTATCTACAATGAAATTTAACTATTTTCAAGATTTCCAACACCTTCCATGATGGTTCTTGAAGAAGAGGAAACCAAAAAAATAAAGGAGCAAGTGCATATTACAAGATAGAAGTGTGTTGGATCCCGTTATCATGAAATTTACCAGAAAAATTATCAGAAAGAATCACAAAATGATTCTTCTTCAATTGCATAGAGCAGGGCCTTAAGGTGCTGGAGTTAATTAAGATAGAGAAAGTAGATCTGTAGTAACTTTCAATATTTTGCTCGAAATGCATGTAAGACATTAATCTTTTATCTTATATGAAAATAATACTACAAACAACAAAACTTTTGTCTCTAAAACACAAGCATTTGCTACACTTTTTTTTGACACATCTGAAGGTCTGATGACAGGGGCTCTGGCCTCCAGATACTGAAAGAACATATCAGATACTTGGGGATTAACGAGTAGTCACTGTTTTGCAGGAGCAAACAGTCTTAGCACCCTTGTCCCATTGTCACAGCTCACACTACACTGTCTTTGTAATTGAATAAAAGTGGAAGGGTCCGCCATTAGATGTGACCCATGCCACAAACTTCATATGGTCCTTCTTTGTCACCCTTTAGACGTAGCCAAATCCTAAGCTTTTGCTGGTGCCAGAGCCCACAAAATGATCCACGTTTGCTGGTGCCGGTGCCTTTTACTTTGTTGGAAAGCATAGATCCATAGGAGATGGATTCATGGAATAATTCCTCCTTCCTTCCATGATGTTTGGTCACTTATGTTTGGTGTGGAAATGATGATGATGTCCTCTGCAAGCATGGAAGTGGGTGGGTTAGAAATGTGGGTTGTGTGGTGATTGAGGGGTGGTTATGACAGGGTGGATGGAAGATGGTGAATAATAGAATTGGATAGACATGACATGCGCCGGACCGGACCGGACCGGACCGGTTTGGTTCGCAGATGGATTCTTGACTCAAATCAGACCATACCAAGATTAAAAGAATGAGATTTTTCGAAAATGATTCAAAAAATGAGCATCTTGATTGAGTTGTCAGGCCATGATTACTAAAAGTTTTTGCTTGAAAAATAACTCGATACTCTTTTCAATATGATGTTCAACCCATGAGGAGCAAAAGATCATTCCTAGTATGTTTGGTTTGGTTCATTGACATTATTCCCCTTGTATATTGTTATGAATCACTTGAACTGATATGTGCCAAGTATAACAACTGTGAATAAAAGTTTCTTGACATCATTAGTCATGTCTTCTATATATATATATATATATAAAACATAAATTTTATTTATAGATATTAATGGAAGTATGTACTACAACTTACTCTTATAATAAATGTTCATGACAACCCTTTGAACTTCTATGGCAGGTAATGGTGTAACATTGAGCATTTTAAGATAGCAGCACCTTCTTTGGCCTTCTGTTTCATGTTCTTTTCTGACTTCACAAAGGTCCATGGAGATGAAGGATATTCCTAAATGGTGGCATCATTGAAACCATGGTTTGTTGATGTGTTCTTGATCTAAAGTCTGCCACATCCATGTTTCTCAAATATATGAAAAAGCCTACCAAATCGATCCCCAATGATTGCAAAAGACAAGAGAGCTAAGAAGCACCAGTGAGGTAGCAACATGCATTGTGAAAATTATAATAAGATAGGTCCATCTCCTCACAACTAATGGCAACTTCCCATCCATCCCTCCATTAAAGATTTCGAGCTGGGAGAAAAAAAGACCAGGCCTTCTCTTTGGTGACAAGGGAATCATGATCGAAGCTTGGTAATCGTGAAGTTTATATGATCCACACTTTCATCACTTCATATGCTACCATGTATATATGTATCATATATGTACCAGCATAAAGTGTGTTTAATCAGTTCAGAATTGATGCTTCGGTTGGATTGGTTGATAGGTTATGTTAACCAAGGCCATCTTTACAGTGACATGGTGGCGAACACCCCAACAAAAGCAGTGTCAAGGACCACCTATAGATAGCCTTCAATATCATTCATGGAACAAATATGGTTTCAACTTCTACGTCTATAATTTAAATTCTTGCAAACAAGACAACAGCAATGAAAGGAACCCTTTTGATGCCTCATCCCCACTCTTGATTCTCTAAACGATCAACTAATGCTATCAAACATTGTAGGCCAGCAGTCGCTGACTGTGATGCATTGATGTATGATCATCATCACACTAACAACAAATAATTGGAGGTTGAGATGTCGCTTTGTGATCAGTATCGGAATTGCATCTTAATTGTGAAGTCTTAACCACCTTGATATTCTTTATTTGCAGGAACAAGAATAATATTGGCGTCCGGTTCTCCGATCGACCGGCTGGCCACCGCGATTCAGGCTGGTTCGAATTGCCGGCAGTACCCATCAACTTGGGAGCATGGGAGAGGATGCATTGGTGTTTAGATCCACCCTACCAGGGGTGCATGATCTGAAAAAAATGGGCCATGGATCAGGCAGTATATATGATCATTTCCAGAGTTCCAGCACCAACAACTCATGGGAGATCCAAATAATGGTCTCAGGGATGCCAAACTGGTGAACCGAGATGAAACCAGCTCGGGTTAAAAATGAAGCTATGGTGAAATGCCCCTATCATTTACTATCAAAGCATTCCCATATTTTATGCTTATCAACCGTTGCACCGAACTAGAAGGTGAATTGGTGAGAAGCAGCGGAA
The DNA here is from genome assembly GCA_021397845.1 of Areca catechu. Lineage (NCBI taxonomy): Eukaryota > Viridiplantae > Streptophyta > Magnoliopsida > Arecales > Arecaceae > Areca > Areca catechu. The sequence goes on from CM038049.1 coordinate 55,426,376, forward strand.
GAAAACTGAAAGAAAATTTAGAAGAAAACGAAGAAAAAAAGGTCAAATCAAAGGCAAAGCTGAGACCCATGCCTGAAATCCTGGGGGCCATCTCGCATTAAAGCCTAAGTTATCCTTCCAGCTTTCCCATTGAATACCGTACTCCATTTTTAGTCAGGAACAGGAGTCGTGTAGATAGATAAGGCATTCGTAAATCTTTTGTGCGTGAGGGAGAGAAGAGAACTGACAAAGATAAATCATCATCAAATATAAAACAAATTCAGCGAACTATCTAAGAAGGGGGAAAAAAATTAAATATGAGCATTTGTTTGTAATATTTAACCACAACTTCTAAGTTCTAAATGTTTCTTTGTTCATCCATGTGATTAATCTTTTAACGTTAGAAAGTAAGAAGATAATCCGCTTGAGTAGGGTTCTTCTTCTTCTTTTTTTTTTTTTTTTTTTTTGTCTCTTTTATGAATTCTAAGTACGTCTTCACAGATGCATCTCATGCGCTGAAAACTAGATCTCGAAACCAGCTACGACCAAAATGGCATGCACATGAAATAGGGTCGTGGCGCGCATCCAAATTGTAGCACCGGCGGGCTTAATGTTTTATGTTTCAACCAAACCAGCTGGTTGGAAGGAATTCTAGAATTGTGTCTCTTGCTCTTGGATTCTTGCTTGGAGTCAGTGATGCCGACCGTGGGGTGCCAGCCATCTAGATTTTTCAACTCGCACGTCACGCACGCATGCACGCATACATACATATAAATATATATATAACATTATTTTAAAATAATCTTTTGAGAGAGGATGGGATTAAATTTATTATTTATATTTCTAAAAAATATTTTTTAATAAAATTTTAGTATTTTAATGAATAGATTAGATGGAGTTTGGTCTAATTTTTTATTATGTAAATGTTTTCTCTATGTTATGCTAATTTTTCAATGAATTTTTATTTTATTGCTAAGACGGTAGCTCGATTAATAGAGATCTTGTCTCACTACCAACAGAATGGTTCGGGACATGATTCCGCATGACTCGATTAAATTCAAAATTTTTCTTGAACCCTCCAAAGTTTTAGTGGTGTCAGGTTAACCTATTCATCATTAAATGGGGAGAGGCTGTACCAATCTGAGCGCATCATATCGAATATTACCTGACTAGGTGGAGCCTGCGGGAGTAGCTATATCAGGATTTATCCCCTCTTATCTTTTTTTTTTTGTCAAAAAAAATAAATTTTCATTTTAATTTTAAATTTTAATTATATAAACAAAAATTTAAAGCGAATAATTTTATAAAAATTATATAAAATCTAAACTTGAGTTATACATTTTTTTTTTAAACTAGTTTTTTATTAGGAAATTGTTAAACCTTAGGTTAGTAGCATATGAAAGTGCAAGACCACAGTTTTTTTTGGAAAATATAATTTTAAAAAAACTGTCCCATTTCTTGTTAAGGGCATTTCAGGAACGAAACAAAATCCGAAGATGCGCCAAATCTGCTCTTTCTCTCTCCTAAAAAGTCACTGAACTGACGTTGAAAAAGAGAGGGAAGAGTTGCACCAAAAAAAAAAAAAAAAGGATAAACAGCGCAAAAAGAAAAGAAAGAGAATACCCACGCAAAAAAGTCCAAACGCTAGGCCACCCGAGCCGTTGGAGTTCTCAGGGAAAGAGGAGAGAGAGAGAGAGAGATCGATCTAAGAGGGAGAAGAGAGCCGTTGGAGCTCTCAGCGAAAGCAGAGAGAGAGAGAGGAGAGGAGAGGAGAGGAAGCGATGGTGGAAATCCTTCAACGAAGATGGACTTTCCGGGTAGCGATTAGCAGCAACAGCAGCAGCGCAGAGGCGTCCTACGGTTTCCCTGCCCACCTTTTCCCATCCTCTTTCCAATATACCCCTTACCAGCCTTCCTTGATGGCGGCCGCGTGCCGTCACTAGAAAAAAGGCGTCATTAAGGTGGGTAAAAGAGCTTTTTTGGGCTCTCTTTTTACTCTTTGACAGGTATCTCGGATCATTGGGTTTCTTAGCCTTTCGATTGGAGGAAAAAATGGAGAAAAGTTTGGAGCCTGATGGGTAGTTTGAGTGCTAAGAGTTTGTGGGCTGGGATTCAGTTGCGTTCAAGGGAGGGAAAAGGAGGAGGAGTGTATTTGGATCTCTTGTCTTAATGGATAAAAATTTGAAAGCTGATGACTTTAAAAATCTTTTGATGAATTTGATCCCTTCCCTTCTTTTCGAGTTGTACACCAATAATTGGTCATCAAATATGGGAATCAGAGAAAATAGTGTGTTAGTTCTCTGAATTCTGTGTTTTTAATGGTGATTGATGGCATATATGGCTTGAAATTAATTGAAGGGAAAAAAAAGGAGTTTTTGTTGTTGTTTGGAATCAAACTGCACGTATAGAAGTCATTTACTTTTACAGGACCCCTTTAAATCTTGAGTGTAAAAGGTCTTGCTTTGATTAGCTTTCTTGCTTTTGTTTGAAGGTTCCAATTTGGAGTTTTCTCCAAAAAAGATTCAGAGAGAGTGGAATTGGGATTTGGATTCCGTGCCTCTGTTGTCATGGGTAGATGAGGTTTGGTTTGAGGCCATTGCTTTTACTTTGAAGGGTGGGTCCAGCTCCTGAAAGCTTTGCGTGGGCTGCGGTGGCTTTTATTTGATAAAGGGAGCAAAGTGTGGAGTCGTGTCTATGGTGGAAGCAAAGTTTTGATTCCTTTCCCCATCAGAGAACAAAAAACAGCTTAGATTCCATAACTTTAGCTGTTGGGATGGGTGAAACGTCTTGAAATTTGAAGTAGAGGTCTTCTTGTCCTTCTTCCACCAGACTTGCCATTGGAACAGTTCTTCCTTGCCATTCTGATCGCGTTCATAGTCCAAGGTACTTCTTTTCTCCATTTGCTCCATAATCCTTTTTCCTGTTCCTCTATTATAATCAATGTAGTGTTTGTTTCGTCTTGCAATTCTGTATTCTTCATTTTTGTTTTTTCGGGTAATGGAATGAATACCTGAAATTAGATCATATAACTGAATCTACTATCATATTCTTTTTCATGCTTGCAAGATCTAGCACAGAGAAAAAATAATACCAATCTCTTGCTAGGGTCCTTAACTTGCCATTAAAACATATTGATGGCATAAATGGAACCTGTGTATATGAGTAATTAGTGGAAGCATGGGATTTAAGAGTTGCTGGGATTGAAGATTCCCTTTCTTTCTTTTTCTTTTTCTTTTTCCTTTGGCATTACTGAAAATTAAATGTAGAGTTCATGCTCACATCCTTGTTTTTTGTATTACATTATATTATTTTATTATCTTTTGGAAAATGATCTTGATGGCTTATTTAGATGGATAAGGATATGTGCTTGGTGGCATCAGTAATCATTCTTGCATATTGCTAGCGTTAGAAATCTTGCAGAAACAGAAATTTGATGCTGCATAGTAATATTCCTGATGGCAGAGATCAAAAAACAATTAAAAAGATGCATTAAGGCTAATATACTTGTGCACAGCCTGCTGTCTTGTAAATGAATTTTTTTAAGATCAACTTTGGGACATAATATTTGCTTTTCCTTTTATCAGGGAATTGGTGTTATTCTTTTGACAACTCTGTCATTGACAGGCAGAATTTATCAAGAAACAAGCAAAAGAAAAAAGAAATCTGGATTAGCTATACATATACATACGTACACTCGTATACATATATATACATGTACTCATCAAATTTGTCAGCAGTCAGAGCAAAATTTGGATGGATTAGCTATAGATTGTAGTCAGGAACCAAACTCTGCTCCCTATCTGCCTGTAACTGTCAAGGTGAAGGACTACCTGTTCATTTACCAAAAAAAAAGGACTACCTGTTCTTGATAGTGCCAAATAGTGATGAAGGATTTGATCATTCTTCGGATAAAAGAACTAGCTAAAAAGGTTTATATCCATTACATTGCATCTCAAATTCAAAGCCTTAGGCATCAAGCCTATCCCTAATCTTTGGCTATATGGATCCTTTTCTAGTTATGCACTTATGCCTATCAAGGTTTACATCTTAACAATGCAACCCTTTGTGTTAGTTTTCACCAACTATATTTTCATATCTCTAACCCCTCTTTCTTGGCCCTTTTGTTAATCCCATGCTGCTCTCCTTATCAAGGTTTCAGATTTTTGATAATCCCATTTTTGGTCGGTTATCCATTGCTTATCATTGAATGGTATAGCTATGATGCTTTTGTTAATGTATTGTAAGTTTGTAACCATTTCTGTCTGCTCATATTGTGTGCTCAGGCCTCTTTAGGGCTGCAAATGCTTCAAGCTGGTAGTGTGCAGCTCAAGGTTGGCTCATCTCGAGCTTATTCAGGCTCAACACAGTCAATAAGTGAGCCGATTTCAAATTTTGAAAGCTCGACTGATAAATGAGCCAAGTCTGAACATGAGACTACTTGTAAAGCTTTGGGGAAGCTTGACCCCAGTCAATAAAAGCTCAGCTTTGAGCTTATATGTTGTCACGTCCCAAACCCAACACCGGGGTCGGCTACACGACCGGCCGCACAAATCAAAGGTATCATCTTAGAGATCATGCTAGACCTAAGTACACAAGATTCTCATCATTTCTAAAAATTAAATTTAAGTAACCAAATATCATTAAAATAATTTAATAATAACTAAATAATCAACTCGTTCAATTCATGATCACTAAATAATCAACTTGTTCGTTACATGGGTATCAGAAATGGAACTAACTAATCAATCTAAAAATATACCGGAACTCAAATCTCATGCTCGATCCGATCCACACTACACATCCTGTGACTCAAAGAAAAGAGAAGTAGATAGTGAATTTTGCAGCCTAGTAAGAATTTTCATATATCCATACCATCATAATAAAATAATTTAAAAGTAATATGTAATGCCACAAAATATCACGATCACATATAATAATATATGTCATGCGATGCAAAATATCATATCATATAATCCTTGTGATCATCATAAATCAAATTTAATTATCTTAGGATACTCGGCTCTGAACTACCATAACCACGTTTCCGACGCGTGGCAGGGCATCAATAATTCCATATTTCCGGCCTGTGATGGGGCATCAGTAATTCCATATTTCCGATGTGTGACTGGGCATCGATGTTACTATATTTCCGGTCTGTAGTGGGGTATCAACGATACTACATTTCTGGCATGTAGCGGATATCAATACATGGCTAGTCCAGTGCATCACCACCCATCATGTAATCTTAAAATCAGCTCATGCTTGTTAACAATTTTATATCAAAACACGCTCTTTCATCCAATGGAATGTACATAAATATCAGAATTATCCAACCAAGATCAACAATATATAATTCATATAAAACCATATATACTTAACAGATGAATATATAACAATTGGCTATCAAATACCATAAATACTTAAAAAATAAGTATAAAATATGACAATATCAAATCACATAGAGCAAAATCATCGATGTACAAAATAGTTTTTATATAAATAGGTGATCGATGTCCAGAAATTCTTACCAGAGACAAACTAAATATACTCAATATCAGTCCGTATCAGGAACTCGCTCAGCACCCTTCTGTTCAAAAAATTATCTTCCTATAATAATAATTTTTAATATCAATAAATAATTCTATGATAATTATATATTTAAAAATTTTCTATCCGAATTACATCCGTGATCTACCTGCTGATATTCTACTTCACAAATTTCTTGAAAGAGAACTTTTAGATCCCCTTAAATATTTATTTATCTTATCCTTCTCTTCTCTCTCTTCTCTCTCTTTCCTCTTCTTTCTCCTCTCCATCCTCTTTCTCTCTCTTCTCTTTCTCTCTCTTCTTTCTCTCTCCCTTCTTTTTCTCTCTTTTCTTTTCTCTCCCTTCTTTCTCTCTCTCCTCTTTTTTCTTCCTTCTTTCTCTTTCCTCTTTTCTCTCCCTTCTTCCTTTTTCTTTTCTTTCTTTCTTTTCTTTTTCTTTTTCTTTTTCTTTTCTTTTTCTTTCTTTTCTTTTTCTCTTTCCTTTTCTTTTCCTCTCTTCTTTTCTTTTTCTCATCTCCTCTTCTTTTCCCATTGGCCAAACAAAGGACTCCTGCGCTTCCATCACCCTACTCGTTCTCCAAAGCACTAATCCTTCACCCGAAGGAGTGTGGCTGAGACCATGCTCCATGGCGGTGCAGCCTCCAGTGGTCGGTGGTCAAGGGTCTGGCTTCCAAGGAGAAAAAAAAGAACGGAATTCTCCCTTACCTAGCTTCCCGGCAGTGATCGGCTGTGGTGGTGGTGGAAACCGGTGAGTTCTCTTCAATTCCTTGGCTTTAGTAGGTTTTGAGAGGGGGTGTTCAAGGATTTAAAGGACAGAAGGACTTTGACTCCCTCCTGGCTCTCTCTCTTTGAATTCTAGTAGGAGTGAATCGGAGAAGAAGACTCTTGTTGGGAGTCTCTCTTTAATTCCAAATGGGGAGCCCTCCCCTGTTTCGACAGGTATTACATTCCCTCCCGTTAAAATAATTTCATCCTCGAAATTAACATATCTAAAGTTCAAAGAGTTACAGATACTTGTCTCTCATTTCTGTCTCAAGTTTTCAGGTAGCCTCTCTCTCTGTGTGAACTATATCCTAGGATTCTACTACCTAAGCTCTGATATCACTCTATCACGTCCCGAACCTAGCACCGAGATTGGCTACGTGACTGACCATACAAATTATAAGTATCATTCTAGAGATCATGTTAGGCCTAAGCACAAGAGATTCTCATCATTTTCAAAAATTAAATTTAATTAACCAAACATCATTAAAATAATTTAATAATAACTAAATAATTAACTTATTTGATTTATGATCACTAAATGATCAACTTGTTCATTATATAGATATCAAAAATAGAACTTACTAATCAATCTAAAAATATGCCGAAACTCAAATCCCATACTCGACCCGACCCACGCTACGCGTCTTGTAACTCTGAAAGAAAAGAGAAGAGAGAGTGAACTTTGCAGTACGGTAACAATTTATGCATACTCATACCATCATAATAAAATAATTTTAAAATAATATATAATATCACAAAATATCATGATCATATATAACAGCATATGCCATGCGATGTAAAATGTCATATCATATAACCCTCGTGATCATCATAAATCAAATTTAATCATCTTAGGGTACTCGGCTCTAGACTACCATAATCATGTTTCCAATCCATGGGCCAGGGCATCAATAGTTTCACATTTCCGACCTGTGGCAGGGCATCAATGTTACTACATTTCTGGCCTATAGCAGGGCATCAACGATACTACATTTCTGGCCTATAGCGGGACATCAATACATGGCTAATGCAGTGCACCACTACCCATCATGCAATCTTTTAATCAGTTCATGCTTGTTAATAATTTTATACCAAAACACAATCTTTCATCTAATGGAATGCACATGAATACCGGAATTATCCAACCAAGATCAACAATATATAATTCATATAAAACTACATATACTTAACAGATGAATATATAATAGTTGGCTATCAAATACCACAAATACTTAATAAATAAGTATATAACATGCTCATATCAAATCACATGGAGTAAAATCATCGATATACAAAATAGTTTTTATATAAATAGGTGATCGATGTCCAAAAATTCTTACCTCACTAGAGATAAATTAAATATACTCGATATCAGTCCATACCAGGAACTCGCTCAACATCCTTCTACTCAGAAAACTGTCTTCCTACAATAATAATTTTTAATATCAATAAATAATTCTATGATAATTATACATCCAAAATCTTCTATTTGAATTTCATCCATGATCCATCCGTTGATATCTTAACTTCACAAATTTCTTGAAAGAAAACTTTTAGATCCCCTTAAATATTTATTTATTTATTTACCCTTCTCTTCTCTCTCTTTCCTCTTCTTTCTCCTCTCTCTCCTCTCTCCTCTTTCCTCTCTTCTTTCTCTTTCCTCCTCTCTTCTTTCTGTCCTCTTCTTCCCTCTCTTCTTTCTCTCTCCCCTTTTCTCTCCATTCTTCCTTTTCTTTTCTTTTCTTTTTCTTATTTTTCTTTTTCTTCTTTTTCTTTTTCTTTTCTTTTTTCTTTTCCTTTTCTTTTTCTCTTTCCTTTTCTTTTCCTCTCTTCTTCTTTTCTTTTCTTCTCCTCTCCCCTTCTTTTCCCATTGGCTGAACAGGACTCCTGCGCTCCTGTCCCCCTACTCATTCTCCAATGCACGAATCCTTCGCCCGGAGGAGTGTAGTTGGGACCATGCTCCACGGCAGCACGTCCTTCGATGGTCGATGGTCAAGGGTCTGGCTTCCGAGGAGGAAAAAAAAATGGAACCCCCCTTGGCTTCCCAGCAGCGATCAGCTACGGTGGTGGTGAAAACCAGTGAGTTTTCTTCGATTCCTCAACTTTGGTGGGTTTTGAGTGTGGGTGTTCAAGGATTTAAAGAGGACGGAAGGGAGAACTTTAACTCCCTCTCGACTCTCTCTTTGAATCCCAGTAGGAGTGAATCGAAGAAGAAGACTCTCCTTGGGAGTCCCTTCTAATTCCAAGTGAGGAGCCCTCCCCGATTTCGACAAGCATTGTTGGCGTGGAGTCCCTGGATCGGCCGGTCGGAGCCGCTGCGTCGCAGGACCGCTCCTTGGTTTACCTGCAAAATAAGTCCCTTGTCGGAGTTGCTCCGGCGGGGGACACTCCGATGCCTAAGTCAGTGGCGGATTCCAGCCACAGAATTGGGAAGGTGTCGAGAAAGAGTGGAAGAGAAAAGGCTCTTGGAGATTACAAGAGTATGTGTGCGAGATTATTCGTGTACCTCTCGAGCTACCCTTCTTACCCATATTTAAAAGAAAGCCCCCCGGCCTGCGGCCCGTTCTTTTTCCGGTGATCATGGGGAGCCAATCTCTCCCATGATTGGCGATCGTGGGTTGTCAATGAGCGGTTCCGGCCAGATCGGAGGCATGGCTGCAGGAGTCGCGCGCCATGATCATGGCATGATGAGTGTTGATTGTAACCGTTGGTTACAGTTGCCTTTCTGGAACAGATTGTGATCCAAGCTTCAGGTTTTCCCTTGCGTGGGCCGAAGACTTGGTATTTCCCCGAGGCTGGAGTTCGTGTCTACGGCGGGGTCCGAGGCACATGCCTTCGGAAGTCGATGAGGACTGTCTTCGGTCGAGGCCGAAGACGTCACCTGAAGAACTGGCCTTCGGATGTCGCCATCCGGCGTGTGGCCTTGGGTCGCCTGCAATCGGCTTGTCCCTAACTTGGTTCGAGGTATGTAGTCCGGAGAGAGAACTTCGGCCAGTCGAACCGGAGTTCCGTTTGTAGCTTGAACCAGGATATCCCAACAGTTGCTCCCTACTCTCAGTTCTCGAAGCGTAGATTTGCCTCGAGAAGTGAGAGTATTAGTGCCTTGTCATTTTCCTCCTGAGAGGCGGTGTGGTGGATGATTACAGAATCCTTAACGGGACTGTCCATCATGATTCGGGAATCAGATGGTAGACAACTGTAACTCCTGGATTAGTGAGGAAGGGAAAAGTGGGTGGCCCTAGAGCCGCCTCTTCTTTCCCCGTTGCACGGTAGTTGAGGCAATCTTTTGGTTGGGATTTGGATGGTTGCGGTGGCCTTCCTCCGTCCATTGGATGAAAGGTACGCCTTATCCTGGCGGTTAGTCGCAAGTGGGTTATCTCCCAGGATAACCTTGAGTCAATCCAACCCTGGCGGGGCTCCAGAGACCCTTATTTTTCTTTTGGGGAAGGGTGAAGGTCCGGCCAAGGAAGCTTCTTCAACCTCGTCCCATCCCCTGCTCGAGTTGTTCTAGACTACCAGTCTATTCCTCAGGTAGAAACTTATTTTCGCCAATTAGTGATTAGGGAGATTTGATTAGGATCATCGTTGTCCACGCGGCACGTCGAAATTTGCACAGTCGTAATTTCTTGCGCCTTATGAGCCGTCGGGTCTCTTTTTTCCAAAAAGAGACCATTAATGATGCCGTCGCACGATGCGAGTTTCTCCGGATTCGAAGCGATGGCGGTTGCTGTCCTGGGGATGGCTTCCGAGAGACTTTCTGGTTCTCGAAGCATCGCCCGGATACGTGGCGCTTTCTGATGCGGTGGGAAGAACGTGGAGCACGCTTCCCTGTAGTTGGTCGTGGGCGCGGGATTTCTATAAATAGGACCTGCCCTCCGCTGTCAAAGGCTATCATTTCCGTAGGCTTCTTCCCTCCATTAACCATGAGGTTCAGCACTTCTGAGCTCCGCCGAGCGGCGAAAAGGAGGGCTATCGACCCTAAGAGGAAGCGAAGTCCAGAGTCACCTGGGCCAAAAGGCGAAGAGGAGGAGCCTCTGGTGGACCGTCTCGAGAAGAAGGTCCGCCTTCTGGAGGCTCAGTTGAGGGAGGCCTGGGCTCAAGTCACGGTGGCGACCACGGTGGCGGAGGAGGCAAAGAGGGAGGTGGCAGATGCCATCGCAAACTTCAAAGCTTCTGCCGCCTTCAAGGACGAGCTCATTGGGGTGGCCTTGGACTCCTTCCACCAGGGATTTTGGGAGTGCCGGAGGAAAGCCTCCAAGTTTTACAACTTGAAGGGCTTGGACAATATCAAACCCTCCGTTCCCTTCCCCGGCCACGAGTTCGATTCTGACTTCGATGAGGGGTCGGACTCGAGTTCGGACGGGAACCCCAAGGGCCCTTCGTCGTCCCACCAGGTCTCTCCTCGACGGTACAGGAAAAACCCGTCGGGGAGTTATTGAAAATTTCCCAGATTCTGCTGCTGCTGCTCCTTTTTTTTTTTTATATCTCTCTTTAGGAGAGTTTCTTTTCTTTTTTCTTACTCTTTCTTTAGGAGAGTTTCTTTCTTTTCTCTTTCTTTTTTTTTTTGTGTAAAAATTTGAAAGAAATGAAAGATCTTTTCTGTTACCTCTTCCCGCGTACTTTTTGCGATGTGCTGCATCATGATTTGTCTGTAATGTAGACTCCGTAGACCACTTTCGGTCTACAGGGAAGAAGTGAGGTCAATTGGACCGTTCTGAGAATGTTTGTTGTTGACAGAGAGGACAACAGTGGTCCTTTTAGGCACGTGTTCGGATTTTTCGTAGGGTAAGGTGTTTACACCATCCCTGTGCACTTTCTGTCATGATTAAGGTAGGCTGTTCAGGCTCGCCTCGGCGCGTGTTCGGATTCACCGTAGGGTAGATTACGAGAACCATCCCTGCACCTTTGATCTTTTTGGTGGCCTGGTTAGACCATCCATTGCGCTCGTCGGGCATACCGATAAGGTGAGTGGATCAGACTCTCCTTTGTGCAGTTGACCGATTTTTCAGATTGGTTCATTAGGCTATTGTCGTTCAATCGATGCAACTAGCCGTTCTGAGTTGAGTAGGGTTGAGGAGCTTTGCACAGGAATTTCAGGAACTCTTTCATTGATAATATTTGCGAAGGTTTTGTACATTCCATGGCCGGGATAGGACTTTCCCCTCCAGGGTCTTGAGTCGATATGTCCCTGGTCGAATGACTTCTTCGACTTGGTATGGGCCTTCCCAGTTTGGGGAGTGTTTATCCTGTTCCGTGGACCTGGACACTTCTGCTCTTCGCAATACCATGTCCCCTGTGCGGAAGGTTTGCTCCTTCACCCTTGAGTTGTAATACTTGGCGACCTTTTGTTGATATGCCGCCATTCTTATCTGGGCCTGCAGCCTGGTGCTTGATAGCAAATCCAGATCAATTCTTCTGCGATCAGAATTCTCAGGCTCTTCATAGTTGTCAATTCTCAGAGACTGTAGGGAGACTTCGATAGGTAACACGGCTTCGGTACCGTAGGCCAGGTTGAATAGAGATTCGCCGGTGGCCGTTCTCGGGATAGTTCGGTACGCCCAAAGAACGGAGGTCAGTTCTTCGACCCAAAGCCCTTTGACGGCGTTCAACCTTGTCTTCAGACCATGGAGGATGGTCCGGTTGGTGACTTCGGCTTCTCCGTTGGACTGTGGGTGAGCAACGGACGTCAGCCGATGTTGAATATGATATCGAGCACAGAAGTCCTTGAACTTCGGATTGTCGAATTGTCTCCCGTTGTTCGTGATGATGACATGTGGGATGCCGAACCTGAAGATGATGGAATTTTTCACAAAATTTTCCATCTTGCCTTCTGTGATCTGGGCCAATGGTTCGGCTTCCACCCACTTCGTGAAATAGTCGATGGCCACTAGGAGAAACTTCCTTTACCCTGATGCTGGTGGGAATGGGCCAAGAATGTCCATCCCCCATTGGGCAAAAGGCCATGGGGCTGCCAACTGAGTTAGGTGACTCGCAGGTCGTCTCTGCACATTGATATATCTCTGGCATTGGTCGCACTTCCGCACGAAATCAGCTGAGTCCTTCTGGATGGAGGGCCAGTAATATCCCTGTCGAATAATCTTGTATGCTAGAGATCTGCCTCCCAAGTGATCCCCGCATATGCCCTCGTGGACCTCTCTCAAAGCATAATCTGCATCGGTGGGTCCTAGGCATTTTAGCAGTGGTTGAGAGAACGATCTCTTGTAGAGGGTTCCGTCTAAGATGACGTATTAAGATGCCATCCAGCAGATCTTCTTGGCCTCTGCCTTATCTTCCGGTAGTTTTCCTTCATTCAGGAACCTGACGATGGGATCCATCCAGCTTGGCTCAGCGTCAATCTGGCGCACCTCTGCAGTCTCTTCGACAATGCTTGGAGTTTCAAGATGTTCAACAAAGGTGCGCCCGAGAGACTCCGGTGCTGTAGTTGCCAGTCGAGACAGTGCATCTACCCGGAAGTTCTCTGATCGGGGAACATGGATGATTTCAAAATATTCCAATTGGGAAGATAAAGCATGTACCTTCTCCAAGTATTGAACCATGGTTAGATCTTTGGCTGCGTATTCTCCGTTGACTTAATTCACAACCAGTTGAGAATCGGAGAAGGCTCGAAGTTGCCGGACTCCCAGATCTTTGGCGATCCGAAGTCCGGCGAGTAGGGCCTCATATTCGGCGTGATTATTGGAGGCGTGGAAGGAGAAACGGAGTGCATACTCTATGGTATGGCCGTCGGGTTCGACCAACATGAGTCCAGCCCCGCATCCGATAGCATTGGAAGCTCCATCCACATGAAGCACCCAAACGGAGTTCGTCTCCTTCGGGGCTTCTTCTTCTTCCGAAGAGGCTTCGTCTTCGGACTTCAAGGTGCATTCAGCCAAAAAATCGGAGAGCACCTGGGCCTTCATAGCCGCTCGGGGCTAGAAGCTGATATCAAATTCGCTCAGCTTCACTGCCCACTTGGCTATCCTTCCAAAAGTATCCGAAGATCGGAGAACGGCCTTGAGAGGTTGATCAGTTAGCACCACGATAGCGTGGGCCTGAAAGTATGGCCGTAGTCGCTTTGCCACAATCACCAAGGAGTAGATCAGTTTCTGCATCCTTGCATACCGTGTCTCTGCGTCATGTAGGACTTTGCTGATGTAGTAAATCGGCTTGTGGGACCCATCTTCTTCCTTCCGGACAAGAACTGAACTCACTGCTTCATCTGAAGCAGAGAGGTACAGGTAGAGAACCTCGCCTTCTTTTGGCTTGGAGAGCAATGGCAGGGTCTCCAGATACTTCTTCAGTTCCTCGAAGGTAGCATGACAGTCTTCGGACCATTCGAAGCCCTTTGATTGCCGGAGCACCTTGAAGAACGGAAGGCATTTCTCGGCTGACTGAGAGATAAATCTGCTTAGGGAGGCAATCCTCCCTGTCAACTGTTGGACTTCCTTTTTGCAGGAGGGATGTCTCATATCTTTTAAGTCTTGAATCTTCTCAGGGTTCGTCTCAGTCCCTCGTTTGGTAACAAGGAATCCCAAGAATTTACCCGAAGTGATCCCAAAGGCACACTTTGCCGGGTTTAGCTTCATATGGTAGCGCCGGAGAGCGCCGAACGATTCCTCCAAGTCGTGGATATGATCTCTCCGGTGGAGGCTCTTGACGATCATGTCGTCAACATAAGCCTCCATATTTCTTCCCAGTTACTTTTCAAACACCTTGTTGATCAGTCTCTGAAATGTCGCTTCGGCATTCTTGAGACCGAACGGCATCATCTTGTAGCAGTAGAGACCTCTATCAGTGATGAAAGCCGTCTTCTCCTCATATTGTGGCTCCATTCTAATTTGATTGTAGCCGGAGAAGGCGTCCATGAAGCTCAGCAACTGGTGGCCGGCGGTAGCGTCGACCAGTTGATCAATCTTTGGGAGAGGGAAGCTATCCTTTGGGCAAGTCTTGTTAAGGTCTGTATAGTCGATGCAGATCCTTCACTTGCCGCTAACTTTCTTCACCATTACCACATTGGCCAGCACTCGGGATAGCGGGCCTCTCTGATGAACCCTGCTTTGAGGAGCTTGCCAACCTCTTCGTCTACAGCTTGCTGTCTTTCGGGGGCGAAGCTCCTCTTTTTCTGCTGCACCGGCTTGTACCCAGGGGTTACTTCTAGCCGATGAGTGATTACTTCGGCAGGAATCCCGGGCATGTCCGAAACCGACCAGGCTAAGACATCGGCGTTGTCCCTGAGGAAACGGATCAACTCCGTTCTAGTTTTCTCATTAAGCGCGCTCCCGATCTGTACAACTCTAGAGGGATCTTCCTCTTTCAAAGGTATCGGGATGGTCCTCTCCATGGGCTCACCAAGATTTGTGGTTGCATCCCTCGGATCCAGCTGATTTGGAGTAGTCGAATCCTTGAAATGCCTGTCTTCAATCATTAGGCATTGTCGTGCCGTCCTCTGGTTCCCCCTAACTTCTCCAACACCATTCCTGGTGGGGAAGCGCATCAAGAGGTAGTGAGAGGAGATCATGGTCCGAAACCTGTTCAAGGTAGGCCGCCCCAGAATAATGTTGTATGCTGAGGGGATCTGGACCACCGTGAAGTTGATTGGTAATGTCTTTTGTCGAGGCTCGGTGCCAAGGGTTACAGGCAACACTATTTCTCCCTCGGCATAAACTTGGTTGCCCCCGAAACCAGAGAGCGATATGGGGGATCTTTGCAGTTGATGTCTAGGCAAACACATTTTAGAGAATGCATTATACATCAAGACATCAGTCGAACTTCCATTATCTACAAGAATTCGCTGTACATCATAATTAGCCACTACGGCCGAAATTACAAGAGGATCATCGTGCGGGAGCCGAACTACTGCAAGGTCGTCGTCGGAGAAGAGGATGGAGTTGTTATCCTTCAGTCGCTTTGAAGCCTCATCTTCATCCCTTCTCCAATTGGTGGGTCGGTGTATCATCCCTACACCTCCGTTGGTGGGCCTTTGATTTGGCAATTCAGCCTCTTCAAGAGGTGGCTGGGGAACAGTTGCTTCCGACCGGGAGCCTTGGCGACCGATATACCGCCCCAGGTATCCTCTCTTGATGAGATTCTCAATTGCATCCTTCAGTTGGATGCATTCTTCTGTATTGTCGCCGTGGTCCCGGTGGAATCGGCAGAATTTATTCCTGTTCCTTACGGAAGAGGAGGCCTTCATGGGACGGGGCCGTTGGAGATAGTTTTCTTTCTCTATCTCCATGAGGATCTTCTCTCGAGGGAGGTTGAGGGGGGTGTAGGAGTCGAATCTTCCTTCCATTGTTCTGGGCCGGGGAGGACTTCTTCGGCGGTCTGTATACTTGCCGCCGTTATTGTTGGAGGTTTGGGCACCTTGTCCCCTATTATTCTTCTTCTTTGAAGGGGGTTTCCCTTCAATCAATCATCGATTCGCCGCCTGCTCTTCAGCATCGGCGTATTTCTGAGCCTTTGACAGGAGCTCAGCGTAGCTTTTAGGGAACTTCTTATCCAGGTAGAAAGTAAGCCTGGAGGTACGAAGCCCCTTCTTCAGTGCTGACATGGCCATGTGTTCGTTGAGATCGGGATCTCAAACGTGGCCGCATTAAACTTGGAGATATAGTCTCGCATGCTCTCTCCAACGTTCTGGTGAAGGAGGAACAGTGTGTCCGTATTCCGAGGAGTCTTGCGGCAGGTCCTGAAATTCAAGACAAACAGTTTTTCTAACTCGGAAAAGGAATCAATGGTACCTAGGCGCAGGCTTGAGTACCACATCCGAGCAGACTTCTTCAAGGTAGCTGGGAACGCCAAGCAATACATCGCGTCCGAAGCTCCTTGAATCATCATATGGACCTTGAAGCTGCCCAAATGATCGAGGGGGTCGGTGGTACCGTCGTAGGGCTCCATCTGGGGGTCCCTGAAGTGCCGAGGGGTGACCTCGACCATGATGCGGTCGGTGTAGGGTGGGCATAGATCACCCACAATCAAGTCATCGGGATCTTTCTGATCCCGCATTCTCTGTTCTCGCGCCTTTGCCATCTCTGACTCGATGGCTCTGAACCTTCCGTCATAATCGGGAGTCTGCTTCAGCGTTCATTCCACTGAAGTGGAGTCTTTGGAGGAGGAGGAGGTTTGCCTAGGCATTTTCCCTTTCTGCGGGAAATCGGCGAATCTAGGCAATCTTGAAGTCCGGCCTTCAGGAGAAGGCCGGGAACGGGGGGAGGGATGCGCGGAATCCTCCCGCGGAGCTCTCCTTCTTCGGGATCGAGAGCTATGTCTAGAAATAGCCGGTGGGTTTGCCACCGGAAAGGCTATGTCTTGGAATTCTTGAACCATGGCCATTAGGTTGGCGACCTGGTTCATAAGAGCTTCAAACTGCTGTGCTCCCACAACAACTGTGGGAGGTGGAACATTGTTCTCCTCCGGGGGTATACCCCCTTGAGACGGAGCACGAACTTCGGCTTGTAGAAGCAATTTGAGCTTTTCCTCTTGCCATCAAAAATTTTTTTCTTCCCCTTGTCTGAGAGGGAGCTTAAAGAGCGTTAATGCTGCCGGCCTCCCTTCCTGGCGCGCCAATCTATTGGCTTGGAGTCCCTGGATCGGCCGGTCGGAGCCGCTGCGGCGCAGGACCGCTCCCTGGTTTACCTGCAAAACAGGTTCCTTGCCGGAGTTGTTCTGGCGGGGGACACTCCGATGCCTAAGTCAGTGGCGGATTCCAGCCACAGAATGGGGAAGGTGTCGAGAAAGAGTGGAAGAGAAAAGGCTCTTGGAGATTACAAGAGTATGTGTGCGAGATTATTCGCGTACCTCTCGAGCTGCCCTTCTTATCCATATTTAAAAGAAGGCCCCCGGCCTGCGGCCCGCTCTTTTTCCGGTGATCATGGGGAGCCAATCTCTTCCATGATTGACGATCGTGGGTTGTCAATGAACAGTTCCGGCCAGATCGGAGGCGTGGCTGCAGGAGTCGCGCGCCATGATCATGGCATGATGAGTGTCGATTATAACCGTTGGTTACAGTTGCCTTTCTGGAACAGATTGTGATCCAAGCTTCGGGTTTCCCCTTGCATGGACCGAAGACTTGGTATTTCCCCGAGGCCGGAGTTCGTGTCTACGCAGGGTCCGAGGCACGTGCCTTCGGAAGTCGATGAGGAGTTCAGTCTTCGATCGAGGCCAAAGACGTCACCTGAAGAACTGGCCTTCGGATGTCGCCATCCGGCGTGTGGCCTTGGGTCGCCTGCAGTCGGCTTGTCCTCGGCTTGGTTCGAGATCCGTAGTCTGGAGAGAGAACTTCAGCCAGTCGAACCGGAGTTCGGTTTGTAGCTTGAACCAGGATATCCCAACAGGTATTATCAAGGATTACTGAACCAGTATCAGGACCCGTACCGCTCAGTAGTCGGTACGATACGATACGGTCGTACCGTACCGTACCAGCATGTGTACCGGCAGTGCAAAATTGAAAAAAAAATCTTTCTCCCCCCTCTCCAGCAAGGATTTGCTGAACCGAACACGAACCGAGCCCGAACCGGGCCGAACCGAACGATTCGTACCGATATAGTACGGTACCATACCGGTACATAAATGAATTTTTTTTATTTTTTAAATTCCATATCGATTTTTATACATAAACCATACCGGCTTTTGGCCGGTATGGGACGGTTACGTGAACCCTGGGTATTACATATGTGCTGTCTTTAAAACTTGGCGGGAGCTGAAGCCAAGCATGAGCAATCCAAGTATATAACAAGATAGCTCAAGTAGGCTTAACTCAGCCCGTTAGCACCATGAGACCCCTCAACTATCCAAAATTCTGATGGGTTAAGTAATCTCCATGTTATAGACCTAAAACCGTTAACCTTGCAAAGATCACATCACATTCACAAATCACTTCATCCATCACATTTTAGTTATTTCACATATTTTTATATATTTGTCTCCTTTTTATTTGTATAATAGATAAAGGATACTAAAGCCATTATATGCCACCAATTTAGTTGAGGCCTTGTTTTTGTTTCTATTCCCACTAGGTTACCTTCCATTTTCTGTGTTTAATTGCACATGGTATTTAAAAACTATGCAATTAAAGATTTCTCCGTAATTCTTGTTTAGCATTTAATGATATTATGGCTTTACTAGATAATACTAACTTTTTTGGAAATAAAATAAACTGTTACACTTTGATGTGGGTTTCTGAGTATGAATTGTATGTATGCCTTAATGAACTTGAACTTCTAAAAATGGTGAATGAGAAAGGCGGAAATAAGGAAGACAAGGGGAAAAGAAAAGAAGATATACACTCGACCACAGAAGAAAGATACTTCTGAAAAAATATTTTACCAGACTTATTTTATATAGTTGATGTAAATTTGTTACTCCATAACGACCATATTTAAAGATGCTAGAACAAGCATAAGATTCTGTTTTTACATCCTTAAAGGACTTTGAAACCAGTTTACCATGATACATATGCTCTATAAAATTCATAAAGGGAAATTCTAAAAAAGATGAAAAGGGAATAATATTAAATATATGCGATCTTCGAACCTATTTGTTGACACTTTGGCATGTCATCGAAGCAAGAGCGATCAAACTTAAAAAGCATTGATTCAAAACCAAACTGGTTGAAGCACTAATCCACATGGTTCAGATCAACAAAATTATGAGTATGTTTATATTTTATATTGGTTCATGGTGGCTGGTTAATCTTGTGACCATCATTTCTCTGTGTTTGAATCCCTTGAGAGACATTCTTTCCAAGAAACAATTTGAGCATATGCTTGTGCAGAATCCGACATGTCTTGTTTATCCAATGGGTTGGTTTGGGTGGTCAAATAGTTGAACCTTTCAGTTCATGTGGCTTATAGGCCACATTTGGCTAAATCTTTTCTATGTTGTAATCTCATTATGTGGTTTCTTTCAGATTCCAATCTTGTTTGATGGTTCCATATTTTTTGGCGTGACCTCTCAACAAAAGCAGGAGCTAAGGGCCTACTGGTCCATGATGGCAAAGAGATCTTACAAGCGAGCTGCACGATCTGAAAAGAAAAATGCAGGCTGTATGTGGGGTTTAATTAGCATGTTTGATTTCCGCAGGGGTCATTCAAGTCAGAAGTTACTTTCAGATAAGAAACATGGGAGTGGCGGACATGTTGGTAAGATCTTTTCCTTGGTGGTCATGCTCATACAATGTTTGGTTTCCATATTTAAGTTATGCAGAGGTCAATAAAGTGGAAAATATAGTGCAGTATTCTATTTTGAATTTACTCTAGTTGTTTGAATATTGTCAATCTATGCTTTTTCTTTCTTTAGGGCTTATATAATTTACCATAATTTTAACACATTTTCCTTAAAAACTATATCTTTTCTTGAGTAATTTTGCTATGATACTCTTTAGATATTGAGATGCAGAAATATTTTCACTTTTATATGATTGTGACCAACAAAGCCACAGGACTGACATCTACTCAAGTGCAGACTCCCCAAGCTTGTGAAAACAATACTATTACCAGAATTGTCTATCTATATATACATACAGATTATTGCTTACTCAAAAATGCTTAACATATATGAATGCTAACTTTTTTGTTAAAAGTTTCATACTTTCATTAGTAGGAAAATGCTTCTTCTTCTGACCTATACCAATTTTTGATGACATACAATTAACAAAAATTTTATTATCAATTTTAATTGACAAGGGTTATTTTTCCATAAAATTCAGTAACAACTTAGCCAAAAAAAGAAAAATGGGACAGAGAATAAAGAATATGTAGTTTTCATGCACACTTAATATGGCTAATGACCGACCACTTATAACTCTTTTCTTTTTTTCTCATTATGGAATTGTTGTAATAAAACTTTTGATTAACTTATTCAGTCTTCTTTTAATTCCTTTTATTGCCATCGTCATAATTACTTTTTATATTTTTGGCAGGCTCCAGATATTCAAAAAGTGTACTTGATTCTCAGAGCAATTCCGAGGAAAAACAAGAAATTGAAGATGTAAGTTTCATCACTTTATTAAGAATTCCAACATCACTTGCACTGAAAATTTATAGATTTCTCCTTGATCAATGCTTTCAACATAAAAAATGCTTGTTATTTATTTCATATTGTTGCAATAGATATATATATGTCCTCTTGGTGATTCAAGGGCATAGATATCGAGCAAATTATATTACTTATTCTACTTTGGAGCATATTTTATTTTTGGTTCTATAATAATTATATGGTTCTTGCTTAGGTCCACCTTTTTTTTTTTTTTTGAGAAAATTTTATTTTTGATTAAAAGGCTTAGACTGGAAGTTGCTGCAGATTGATACCTCCTATGCTAAATGAGATACCTGTAAAATCAATTTCTAATATAATTAGATCATATAATTATTATAAAAACTAGACTGGACCAGCCAGTCTGATTGGAGAACCCGCAAATTGGACCTCTGGCCATTCAGGTTTTCATACATGACTGGAGATTCTGGTTGAATTGCATGAGAACTGATGACTCGGCTGATTTTCAGAGAACACCAGTTCACAATCAAGATCCGAGCCAATGTCCAGTCATGGGCTGATTTACAAACATGTCAACTTCCAAGACAACAATTGGTTCTTGATAATTAATTAAGCAACATCAACCATATCTGTGTTCAAAAATGTCATTTGCTCACTATTTTAATAATTAATTCTTTCTAATAAGATAAACAATTCTTTTTCTCTTTGATGCAAAACAAAAGAAAAACTATATGCTTCATTTTATGCATTTGGATACTTTTAAAAGACACAAAATATCAATATTTTTTTTATATTTTTCTACATTATATACAACTTTACTTTCATTTTTTAAAAATTAAAGGAATCATGATCTTTTCTGTTTATCCTGCAATTAAGGAGTAGTGTAGAATGTAGATCAATATACTTTAAAAGAGTAGTATTTAATGTAAAAAAATTATAAATAGTTTTTTTATCAAAGTAGAAAAATTAGAAATAGTGCTGCATATTTTTATATTATATCTATTTTTAAATATTTTAATTTATTGATTATAATCCAGTATGACCAATTGACCCAAAGGTTGGACCAATGACCATGGGAACTGAGCCCCTCTCTGGGTTGGTTAGATTGCTAATTGATAACAATCTTTTCCATCTTTTTTCTGGATTCAAATCTCGTTGTAATCTTATTCTCGCAACTATATAATGGTTGATTTTCCATCTCTCTCTCTTCCCCCCAAAAAAAAATAAAATAAAAACCCCCTGTTTGCCACCTCCTCTCACAAATTTCCACCGTATCTCACCCATCCCTTCCTCTCCTGCACCCTCTCTCAGCAGCAGAAAGGTGAACAAGATTAGAGATCGAGAGGAGGGAAAGCAACAGAGATGTAGTGGAAGAAGACTTGGGGCGTGGTGCAGGGCGGTTGTCAAATGCCTGCAGCGACCAAAACCCCGACTCAGCGAGAACGGGTTCTTAGAATTCTTGGATGCTAGGATTGAGCAAGTTGGGGAAGATCCTTTGAAACCTGCAACGATCAAGCGCTGGAAGGGCAGCGTGATTCCTCACGATGCCAGCCCTCTACCGTATTTCAATCCGGGTCTTCATGAATGGAAGGGACGAACGGTGGGTTTCTCACCGTGAGTCCCTGTTTCTTTTTTTTTTTTTTATCAAGAACTTGGAACGGAAGGAAGAGATTCCTCACGGAATCGTCCTCTCCCAACCAGGCTTTCGACCTGGTATGCGCGAGGGGGAAAAGATAAGCCGACGGCCTTCCACGGAAACACCATGCACCGTCCAACAATAATTCCAAAACGCTCTCCTTTTTTTTTTTTATTCCTTGGTTCGGTATTTAAAGAATCATACAACTGATCAAGAGTTCACGCCCTAATAAAATTATAATAATACTAATAAGACTAAAGACTCCGGTGTTTTTCCCGGATCCGAAACTCCACGGGCGCTAATAGTGAATTGGGCCTTCGGCCCAATTTCCAATTAATTGTTTTCATCCCATAAACGGGTCAGATTTGAAACTTGCTTCCCTTGAAGGCGTCTGGACCTGCGCACGTTTCCTGCTGGCGAGGCTGGCTGCCCCAAATCGTCATGGACCGGAAGCTGAACCGAAACGTCTGGGTTGGGCTTCGCCGAACTATCACTGGGCTATCCTGATATATGAGTCAGCTGATCAGATTCAATATTCATCTCGATGTCCGCGTCAAGGCGGACCTTTGATGAGAGGAGAGGACCTACTTTTCAATTCAAATTAATCTGGCAACTGGATGATCTGGTTGTTACACAATATGTCTAATTTACCCTTAATTTAATGGTTAAGTTCTAATAACCAAAATATATTTTTAAAAAATAATGGCTACTGAATCAAATTGCTAATAATATTTTATTTTGTTCCTAAGCTTTCTCCTTTTTCTTTTTTCTTCAAATGATCAACCTTAGTGCCACCTGAAACTGCTCGAGCATGCTTTTTCATTAGCAAAAACTGAGCACTGAATTATAGGTACATTTGTATTATAGTTTGATATACTTATAATCAGTCTCAAACCACATAAAAATGATTATCAAGGCTTAGGTGTTGGTTAAATTTTCACTAAGATATAAAATTTAATTTTTTGATGCCTAAGGGGATATTTGGTTGAAGGAAGTAAAACTTGAATTTAACAAGTACATTTTAACAAACTGTAGTTTCACTGCAAACTGTGCAGTGGCTCAGTGCTTCTATGGCAGAGGTTCTGTGTTCAGGTCCCCATAGGTGCACTTGGGGGTTTATCCTGGGTTATTAAATTGCAGGCAGGTTTCCCTCCTTATTTCTCCACACAAAAAAAAATACAGTCGTATTTCCACCTTGTTGCATTGTATGACAAGGCAATGGGAATTGCAGATCCATTTACTTCAAGTGGTTGTTCTAAAATCTGAAGTGGTGATGAAAGTCTTGTCATCTTGGGTCAAGGCAGGTTTATCTGAATCGAGTTGGGTTGAATTGCGTTTAATAAGGACAAATATGTTTAGGTTGTTTAGTAGGGCTGTGTTCAGATATGTAGACCTGCATGTGTCCTCTCTCTCTTTCCGCAACATGATTTGAGCTTCCACCAGGCTGAGTCACAAAAATGAAGTATAGTGGAGACCTATTTTGCTTCCTTCACCACCAGTTACAAATATCCAAAAGTTTTCAAGTTTTGATTGAACACTAGTTTGGACAGTTTGTTTCTGTCAAAAGAAATGTCAGCTTATTTTCTTCTTTTTCTTTACTGTTATCCTTCACTAGTGAAAAGCTGCATGAATATTGATTTGACTTGATGGTCAAAGCTCTGATAGTGGTCTAATCTTGATGGTAGTTTCACATGAGAGTTAATCCACCAGATGTTTTCATTTTGGTCAGATTTCTCGTTTTGCAATTCTATTGATTTACATTTGAGGAAAATCTTTGATTCAGCTCTATTGATTTACATGAAAGTTACCGTTTTTAGCTTTGATGAATCTTTCACTATTTCATTGTCACAAAAGTGGTTAACATAACTTAGCAACTGTGAACATTAACAAATTGTCATATTCTTTATGAATATATATTACATTCATTTGTCATGGTATGCAAGTACATTTCAGATTTTGCTATATTTAGCTAAAAAGACCACTTTTTCTCTTAATGAACATTGACATCTTACATCAAACTCTAGTGTAAATTCATGCCCAATATATTCATCATATTTTTTTTATTTCTTAGAATTATCTTGTTTACTTTCTTATCATCAGAATTCTTTCTTCATAGCTAATATTGTACACAATAGTCTTTTAAACTCTCTTCTGTTTTCCAGACTTCTGCTTTTTAAAGAAAATCTTAGCTTTAATATCATTTTGATTTGAGATTTGACCACATTGGCCATTACTTGTTTGTCTTTCAGTATGACCATCTATAATAGTGTGTATACTGCAAGCTCATTTTTTTACTTTTTTTTTAGTCTGCAAAAGGTAAGGGAGTGACTGAAACAGGAGTACTATGTTTCCTTCTCATTTTTTTCTGGAAACACAGTCCTAGAGGAAACCTTTGTTCGGGAGTTTTTTTTCAGCATGGCTAAGCATTATTTGGAATTTCTTCTGAAAATCCAT
Source organism: Areca catechu (assembly GCA_021397845.1). Classification (NCBI taxonomy): domain Eukaryota; kingdom Viridiplantae; phylum Streptophyta; class Magnoliopsida; order Arecales; family Arecaceae; genus Areca; species Areca catechu. The sequence goes on from CM038049.1 coordinate 55,450,745, forward strand.
TCCTGGTTAGTTGTAATTTCCTTATTGAATGCTAGCTGCCCACAAATACTTGAAGAGTTTTGCAATTACTGTTGGAACATCAAAGGGCTATGTTTTCTTATCCTAATAATGCTGTCCGAAATCAATTAGGTTTTGTTCATTGGATACAACCATCCATCAAATACTCATCCCCTGAACCAGTCGTATGTACTATAAGTGTGTGCAAACACAGAGTTTGTTATTATTATTGCAATTTGATTTGTCCCTCTATATGTCACAAACGTTCTCCAAACACTCCTTCCTCTGGAGACGAGGATCAGTCATTAGAAGCACACATATAGAGTTCTAGTAGATACAGAGTAATGTAATATATATATGCATCTATATAGTGCTTTACTGAATCTTCCACCAAAAGATATTATTTTATTGAATGTTCGATGGTAGCTTGGTTATGTGCATGTAAAAATATTTTGGATCTATCTTGCTCTATCATTTGTATTTACTACAGTGAGCATGAAGTTTCTCTTTTAGGACAATATGGAAAGGGTGGATGAAAGGTTGAAGCATGAAGATTTCCAATTTTATGCCCATAATTGGAAAATTCTGCTGCATCTGACAAGATCCGCTAGGAGAGGCTGGAGGGAGGGTTGTTGAGGAGTGAGAGTGAAAGAGGGGGAAGGAGAGAATGGCGGGGTTGTGAAGCCCAATCCCCCTGGGTGGAAAAAAGACCTTGAGAGGTTCTCTTTTCATCCTGCCAGGTTCAGGCCATGATTCCCTGCATAGTCTTTCTACCTCTCTTGCTTCCTCGCTTTCTCATTCCCATGCTGTCTTTCTCTGCCTATCCTACCAGATTCGATAGGCATCAATAGTTGAATATAGATATTTAATGATATTTTGTCTTTCAATGCTCTTAAAAGACTTGAAGTAATATAAAGTAACAATTGTCGCACGATTTATTTTCCCAGCATACCCCTTAGTCTAGCATCAGACACAAGTTTTGGTAGAGCCTGAAAAAGTGCCAATTATGGCATAAGAAAATGAAATTTTGAGAAGTTTGGTCACATCATGAAGTATCCTAGTATGCAGGAAGCTTCTAGACTATAGATATACTGAATCCGTTATTTTTCAGGATTTTGATGAAAAAAGAGAAAAAACAGTCAATTTGGTTATGCCTAGTGTCAAAACACTCATGGAGGAAGAAATGTCAAGAAAACATTCCCCGAGGAAGATTACAAGTGGTGAAGGTGAACGGATACTATCTGACTTGGGACACAACATCCATCTTGAGAAAAACCATGAAAAAACAAGCAAGAATCAGAAAGAAAACTCTTATCTTCATGTCAATGATCTGAATGCTCCTGCAACTTGGATTGTCATATTAATTCAATGGAAAGATCTTCCCTCAATTTCAACTTGGCTGCATTTTTGATTGAATTCTATGGTTACAACGGTGGATGCCAAGAAATGCATGCAGATTGTAAAAGTATGATTAGTTCAAGTTCTTTCTTAGATGCTATTGATCTTCGGGAGTATTATCATCATGACGAACCAGATTCCCAAATTGAACAGAAGAAATCTATTCTTCAAAATGCACTGGGCAGAGTAGCAGAGGCTATTTTAAAGCAGAAGCTTGCTGAAACAAAACAACTCACTGGCAACAGGGCAGCCCAATCCGAAGAGTTCATCAATGCATTAGAGATACCAAATTTGGACAAAGAATTATTTTTAAAGCTCCTTCAGGATCCAAATTCACTTTTGTTAAAACATATTCAAGATCTTCAGAATTCTCAGATAGAAAAACTGTCTAAGCTGGAGCCTTGTCAAAATTTAGAAGGAATTGAATTGCTAGAAGAAGAGATTGGCAGTTTAGGGCAATGTGAAGAATCTGTCAAGAACAAAGTTCACAAACAAAGCAAACATTTCTTTAGAAGGAATGATAAGTCAAAAGGAGCTGGGCCACAGGAAAGAAATGTGAGTTCCCAGGATTTAAACAGGATAGTTGTTCTGAAGCCTAGCCCAGCAAGCATTCAATATCCCTCAATCATGGTCAGTCCAAGCTCTTCCACACAACCACATCATAGCTTGAACTGTAAAGAACATGGTCAAAGAGTCACCTCTCATTTTTCTCTTAAAGAAATTAAAAGGAGGTTGAGACATGTTATTGGTGAAAACAAAAAGGACCACCATTTGATCTCCATTGATGGCGTTCTACCCAAAATTTCAAATCGATCCAAAGCTTCAGGTGATACAGGTAAACAGATCAAAAATTTGGCAAGTAAACCTTCCTGCAATACTGATGACAGTTCCCAATCCTCAGCCATTTCCAAGAAAACAGACAAGAAAATCAGGCCCAGAGAATGTCAACTTAATGTCAAGAGTGATCTTGCTCCCCCCAGGGTTGGATCTTTGTTCTATGAAGAGGCCAAGAAGCATCTTGCTGAGATACTACATGATGGAGATCAAATCAATAATTTGCCAAGTGGACATAGCTCAAAATCCTTGGGAAGGATACTTAATCTCCCAGAATATGTGTTATCTCCTAGATTTAGCCCTACAAGTGACAAGGAGCTTGACTTGTCACCTAAACAGACAAGATTGTCCCCATCACGACAGTTCAAACAAGAAGATGCTGCCAATCATTTAAGCCCATCGAGACAGAATTCTGAAATTACAGCATGCAATGCTAGCAATCAATTTGATGAAACACAAGTGCTTGAGTCAAAGCCAGAACTCATTGATGCACAGATGCAGAAAGACAATTGCACTAGGGCATACTTAAACCCAAAAGGTACTTCCTTTCGATTGTTATCAGTGGCATCAAGAACCATCATTGTACATTTTTTCTTGCTTTACTTTTGTTATGACTAAATTCAGAGAAACCTCTTACCTAAACTGCAGAAATTGTGGAAGCAGCAGATGCCATATCCTTGGAAGGGCGTAACAGCAGTGAACCCATTGCTATTGGTAAAAGATTCGGTGAAGAAGGTCTAGAGCTGGTGTGTTGGTATCATTTTATAGTGTAAATTGTCATTATCAGTATCTTGTATTATGATTTCTGTGTTCTAAAGGAACTAAACTGTGACATCCTCCTCATTATTTCTCTAGGGCTCGTTGTCAGAGAAGCCACAACCAATGACCCCATCTGTATTTATCTTGCCTAGATCTCCTGAGAACATCTGTGAAAAGCTAGACCGGCCAAGTCCTGTATCTGTTCTTGAACCATTCTTCTCAGAAGATATTATCAGCCCTGAAAGCACAACTGTTGAGCAAAGTATGATCTGATGCATGCAGAGTAGCAATGATGTTTTTAGTTGTTTAGTTTTGGTTTCTTTTTTTGACACTGAAGTCACATAATTAAACATATTCTTTGCAGATGAGTTGCCAATACAGCCTCTAGAGTTACGTTTTGAAGAACATGATATTTCTCCAGTAGTTCTAACATCATCTGATTCTGAAGTCGATCGAAGATTTCATCTGGATGACAAAGTGGCAAGGTTTGAATACATAAAAACAATTTTGGAAGTTTCAGGCTTAAGCATGGATGACATTTTGAAAGAATGGAGTCTGAAAGATCAGTTCCTTGACCCATCTTTATTAAATGAGCTAGGAACCTCATATGGTCAATTGCAGAACAATCCAAAGCTTCTCTTTGATTGCATAAATGAAGTTCTCATGGAGATGCAGGAGAAATTTTTCAGATGCACCCCATTGGTGTCTTTTACCAAGCCTAATGTTCGGCCAGTCCCAGTAGGTGGGCACTTTGTCCAAGAAGTGAGCAAAGGCATTGACCAGCAGCTGCAAATGCAGTTTGCAAGCACATTAACTCAGATAGTGCAAAATGACTTGGAGGGTCGAATCTGGATGGACCTCCGGTTCGAAACCGAAGGCATTTGTATCGAGATAGAAGACACCCTCTTAGATGATTTAACGGAAGAAGCTGTTTATGAGTTCTGGTTTGAACCTTGAATTTGCTAAGGGGCTTATATTATTCATAGTCAAGGATAAATGAGCAATCACAGGTAATACAACACAAATAAAGTTCTTCATCCTTTATCTTTGTGACTGGGGAAAGGAGTGGAAATAATTGTTCCTTTCTAGTGAAGTGTTGTTGTGGATTTGGTAGGTTCAATAGGGTTTTCTTTTTTCTCCCTTGTGTTTCCTACTGTATCAGTCACAGATATGACACCTCAAAATATCCTAGTGTAAAATTTGCTGCTAATTTTAGGTTGTTTTTAAAACCATTGTGGAAATTAAGGGCAGTTGTAGTATATGTAAATCAGTTTCATCACTTGTACAACTGAGAATAACCTGGAAATGAAGATATCAATTGTTGTGCCGTATCTGTACATTGGTTTATTAGTTCTCCAAAACTGTTAACAGGCTGAAGTTGATTATATTTTTTGCTTTGTAATTCTTATTGTTCTTCTGAAACAGTATTAATTCAATCATGAAAACTTGCAATCCTTTTGAGAAATGCTTGAATTGTGATATGGTAACTGAACTTTCATTTGTTGTAAGAAGAATGCTGCATCCTGATCCAGCATCCCATACAGGACCTAAGAATAACTATTGTAGGAGGGGAAAAAAACTATAGATCATAGGAAGAGGGCAAATTTTATCTTCCTTGGTAACATTAAAATTTACCAGGCTACAAAAGGTGACTTTTGCACTCCTTGAGCAAACTAATCTACTTTCTACACCTTGGTACATGGAAAAGGATAAGGTGGCATTTCAACAGTGATGCGGGATGGGCTAGCTATCCTAGATTTAAAGATCCACTTTGAGATTAGCGAACAAAATTAAATAAGTAATTAAAATAAATAATAGCATATACTAAAAATAAGCAAGAATTAAGCTAATTTAGATCCAATCAAAATTAAAGATCCTATCTAGGAAGTGATCCAATCGGCATGCACAGTCAAAAACTTGAAGAGTTTGGATTGTTGATTGTTAAGGAATAACCGCTAATCTAGGTTTATTCAATTCAATCAATTTGAATATAAAAGAAATAAAGATAGGTATTTAAAAAAATAAAATTACCAGCAAAGATTTTAAAACCTACACTAAATCATGAAAAGATCTTACGAGCACAGGATATCACGGCTTTTTGGATAAGAAAGATCGATCCGAAAGTGGTCAAGATAAATGATTATTGGCTTGTAGACAAATCAAACGAGAGTCTTTTAGACCTGAATCAACCAAAATCATGAAATAATCAGATAAGGTAGAGAATAAATAGTCTAATTAAAAAAAATCAATCATCTCAAGTCTATCCAGGTGGCAAGAAATGGTGAAGTCAGTGGAAGGTTGGGCTTTGCTCTGAAAATCATGCAATGTTGCTTTCACAATCGTATTGCGAAAGGCTCAATAGAACAGGGGACGACCGGGCTTCAGATGAGGCAACCATAGACAAGGATGAGGCTCGCTAGAACTGGGGAGCCTCTGGTGAGATAGGAGATATAGAGGAACTCGAGGGAGAGGCTGTTGCAGTGATGCAGACCTGGTCGAAAGGGCAGTCACCCTTAAGGGTCTCGATGGCAGTGTAGCTGATGCGGTTCCCGAGTCCAAGGAGAAGGTCAAGAGATCTGGCCAGCGATTTACGAGCAAAACAACCTAAAGTCTTCAAATTGAAGTCAGCAGTGGAGCCTGTGATATACTTTAAAGGTTGTGCAAGAGGCCGCAGTGATGCTTTCACGTTCATGTGGCCAAAGGGAAAGAGTGTAACTTGGTGGAGGGCTTTGAAGGTGGAAGCACAGTAGCATGGAGTGGAAGGCAACATGGCGATGACCCAAAGACATGGGGTGCCCGCACATAGGCAACTCGGGCAGTACTAATGCAGTGCAACAGGGAAGACACAAACGTAGGCGAAAGAGATGGGCAATGGATGGGAGATGGCCCAGTTAGCATGAGGGCAGCACGGATGGCTCGCAAGGCACAAACAGGGATGGATGTGTGATTAGAGACAAGGAATCGATGGAATGAGGCTGAAGACAAGGAGTGCAATGATTCTGATGGCATGGGCAGCGTCGAAGCCTGCCTTGAAGTGGACGGCGATAGGGTTGTCGACATCCTAGAAGATATGGTGGTGGGCAGCAACGATGGAAGAATGGCCGGCTAGAGTGAAGGCAGTGGGGATCCTTAGGGTCAAACCACCAGAAATGGGAGGGGGTTATCAACTGGAGATAAGGAACCGCTATAAACAGCCCCCTTGGGTGAGGCCAATCTGGAGCAAGGAGGCGGATTGGAAGGACTTCGGCTTGGGTGGAGGCTGGTGATGATGGAGTTGCCGGCATTCAGAAGATGCGATGCCGATGGATCTGAGAGTCGGTGGTGATGGCAATTCCGGGCTAGGGGTTGTCTTGGTGGTGGTGGGAGAAGGCTTGTGGTGGTGGTCAACAGCTTGATGGTGGAGTTGGTTGAGATTGGGATGGAAATAAGGTCTCGGGTCCTTTTAGCATAGCAACAAAGAGAAGGAGATTAAGGGAGGAAAAGAAGAAGTTGAGAAGAGGAATAAGAAGAATAGAGAAGAAGAGAAGAATAAAGGGAAGAAGAAGTAGGAAAGAAGGGGAGAAGAGGTGCAGAGGAAGAAGAAGAAGAAGAGAGAAAGAGAGAAGGCTAACAGGGGAGAGGTGATTCATGAAAAAATCTCTCGAGATTTCTATTAATTTTCTTGATGATTTTTTTCTAATAACAAGACCTCTTTAAATAAACTCTATTCTCTAATAAGCTGGAAGCAGCTTTAGATTAATCTAAAACAAGTAGACTAATCTAAAATAAATTTTAAAATAATACAAACTAATCCAGTTCCATACTCTGAGATCCATGCATGAGATGGATACAAGAAAAAAATAAAAATAAACCCAATCCCCATATATCCAGGTAAAATAAAAGAAATAAATATATCTATCTTTCCAAAAAATGTTGGGCATATACCAAAATCCGTACTAGATGATGTCCTTATCATTTTTCCTGGGATGGGAGAACTCGACTTTGTTGAGTCAGACTCCATACTACTTTAGAAGTATTCAAAAAGGTCTGGATCAATCTTTTATAAATCTTCTTGGATAATCCAGAAATCCTCCAATTCCGGCTTGCCTCGCCAGGGAACCAAATAGTCATAATAGTCTCAACCCCTAGTGAACTTGATCTGCTCATCCAGGATGCGATCGATCTCATTATGCTGTTCTTTCAATTGGACTACTTAAAAAGGATGGTACAAGCTCAAATAGATCATTGGGTATCAATACTAGTTCTTTATATTTAATTAGATCTGATACATTTAAAGTTGAATTAATTCCATAGCCATATAGTAGTTCAATAATTTACGTATTAAGTCCAATTTTCTTTAAAATCGTAAATGAGCATATTTCTCGGGCATGTAGCTTTCGAATAATTTATGATAGAAATTGCTCAGGTCTGATCCTAATCATGACATAATCATCCTTAGCAAAATCCCTGACTTGTCAATGAGAATCTGCTAATTATTTATATTAATTTTATCACTAATTTCTTTATGTAGACTCCTAACATGCTCTGCAAAAGATGATGCTGTCTCTAATACTATAACATGTATAATAAGGTATACAATATTATTATTTATTTTATTATTATTTTTATATTTTTTAAGTCTGAGCATTCATCATATTTTTTTGACTATCAAAATCCATAACTTTTTACTTACTACCGATAAAAGGTCCACCCTATAAGAGAGTGCATCAGTAGCTTTGTATCTACATCCGCTTCGTACCTTATCACAAAGGTGTAGGTCTGAAGGAACTCAATCCACTTTCCAAGTTTCAGACTTAAATTCTTCTATGAATTAAAAAACCTGAAGGTCTCATGATCCGAATGCATGACAAATTCTCGTAGAAGCAAATAATACTTCCAAAACTTAAGAACTTGGACTATAGCATAGAACTTTTTGGGATAGATATGGTTTAATAGACACCTATGCTTAAGAAAGATAGATGGAGTATTTATCTAGGCCACATTATAAGGACTCAAGTGGTCTACATGTGCTAAACCTAGGTACAAACTAACATCAAGAAAGATGGCATCAATACAACTACCACTATCGATGTTTTCCTTACATATTTTATCATCTTGACTAACAAAGGTATGAAGAACAACAGTCTTGTTCCCATCTTCAATCTCTTTGGGTTAGTTCAATATATATTTATCTACTTCTAGTTATAGTTGTTCCTCAAGTATAATATTAGTCTGAATAGTATCATAGTTATCGTAGATGTCAGATAATTCTGATCAGCTATATAAACTTCTTCTTCAAGATCATTTTTAGGATTTTTATTTTTAGACTTTTCTATAAATAGAGATATGGATGGGCACTGACTAGCAGTATGATCCAGTCCATTGCACAAAAAGTATTGAATTTTGAAATTGATTTCTTGAAAAGTCTCTCCTATGACTTCTTTTCCTTCATCGACCTTCTTGGTTAACTGTATCATAGGTCTAAGAGGGGTATTCCTAATTCGATCATTATTGGCTCGGTTTTCTTTTAAATTTTCTAACATTACTACGTTCTTTTGACAAATGCCAATTAAATTATCAATTTTGTCTACGAGGGTTTGAATGGTTGTGGCAAATTAGTTGGGATCCATTTTGCAATATGTAGAAGCTTTGTTTCGATCTAGATTGATACTCAAAAATAGATATCCTATGAGAGTGTTCTCATGTATTTCAAAGTGAGGTCAGATTTCTCAATGAGTGGGGATTCCAACAATCCAAAATTTAGAATTTTTAGATATTCTTAGGATTAGGAATTGATTGATTTCTAGAGACTGCATAGATTGAATTTTCAACAAGATTTTCAAGGTGCATGACCAGCTTTCTAGAGAAATTTGATATTAGTCTAGGATTTGATTCTAAAATTTTTAAACATAGATGTTTTCCTTATTGAATCTAATTTTCAAAGCTATAAGTTTTATAATTTTTTGACAATCCTACTAACAAAATTGGTGAAAGAATAAGGGTTATACAATTCTGCAGGCTGCAGATTTTTTCATACATAATTCAAAAATTTTAGGTCAAACTGGCATGAATCCTAAAATAAGTTCATAGATTTTCATACATAAATTTTTTTTAAAATTGAGTTTAGTTTCTAAAGCCACTAATTTTATAATTTTTTGATACTTCTATGAACGGGACTTAAGATTTGAATAGAGATTGTCCAAAACTATAAGTTACAGAATTCTAACAACAGAAACTTAGAATCTCAAGTCTTAAAATTGGCATGAATTTTAGAGCAATCATAAATCCACAAACATAGAAATGTTCGCTTTTGAGTCTATTTTTTAATGAAGAAAATTTTATAATTTCTTGAGTTTTCTAGGGATGGGACTTCCTAAAATACTAAAGGGTATGTAGAGTATGCAGACTGCCAAATAATGCTAAATATGAATAATAATTTTTTTTTCTAATTAATGCAATGTAATTATCCTTAACCTAAACTAAATTGTGCTCTGACATCAAAAGAAGCTGATGTGGGATAGGCTAGCTATCCTAGATCTAAAGATGCACTATTAAGATCAGCAAGCAAAATTAAATAAGCAATTAGAATAAATAATAGCATATATCAAAAATAAGGAAGACTTAAGCTAATTTAGATCCAATCAAAATTAAAGGTTCAATCTAGAAAGTGACCAATTGGCATGCATAGTCAAAGACTTCAAGAGGTTAGATCGTTGGTCATTAAGAAACGACCGCTAGGCTAGGTTTATTCAATTCAATTAATTTGAATCTAAAGAAATAAAGATGGTGCTAAAAAAATAAAATTACTAGCAAAGATTTTAAAACCTGCACTAAATTATGAAGAGGCCTTACTAAGCACGAGATGTCATGGCTTCTTGAATAAGAAAGATCAATCTGGAGGTAGTTAAGATGGATGACTATTGGCTTGCGGACGAATCAAGCAAGAGTCTTTCAACCTAGATCAACCAAAATCACATGATGATCAGAAAGGTAGAGAATAAGTAGTCCAATTAAAAAATCAATCATCCAAATCTATCCAGGTGGCAAGAAATGGTGAAGTCAACGGAAGGCTGGGCTTTGCTCTGAAAATCATGCAAGGTTGCTTTCACAATCATGCTACCAAAGGCTCGATGGAACAGGGGTTGGCTGGGCTTTAGATGAGGCAACAGTGGACGAAGGATGAAGCTCGCCAGAACTAGGAAGCTTCCAGTGAGATTGGAGATGCAGAGGAACTCGAAGGAGGGGCCATGGCAGTGATGCGGACCTGGTCTAAATAGCAGTCACCGTTAAGGGTCTCGACGGCGATGTAGCCGATGTAGTTCCTAAGTCCAAGGAGAAGGTCGAGAGATCGGGCCAACGGTTTATGAGCAAAACAAGCTAAAGTCCTTAAATTGAAGTTGGCAATGGGGCCTGTGATCTACCTTAATTGTTGTGCAAGAGGAGTGAAACTTGGTAGAAAGCTTCGAAGGTAGAAGCACAGTGGCACGAAGTGGAAGGTAGCATGGTGGTGGCCTGAAGACACAAGGTGCCAACATGGAGGCAACTCGGACGGTACTATGCGGTGCAGCAGGAGAGACATAGACATAGGAAGAAGAGATGGGCAATGGATGGAAGATAGCCCGATCAGCATGGGGGTAGCACAAATGGCTCGCACGGCACGAATAGGGGTGGAGGTGTCGATTAAAGACAAGGAACTGATGCGATAAGGCCAAAGACGAGGAGTGTAGCGAATCCAGTGGCATGGGCAGGATCGAAGCCTCCCTCGAAGTGGATGGTTGCGGGGTTATCGACATCCTAGAAGATGCTATGGTGGACGATGACGATGGAAGGATGGCCGACTAGAGTGAAGGTGGCGAGGATCCTTGGGGTCGAACCACCGAAAGTGAGAGGGGGTTATCGACTAGAGATGAGGAACCACTGTAAGTGGCCCCCTTAGGTGAGGCTGATGAAAGCAAGGAGGTGGATTGGAAGGAGGGCTTCAGCTTGGGCAGAGGCTAGCGGTGATGGAGTTGCCGGTGTCTAGAAGATGTGACACCGATGGATCTGAAAGGCAGTGGTGATAGTAGTTCCGGGCTTGAGGTTGGCTTGGTGGTGGTGGGATAAGGCTTGCGGCGGTGGTCAAGGCTTGATGGTGGAGTTGGTTAAGATTGGGATAGAGATAGGGTCTCAGGCCCATTTAGAATTATGAAAACTGGGCTCCTTGAGCCAAAATCGGTAGACCCAGCCGATTTTAACCCAACATGATAAAAAACTCACCAAAACAGGGGATGAAGCCCTTGCTTGACCAAGCAAAAATATCACCGGAGGAGTCGAAGGGATGCCATGGAAAGGTAGGAGATGGGTGGAGGACCGTCGGGGGTGGGCGAGACTCTCGGATGGCCAGTCATACCTTTGGTAAGCCAAGGATTATCCTCATCGAAATCTCTCTTTAAAATCCTCTTCACCATCTCTAATTGAGTCGAAACGAGCCCTTTGCCTACCTCCTCCATCTTCCTTAACTTCGGCAATGGCGGAGCCAATGTGGTGAAGTTGTTGCCATCCAAAAGATCCTCCCTCTTTATCTCCTTGATCCATAGGTTTCGAAAGGTTTCAACCTCCATTGCCACTGGAACTCAATGTCGCCAGCCCCATTCTCACCATCATCACACCTCACCGGTGGGCTTCCTTTCCTCTTCCCTAGTTCATGGGACCAGGGAAGGCTGTTCAGGCCAAGCTAAAGAGGAAAAAGAAACAAGGAAAGAAAGGAAGAAGAGAAGGAAAAAAAAGGAAAAGAAAAGGAAGAAAAAGAAAGAGAAGAAAAGAAAAGAAAAAATATTAAAAAATAAGAGAGAGAAGAAACAAAGAAAAAGGAGAGAGAGGAGAGAGGGAAGGGAAGAGAGAAGAAGAGAGAAAGAGGAGAGAGAAGAAGAGAGAGAAAGAGAGGAGAGAGGAAGAGGAGAGAGAAAGAGGAGAGATATAAGAGGAGAGAAAATAGAGAGAAGAGGAAAGAGAGAAAAGAAATAGTAAGATAAATAAATAAAATTTGGAAAGGAAATCTAAAAGTTTCTCTCCTAGAAAATTTGTGAAGTTAGGGTATTAGCGAATGGATTGCCGATGGAATCTGGATAGAAGGTTCTAAATTTATAGTTATTACACCACAAAATTATTCATATTAAAAAAATAAAATTATTATTATAGAAAGATAATTTCCTGGATAGAAGGGTATTGAGCGAGTTCCGTAGTACCTAGGTTAAGAATTTAGGTGCAGACTGATATCGAGCATATTAAATCTGTATCCAATAAAGTATGGATTGTTGTATATAATCACCGATTTATAAATATATTTGTTATTACATGATCCTTGGACATGAGCGTTGGCATGTATGATTGTTTATGCATCATATATTTCGATTTTGCATAATAGATATTTATAATTGCTGGTATTACTATTTTTCATATGATATGCTCATGTCAGACATGATTATTTTGGATGATTTAGGTTGTAGCACCAATTATTGGAAATCCTAAAAGAACATAATTTGAAAATATGTTTGAGATTTGATCAAGTAATAATCAAGAAGAATGGGTGTTTGGACTAGCCACGCTATGGGCAGGACCGTAGTTACTGAGATTACCAGTCACAAGCTAAAATATGACAATAAATTTGCCAGTCACAGGCTAAAGTATGACACTAAGATTGCCAGTCATAAGTTAAAGTGTGACACTAAGATTGCTAGTCATTGACTGAAGCATAACCGTGATTAGTCCAAAACCTTAAAGAAGATAATGACTAAACTGAAATATAAAAATATAACATGGTTTTATCAAATATGATGGTAAGATTACTTCAATTGCATGACATGATATTTTATGATTCTATATTTTACTATTATTTTCTTGCTATTTTCAAACCGTATTATTATTGGTGTTATTGTATAGAATCCTTATAGGGTATAAAGCTCACACCCCCTACTTTCCTTCCTTTTTAAAATTGTGTAGGATATTCAAGTTTGACGATAAATTAGATTCATGGTGAAATGATGAATAGATAGAGAGTTATTAATACCATTCAGATGACTGAGGAATGATTGAAATTGTAAATATATAAGTTATATTATTTTCTTTATATTAGATTTTTCTTATAAGTTATGATAAATAATATTCTTGAAAATTAAAGTTGTAATGAAGTTTTTTAAGATTTTGCATGATCTCTAGGATGCATTTTAGAATTCGTGCGACCGATCGTGTGGCTGAATTGGGTGCTTGGTTCAGGACATGACAAGAATAGCAATGGAGGGAAGGAGATTAAGAGAGGGAAAGGAGAAGTTAAGGAGGAATAAGAAGAAGAGAGAAAAGAGGAGAAGAACAAAGGAAGAAGAAGAAGCATGGAAAGAAGGGGAGAAGAGGTAGCAGAGGAAGAAGAAGAGGGAAGGAGAGAAGGGTAACATGGGAGAGAGGTGATTTGTAAAAAATCTCTCAAGATTTTTATTAATTTTCTTGATAATTTTTTTCGAATAACAAGATCTCTTTAAATAGACTCTACTCCCCAATTAACTGAAGGCCAACTTAACCAGAACTCTAAGACTTCAAATTAATCTAAAACAAATAAACTAATCTAGATATGCCATGCACTGTCTGACCTAAGACCTGCTCGGGAAAATTTCCTACGATAATAGGAACTTCACTGTACGACATCGCTTGTTATTCTTCAGAGTCTCTTATTTTGTGCTCGAATCGCTTGCTCTTGGAGCTCCATTTTGCACTAAGCTCCCATTTGTACTAGGGGCTCAATCTCGTACCGGACTCCCTATCAAGAGAAAGTGTCATTCATACTTCTTTCTTTACAAATAACCCTACTATCATGGATGACATTTAGGATTCCATCACTGGCTTTCTATGTGTAGTAGTTTGAATCTAGTTTGCTAAGTAAAATTAGATTTATGTAAAATTTAAATATGTATCAAATCTTGCATAATTTCTTCGTTATCCTAACATATGCCTTCAAGCTAATTATCTCGATGCCCTTGATTGCATAGCTCAATCGATCTAGTAAGTGGACAAAACCCTCTTTACTCTCTAGAAAATCGAATAGCTCCTCTTCATAATAGATATAATATAGACATGCAAAATCTAAAATTTATTAGAAAAAAAGGGCATATCTCATTAGATACCATAAGTGCATCACTGCAGTATCTATCAACGTCACTACCATTGGCCACACTATAGTAGCCTTCATCCGATCATTGAGTTACAGGCAATCTCTGATACGATGCCCAACTATTCGCACCATAGTATTTGATCCTGCTTGTATCCTTCGACTTAGACTACCCACCTCATGATTTTCTGTTGCTTCATCTTCTACCGCTTGCTGCTCTAAAAATCACTAACGTTGAGTTCTCGTCGAACTTAAAGCTTGGTTCTCTCACTTGAAAACTTCATTCTGGAGTAACGCCGAAGTGACCTCCTCTATCTTGATGGTGCTCTTTCTTCTTAGAAGAACATTTATCAAGGACTTGAAAGATTGTCAAAGTGATGAAGCAAGACCAATGCCCTGGTCTTCTCCTCAATTTTTTTATCGATACTGAAAAGATCAGTAATGATCCTTTGAAAATTACTCAGGTACTCTTGCATGCTTTGCCCCTCGGTATCCTCAGTTGGTAGAACTATTTTCAAAGAAAGAGTGTATTGGTGAGGAACTTCATCATGTATAACTTTTCGAGTTTTGCCCACAGCACCATTCAGAAAGTCTTATTCAATACATGGATTACCACTTCATCTATCAAATACGAGCATATCATGCTCATTACCTATATATGAAACCATCTCCAAGTCCTGTCTTCCATGGTGATCAATCTCTCTTTATATATGAGATCGTTGATCAACCCTTACTGCATCAGCACATCTTTCATCTTTGCTTGCTAAAGAAAGAAATTGTTCTTTCTATTAAAATGGTTGATCTCCACCTTGATTGTGGTTGTCTTCTCCATCTTCTTGGATCTCGAGCAACATGGTCAATCTAAGACTCTGATACCAGTTATTATGATACCAATGCACTGATACAATTCTCCTAAAAAATTTTCATGTGAAATATGGATCTCCGTTCTCAGGATCATGATATCGATATGGATGTTGCAAGGGAAAGAAAAAGAGAAAAATAAAATAAAAGTATAATTTAATTGGACATGTAAGGTTTTACTATAAAAATTTTTTAAAAAAAATTATAAAATTAAAACTTTCACTCTCAATCTTTTACAATTTTCTCAACAATAAATCTCAAATCTCTATCATAAACTCTCAACTCTTATAAGTTTTTTGGAGATCCTTCACTACCTTCTAGATCCTCGCATACTATTTTTGTCTTTTCTTTTATAGCTTCTATTATAAAAATTATCTCATCAGAAGTCTAATAATACAAATCATGCCTAAAATAGGGTTCTATAACTTTTTCAATATAAATTTTATTTCAAAATATATTTTAACCATTCCATCAACATTGATCACGCTATAGAACGCGTGGATTAACCCAAAACATAGTTAAAAACCACCTGGAATGCACCAGACCATCCATTGTGCCAGTTGAATGCATTTGCCCGTCCGATCATGTGAGGATGCATGTAGTTTACATTAATTGGCCACTCCTTGCATTAAATGATCGCATTAATGATGCTGTGGATCACTTGACTGCATTAAATATCCCTTGTGCACCAAATGCCATGACACCACACACCACAGAGGGAAATAAAAAAGGAATCGCTTGGGCCTGCGTGGATCGCATGCTAGGTGTGCGTGTGCATTGCCTGAGCAGTCGCGTGCCTAGGCTGCCACTGATAAATGTTCGTGGGCCGCATGCGCCAATGGGCCACACCAGTCTACTTCTCCATGGGGCCAGGTCGAGCCTGCTTCCAAGCTATATCTAGGTTTATTATGGGCTTTTTTCAAGCCAAATTTAGGCATTAAACCCTAACAGATCTTTGTTGGATATAATCTGAATTTTTCTTCCTTCGAAAGAAATGAGGGTTCTCTCTCTTTCTTTTTCTTATTTTCTTTCTTCATTCATTTTCTCTCTCTAGAAAGGTCCATGATCATAGTATAGAACCATGTTTTTCCTATTCCAGAGACATTTATTGATCCTGGCAAGAAGACCCTAAGCCACTTTGATGCACGAGCAATCTATCAATCAATCATCTAGCTAACAACCCCATTTATTATTATTTAAATATTATTGAATATATTGAATGAAGATTGATTATCATTTAATATTTTAATTAGGATTAGCTGAATTTCCTAACAAAGTCTAAATACTTAGGAAGAACGAGGTAAGTAAATCTCACACTTCTTATTTATTTAATTTATTATGTTTTAATGCAATAATCTATTATTATTAATGAATTGATATTTTTTTATAAAATCAAGGATTAACATATGTATATGAAAATTCATGCTTCATTATGAAAATTGATTTTATAAATATTTTTGATAAAAATTATATTTATGAAGCATAAATTAGATTATGCTATTTAGTTTTTTTCTATCCATGTACACACACACATACACACACACACACATATATATATATGTTTGAAGAAAAAGATATAAGGATTTCAAAGGCTCTCAAATAGCTATGAATGATTCCTATAATTGAGAAGGTCGATACCTGGAGCTAACATCCATAATAAACATGGCCCCACTAATGGGTATAAAGTTGGTACATGAAACAAGAACTTTATCGTTTAAACAATATAACCCTATCATAGGTACAAAAGTGATCATATCATAAATATTCGTAAGTATTATTTTAAAATATGACATAAATACATGATATAAAAGATTATGAATTTTATGATAATTATATTTATGAAATGTTCATAATTTATACATACATGACTGATTTTATGAACCACTTTATTATATTATGCTATAAAAAAATATTTATAATATTTGTTATTTTTTATAATGATGCATTGTTTATATGAAAAACTTATACTTAATTTGATAATAAAGTATGGGTTTTACTTATTAAGTTAGTACAGTTCATACCTATTTATTTTTCTTTTTTATTTTATAGAGAAGTCAAGTTAGGAATGATAGGTGACTTAGGCTTGGGGTCTACACTAGCAAGCTTATAAGTTTTATAGTTAAAATTAGTTATACAGATATTTATAAACTTGTAGTTAAGTAATTATGAATTATGAGTCTTAGATTTGGTATTTAATTTTAGATTAGATGCTCTAAACCAATGGTAGTTTAATTGATGACTTGAATTGAATCTCTTCTTTATATTTTATTTGTAATGGATCTTTATTTTACTTAAAATTATAAATGCTTGACTTTATGTTATTGTGGGTCGTACCCCTCAGTAGCATGGCCATGTTATATCCTAGATTTGGGATGTGACATATCCTATAGTATTTTATCCATGAAACATGCAAGGCCTAAAAATTTAATTAGTACCAATGTAAATAAAGTAGAGTACTTAAATCCTTTAATCTAATAAATAAGTCCAACATTCTTTTCAAAACCAAATTCTAGTTAATTACATAACATTTATTTTTAGATGAAAAGAAAATACTTCAAAGTCCTAATCCTTTCACTTACGACCCATAATCGCATTCATATTAGGTGTTGACATATGAAAGGAGAAGAAAAATAGAAGCGAGCTAAAAGCCTAATAAGTCATCTCTATCACTATTCAATTAAGCATTATATACATGAAACCCGATATTACAATATTACATTTCTAAATTATAATTAAAGGCATGCTGAGCCACATAAAGATATATTTTTTTTCAAAAATAATCAATAATTTGAATAAAAGAAGAATAAAATTTTAAATCTTAGTATTCAGTTATTCACGCACTCTCACTTCTAGTCTTTTGACTATGTCTATGATCAACTCATGGCAAGCTCTAAAAGAGTCTAAATCCGAACTATAACATGGCATACATCAATGATCACCCCATAGAAGTTCAAAAAGAACTAATTGAGAAATCACATAAAAAATATTCTTGCTATAGCATGTACCAGTGATTGTCCCATTGGCATGGTTCAAAAGAAAATTAGCTCCTAACTATAACGTACTATCAACTAACATACACCAATGATTATTTTACTAGAAATCCAAAAGGAGACTAGATCTTAAACCGTGTGATCATAGTCAAACTAGAGAGAATACATCACAATCAATAAAATTGATAACTTTTCAAAGTAGCAAACAAGTATAGTTCATGCCCACAAAATTCTATTTAATACTTAATCCAATTGTTCAAAGTCTACATTTTCAAAGTATACATAATATAATATAAAACATGCATAGATGTTGTTCAGTATTAAATTTTGATACTTATAATTAAAATCTTTCTGTCAGCTTATGCAAAATGCACTTATTCTTATGCATAATCAAATATTAGATAAAGGAATTTATCTTTAGCTTGCAAATAGAATTATCTCTAAGATACCATCTATGATCTAAATTGTTTCAATCAAAGATTGGATTTATATATAAGACAAACATAAATTATTATTTAAAACTTGAGCACCTAAAATGTTTCCTAGATTCATCGTGCCCACTCAAATTTCATCATTCAAAAAGTCTATCTCAAAGATGGGATTCTAGATTGCTTGATTAGTGGCCAGCATCCTAGCCCACATCCCAAATCTAACCTAGTCCTCCTAATATTATTTAGGAAATCATGGAAGGAGTTGTTGTAATCACCTCAATAGTTGGATCGGTTGCTAGAACTTGATGCACATCTCATATCTAGTGATTCATGCTTATCTTGATCTACAAGATAATAGACCTAATTTAGAGAGGAAGAGAGAGAGACAAAGAGGTGGAGAGAGAAAGCTAGAGTGCATGGATGTAGATGGAGAGAGAATGAGAAGGTGGTGGTCAGCCCTATGCTGATCATTTGAGTGTCATGGGGTTTAAAAGAGTGTGGTGAGAGAAAGTCATGGCAATGTAGCTTTCTAAGCAGAAGGAATAATGAAAATATGAGGGAGAGTTTATCAAGAGATAGTGGAGATGGCAAAGCTTGATCGAAGGTGGTGGCTTATGATGGGGCTACAATGACAATGCTTAAAATTTGGAGAGAATAGAGAAAAGGGTTTTGATGTTAACAAGATGGTGGTGCTCAAGTAAGGTGGAACGGTGGCCTGTGGAGATATGGGAGAAGAGAAAGAAGGTGAAGAAAGAGATGGTTTGGTTAAGCAATGGTAAGGGCAAAGAATTTATAAGGGTGTCATTGTGTCAAGGCATTATTCTAGCCCACTCATAGAGAAGAAAGAAGGATGAGGGCACAACTTGCCCTTCTTTGACTAGCCTTAGCAAGTGAAGAAAGGTGAAGTATTTTATTCCCCTTATTGGCTAAATAAAATTGAAAAAGAGAGGTAGGCATGATTTAGCTAAATTATTATTATTAGTATTATTTTAATAATATCAACCATAATTAGAAGATAATTTGTAGCTATCAAATTTAAATGAATTTGAATTGATAGCTAAATCAAGAATTTTCTTGCTACTCATAGTTGGTTGTTCAAAAATATCATGACCTTTAAAATCTCAATTTATTAGCTACTAAGAATGAGAGATTGGGTTTTAGTCAACTTGGGAAAGTAATTGTTCCTCCAATCCTCTCTCTCATTGGCTGCCAAAATGGCCAACCAAGAATAGAATGTGGGTAGAAAAAAGATTTGAAATAGAGAAGGAAAGTCAACCCTCCTCTTGTTGCAATCATTATAATTAGTTTGTCACTTGGGTATGATTGTTATTCATCGTAGTTTTTTTCCTTTCATCACTCTTATATTTTAAGTAGTACTTTCAATTTTCTATATTATGGATAATGGTAAGATAGGTATCATTACTCAACTTTAATACTTGTTGGTTTTTTCTATTTGGCTACTACTATTATGCATAGCAGTTATCTTTTTCCATTACTATATTTGCATAGTACCCTCACTCTTCATATATTTTAGATAATGATAAGCTAGCTCTCTTGGGTTCCACTCCATTAAGGACATGTTTGGTTCATAACTAAAATCGAAATCAGAATCGAAATTAGAATGGATCAACATTGAAATCAAAATGGCTATATCCTCCAAAGCATTTGGTTCACAATTGGAATTGAAATGAAAATGAATAATTCACATTATTGTTGTTAGCTCATTTAAAAATAGAAATATGAATTAACTCAATTATTTTATCTATTTTTAATATTTTTATCTTATTTAATATTTTTTGGATTAATTTTATTTTATGAAAACTCCATCTCTAACATCTTCCCATTTATAAACTCTAAACCCGCAAAACAATATATTAATATTTAATATTTTAAACTTATTTATTAATTATTTTAATATTTTTAAAAATATTAATATTAATTATTTATATTTTAAAATTTAAAATTTTTATATTATTTTTATCACTTATTTTTATTATTTTTATCTTAATTAATTTTTTAAATATTTTTATTTTTAAATATTTTATTTAAATTTTATTATTTTTATCATGTTTTTATTATTTTATTTTTAAAAAAATATTAATTATTTAAATATGTAATAAAGTTTTCTAGCTTAAATTCTTTTCCCTTCCCCAAACCCAAATCCCAATTGCCCCTCTCTCACATTCTAAATCTCGAGACTGACCATGACGTCCTCCTAGCCCTTCTCTTTTGGCACCCCACAGCCTCGCCCTAGCTTCAACCCAATGCCAACTTCAACCTAACCCTCCTTCACTATCGACGTACTCCAGAACCTCTAGATTGGCCACTCTCGGCATCGTCGACGCCCCTCTTTTCTCCTCCCTTTTCTCCTGCCTCAATGCCTAGCTCTTTTGCCTTTGCCCCTCCTTTCTCCTCTCCAGCCTCCCACCTGACTACCCACCGCCATCCTTGTCATTACTCTTTATTATCGCCTCATGGACTCCACCAATGCTGGCAATGCATCTGTCAATCCCAAGGATTTTGGTGTCGACTCCTTCCTTCGCCAGTGGTAAGGAAGAAGAGAATGTGGTGGAAGAGGGGGATGGGGCAGGGGATCATTGAGGATCAAGTCACAGTATTTTTCTTTTCAAGAGCCAATTAGGACATAATAAGATTCAAAACCAAGAAAAGAGGCTAGATTAGACTTGGAGAAGATTGGGCCATCTCTATTCCATTTTGGAATCAGAATCAAAATGAAACTCTTTCCAACTAAATAGTAGGAATGAGAGTCATCCATTCCCATTCTTATTTCACTCTCCAACTCTTCCCAACCAAACACCCTCTAAGTGCCTCATCCATTTTGTCAAAAAAACTAACTTATTGGAATCAAGGATTCAGGTCCTGGCAGGACATCCCATGAGACACCGGGATGGGATATCATCCTATGTATTGGGACAAGACGACCCACCAGTGCCCCAGCATCCCTATTGAAATGCCTTGGAACATCTCCTGTCCCGAGTGCCAAGACAGGGTGGGATGCCAGCATATCCTGTTTCATGAAAAAATCGAGACATCCCCATCCCACAGGATTTAAAACCTTGATTGGAATCATAATAAATTGTATGCAATGTATAATAACAAACATTATTCCATCAATAATCTTGTCATGTCTAAATAGAACAACCTTATCATTGGTCACTATATTTATTTGAGATAAAGCAAGAATATATAAATTTTAAGAGTTTACTTTTGTACACATGGTGATAAATTTGTATGCGAGAGCCTGATTTTATCAAGGATGTATAAGGTAAACAAGAAATTGATTATTTGAGATTTATAAAATTATAATTTATTTATAGAAATCATTATTGTATGATATATTTTCAAGATTCTTTGTTCAAATGCAACTAAAAGTTCTATTCGACATTGTTAGATTATGTACGATATGAGTAGCAGGACTAC
This sequence comes from Areca catechu, assembly GCA_021397845.1. Lineage (NCBI taxonomy): Eukaryota > Viridiplantae > Streptophyta > Magnoliopsida > Arecales > Arecaceae > Areca > Areca catechu. The sequence goes on from CM038049.1 coordinate 55,472,569, forward strand.
CTTCATGCAATATTTATACACCAATTGATCGTGTGTTGGTTTTGATTACCAATGTGCATCACCTAAACACTACAGCACTATTTAATAATTAATATCCTAAAATTTATGAGAGATATTATGCATTTGGAACTTCTTAATCTAAATAAATACATATCACATAATATAACTATTGGAGATAATTCTACTTGGACCAAGGATATAAAGCCAAGATAATAAGTCCGGTCAGTTCTTGTTATGTGCTCTCCAATTATTTATCGAACAGAGCTATTGATCAACTGATGATTTTTTTCGGTTCTAACATTATTAAACACTTATGAATTGACTAAGACATGCCATCAATCCAAAAAAGTCTCTTCAGGCCGACCAAGATATACAAGCAATCCGAGAAAGGCTCTTTAGGTCGATCCAAGCTCATCATGTAAACTTATTAAGGAATACAGTCAATTTGAGAAAGGCTCTTCAAACTGATCCAAGCTCATCATGTAGGCTAAGGCATTTAATCAATCTAACCAGGCCTTTTCAGGTCAATGCAAGCTCATCATGCAGACTAAGACGTGCAAAATTATTAAGGTATGTAGTCAATCCAAGAAAATCTCTTCAGGCCAATCAAGGCATGCATAATTACTATGGCATGTAGACAATCTAAGAAAGGCTCTTTAGGCTGACCTAAGCTCATCATGTAGGCTAAGGCATCCAGTTAATCTGGCCAGGCCTCTTCAGGTCGATCTAGGCTCATCATGCATGTAATCAATTTGACTAGGCCTCTTTAGGCCGATCCAAGTTTATCATTCAGGTTAAGGCATTCAGTCAATCAGACCAAGTCTCTTCAGGCCGACCTAGGTTTATAATGTAAGCTAAGGCATGCAATCAATCCGACTAGGCCTTTTTAGGCCAACCCAAGCTCATCATGCAAGCTAAGGCATCCAATCAATCCGACCAGGCCTCTTCAAATCGATTCAAGCTTATCATGTAGTATAAGGCATCCAGTCAATTCGACCAGACTTCTTTACACTGACCAGGATATATAGAATTGACTAAGGCATGCAGTATGATAACCAATACTTTTCGGGCTGACTAAGGCATGCAGAACTGATTAAGGCATGTAGTTTGGTTGACCAATGATCTTCAAGCCGACCAAAACATGCAGAACTGACCAAGATGTGCAATCTGGCTAACTAATATTCTTCAAGTCGGCCAAGACATGTAGAACTGGCCAAGGTATATAGTCTGGCTAACCAAGACATTCAAGCCAAGGCATTCTAGCCAATCAAGCCTCTTCAGGCATCACTTTCTTAGTCATATAAGGGTTAACTAATGCTTATCTCATACCTAGACTGTCTAACAATTCACATCATATTTTATCACTGATATGTCTTTGCATTTAAGAGGAGCACATACTTGAATAGCAATCCACCCCACCATCATAACAATGTGATAAACTCTATAAAGCTACAAGGTTCCATTAATAAGGAATGAATACCTCTTTGCCAATGGGAAGCCCCAGGCAGCTCATATGAAGGGTTCTGTTACTTTTCACTATATCCATTGAGATATCTGACATTTCAATAATGCCCTTATCTTCCATCTATGAAAAGGACTGGATGCAAGCCCTCAAGGTATGCTATTTTCCCCCTACTTGTGCTCCTCGATATTATTGACAAGAAAACTGATTGAGAGCCAGAGTACCTTCGCAGAGACCACCCCGGCAAGGATTTTTTGCAGGTACCTCTCTTCAGAGAGCAACCTGCACTGCCTACTCTGGCACCAGCTCCAATATCCCTGATGCTTGATAGGTTTTGGCATCAATAGTAATAATTTTCTTGGTTTTCACTTGGCATGGGATGAAGATATAAAGTTACTACCAATCAAGTATATAATCAGTTTTTAAATAGTTTTTTTTATGGCTAAAAAAAATCAAATAATTGTGTTTTACAAATTGAAATGAAGCTAAGTTATTTATGCATGATTTTAGCATTTATGCAAGCCCTCTTACATGTATATAATATACAATTAGGTGACGTTAATATTATTGTATATACAAAGAGTGTTAATTATGAGTTGGTAAGGTATTTTGTGTAGATAAAAAAGAGTCCTAGGTTTGATCCGCATTCTGACCTTAAGCTTGCAATTACAACACATGTATACTTAAAAGTTTGTGCTTAGTAAGAAAGGAGAGAAAAACTAAAAAAATCAAGATTAATAAAAAACAAATTATTTTAGAAAAAATGACATGGTATATCATATATCTTTGGGACTATTTGCTTAAGTACTCTTCTAAAAGTTTGCTTTGACATGAACATAGTACATGCAATTTGGGTTGCAGTGGTACCTTTTATGCATTTGCATATTGGTTGATCATATGTTGGCTTGGATTGCAAATATGTATTAGCTAAAGTCAGGATATTATTTAACAATTGTAGTTAATAATTAAGGAAGATATTTCAGGAAAAAAGAGGCATGATATAAGCACGTACAGTCTTTTTCTGATCATGTATATAAGAAGTAACCAAATAGTTGGGCTTATAAGTTGCAATGCACCCAGTGAAATCATATGGTATATTACTATTTAAGTGGTAGTCCAATTGGAACAAGTTTAGCTTCAACATTCTCATGTCTTATATTCAAGATATGATGCCATGACCGATTTGAATAAATTTTATATTTAATTCTAGGATTTGGATATGGATGCGTGGGATAGGTTAGGATATTTCAAATCCGAATGATGCTTAGAGAAGTGGCTATGATTGTTACCCCCTCCCCCACTCTTTTTGTTTTATCAATATATATATATACACACACACACATGATGTGTTATTTTTTTATAATTAAGCCAAATATCTATTTTTACTACTTATTTACATGTCTTTTCATGTGTGAGTGTTATATAATTAGGTATTTAAATATGAATAATATATACGAAGGATGCTGACAGGTTAAGTTGCTAAAGTCTTTTGTACAGATACCGGAGAACTACATTCAATCTTACCTGCACTTTGATATTTCACTAGGCTTTTATGCATCATAGCTCTTGGAATGTCAGACTAAGATGACATAGTAGAGAAAGCAATTCTTAGAATCCATTTAGTTCAGGATAATTTGGTATAAAAAAATAAATTTCATATAAAATTATCATATTCAGTATAAAAAATATAAGAGAGATAATAAAAAAAATGATAGATTCTTTGCTTATTTTTTGAAAAGAGAAGGTAAAATAAATGTAATAAAAATTGATATTTAAATAAATTTATGTGATAATTCATACTTGAAAAAAAAAAATTTAATAAAGTACATTTATAATCATTGATTTATTTTGATATCTTTAAATTTATTCAAGGAAGAGATTTTATAAAATAATTAAAATTAAAATGATATTATATAAATGATTATATGATTATAGTTATTATATAAAAATTGATTGAAAATGACAATACTATTTTAGTATTAAAAAAATATTTTTTACTGATAGGTGATGTGGCTAAGTGCCAGCGTGGCACCATCGGGGTCCCTGACCAAGTAGAGTCCCCGATCAAGTAAAGCTCTTAGTTGAGTAGAGCTCTGGCCGAATAGAGCTCCAGGTCGAATAGATTTTCTTGCCGAGTAGAGCTCCTGGCCAGGTAGAGCTCTTGATGAGGGATGAACTCTAGACCGATGCGAGATGACATGCCAGGGGTTAACATAAAGAAAAGTTCATATTATATGAGCAATGATTTCATATTTTTTTAGTTAGGGTTTAATCCTGAAACTAGGTCAAGAATAGGTTAGGGTTTTCATGTAACAATTAGAGTTCTATCCTCATGCTAGAAACTATCAAAGATATAAAAAAAATAAGGATCCTAGGATTAAGAAACCACTATAAGGCATGTTCCAAAATTCAATAAATCAGACTAAAAAAGAAGGGAAGGGGTCTAATTACCTAGCAACAATTTTCTTGTTGTCGTGGAAGGGATCACACCACTCGGATCGACACCGGTCGATAAAGTCGCTTTCTTGCGGATCCGCCGACTTTTATCAGCTGGTTTCGGGGCCAAGGAAGATCTCATCTAAGGGTCGCTTCACTTGAGGGATCCTACAAACGTCAAGGGTTAAGGCTTATAAAGATGGAAAAAATAGAAAACATGAGGCAGGAAGTGGAGAGAAGGCAGGAGGGGGCGTTGGGGCTGATTGGAGGCTTGACTGATGATGGGCGCCTAGATCTTTGGAGGGCGACCTTGGGCTTGAGGATGCCTGGGGCTGCTTGGGTGGGCGTCTAGGGTTTTGGGATGGAAGGGATGTGGGCATCTTGGAGTTGGAGTGATTGATGGTGGCGGCCAAGGATGGTTTGAAGATGAAGGGCATCCTGGATGGGAAGAGAGGAGGGGTGGCCTAAGGGGAAGAAGGGGATATGATGGGGCGGCCAAGGGCTAGGGTTTGATGGAAGTAGAGAGGAGGTTGGGTGGTTAGGGTTTGTAAGAATGCTAGGATTTGAAAGAAAACTTTGGGCCTCACATCCACTCCCTTACGGAGGTCGATGTTCACAAAGAACAAAGGCAATTATAAAAATACTCAAATATTATTCATCAAAGTTATTCATTATAAAGGGAGGGGGTGGGTATTTATAGATTCACCCAGGTCCCTGGACTCCCTAATAGACTAGGATTACAAAACTTGAGGGCCAAGAAATTATAAAGCTTGAGGGCCAAGAAAACTTTCTTGGGCTAGGGCAAATTGACTCCTCATGGACTGAGCGCCTCATCCTCTTGGGCTTGGACCTTGGGGATGCCAATCCTTGTTGATTTGGGCAACACTCCATGTAGTCTTGGCGGCCTCCATGTGGGCTTGGTGCATGAATTCCTTGTGGGCTAGGGGAGGCCTGGGGCGCCAACTTCATACTGGACTGGGGAAGGCTTGGGGTGCCAACTAAACTTGGGCTGAGGGGCACCAACCTTGGACTTGACTGGGGTGGCAAGCAAAGGCCCAGGCACCTGGCTGGGGGGGCTTGAGTAGGGGGCCCAAGTGTATGAAGTTCAGCTCTGGTTGGGGGATCTGGTGAATCTCTTGATCTGGTGACTCTCCCCTTGACTTAATTTGAATGAAGCCAAAATTACATACTCAAATAAACTTAACTAACTGGATTGGAATACAAAGGGACTTAACTCAACTGACTAAACATGACTCAATGGACTTGGTGAATCCAATTGACTCACTTTAATACAAAACTCAATGTCTACAGGACTCAATGTACTCATTGAAAAAAATTCGACTGACTTTCCAATACATGACTCAGAGATCTTCATGAAGCTTGAAATCTTTGTCTGATCTGATGTCCCCATTAGCTCCTGGTCAAGTAAAGTCCTTGGCCGAGTGAGCTCCTAGCTGAATAGAGCTCTTGGCTGAATAGAGCTTCTGGTCGAGTTGTGCTCCGGATCAAGCTGGGCCACGGGCCCGGGCAAACCGCCATGTAGGTTGGGCAGGCAACAGGTCGACAAAGGCTGCAATCTCCAACAGAATGTGTATGGCCTGTCGGATCCCGGCAACATTGAGAAAATCTCGACAATAATAATTCAGGGACATGGTGTTGCCACCTTCACTGAATCCGCAGTAGCTGTTAAGAAGGTACACTTCATGCTAAAGTGCTCTACCCAAGGGTCCAAACAACACCGATCTAGTTACAGGCTATCGTCACTATCTCAAAGTCGTTACAACTGGTAGAGAAGTACATCTCGTGGGAGAGTACTCTTCCCAGCTTTCAGACTTTGCTTCACGCCATCCATCTTCTATATAGGTAAGAGGGACCTCTGATCCAGGTAAGCAAGCTACCCTCCACTTATATATAGAGAAATTCTCACCCTTCTCTCCGCAATGGCTTAGGCTATTGCAGTAGAGGCTGTTGCCTTCAATCGTCACACTAACTTGAGTATCAGAGTGTCTCTGATGGTACCCCCAGCCTAAGTTTTTCTTGCAAGTCCAACCACCACTCTAGAGCACTAGTCATGAACTTTGAACCCACCGGAGCTGCAAGCTAAGGTGATCCAGGCTGCAACAGATTAGTAGCTAGATAGGGGGCTTCTAAGGGGGGACCGGGTTAGCCTTGGCCCCGGCAATTTCACCAGCTTCGGTAGGCTTGTCTTAGGTGGCAATATCCACTCTCCCTTCCACCTCTTTGGGCTTGTCAATGACAATGTCTTTCAAGTCAGAAAGATGGAAGGCTTGCACCACCTTCCTCTTGTATTCGTTGAAGCCCTTATAGAAGGTGTCACAAACCACTTTTTTCACTTCATCCTCGAACTCCTTGGAAGCCTTATACCACATGACTACCCGGGATACCTCTTCCTTGGCCACCCTGATCACCACCTTGGTTGCCATGGCCTTCTTCTCAGCCGCCACGGTCCTGCCCTCAGTCAACTCAAGTGGTGCTTGGAGAGTACATATCTGCCCCTCTTGGTTGATTGACTTGGCGGTGGCCTTGACGAAGAGGTCCTCTAAGAGGGCGATGTACTCCTTTTTGGCGATCTCCGCTTCACAGTCACCCACCCACTCTTCAAGCTCGATGACCGAGTCATGCGCATCTCGGAGCTCGACCTCTGTTGACCATAGTTTTGATTATGATAAAATACTTAAGTATATTTGAGTACTAATTATGTGTTAAGTGTGTTAATCAGTTACAGGTACTCAAGATTTGAATTTAAAGAAGTTTTAGTACTGGTACAGTCAAGTATCAACTCATAAAATCTAAGTGTCAACTCAAGTATCGACTCATTGTCAGTCAAGTATCGACTCAAGACCTGAGACCAAATAAAAGACAGAACGTGCAGATTTCAGGAGTTTGGTCAAGAATCGACTCATGGACTGAAGTGTCAACTCATCAAATGAAGTGTCGACTCACCAATACATTCCAAAAAGTTTCAAAATATTTTTTTGAAGAAGTGTCGACTCATGGAAACCAAGTATCGACTCAAGATGTCGACTCATGAAGATGAAGTGTCGACACTTGGACTGTAATGGCTAGTTTTTCTGAAGCATAGAACTTCTCCAACTTGGTTCCAATGGCTACATTTTCTCCTCCAATGATCACCAACGGTCAAATAAGGTTTAGAGGGCTATTTATATACTACCAAGCTCAAGGGGAAGTGGATCCTTTGGATTGAATGATGAATTTCTTGAAGATCAAGTAAAAATATTTTAAGGATCCAATTATTGAGAGTGTTGAGCCTCCAAGGATTGAAAAGTGAGAAGAAGCTTCCAAGTCCTCATCTTCAAGCATCCAATGAAGCTTCAACATCAACATGGAGATAAGCTCAACAACATTAATCAAATGCCTCAACAAAATATATGCTTTTTGTAAGAAAGCTTTTATATTTTCATTATTATATTTATGCTTATATTGTTTACTAGTTTCAATGGAATATTGAAACTAGTGCCTAGGTTGATGGTGAGCCTTGAGAAAACCATTTAGGTTCTTGGTTAGCCTATGTGATAAAAATCTAGGAGGTTGTTAGTGAGCCTATGTTACAAAACAAACTAGGTTCTTGGTTTGCCCACAAAATCAAGGGATTTTTGGTAAGCCCATGAAAACCAAGGGATTTTTGGTTAGCCTGTGAAAATCAAAGATTTTGACTTGTGAGCCCGAAAATAAGTTGGATGTAATCTGTATGATTATAGTGAATTCCCAAAAAAAACTTGGAAAGTGGATGTAGATGCCTTGGAATGCACCGAACTACTATAAATCTTTATGTGCTTGTGATTATTTTTATTCTTGCATTTATTTTCACTGTACTTTATTATCATGCTCACAAACCATGCTTTGAATTGATACATTATTTGAAGTCTTGCAAAAAAGTTTTAAAATCTAATTTATCCCCTTCTTAGATTGCATCATCTTCATCACTAGGCAACAATTGGTATCAGAGCCCGGTACTCTGTGCCACGGTATCAAAACTTGGTACTCAACGAAGAAATCTAATGATTTTGAGCTAAAGATCATGGCAGCCCAAGTTTGAAAGTTTGAAATTTTTGAAAAACTTTTAAAAAGTATTTACAAATCATATGTTGAGGGGGAGCTTATGAAAAATAATTTTTAGATCATATTTTGAGGGGGAGCTCAATGCTTTTCATTGCTACATTACTCTATGCTTATTGTTAATCTTTTGAAGTATGTTATATTTATTTTTGAGCTTATCTTGTTTATATACTTAAAGATTTTGTCATTATAAAAAAGGAAGAGATTGTTGACTCTAGTTTTGATTATGACAAAATATTTAAGTATATTTGAGTACTAATTATGTGTTAAGTGTGTTAATCAGTTACAGATACTCAAGATTTGAATTTAAAGAAGTTTTAGTACTTATACAGCCAAGTGTCGACTCATGAAATCCAAGTGTTGACTCAAGGCCTGAGACCAAATAGAAGACAGAACAAACATATTTCAAGAGTTTGGTCAAGTGTTGACTTATGGACTGAAGTGTCAACTCACCAAATAAAGTGTCGACTCACCAGTGCATTCCACAAAGCTTCAGAAGACTTTCTTGAAGAAGTGTCGATTCATGAAAACCAAGTGTCGACTCATGAAGATGAAGTGTCGATACTTGGACTGTAACGACTAGTTTTTCTGAAGTACAGAACTTCTCCAACTTGGTTCTAACGGCCATATTTTCTCCTTCAATGGTCACCAACGGTTAAATAAAGTTTGGAGGGCTATTTATACACTACCAAGCTCAAGAGAAAGTGGATCCTTTGGATTGAATGATGAATTTCTTAAAGATCAAGTGAAAATATTTTAAGGATCCAATTATCGAGAGTGCTGAGCCTCCAAGGATTGAAAAGTGAGAAGAAGCTTTCAAGTCCTCATCTTCAAGCATCCATTGAAGCTTCAACATCAACATGGAGATAAGCTCAACAACATCAATCAAGTGCCTCAACAAAATATTTATTTTTTGTAAGAAAGCTTTTATATTTTTATTATTATATTTATGCTTATATTGTTTACTAGTTTCAATGGAATTGAAACTAGTGCTTAGGTTGATGGTGAGTCTTGTAAAAACCATCTAGGTTCTTGGTTAGCCTATGTGATTAAAACCAAGGAGGTTGTTGGTGAGCTTATATTACAAAACCAACTAGGTTCTTGGTTAGCCCACAAAACCAAGAGATTTTTGGTAAGCCTATGAAAACCAAGGGGTTTTTGATGAGCCCATAAAAACCAAGGAGTTTTTGGTTAGCCCGTAAAAATCAAGGGGTTTTGACTTGTGAGCCCGAAAATAAGTTGGCTGTAATCTGTATGATTATAGTAAATTTCCAAGGAAAACTTGGGGAGTGGATGTAGGTGCCTTGGAGTGCACCGAACCATTATAAATTTTTATATGTTTGTGATTGTTTTTATTCTTGCATTTATTTCCACTACACTTTATTATCATACTTACAAATATATGTTTTGAATTAGCACATTATTTGAAGTCTTGCGAAAAAGTTTTAAAGTCCAATTCATCCCCCCTCTTGGGTTGCATCATCACCCTGGCCTACAACCTTCGACTCCTTTATTCCGGCCTCTTGGCATAGTACTTGGTCCCCCAGGGCTGTAGCCCTCATGAGGCGATGTTGGTCCTGCTTCGGGACTCCTCTTGCCCGACCAGCTGCAGGCACACCTCTTTAATGAGAAAGGCATCCTCGATGACTTGGAATCGGAAAGCAGAGCATGGTGGTCAGCTGACCTCCCCCTCCTCAAACCCTGTGCTTGGTATTGCCCACAGTGCGCCCGCTCCTCTCCACCTGGTCATGGCATGGTAGAATGAAGTCCAGTAATCTCTTGGCCAGCCTGGCATCCTGGATGATTGACATGCTGGGCAGCATGGTCACTGATACCTCCAACATTTCGAGCGACAAAGCGGTCCTTTCGGAAGGATTGGCAAAAGTCAGGCTCGAGGGCCACACCTCTATTGTAGCAGGGGAAGCGCATGGGGTTAGGATCTTTTTCATCTCAACCAGGTTGCCTGCTCTAAGGGACGACGGCACGATGGAACTTCTAAAAGGACCGGGCCGAGCTCCTGGGCCTCCTCCCTTGGCTCTGCAGCCTAGCTAGTTTGTGGAGCCATGGCCTCAATCGCTTTTGCCATCGAGGCTAGGGCCTTCTCCATCTCTCCCTCTTAGGGTTTCTTTGCTGCACCCTTGTGAGGCCTTCCCACAACGATCCGTTTATATGTCATTTGTTTAATCCTATCCATGGAGAACTTCATGTCTGCACCAATAAAGGAGCTTGGTTAGCCACGAAAAACCACTATGAGAAGTACATTATAGCTCTTACCCAAGGACCAAATCGAATTGATCCCGACATCGAAAAGGTTTTGCTTAGAGAGGAGGTCCTGTTCACGGGGAATCCTTGAGGTGACAAGCTTGTCGTACATCTCTCAGTCTGTGGGCTCCATGAAGGTGTTTTGATTCGGAGACCTATCAGGGTCGCTCCAAGCAGTTGACCCCTTTAATAGAAGTAAAAAGGTACCGGTTCTTCCAACCCTTGATGAAAGTGGGCAGTTTGAAGTGCAGGGTCCCTGGTTGAGGCACAATAAACGATCACCCCCTCTTCACGAGGTAACATTTCAGAATGAAGAGAGCCTTGAAGAGGGAAAATCATATAACTATACCATGAAAATGGCATAAGATGATAAATGAACAAATGACCCTAAAGGAGTTTGGGATGAGCTGGGCAGGGACCAATCTATAATTATCTAAGAAAGATAAAATGAAGGGATGAAGAGAGAGATGAAAGCCTGCGAGGAAGAAATCCTTGTACAAGGTGATCCTACCTGGCTCGCTTGAAGTAATCCTTTCATTCGGGCTTTAGGCCAAGATCCGGGTGGTCTCCAGGATCTTGTACATCCCCCAGAGGTGAAAAGCAATTGTCCTGATCATCGTCGAGATGGTGACTAACGAACCTACTAGGTCTAGGCTGGAGGATGTTGGGGGAGAGGGAAGGGTAATTATGCTAGGGCCACCCACTCGGCAAGGCCTCTGAGTGACCCTAAAGAAGACATCCTCTTCCTCACTATCCAAGGGAGGCCCAGCATGAGGCAGCTCTATAATGCCCGAGAGACCTAAGGCATGCTCCGGAGAATGGCGCTCACCCCCGAAAGAACTCATGGCTATTTGAAGAATAGGAAGGAGAAAGAAGGGCCTAGGCAAGGAGAAGGAGAGACCTAGGGCCATAAAGAAGAACACCCTCTCGGGATAGACCGGAAAGGGTGGGAAGAACAAGGAGAAAAGACTAACTTGAAGAAGGCAGGGGTTCGGGGTTTTAAATGTGGGTCAGGAGCCCCACTTCTCTCTTATCTCTTCCTCTCTTTTGCAGTTTTCTGAAAGAGTAGTAGAGCAAGGAGCCTTCTTGGGGAAGACGGGGACTCCTTTTTGAAGCCGTGCCCATTGGTCGAATGCGATTCTCTCCTTGCATTACTCAGTGAAATTCAGACATGTGGCAGCATCTAATTGTAAGGAAAGCATCGAACCATGAACTACCGCATCGAAAGGCACAGGGACATCATTTTGAACTGTCATCCCTTTGTATGCATGGCAGTTCTTTATTGTTGAATCAGAGATACGTGGATCACCAGGAGTCGTAGCCATTAAATGCCAGGTTGTGGATTCCTCTATGTCAGTAGCATCGAATTACTCCCTTCGTTTTGAGCTTGGAAGATCGTAGTGCACTCCGGACTCGGGAGTGGGGGGCATCTGATGTGGCTAAGCACTAGCATGGCACCAACAGGGCCCTGACTAAGTGGAGCCCCCAGTCGATTAGAGCTCATAATTGGATAGAGATCCTAGTTGAGTAAAGCTTCAGGCTGGGTAGAGCTCTTGGCTGAGTAGAGCTTCAGGCCGGGTAGAGCTTTTGGCTGAGTTGGGCTCCAGATCAAGCCGAGCCACGGGTCCAGGTGAACCTCCATGCAAGTTGTGGTAGGCAACAGGTCGACAAAAGCTGCATTCCCCAATAAAACGTCTACGGCCCATCAAATCTTGGTGACATTATGAGAAAATCCTGACAATAACAATTCGGGGGCATGGTGTCACCACCTTCGTCGAATCCATGGTAGCTATCAGGAAGGTACACTTCATGAGGAAGTGCTCTACCCGAGAGTTCAGACAACACCAAACCAGCTGTAGGTTGTCACCACTGCCCCGAAGTTGTTATGGCTGGCAGAGAAGTATACCTCATGGAAGAGTACTCTGCCTAGCTTCCAGACTTTGCTTCACAGCATCCATCTTCTATATAGGCAAGAGGGACCTCTGACCTAGGTAAGCAAGCTACCCTCTACTTATATACAGAAAAATTCTCATCCTTCTCTCTATGGTAGTCCAGGCCATCGCAGTAAAGGCTGTTGCCCTCGATCATCATACTAACTTGAGATTGGAGTATCCCTACCGTTATCCCCGATTCGAGTTTTTCTTATAGGTTCGATCGCCACTCCGGAGCATCAGATGCGATCTCCGGATCCACCGGAGCTATAGACGAAGACGATCCAGGCTGCAATAATGGGCATATTTATAAATTTGATCATTTTTTTATATACAATTATTTCTAAGCAAACATAGTAGTCTTGTTCTAGTATCATTTTTCAATTTTTTTTTTACCAACCAAATATGATAAAAAATATTTTTTATAATTGTTTCTTAGATAATTAATTTCTAAAAATTGTTAGATTATTTCATAATCTAATATATCGTAGCTGATGGATCCTTTGAGTGGAACATATCATTTTACTTTTCATTTAGTTCTAACCTCATTCTTGGCTCTACTAGGAACCCTCTGACTTTATAAAATCTTATTAAATTTCATGTTATAATACAAAAGATACTTCATCAAAAAGTTATATATTATGTCCAATTGAACATGGTCTTTTAGAAAACAAATTGATTTGCCAAGTAAACATATTTCCGCGAGGTTACTTTAAGGAGCCAAAATGACTTGGTTTTAGGACTGGAAATGGGTCAGCCCAAAGTTCATTGGACCGGTCTAAATATTATATTTTAAAATTTTTTTGATCGAATTCGGGTATCCTTGGGCCTAAAAATTAAATGGACTCTATTTTACAGTCCCAAGACTAGTTCAATATACTTAAAATTTGATCCAAAATCTAAATAAATTTTAAATTGATCCAAAATTTATTAAACTGGTTCAGTCCAGTTTTAAATAATAAATTTTTGGACCGGCGATTTCCAGCCCTACTTGGTTTAGAAAAATAATTTTGCAAAACCGTCACTTGCACTGGCAGTAAGTAGCCCCACCACCATTTCGAACCAAATTTCTCTTGCCCATACCAGGTTAAACGACCAGCCCACCTGCAGTTCAATTAACTCACGACGAATGGCCCCTCGCGTCATTTTCCCCACCCAAACAGCGCCCCCCCGCTGTCATAACGATGATAGAGTGAGGGCAATCTGGGAGAAAGGTTATTTATTCCCTAGATCCCTTCTCTCCCTCCTCTACGGAAGCTCCAACGACACGAAAAAAAAAGCCTCACGCGCACACACGTTAATGCACTCCATTATATATACCTCCTCTCGTCCAAGCCAAAGAAGAGTCAAACGCCCTCGTTCGTTTTCTTAATTTATTTCCCCTATTCTAGGGTTCGTGGGATTCCACGTCTCGCGATGCTCTAGTTTTCTGACCCTCAAGAGGAGGGTTTGGAACCCTAGGTGGCTAAGCAATCGGGTGAGCTTCTCGGTTTGTCTTTTCTCTATCGTTTTCAGGGCTTTTGGAAATATTCGATCTTGGGGGGTTTGCAGGTTGGATTTGGGATCTGAATGTCGGAATCCGGTTTTTGGTTCTGGGTTTGGAGGAATTGGAGCTATTCCTTTATGCAAAGCTAGGGTTTTTGTGGGTTGGGTTGGTGGGTTGTTTGTTCTCGCGGTTTCGTTGCCTGGAAGGATCCATTTTTTGAGGCAGGTTTTAGTGGGTAGGAATGATTTAGCAAAGTAAAGTGTTTTAGCTTGACCTGTGCTTTGAGTGATTGACTTGGCTTTTGTTTCGTTCTGCTAGAAAGTTGGCTAGATCGTGAGCTTTATCCTGTTTGCTCACTGTTATGTTCTGTCTAGCAATTTTTGATGATCAAGAACTTAAGTTTCTGGTAGAATGATCTTTTTAGTACAAACTGTTGCATATGTTGCTAGTCAACTTATGTTAATTGTTTTGTTGTAATAATGCAGTGATTTGTGGAAAGCCTTTTTTTTTTTTTTTTGGGTGGGGCATCAGAAGGGATGGTTTTATATGGCAGCAGCTATTCTGTCGGGGATCCAGCTGGTAGTTAGACGTGTTGCTAGTTTGGTGAACTTGTGGTGGATCGGTGATGACTAGATATACTTTTGCAATATAGTTTGTTGTTTCACGTCTTCCTTTATCCTTTGGGGGGGAATTATAGTTCCAATTGTGAAATGGTGATTGGGTTGGCCATTGTGCAAGTGATACTAGAGAAGTGGCATTTGTTAGGGTGATTTGAGCTGCCTGGCAAGGCTGTCAACAGGGGTTCTGGCATTGGAATAATTCATTATTTAATTGAAGTAGCTTTTGAGCATCATCTATACATTCTTCGTTGTCATTGACTCAACTCATACATCTTCCTGGACAGTTACTGAAGACCTTGAGTGTTACTATAATTTGAGCATACAAGACCAACCTCTGCTCTGTTATCTTATACCGAGGCCTGATTCTAATTACTCATGGTCAGACATAACTGTTTTGTGGTGGACTGTAATATATACTGTCCAGCTCAGCTTTGATACTGGAGGCAGTATGCCAGTAATTGTGGGAAGAAATGCAAAGATCTTCTGCTGCCAGCTGTGGTGGTGGAGTTAATAACGGTGCTATTAGTGGGGCATCATCTAGGGAAAATGCTAGGGTCGAGTCATCCTTTTCCACATCGAACTTTACCTTGAATACAAGGTGAGTCTTGTCTCATGCTTTCTCAGTTTTTTACTTTTTTAGCTGCTGTTTGGTTGTTTTAAGATCACACTTCCCTGCTTCAATATACTTTTCAATTAATATTTTCTGGTAGGTGGCATGTGTAAATAGTTTTCTTTGATGATACTTTTGGTAATGCTGGTCCTCGAATAGAAGTGTTATGCTTTACTTTGAAAGGAGAATGACTTTGAAGCTGGCCTCTTTTCTTGATAACAATTTTGGTAATGCTTCTCCAGGATAGAAAAATGTTGTAGTTTTGAAAAGAGAACAATTATAAAGCTGATCTTTTTTGACTTTTCCTATTGCTTATGCTTGTGCGAATGTATGCACACGCCAACTAGTTGATACAAGAGTGCATGGTTACTTTTTTATTTTTTAGGGTTTTGTGCATAACATTTTAGTGAACAATGACACAAATTTGATGCCACAATGAAGTGCAAAGGTGAACTTTTGTGTTACCATAGTGTTTGCAAATAATTGGTATCCATGTGTTTTAGTTTAAAGGATGTGTTGAGCACCCACGAAAATGTCATCTAAAAACTTAATCCGATTCCTTGGAGGAGTACTTACTTTTAAATTTAACATCATATAATGTCTTCTTATCATGGATCCAGGTATATTTGCTTTCTGTTTTTGCATCTTCAGTTTGTGGCCCTTTCTTGTAACTAATATCAAATATCATCCCCAATATGACAGTTTGTAGCATGTGTGGAATTGGGCCTTTGAACTTTCATCATTCTTTAAGGGTTTAGGGAGTGTTTCCACAGCCCTAATGGTGTGGTTGGTGTAAGTTATATTTGTAAGGAAGAGCTTTCAGAGATCATTGTCAGAAAAGCTATTATAGTGAAATTACTTACAGAAAAATGTTTTTTTTTTTGGGTGAATAATCGAGGGAGGGAAGGATGAATGAAGAGAACTTGATTGTGGTACTGCTGTTAGTTGGATTAGATTTAGATTCATCAAGTCTGGTCAATTTCAGATTGGCTAAGTATGTCAAAGGTAAAATCCTGGATTTTTTTAGATTCTTTCATTCATTTGGGCATCAAATCTATTTTTGGGACTAGCACCTGGAATCAGAAGACCTAACTCGGGGTTTGGGTTGTGCTCAAGTCTAGTTGTCTAGCATACCATTTCTTTAATACAAAATTATAGTCAATACTGAACACAATGCTGAAGTTAGACCTTCTAGTTTTTCGGATGCTACTTCTGATTTCTAGTCATATAGTCCCAACTAGGGATATGCTTCTATACATTTGAAATGCACTTATACGAAAAATGCATGAAGCCTTTTATGGCTTTTTAAAAACACATTTATAGAAACATCTAACATGATGATATTTTGCTTCACTGGTCTAGTCTGTTAGTGCTATCTCCACACCAATCAATAATCAAAGTGCTGAATATGTAGAGATAATAATCTGGGAGGTTTGAGGACCTGAAATTTGTTTGGAAGCCTACATCCTAAGTATGGATACAAAGAATGCTTCTTGTATCATGAATCAAAGCCTTTCTTTCCATTCTGTGATAGCTTATTTCTAGATATACTTTGATGATGAGTGCATTGCAAGTTAGTCACTACCTACAAATGGGATGGTGTTCTTCTATTTATTTTTATAATTGCATGATTTATTGTGTTGATCTAACCTTACAAGTGAAGTCCTGGATGAAAACTAAATTGAACAGCCATGCATGCCACTACATCGTTGACAAGAAATGTTTGATAATGCACCAAACATCTAAAGTAAATTTAGAAATCTATACCTATTAAAATTAACAAAATTAATATCTTTATCCACCAGGCTAGCAAAAAAAAAAAATCATTGTCTTTTCTTCTCCTTGACCTCATTTATTCACTTCTGCTTAATCCTACCCATCTTCTTTGTTTTCACAAATGAGTGGTGGTAAAGTGATTGCAGTCACCACCACTAGAGAAGTGGAGATGGAAGGGGAAAGGAGAAATACTAGTTGAAGTTATTTTGATTTGCTACCATCTCTCTCTCTCCATGCCATCTGGATCTCTTGTTATAAGCACTCCCTTAACCCACCAAATTTTGCTTTTCTGCTTGGATCTCTTCATCGTTTTCTTTCTTTCAATCTTTTTATTGGTGTAAATTTGGACTGCTATTTGTATGAGTATTAGCATGGCTAGTTGTAATTGTATAAATTAGGCTATTACCCTCATCAGTAGTTGCTGTTAAAACTGTAAGATATTTGAATTATTTGACATAAAGAAAACACTTAAATTTAGAGTCCAAAAGGTGTCGGCTTATAAGTACAGAAAATTATGAGGTTGCTGAACCAGTATGGCAAGCTCATGATTAGACTTGCTCTTCTAGTTTTGTAGTTTTCTGTCATAGGCAAAACCTTTGTTTTTGTCACGGTATTGCTTCTAATGAATTTGTATTATGATAACACTCTTTTACTTTATGTATTTTTAAGAAATGTGCCTTTGGTTCAGTATTTTTAACTAATATTAATGAGGCATTGGTTAGGAGATGTGCTTGGATATGCATTCAGGAATCTACAATAACAGATGAAAGTCTTTAGCTGAAGTGATGGAATTTCTGAAAGGATTTGAAAGTGCTTGCATTAAAGTGGATGGCAGCCCTTTGTAGGAATAATTGGCATAAGGGTTTGTAAAGCTGAACTCAAAAAGTTAAGATGAGGTTCAATGGTTAAAGCAGGTGATATCTACAATTTGCATGGATCAGGTTTAATTTAACAAAATTGTAAAAATTGGTTCTTGGTCGATTGACACTTCAAATAAAAATCAAGCTATTAGTGACTTCAGAATCGTGGCAACTTGCGTAGGAGGTCAAACTATGCAGACACATGTTAGAACTCTGTACAACATATAAAAAAAGTTGACACTCTAAGTTGTTGTAAAATTAGTGTACAATAAACTCGGTTCGGCACTTCTCTGAGCTTGCTGTTTAATTTCAGGCCTATGGTTGCTGAACATGATTGACTTTGTCTACTAGGTCTGTGCACTTCCTATCATGGCCAGGAAAGTATGGTGAGAAATAGTCCTATGGTGTTAATGATGGTGGCAAAATGATAATCACCATTAAGTTTTCTTGCTCGTGAAACAGCGCATATGTTGCAGTCTAAGTATTGGCCATATAAATAGTCCTAGGGAGTTAATGATGGTGATAATCACTATTAAGCTCTCTTGCTTGTGAAACAGTGCATGTGTTGCAGTCTAATTATCGGCAATTTAGTCTTGTAGCATAAGCATAGTTGAGTCTTTCTGATATAAGTAAAATGGCTCAGTGGCTCTGCCACATGTGCATCATTAGTGAGATATCTTCATAATCATTTCTTGCACTAGAATGTTTTCCTATTGTGTATTTTCTATTCACATATGACTGGACCTCCAATAGCAAGAAACTGTTAGTCACGTGGCAATGAATATTTTTACATTATAGAAGCTGGTAAACTTAAAAATACATGTTTTTTTAGCTGAACTTCTATCTAATTCATGCCTGATGACATTATATTCTGACTCATACATGGACATCTTGTGAATAGCTGAGTGAAGCTGAAAGTTCATTTCGGTGGTGTTTATAATTGAAGAAAGCCATTTCTACTTTTCTTAGATGTATTTCTACCTTTCTTCTCCAAGGTTGTTGTTGTAAATCATTTCTTAAAATTTTGGACACTTGTTTTTGCAGGCGACATCCACAACTATTCCCTTATAAGCTAAAGTGTGATAAAGAACCACTCAATTGCCGGTAAACTTCGCACCTTAAAATAAAATCACATTAGATTGTATTTTTGTTGGGAGAGACACTGCTCATTATCAACTATGTTAGAACTTATTAATTTTTTCCGTGATAAAGATATCCTTTCCTCTGTGTCACTTGCTTTATCCTGTGTTATGTATTTTCTCTCTCACCTTGTAGCTACAAAGTGAACTGAAAAAAACATTTTCACATTTTTCACATAATCATATGCCCATGTTAGTTCCATTCTCTCTGCTAGCTGATGTAAAATGATCTTAAGAATTAACCTTTTCACAATATTGTGCCTGCGCTATAACTGATTTTATGTATGCGAACATTATATTCTTTCTTATAATTCTTAAAATTCTTGTGTAGACTTGGGCCGCCGGACTTCTATCCCCAAACCCCAACCTGTCTTGAAGAGACGCTAACAAAAGAATATCTACAATGTGGATACAAAGAGACTGTTGCAGGAATTGAGGCGAGTTCTCTTAATCACCGTTTTTTCTCTTTTATTTTTTATTTTTTGGTACACCAACATAGCTTTACCTTAGTTTACTACTTGAAATGTTTTGTTTTCTTTCATCTCCCTATTTATATAACTTTGTGTAATATCAAGACATTCTCATTCTTTTTGATGCTAACTTGTTGGATGACTAGGAGGGGAAGAGTTGTGGAATTGGAACCATCTGTCTACTTCGAAATTGATTAGCAAGGTTGCCTTTCTTTGCTATTTTGACGTTTAGATAAAATTGTTAGTTCAAGGTTGTCAAGCCCCAAATCTAGAATATAACTGGACTGTGCTATTGTGGTGTTACTGCCCACATGATAACACGAAGCCAACTATAGCAACTTGTATAAAATCCATATACAAAATATAATAAAGAAAAGATCCAAAGTCTCCCATCATTTAAGTAAATAAATAAGTTGCTGGTTCAAGGCTTTTAAACCCAAAATTAAAATGTTCAAAATCCCATTATCTCAAAATCTGCAAAACATCAACTACAAGTACATAATATCGTTAGTCATCTAATAACTAATAATCTGTTGCAAAAGCCTCCAAGCTTGCTAGCACAAATCCCAAGCTTGGATCACTCCTTGTTCCTAGCAACCTTACTCGCTTGAAATAATAACATAGAAGAGTTAGCTACATGACTCGCTAAATCATTTAGAGATAATACCTTTCATTTATTACATTGTAACAATATAATGGAACAAGTCATAAAATCAATTATGCTTTCTTATACACATAAACCATTCAAATTTCACAAATATGATTCCAAGCAAGGATTCAGGTCCCGGTGGGATGTTTTGTGGGACACCGGGACAGGGTACCATCTTATGCATTGGGACAGGACATCTTGTCAGCATCCCAACATCCCAATCGGGACCCCTTGGGACATCCTCTATCCCGAGTGTCGGGATGGAATGGGATGCATTGGCGTCTCGTTCCATGAAAAAACCGGGACAGCCCCGTTCCACGGGATTTAAAACCTTGATTCCAAGTGTGGTAAATAACTAGGGTCATAAATGTGTCTCGTTTCATGAAAAAACTGGGACAGTTTCGTCCCACAGAATTTAAAACCTTCATTCCAAGTGTGGTAAATAACTAGGGTCATAAAATATTTGCCATTTAGCCATCTCATAATACAAAATAATACTCTTAGATATAATGCTAAGGTCACTTTATGCTTGTGACAGGGTTTGATTGACCAAGTATATCACAATATGACAGCTATTATAACATGTTGGTAGGGCCGTATGCCAACATTACAACTTGCTAGTGGAGCTGTACACCAACTATTACAATCTATTGGCAGGGCTATATGCCAACTACTATAATCTGTTGGCGGGGCCGTACATAGCTATCTGAGAGCTTTTAGTCATATTTTTTTGAAATTATTTTTGCTTAATGCATATTTTTTTTTAAAACATACCTACGTAGATAGGTTGAAAGACATTAAATGACATTATAGCGTTCAAGGTTCATAAACAAGTAATTAACAATCAAGCATTCATGGAACTATGCTTTTTATGACAAAATACAATTTTCATAATATCATATGCTCAATCCTTCATTTAAGAGAAATTTAGAATCATTAATGTCAAACATCATTTTGTAGTTTTTACAAAGTCTTGAGCATGAAAATAGCCATCAATTTAAAAACTAGTATGGAGTGTTGGGTTACTTACCTCTTTTCACCTTGAAACCTCAAAATTCAATTGAGCAAATCAACCAAACCTATCAAAGCCATTTAAAGCCCAACTAATTCATATTCAACAACCTTAATGGTGGTAAAATCTCAAATAATAGAAAAGGAACATGGTTGGTTGGGACCGTTGGGTGATTACGTCGGATACAGGGTCCCTGAATCGTGTAGAACCGGCCGGTTTGGGACGTACCGAACTGGACCGGCCAGTAATCTGCGTGGCTCGGCTGTGGAATTCGGCACAACTCTCGACTTGTCCAAAACTCACCCAAATCAAAACGGTACGGTTCGGCACCTGAACCATGCATTTTGGCCTGTTTAGTCTGGTTTGGATGCAGTTTGGGTCTGGTTCAGGTTTGGATTGGATCTTTTGCTGTAGTTGGGGGGTTTTGTTTTAGAAATGTCCAGGGAGACCTTCGAAAAGCCATTTTCTTCTCTCCAAGTGATCCAAACATCGGGAAATCAATCGAAACGTTGATTAAAGGTATGTAGTCTATCTTCTCCTCTCTTTCACCATCTTCTTTCTTTTTTTTAAAAAAATATGAAAAATAAAAAAGGAAAAAATTGTCAAAATTTTTTTATTTTAGTATGATTTTAGAATATTTTGTAGATCCATGAATGACCTAGACAATGATACTAAGATCATTAATTTTATTAAATATATGATTTTAAAATTAAAAAAATATTTTTGGATTAAAAAAAATAATATATTTTTTAAAAAAACTGTAAAATAAGATTATGATTTTGGGACTTGTAAGCTACTTTTATTATAAATCCTTCATAAAGATCTTAGAAAGAGGTGCTTGAATTGTATCACATCTTGTGTAAGGGGATCATAGTTTAATTCTGCTTGGAATGTGAGATAAATATAATATAGAAAAGAAGAAAGAGCCCCACTTGCTCTTAAATAAAATCAAATAAAAATAATTTTTGATAAAAGTCTTTTTGGGACAGAAACCTAAGAAAAAGGTTGCTTGAGATGCTTGCCCATACACACAAGGAAGCAAGCAAACTAGGGAAATGAAGAGACAAAGAGATGAACTTCTACCTTGCAAGAAGGAAATTAAGGACAATGCAAGTTCAAATTCGAATGCCTTGCCCTTAACAAAACCCTTCTGTTTGTCCTAGGAGCAACCCTCCCCCTTCCACTAAAACAAGACATCCAGTCCTGGCTAGGGGAGATGGAAAGGGATATTTAGAGGGCAATTTAGCATTCGTCCTAATTCCTCCAACATATTTATCAGCAAAACCTACCCTTGCTTCATGTACCCTCCAGCTGTGTTTATATTTTCCTTCTCTCCAATTAATTGTTGGTAATCTTACTTTATGGGAATTTTTTTATGCTTCACTATGAGATGGGACCAAAAATATGATTAATAAGCAAAAGTAATACAAGTCTTTTATTTTTTAAAATATATTGTAGAATAGTTGGAGGCTAGACAGCACTTCGTAGTGGTTTTTAGTGAATTAGTCTTAAGGATATATTTATTTGGACTCAAAATATTTAATAAATTATAAAAAATAATTTGAGATAAAAGAAACCAAAAAATAAAAAAATATTTTTTTTGCATGCTGATTTGAACCGGCATGTCTACCGTAACAAGTGTTAGTACGGTACGGTATCGGTATTGCATCATACTAGCTGGTGGCCGATACGGGTCTCGGCACCCATATCGGGAATCTTGGTTTGATAGCTCCAGGTAGATCAGATCTAAGTACTCAATTGGTGGATTCCGAAGCAGGAACTTGATCAGAGCAAAGATTGTATGATAGGGTTGTCCATGATGGGTTTAGGGATGCTTAACAACAATTAGGGTGAGAGGGTCAGCACATTGTCTGTTATTGAGGTGGTTTAGAGTCGGTTTTTCATGATCAACTTGGGTCCATAGAAAAGAGCACGAGAACCTCCTCTGGGGTCCATAGTCCATGTAGAAAGAGAGAGGATAATAGATGAGAGGGAAAGAAAGTAAATAGGGAAAGGGAGTGGAGAGAGAATAGAGAGCGGAAAGAGAGATAAGGAAGAGAGAAAATGGCCTCAAAACAAGGGAAGAAGCGAAGGACCTACGGTTGGAGGGTGGTGATGGTTGGGGGGGGTTGTGGTTTGTGGCGACTATGAGCGGTGGCAAAAAGCTAGCAACAATGGATGTTAAGTGGAAGAGAAGGAAAAGAATAAAAATAGGGGAGGGGGGCATGGTGTTTAAATCATGATGGAGGAAGGCCAATTATAGTGGTGGCAGCATCGGTTAGAGGACCGGCTTCTAGCAAAGGTTGCAATGGTAGTGATGTCGGCGATCATTGATGGTGGAAGCAAGCAGAATAGGGAAAAAGGATACAAAATGGCAAAATTGAATGATTTCTTGTTGGAAATCAAGGCTGATAGTGCTGGCCCCGATGTGAGAATGGTAGGAAGGGTGAGTGCCAGAGAGGTGAAGAGGTGATAACTCAGCTCCAGTGAGTATTGTGACCATGATTTCAGTGGGCACAGTGACATGGCACTGGGAACTCAAGTGAGAGAAGAGTGAAAAAAAGCGATGCTGGAGAGTGGAGGGTTGTGAAGGGTAGGGGCATCTTCTTATACAATAGCCCTGGTGTTCCTCCTTAGTCCGGCAGCCCTAGGACTCCAATTCTTGTTTAGAATTCACTTGGAAGAAGACTCCCATAGCGAACTTACTGCTAGGCTGATACATGCAAAGCACGTGTTTTTTTTGTTTTTAATGGAGTTGGGGTGTCTGTGGGGGTTGGTTGAGTGGACTGGTCCAAGCTGGTTCAGGGGTGTAGGGCCTCACAAAATTGGTGAAAGAAAGTGTTATAGAAGACTAATTGTAGAAGTGTATGAAAGCCATAAGGTAGCCAAGAAGGAATTTAGGAAGGTGGTATGACAGGCTGGATTCAAGCTGTACAAAAAGTTATATCATAAGTTAGAAACTACAGTTGAGGAGAAAGATATCAATAAGATTGCAAGACTAGGAGAAATGAAAACTAAAGACTTGACTCATATTAAGCATCAAAGATGAATATCAAAAAGTTTTGGTTCATAAGGATGAGATCAAAGAAAGTTAGAGAAATTATTTTGATAAGCTATTCAATGGAAGTAATGAAGTTGACTTTGGATGCCTTGCTAGTCATATTGATGATAGCAATGTATAGCATATATGTAAAATTAGAGTATCTGAGATAAAGAAGGCTATGAAAAATTATGAGTTTTCTTTCAAAGAATCAAAATACTTTTGTTCACTTAAGTTTGTAGAGTTTGCTATTCCTTTAGAAATTGTGTAGTTTAGGGATGCAAATGAGTCAAGCCGCATGCAAGCTACTGGAGCTCGACTTGGGTCTAGGCTTGATCCAAGTTTGAGTCGAGCTCAAGTAGCTTAAATAATTTTTCAAGCCAAGCTCGAGCAGTGGAACATTTGGCTTGAAGGCTCGCGAGCATACTTAATATTTATATATTTTATTAATTTAATATTTTAAATTATATTATATATGTAATTTTTTAAATTTTAATTTTATAAGCGGCTAAGTCTAACTACTTAAACCACATAGCACTAAAATCTAACTAACCAAACCGAGTTCCTTGCCTTACCCTGGGTCCTCGATCAATCCTCCTCGCTTCCCTTCCCTTTTGAGTCCCCTTCTCTCTCAAATCCCTAACCAGGGCTTCTTCTCACCCGCTCCCAAGCCCCAACAACCTTGCCGTCTGGCCTTTCCTTTCACCCCAAACCCTGGTCACTCTTGTCACCCTCTTTCTATCTCCAGAGCCCCAACCTCAACACTGTCCGCCTCCATCACGTCTTTGACCTTTTTGACCACAATGGCAACATTGAGATCACCATCGACGAGCTCACATTCGATCGCCTTGGCCTCGATGCCCACCATGATGATCACATCCACCATCGGTGCCTACAACCCCTTAGGTGTGCTGGCCTCGCCTTCGATGACTTCGAGGCCCTCCATCACTCCCTCAGTGATGCCCTTTTTGACATTGCGGCCCTCAACAATGAAAGGGTCGGGGCAGCGGTGGAGGAGCAGGATATGAGGGAGGTGTTCTAGGTGTTTGACGAGGACGGCGATGGCTTCATCTCTGCAGTAGAGCTTTAGGTGGTGTTGGCCAAGGTCAAGCTCGGCCTCTTGGAGGCGCCACCACCTATTGACTCGCCGCCACCTACTGCTGTTGGAGGCATCGCCATAGCCAAGTGAGGCAGTTTTGGTTGCGGGTGGTGAGGATCACCGGTGATTGGAGGTAGACAAATAGAATGCTTGCCTGATTGCTATTATCCATTCACAGTTGAGAGAGCATGGGGGAGACGAATAGATTGGTAATGGTTTTCTTTCCTTGTTATTATTATTATTATGTTTTAATTCCAAAAAACATGGGTTGAAGTGAGGGGAGGTGGGAGAAAAGGGAGCTGCCAATCATGGGATCTCCTTTTTCTTTCTAAGTAGGCCCAAATTCGAATTCGAGCTCCAGTAGGCTTGGTTGACATTTGAGCCAAGCAGGGTCAAGCTCAATTATTACTTTTTTTCTTATCGACTTGAGTTTGAGCTTGAAATATTAAGGCTCGATTAATCTCGAGCCGAGTTTCGAGCCCGAGTGTTTTGAGTCGAGTCAAGATTGAGCTTGTAGATACTCGATTCAACTTGGCTCGTTTGCACCCCTATTGTAGTTTGTGGATGAGAGTGACTTTTAATGGTAGTAATCAAGGCCTGGGGTAATAATCTCATGGCTTGATTGGATAAAAAATATAGATTATGTCTGGTAACAATGTCATTTCTTCTTCAAGGAATGAAGCCTTACAGACAGCTATGATGAATCAGATAAGCTATGCGTTGAACCATGTATGAGCTGTATGTAATACCATCCATGTGTAGAATGTGGATGTATGAAAGTAGTTCGTATTTTGTAATTATACATGAATGAAATAATATGCAAAACACAATGAATTGAATATTCTTGGGTTTAAGCATTTGTTGACCTGAAATCAGTATCCCATCATACTAAGCTTCTTGACTATTAGATGTCTAATGTACATTATTGGTACCACACTAATCTTTTTATGTTGAAGTTTTTGCATTGTTTTTTAGTATTCTCATATATTCAAGTTGTTCAGTTGCTTTGGTATACTTGAGATGGTTTAATTTATGCTCTGTTGGTGGTTCTTGCAGCTATGGCAGTATTCTTTACTTTTGTGTCATGTTTATAAGAGAACATTCTGCTAAGGATTGGAAGTATGTCAATTCTTTGTTAAAAGCTGAACAAAGTAGTCTAGCTGGTTAGGAATCTGTCCTAGTGTTCTCTTCGTGCAACTTCATTGCATCAATTTACATGTCACATATTATTCTGGTACTGCTAACTATTTCATGGAATGGGAGATGTGTATTTAGTTGAATACTGGACAGGTTATATGAAGTGTCATTTAGGCTTCTGTATGTCACAATATGCTGAAGCCTAAACACTATTATAATGTTTTAATTTTTATTACATTTTATCAAACAAAATATGGTTAAGAAAGTGAAGAAAGATATGAGCAATGTAAGCCTTCACCTAGGTTGCTTCATAGATGCTTCTTTTGGTGATTGATGCTATTACAGGCTTCTTCTTTGGTAAACAAGTTATTAAAATCTTCACTACAAATTCTATCTATGTTTTTTGGGATAAGACAGTATTTTAAAGTCAGTTTCATAAATGATATATAAAACTCTGCAGCAAAAAGTTGTAAATCTGCAGGATCATTACTCAAAATTATTTGTTGGTAACCCATTCAAAATATATCTTTTGTTCCAATCTAATCCAATTGACATATTCTGCCAGCATATTCACAAAATGAAGCTGTATATTTACCTGCGGTATTGTTATATGAATTGCTGATTGTGTAGCCATAAAAATTTAAATGTGGTTAAGCAGACCTTGCAAACCTTCTGTTATGACTTTATTGGAGACATTTTTTAAGAAATTTGTCAGCATGAAAGGTAAATACCCAAAATGTTTATTTAGTTCTTGATTCAAGTATTAACGTAGTTATATGCATGCCTGATATGCATATTTGCTTAATCATGCTCCTTACCTAGCATGTGTGTCTTGAGATGCTATGCTTCATATATCATATAATTTGATTTGGTTGACTGATTTTCTTTTAGGCTGTAGTTTATTTCACATTTCATTTTCTTGTGGTTTTGCTTGAACCCTTCGGACATATTTATAGCTTGTTCTTCTTTTGGGATATTAGGAAGCTAAAGAGATTGCATTGGTTCAGATTCCAAATTTTTTAACACCTCAGCCGATCATAAAACGCAAAGAGGTAATCTTGTCTTTGATCAAACGTTAATCTTGAATGCATATTTTTCTGAAGTCGCTCATTCTTTTACTGCATAAACAATTCTTGTGGTGAATTTAGTTCCTCAAGCTCAAATTACATAGTATTTATCTATTCTGAATTGTAAAATAACAGAATGACCATCTTGTCTTTTTCTGTTTGATTTTATTTTGTTGAGAGTAAAAAGATGGAAAAAACACATATGTACAATCAAAATCAAGGCACTGGGGAAAGCAGTCTCAGTGATTCTGTGAACCCCATCCCCTTGAGAAGAATTAAGAGAAAAAATGGCTTTTGTTTATTTGTTTCATAATTATTTATTTTAATGTTTTGGAAGTGCAAGAAAGCTGTGGTTGGTGGTGGGTGGTTTGGTTGAAAGATTGTATTATGGGCTATTTTCTGGTGCATATGGAGTGAAGACCATGTTTGGTAGAATAACGAGTATAAGGCTTCTGAAGTTCTTCAAATCCAAAATACTAACGAGACTTACCAAGAAGACTGGCAAATATTGCTACCATAGACCTGGAAAAGGAAACATGGTCTACATTTAGGGGTCCAGTGGATTTGCTTGGTTTCATTAATGGCTTGAGCTTCCTTGTGCAAATTAATTTCTGGCTCATGATGTGGTCTCTTGGTTCCTTGTTGCTAAAAGGTTTTGGGTTGGGTTTAGTCTAATCCACTTTTGGTTTCTTCATGTCCGAATCATTAGGGCTATACTCATCTACTTGGATAATTTTGGTAGCATTTGGCATCACTTATAGTTTTCAGCTTTTGTTTTCTTAAAAACCATGCAATTATTAGTTTATAGACTGTAAATAACAGATAATGATGGATAAGGACAAGAAGTTTTAAGTAATGTTGTTTCATTTGATTTAGATAATCTTATACATGATTCATTGTATACTAATGAACAAGATGACAAATTTTTAAAGATACATTTAATTAGTGCATTCATTGTTTCCCTAAATTTTTGTCTTTAATCATACTTCTTAATCAATCATTTCTTAGGCTACTTCTCTGTGGAAATCCATTGACCAAATGACATTAATTGATCCATAAGCTACCTCATTTTCATAATGACACAGTTCACTGATTCAATCAAAAGAAAGAATCTGAAAAGTTATTATCTCTGTTGTCCATGAGTAGAGATCCATGTTTGTGTGATGGTGTCTTTATGTGCATGTATCTTTCCTTCTCTTTCCTGTCTCTCTTTTTTTTTCTTCTTTTTTCCTGTCCTTCCCTTTGCTTCTTCCTTTTCTTTCTTTTCATTTCTTCCTTGCTTTCTTTCCTTCTTCTTCATCTTTCCTTTTAAATATCCATAAACCTCAATTAATCCTCCCCGCCCCCCCCCCCCCCCCAAAAAAAAAAAAAAAAAAAAAGAAAGAACCAAAAAATGTTGTATTGGTACTGAACTAATGCACATTTGTATGTCAAGTGTCAGTGTGGTATGGTTTGGTACCATACCATACCAGTTTGGTATTGGTACAGTACTCAGTACCAAAACAGTGGACCTTGGTGGAATTGATTGTGGAGGATGATGGCTGATGACCGGAGATGGTAGCATGGTAGCAGCAAGGACCAATGTAGCGGTAGTAAGAGCCGATGGAGGTGGCGATGGCCATGGGCGATTTTAGTTTTCAAAGTCTTTGAAACAATTTTTTATTTTCCAGATTTCCTAGAAACTGAGAAAGAGTTTTCAAAAAACTGAAAACATAAACTGAGTTACCAAATGCCTTTTCTGCCAAGATTTCTTTGTTTTTGAAAATAAAATCTGAAATCTGGAAAATGGAAATGGTGCCAAATAGGGCCTTAGTTTTGTCCTTATTCAATCAGTTTTTTTTTTTTGAGGGTGTGGGTGGGGCCTAGGTCCAGCTTTTTTAAATATTAATGCTTCATCCCAACTAGAGAAACAGATCTAGGTTATGGACCAGAGTCCAAATGGTTTGTCAAAATAGGTTCCATATCATGTGTGGACATATCACGTATCCACTTGTTCTGTTAACTAGATGGTACTCCCTTCAGAAAAGCTGATGACCTATTCTTGTAGCTGTTGCTTAAATAAGGAAAAGCATAGGGCTTGTTGGCATGTTTAACCTGCAGCTATAATACATAAAATAATACATAAGACAAAGTGGTACCATGATGATGTAGGGGAATTCCAAGAATTTTGGACTTGCGCACAAAAGGAAAAAGTCGCTCCTTTATCTTAATAAGAAAAAATCTGCTGAGACAGGTCGTTTTATAGGCAGATTAATTCTTATCTATAGCTTACAAGACTTAATAAAAAGAATCTGTCGAGACAGGTCATTAACTATTAAGTTAATTATTCTATAGCTTACAAGACTTAATAGTTGCATTTGACAGATGTAACCATTGGTAGATTAAAAGTTATGTGCTAAGATTAATTCTTATTTATAGCTTACAAGACTTGTCATTCTCTGTTTTACCGTGTATATATCCATTATCATTTAACTTGCTCCTTTATCTTAATAAAAAGAATCTGATTAGAGAGGTCATTTTCTTGGTCAAGTTTATTTTTTAAGATAGTTACATTTGACAGAAGCAACCATTGCTAGGTTACAAGTTAGTGCTTAACTAATATTTATCATGCTGTTGTATCTTAAGGCAATACGAAAACAGCTCAGAGCTATCAATGAATCTCGAGCACAAAAGAGAAAGGTAATTGTTTACATGTTTTGCATCAACTTGATACAAAGTCTAATATTTATTGGCTACTTGCTTATTTATAAATATTCTGCATAATTTTGTGAACTAATCCATGAGTCTCTGATGTTCGACAGGCTGGCCAGGTTTATGGAGTGCCTCTTTCTGGATCTCTACTGGTAAAACCAGGTGTTTTCCCGGAGCAAAGGCATTGTAGTGAAGACTTCCGCAGGAAATGGATTGAGGTTTATGAGTTTGAATATGATGCTGTATTTTATCTTTTAGCTATAACAATTTGCTGAATTTTTTCAGCATGCCTTCCTTCCATTGTCTGTCAACTTTATCAATCATTATGGATTTCTAGATTTTGATACAAGCCAAACGGAAGATGTTTTCACCTGCCCTATTTTTATCATTAAGATTATATACTATGTGCTTATTTGCCACAAACATATTCCATCAAATTTCAACTACATTTTTTTTTATATAGAAACCGGCACTCTGTTGGTTTTTCTGCCTCCTTTCTTTCATCCTAACTTATTGTCTTTGTGATGTTCCTCATCATCAATGTTTTGAATTCAAATTGGGTTCATTGCTACCATGTTGTTAGCAGTTAATCATGTTTGGCTGAAACTTATCAGCCATTTTATCATGTTTTTTCCTTTCTTTTTAGTTTTTATCTGCTTTTGCACTAGTGTTTAACAATAAATTCAATTCTTTCTTGGATTTTTGTTCATGATGTATTTTGAGTCGGCACGTTAACATTTAATCATGTTTAGCTGTGTCTTATCATCCATTTTTTTTTGTTTTTCCTTTCTTTTTAATTTTTATCTTCTTTGCACTAGCCTTTAACAATTAATTAAATTCTTTTTTGGATTTATCTTCATGTATTTTGAACATGCAGACTTTTCATTGTTCTGTGCAGGCTCTATCACAACATCATAAACGGTTGCATTCCTTGGCTGAACATGTTCCACATGGTTACAGGCGCAAATCTCTCTTTGAAGTCCTTATTTGCCATAGTGTGCCATTTTTAAGAGCGACATGGTTTATCAAAGTTACTTATCTTAATCAGGTGTGAAGCTACTTGAAGCTATCTAAAAACGTTAGGTTGTCATCTGGATTTCTGTTCTACTTGATTGTTGTTTACCTAGTTCATGGCAATTGTGTATGCGTATTTGCAGGTTCGGCCTGTCTCCACCAGTGTTTCTTCTGGGGTTCCAGATAAGGCGCAATTATCTTGCACTGATTTATGGACCAAGGATGTTATTGGATACTTGCAACAGCTCTTGAATGAATTTTTCTCTAAAGATGGTTCTTTTGCACCTTTACCCACTAGGGATCAATCATCACAGGGTCTTATTGCTGGACCTGGACCAGCACAACACAAAAGTGACTCTGTCCCAGCTACTTCTGATGATGATGAACCTTCCCTGCACTTTAAATGGTGGTATATGGTGCAGCTTCTACGATGGCATTATTCAGAAGGATTGCTGCTTCCTTCTCTTATCATCGAGTGGGTCCTTAGTCAACTTCAGGTAAATGATAGTCTTGCCTAGGAAAAAAGAGAGAAACCTTGTTATATCTTAACTTGTTGGATCCCCCCTTCCCAAGATCTGTCAGGCATTAATGCTTGTTCAATCTATGCATTCAGGAGAAGGATTCAGCTGAAGCTTTAGAGTTGCTTTTGCCTGTTGTGTTTGATTTAATAGACAGCATTGTGATGTCACAGACCTATGTACGCATGCTTGTGGACATAACTGTCCGGTCCATCAGTGGTCTTTCTTCCAGTGACTCTAGTTCAGAAGATAATTTGAAAAAGCAATCGCTTACTTCTTCACTGGTTTGTATCCTGCGGCACATGATTATTTCTGTGCCTGATACTTTTGTTGCTTTGGATTGCTTTCCTCTACCATCTTGTGTGGTACCGGATTTAAATTGTGGACATACTGCACCAAAAGTACCTGAGGGTGTAGATAGTGTACGCTTTGACATGCAAGATACTCATCTTCAGTATTTGTCCTGTGGCTATACTGTTTCCTCTATTCAGAAACGTGCATCTAATCTTGCCAAAATCGCAAACCCTAGTTTTCAAGGTCATGGTGCAGCTAAAGTTGTGCAAGCTTTGGATAGAGCTTTGATAACAGGCGATCTGAAGTTTGCCTATAATTCTCTCTTTGAAGATTTGTCTGATATGGCTATTGAAGCGCAATGGGTTGCTGAAGTCAGTCCATGTTTGTGGTCTTCTTTGAAGTGGATTGGAACTGTTAGCTTGCCTCTTATTTGCTCCGTATTTTTTCTATGTGAATGGGCGACATGCGATTATAGAGATTGCCGTACTGTCCTCCCACACAGTAAAAAACTTACGGGTGGAAAAGATTTTTCACCAGTGTATATTGCGCTCTTGCTTTTGAAGCTTAAACTTGAAGACATGCATAGCTCATCCCAGTCTAGGAGTGGTTGTACATTGTTATTTAGTAGCAGCGAAAAAGCAACTTCTGTTCATGACACTTCATTAGGTGGAACATCGGTGGAAAACATTCCGGCTGTAAATAATATGTTCTCTGGCAGCAGAAAGCATAATATTGATATCTTTCAAAGTCCTGGTCCATTGCATGACATTATTGTGTGTTGGCTAGATCAGCATGAAGTTGGGAATGCTGGGGGTTTCAAGCGTGTTGAAGTTTTCATTATGGGACTTATTTGTAATGGCATCTTCTATCCTCAGGCTTATGTGAGGCAACTAATTGTTAGTGGAATCATGGATAGGAATGTGACTGCTGTGGATTTGGAAAGACAGAGAAGACATCAAAAAATTCTGAAGCAGCTGCCAGGGTCCTGTTTGGTTAATGTTCTAGAAGAAGCAAAAGTTGTGGAAGCCCCACTGTTATATGAGATTGATTGTGTTTACTCAAATGAGCATCAACTTATGCTCCATGGACGCCTAAGTGGTGAGTGCAATGACATGCGCACCAAAGGTTGCAGTTATCAGAGTTTTGCTCTACAAAAACATAAGGATCATTCTGCTGCTGTAAGAGATGGTAAGCATGTCAAAACAAAAGATGAATCTGCTGAGCTGAAGATTTTGATTTCAACTCTTTTGCACTTTCCTTATTCGATGCGAGTTGAAACGCCCCCTGATGAATCTCAGAGGAGTTTCAAGAGACCTTTAGGTTCATTTGACATAAAAGTTGATTTGACAGAAGCGACACCAGGCTGTGAGGAATGTAGGCATGCAAAGAGGCAAAAGTTAGGGGATGAAAGGAGCTCTTCTCGTCAAGGATTTTCTTCTAACCAGTCAGATGATGAAGATACTTGGTGGGTGAGGAAGGGACTTAAATCCCAGGAGTCATTCAAGGTGGAGCTGCCTCTTAAATCAAGTAAACTTCCCGCAAGGGGTAGGCAAAAAACTGTGCGTAAAACACAAAGTCTAGCACAGCTGGCAGCTGATAGGATTGAAAGCAGCCAGGGGGCATCTACTAGTCATGTGTGTGATAATAAAGAGAGCTGTCCTCACCAGAAATCTGTCAGTGAAGGTGAAGTTCCTAAAGATGTTGACCGGATGAAAACAACTCATCTCAGCAATATTGGGAAGGCCATAAGGCGGCTTAGATGGCTTGAGAGGAGATCCATATCAATTTGGTTGTTAAAAACAATCAGGCAGCTTGTTGAACAAAATGCAAAAGCTACTTCCAAGGTGAGTAATTGTACTGGAATATTTTCTGTACTGACTGATGACAGAAATGTTGTTCGATGGAGGATTGGTGAAGATGAGCTATTGTCCATTCTGTATATATTGGATGTAGCTTCTGACCTAGTTTCGGTAGTAAAGTTCCTGCTATGGTTGTTACCAAGGACTCTTGGTGGACCAAGCATTGCTGTTCATGTTGGGAGAAGTATTATGTTACCGCAAAATACAGAAAACCAAGTCTGCCAAGTTGGGGAGGCATTTCTTTTGTCATCTCTGCAAAGGTATTGGATTTTTTTTACCATTCCCTAACAATCTTGTGAATGATACTTGCCTTGACTCATGGATGATATGTTTGATCCTTTTCCAGTTTTGTTCATAATGATTGTATGACCAAAGTCTGCTTAGTTTTTGCCTTTCCTTTAGTTCTAGACACCATACCTGGCTGATGTGCTTTATTTAAACCCCTTGATTTTTATTCTGTTGGCAAGAGCTGCCATCAAGAAATTCCTGCATTTCCATTTTGCTTCATGATTAGCATTACATGTTTTTTTTTTTTTTTTCCGCATTACGATTGTAGTGATGTCTTGTACTTCTCACTTTTCATACTACATGTTAGGTGGCAACACTTCCATTTTTCCTTATTTTGAAAACAAGAAAATAAAAATTTTATTTTATTTTTTTAAAGTATAAACATGTTTGTTATAGTCATTTTTTTAAAAAAAATCATAAACATGTTATTGGTGGCCCAGGTGGTGGTAGTGGTGGCGGAGACGGTAGAGGTTGCAGTGGTAGTGGCGACGACAATAGTGATGGTGTGGGCATTTGACCATATGTGGTGATGGTGATGGTGGTGATATGGTAGGGTCCGTGGTGGAGGTGGTGATAGTGTGGTGGAGGTGGTGGGGGATTGTGGTAGTAGTGGTTGTCTCGGCGGCGGTGGTGGTGATGGAAAGGATGCAGGGGCTGATGGTATAAATGATGGCAGTGGTGGTGGCGGTGGAGATAATAGAGGTGGTGTAAATATTATGGCGGTGGCAACAATCGTGCAAAGGTGGAGGTGGTGTCAATGGTGGTGGTAAAAGATGTTTGAAAATAGAGAGTAAATTTTTTTTTGCTTTCAGTTTTTTCTAGACAATGAAAATGACTTTTGAAAAGAGAATAAAAGCAATTGCACCTAACATGTTTTTTGCTCTGGTTTCTAGATTTTTATTTTTTAAACTAAGAAATAATAAATGAAAGCAATGTGAAATAGGCCCTAGTTTCTCTTTTTTTTTTCACTCTATGTGCGAAATGAAGAAATGGGAGTAGTTGTACAGAACTATTAGAACTTGCTTTGGATATCATTATATTGTCAAGAGAAGATTGGTTGCCTCTTATTCTGCTTGCTGAAGAAGTGCAAACATTGCTGCAGCTCTTCAGAAGTTTTTTTAGAACTTATTTATCGAACTATGACTCCTTGACCGATCACAGATAAGGGTCGGTGCAATATATTTTCTTGACAAGAACACAAGCATACTATTAAGTCTCTAGTGTGTAGTATGAAAAAATAAAAAGAGACCATCATCTCAGTAATCACCAGGAAAATAGAACAAGTTAGACCTTCTATTCCATTGACATTATGTCAGCATATGATGTAAGAATAAATCGAGACATGTGAAAGGACAACTTAGCAATGGGGCAGTTTAGGGGTAATTGAGGCTGGCCTCTGACAAATTGCCGTTTGATGTTGAAATCCTGTTGATTGAATTATTTTATCCAGTCCTTGATTTTGATGGCCATCTTCTGTTTAATTCCTGGTCTGTTCATAATTTTGTAGAAAACAAGGCCAACTCTGTACAAAAACAAGGCCAACTCTATACAAAACACAAGCCTGACTGTTTACAGGAAAGAAAGGTAAAATGCCTTGTATGTGCTAAACATAAAATGGCAGTCAAACAAAGGACAGCACTATTTATCAGCTTGTCCTTTCTCTCATTCATATATGCATGCACCATTTATTATCAAATCCATGAGATGTCCATAATTTCTTGTGTCATCAGTCTGCATTTGCATCATGTTCCGATTGCTTTAAGATTTCTTGTTTTGAAGAGGATTCCCCCCCCCCCCTCTCTCCCCCCTCTGTTGGGTGGGAGGATGGGGGATTTTTAAGGTGAATAATGTTTTTTCTCATGATAATGTGATTTTCAAGACTATTACTTGACAATGGGTTTGCATGTCAAGAGTATTCTATCATTATTTCGGAAAATAAATTCCAACGTCCAATATGTTGAGGTTGAACTTAGCTTATCATGACAAGTATATTGCTATTTAGTTTTTTTTAAATCTAATATTTAGCTTGGTTCAGGTATGAAAATATACTTCTAGTGACAGATCTTTTACCTGAAGTGCTGACTACTTTAATGCAACGAACTGTTGCTTTGATGACGTCCAATGGAAGGTCTTTTAGAGCAGCTTCTTTTGCTTATGCTCGAAATTTACTGAAGAAATATAGAGATGTGGCTAGTGTGACAAAATGGGAAAAAACTTTTAGAGCTACATGTGATCAAAGGCTTCTTGCGGAACTTGATGCTGGCCGATCACTTGATGGTGATCTAGTGTTTTCTTCTGGAGTCCCTGCAGGTGTTGGAGACATTGATGAGTACCTCCGCCAAAAGATGACTGGGAGATTACCAAGGAGTAGCCCCAACCTGAAAGAGATGGTGCAACGGCATGTTGAGGAAGTTGTACGCTATTTTTATGGAAAAGAAAGAAAACCTTTTCCAGTTGGTAATCCTAAAGGTCCAGTGTTAGAAAATTGGGAAGACAGTAACCAAATAGCACAAGATATTGTTTTGGGCTTATTAGACTGTATCAGGCAAAATGGTGGGGCAACTCTAGAAGGAGATCCCTCTATAGTGGCTTCTGCTGTTTCTGCGATTGTCGGTAATGTGGGGCCTGCTATATCAAAACTGCCAGATTTTACAAGTGGTAGTTACCAAAGTTTTTCATCGACAACAAATTCATTGAATTGTGTACGACACGTCTTGCGCATTCACATAACCTCCCTCTGCTTGCTTAAGGAAGCTCTTGGAGAACGTCTGAGCGGCATATTTGATATATCTTTGGCTGCTGAAGCTTCTTCAGCTATTTCTGGAGCTTTTGCTCCTGGGAAGACTCATCGAAGTCAGTTTCAAACATCTCCTGAAACTCATGACATATATGCAAGTCATTCAAATGAGATCATGAAGAACTCTGCAAAACTATTTGTTGGAAGGGCTGCAAAAGCTGCAGCTTCTGTATCTGCACTTGTTGTGGGGGCCATTGTTCATGGCGCTACTAGCCTGGAAAGGATGGTAACTGCTCTCAAATTAAAGGAGGGCTTGGATGTTCTGCAGTTCGTTAGGAGTGCAAGATCCAGTTCAAATGGGATATCCCGTTCCATTGGCAGTTTGAAGCTGGATCATTGCATTGAAGTATATGTACATTGGTTTCGGCTCCTTGTTGGGAACTGCAGAACAGTTTCTGATGGACTAGTTGCTGAAGTCCTCGGTGAATCATATATCTTAGCTCTTTCAAGGATGCAGAGCACACTTCCACTTAGTTTGGTTTTACCTCCTGCTTACTCGATCTTTGCAATGGTCATTTGGAGGCCATATATTCTCAACATGAATATTGCGACTCGTGAAGACATCCAACTATACCACTATTTATCAGAGGCAATTGGTGATGCTATAAGGCATCAGCCATTTCGAGAACTATGTTTTCGAAATACTCATGTACTTTATGATCTTCTAGCTACTGATGTTGGTGATTCTGAATTTGCTGCATTGCTTGAACTGCGTAATCTGGATAAACATTTGAAAACAATGGCATTTGTTCCTCTTCGGGCAAGGCTGTTTCTAAATGCTCTTATTGATTGCAAAATGCCAGCATTTACAATTATACAGGAGGATGGATCATGGATTTCAGGGCCGAATGAACAAAGGGCTTCTACTGAAAATGAGGCAAAGCTTCAGGATCAGCTTGTGCATGTTTTAGACAATTTGCAGGCTGCAAAGTTTCATTGGCAGTGGGTTGAATTGAGGCTTCTTTTGAATGAGCAAGCTCTTAATGAAAAAATTGGGACTCAGAAGATGTCCTTGGTAGAGGCAATTCGATCCCTATCTCCTGATTCTGGAAGTAACACACTGTCTGAAAATGAAAAGAAATTTACTGAAATTATTCTTACAAGGACGCTAGTCAGACCTGATGCTGCACCTCTTTACTCAGAACTTGTCCATCTGCTTGGAAAATTGCAACAGGAGTCACTTGTGGTGGATATAAAATGGATTTTAGGTGGTCAAGATGTCCTTCTGGGACGGAAATCCATCAGGCAGCAGCTTATACATGTTGCTCAGCGAAATGGTCTTTCAACAAAACCCCAGTTCTGGAAACCATGGGGTTGGTCAAGTTCCATAACTGATGATGTAGCTAACAGAGGTGATAAGAGAAAGTTGGAAGCCATTTCTATTGAAGAAGGGGAAGTTGTGGATGAATGCATTGATGTTAAAAGATCTGGCAAAATGAACTTTCACAGTATTGATGCTGAAGGCTTCAGTTCTACCCAGCAGTATATAACCGAGAAAGCTCTTGCAGAATTAACACTACCATGTATAGACCGGAGTTCCAGTGATATACGGAATTTATTTGCAGCTGAGTTGATAAAGCAGATGGGTTCTATTGATCAACAAATTAATACAATAACTCGTGGTGGTAATAAGCAGGCTAGTGCGATGTCTTCTGGAACTGACGGTTTATCAAACAAAGGCAGCACCCGCAAAGGCATTCGTGGTGGAAGCCCTGTATTGGGCAAGCGATCAACTGGAGTTAGTGATTCTACGCCATTGTCTTCCACAGCATTGAAAGCATCCTTGTGGTTGCGCTTGCAATTTCTTTTGAGATTGCTTCCTGTCATTTACAATGATAGGTAACTTTAGATCTAAAAGTTATTCTTGATTATTTCCTTTTATTATTTTTATTCAGCAGCAGCAAGTATGATTGGTTTTATTGTCAATAGTCTTAATTCTTGAAAGGTTGCACCCACATCTTTTTTTTTTTTTTTGGGGTCACATCCCCTTGTCTTTTTGATAACTTTTCCACCCATAAATTATTGTATCAATGATTTTTATAGGATATTAGTTTCCTTTTTTTTTCCTTGCTTGCCATGTTATTCTAACAATAGCAGTTATCAGACTCTAATTTATTTTTATAACCAGAGTTTTTTCATTGTCTCTCAAGATATCAATGCAATTATTTCCTTCCATGGACGAGCTCATGGTCTGATATTTGGTATACTTTTCTTGAATTCTAGTGTAAGCAAAAATGTTTTGAAGCAGTAAGTTCTTGTCTTGGTTAATTAAACTGCCTTACATCTAGAAGGGCACTTGGCTTTGGGTGATATCCCCTTCTTTTGTTGGACAAGAAAATCCAATCCACCTCTTTTCTGTAACTCTAATTTTTTCACTTTCTTTAGCCCATTGTTGTAAACTTGGAGTCTTACATCATTGACTTTAGGTGGGGTGTTGTTAACTAGAGGTTCACAAAACCACCTACATTTCTATTTGTTCTTTCATTATCATTTTGCAAATTTTGTTTGCAGTTTTGTAGTTTTCCTCCTGGATGAATCTTGTATGTTATGTTTAGATTCATGGAAATCTGCTTGGAAGAACTCATGTTTCTTGGAAATCCTGGTTTCCCATATGTTTGTTTGAGTAACAAATTTGGAAAATTTTCTAGTTTTTAGAAAACTTTGCCATTTTGATGGAAAAGCCTTAGATTTCCTTGCAATCAAAGATACACCTGAGGGTTAGAAAATGGAAAATTTAGGCATCTTTTCCATTGAAGGGCAATGATTTTGTTTCTGCAGTGATAAGAAAGGCCCATTGGATTTGATTTCTTGTTTGCACAATCTAGAATTTCTTCAGTTGAGCTCCTGCCCTGCCCCATCTCATTATACTTTTAACCCGGACAATTGTAAGGTTTTGACATGAAAACATGGGACTTTCTCGGTGCATATGTTTGTATCTAAAAATACGTTTACATAGATATTTACGTAATGTATATATCTTTCTATTTTACTCTTAGGGGATTTTTGCTATTTATTATTATCTCTGTTAGGTGGAAAGGAAGGGGTAAATAGAATAGTTTCGTATAATAGAGCTCTTTTTTGAAGTTGCATGGTGAACTATCAGTAATGGCTAATATGTTATCAAGGGAAGCAACTGGCTTTATCACATAAATAACATTTTAAGTTTGCATCAGAGAAGGACTAGCAAGTCAATATGTAGGGTCAAGATCTTAATCAATTACTTATGCAAACTCTCTGATTTTCTGCATGGATGTGGTTAGTTGATGCTGATGTTTTCTTAATCTTTAATTATGACATTGACCATCTGAAATCTGGGCATAATGTGGAGCATGGATTTCTCCCACCTAGCAACCTTTCCAGCTGATTTAATGATAGAAGTAGCTGTCTTTTTTTAAAGTAGATGAAATTCAGACATACGGTACAAACTTCGAGTTCCATGTTATGCTCTTCCCAAGCTATCATCATCAGTAACAGAAAACAAGTGTTATAGACAAGAAAGGTCGTTTTGGATAAGTAACAACTAGATCTTCTCTTGGGGTACCTGGCAGAACAGTTTTAGACAAAAGATCTGTTGCATGATTCCCTTCTCTCCATACATGATGGACCTGATAATCATCTGAAGAGGTTGCATACTTATTTGGCAAGGAGGTGGCAAATATCCAAAGATGGTTTCCATTTTTGTTTATCCATCCACAACTATTCTTTTATCCTTTTCAATCCAGTCTGATACAATTTTCTCTCAGTTGCACAGCATGCCTGATTCCTTGATAAGACTCAATTCAATGTATGATTTATGTGATGGAATGAAGGCCTACCTTACTACAATAATAGAGGATCACTAGCTGCATCCCTACCAAACCACCGTAACCGGCATTTGG
Organism: Areca catechu; assembly: GCA_021397845.1. Lineage (NCBI taxonomy): Eukaryota > Viridiplantae > Streptophyta > Magnoliopsida > Arecales > Arecaceae > Areca > Areca catechu. Next base: position 55,513,062 of record CM038049.1, read on the forward strand.
ATGATTTATCAAGCCATTGGACTTTTAACTTTGGCCACCCATTAGCTGATGGAACCCCATGAACAGAAACATTTTGGTATTCCTTCTTACACAACTTGCTATTTTTTAAACCAGGAGCCTCAACTTTCAAAGTGCAGTTTAAAATGACATTAGAGGTGCGCTTACTGCCTTAAAATATGTCTCTATTCTTTTCTTTCCTAAGGTACCATACTGTAGCTGACACGGTTACTCTTGATAATACATATGTTTGATCCTTCATTCGAAAGATCCTTTCAATATGATCAAGTTCATCCAACAATTTGGATGAACACTAGTTTGTATTCCAAAAGATTTTTATCTGGATCGAACCAACAGCCTGTCTGTAACAACTTTATACAAACAGCAACTGGATTGAGAAATGTAATTGGGAAACAGACCTCTGTGCACCAACCTGCAGATATTTGGAACCAAACTGTACTGGCTGGTTTGGGGCGTTTTAAACCATGCCGGTGGCAAACCGGTATGGTTCCGTGTAGAAAACGGAACACCGGACGAGGTAGAGGGAAAAAGAGGAAGAGAAAGAGAGAGGAGGGGAGGGAAAGGATGGATGATGCTGTCGAAAGGATGGCAGTGGTTCGCCGAAGGGCTGCGGAGGCTTTTGTAGCTCGGTGTTGCCCGATAGAGCCCTTAACTGAGAGAGGAGGGGGGGATGCTACTGGAGGGCGGGGATGGTGGTGGAGAGGCTGCTCTGGCACCACTAGATGGCCATCGGGTGGCGGAAAACATGCGGGCGGAGCCGTGGTTTCGAAATAGGGGCGACTATCCTTGTTCTTCGTGTTGGCATTTTAAAAATGAAAATGAATTGTGAAGCTGGCAATCATTTCTGTTTCATGCCCGTGAAGCCATAGGTGGTGGCATTAAAAAAAATCTCGTGAAATAGGGGCAATCGTCCTTGTTTTACGCTCTTGGAGCTGTTGGCGGTGTTTATGCTGCTCGGTGGCCACGATGGCTAGCCGGAGGCCCTTTGGTGGCCTCTTCGCCAAGCTCCCCTCCCTTTTCCTTCCCTCCCCCCCCCTCTCTCTATCTCTTTCTTCTTTTTTCTCTTGCAGAAAACACAAAGCTGTGGTGGCCACCGGGCCCTCCGAGGGCTCTCGCAGCCCTCTGGTGGTCACTGGTGGCGTCTTTGCTGCCTCCATCTTCGGCGGCCTCTCCACTGGTTTCCCCTCCTTTTCTTTCCCTCACCCCCTCTTTCTCTTTTCTGTTTTCTCCTGTGGATGACGTGGAGTTGTGGTGGCCACCGCGGCCCTCCGAGGGCCCCCGCAACCCTCCGGCGGTCATTGACGGCGTCTCCACCACCTCCACCTCCTTCCCTTCCCACCTCTCTCTCTCTCTCTTCCTCTCTTCTCTCTTTTCTCCCCATGGTTCATTCCTTCGTGTCTTTGTTTGTTTGTTCCGGTCCAGTACGGGCCATGCTGACTTGTGCCACTGGCTGACCGGAACGGGATCTGGTACTAGTTTTGAAAACCTTGAAATAGACCATTGGAGTTTAAGACAAATCTGGCAATAATCAGAGTCCCTTTTAGGGAACTAAATGTCTTTAATCACCTTACACACTGCATCCATGCCAGATGTCAGTGGAGGTGGCAATTGCCAATGCTCATTATCCATAAAGCTCCCAGCAGTTTCAAAGCAGCTTCCAAGTTGTATGAAGCCAGACCTACCAATCCTATCAATAACCCTTCCTCCTGGTAGCCAAGGATCAAAGAAGCAGCTTGCAGACTGTCCATTACCAACCAGCTTGGTCACAGCACCATACACCATTGATCATGAAAAAAAGCACCATCTACATCCAAATTATTTTGTGTTTAACACTAGACTTCTTCACCAACCCACATTGTTGTATGGCCTGTGGCTTTGCCTGCAGCTATTGCACTTGACATCTTTTCAACCAACACCTCATCTAGCTCTATAACATATGACATCAAGGCTGCATAGTCTCGCTGATAGGACCTGAGTAGTTTGGCTACCAAAGGATCTTTTTAAGATTGCCATACAGTTCCAAAGTCAATTTTTGACCTAAGTACTTGTGTTATGACTACATGATTTGGTTAGAATGTGGTATATCCCACCAATGTAGTTGCATCTATCAGTTTCAGAAACATCATTTATGCATTCATTGGATTCTTACTTAACATTAAAAGTTCATCTTATCGCCAGTCTGTGTAATCACCAGTGTGACTGCAGGTTTCTAGGAAGAAGGAAATAGGGTTGCTATGATTTAGAGAATAAAGATGTTTTGTGATTGTCAAGCCATATTTTTTTGCCAATCCAATATCTTATGTATGAAGAAAATATGTGAAAGTTGATTGTTGTTCTATTCTAGATGCTATTATGAGTAAGAGTGTTGTGACTACATGGTCGAAGTTATTAAATCAGTTTAAGGGCATCTTCACCAGAGGCTAATGTTCCAGTCTGAGTTGACTATTTTATATTCAGTCTGGGACTGTTGTGTGTGCTTTGAGTTACGGGATGTTGGTTATGGTTGAATGCGTTTTGGTATAATTCTAGGACAAGTTTGTGCTTTCAGAACACTATTTAGCTGGCTATCCTTGAGGCAGGGGGTGTGAGTTTGCTTTTTGCTGTCTCCTGCAGGACTACTGGAATGTTGTTACAATAAAAGGATTTTGGGGTATGGCAAACTGACCTATACTTCCAACTCTGCAACCCCCCTTCCAAAGACACACACAGATGCATGTTTGTACATGCACGTCCTTTTTCTTTACAGTTTCCATGAATTTTCCAGTGAAGACAGATATATGTATCTGTACTAGTATGACTGATGAGGGATAAGCTTTGATGAGAGACCAAGTTTACTGGAAACCAGGACTTTTGGTACCATCCTGAACTGCACGGTTCGGGGCGTACTGTATCATACTGGCCAAGAGCTGGTACGGTTCAGTCACGAAAAACGGTATGGAATGCCGGACCGTTTGAAAAATCACATGTACCGGACTGGTACATTTTGTTCGGTTCGGGTTCGATTTGGGTTCCATTCATGTTAAACTATATTGCCATGGGAAAGAAAGATATTTTTTTTATAATTTCTTGGATCCGGTATGATACGATACGGTATCGTACCGTACCGGTCGGTGACTGGTTCGGGACCCGGTACTGGTTCGGTATTCCTTGCCGGAAACATTTCCTGATGTTCTATGTCACTTTCATTTTGGAAATCTGGCAAGAACTGGCTGGTTACCACCAAGAATGAACTAACATTAAACCTATACATGTTTGATTACCTCAGGAGCAAAAGGTAAGGTTTTGTTTTCAATTGTTTAACAGATGAATTTGGAAGAATCGAAGATTAGATCACCGATTGTGAAAATAGCATATTCACAAGTTTTTGTGGTGATAGCTAGTATTGACAGGAGCAGAATTATGGTAGGTCATAGCATCATGCCAGAACCTGGATGTTCTCATTTGCTTTGCTTTATTTTCAAAGCATTTTATGTAAAATGACCTCTGTTAGATGCACTCTGTCATACAAAGGCAAATTCTGGGAGTCTTACTAGCATGAAGTTTTCATCATTATTTCAGTAACTTTTCTAAATTTTTTCTCATAACCTCATCATCGTAAATGTCTGTTTCTCTTCCCAATTGTCATTTGCTTAAGACATAATGCTGGTCTGATCCTCTTGCTCAATAAATTGGAGTGAAAAAGAAAATTTCAAATGTCAAAACAGAAGCAGTGATTTGCTTGGTGATAACCTAATGTGGAAGGGGAAGAGCGAGGGGTGGGGTGAATATGGTGATTGAGGGATTGCTGTTGGTAATGAGGCTAGACCTGTCAAGTTGCAAGCGGTTAACAAATTACCATTCTTGATAGAATAATTTGTAAAGAGAACCTTTGGAAATCTAATGGTTTGCTTTATTTCTGTGTGAGAGGCTGCATGTTAGAAAGTAATAGATTGATTCTGTACTTTTGTTTTCTATTATTTTATCAGTTTTAACCATAAAATATGTTTACATCTCCCATTTGGGTGAATGATATACTTTCTAGAACTCAATTCTTGTCAATTCCTATCTTTACTTCACAGGGAACCATCTACACGGAACATGAGGCAAATGCTTGCATCTATCATACTTCGTTTACTTGGAACAAGAGTTGTGCATGAGGATGCAGACCTGTCCCTTTCTACCATGAATGTAGGTTCTTTACAAAGGGACGCAGAATCATTTGTGGAAGCTTCTGTTGCTGCCTTATTGGATTATTCTAGTGATAGCCTATTTGAAAGGCTTTTGTGTGTCCTGCACGGTTTGCTGAGCAACTGCAAGCCTAGTTGGCTGAAGCCCAAGCCCACTTCCAAGTCATCTGTTAAATCTCCTCGAGATTTTTCTGCATTTGATCGTGAGGCAGCAGAGAGCTTGCAGGTCAGTTCCAGTTGCATAATTTGATTTCTTTGCTTGCTTGTTTCTTGTTAAAAATAAACTTCAAGAGGGGAGAAAATTAAATTATTTGAAGCAAAAACTGTAGAAATTCCCTGTTTGCATGGTTTAATGCTTTCACAACAGGAACTGTAAACTCCTAGTGGTTTGTTTACAGAAAGAGGTTTCTGTCATCATCCTGTTTTTTTTTTATGCCTGTAAACCTTGAATAGCTAATGTGGCAAATCACAATTACCATTGCTTTGACTTAAAAGTTGGATTCTATATTATACCTGGTCTTATGACTGGGCCTCCCAGTTATTAAATCAATGATAACTAACCTTCTCCTAGTTTTCATTTTTTCAAAAAGTTTTTATGGTTGATATCCATGTACAAGATCACCTTGACATAAATTAGTATCCTACTTTACCAATAAATATAATTTTTTGGATGCTTTGGACTACTATGGAAATGCCATAGTTCTTTTCTACCTGGTTTTTATCATGCTATTTTCTACCAGTTTTTCAAGTTGATGTCCTTTTTACTCACGTTACCATCCTTTTGCCACATTGGTGGTCAGCTATTTGTTCTGCTATACGGCCAGCCATTTTTGAAAATGATGATTTTATTTATTTATTTGTTCCTTGAATGATGATTGTTGTTTTTTTTCTTTTTGCTTGTAGGCTGACTTGGACCGCATGGAATTGCCAGCATCAATTCGGCAGCGTATCCAAGCTGCAATGCCAATTCTTCCACCGTTGCTTTCTTTTTCCAGCCGATTGTCTTCAGTGGCTCTTGCATCACTTCAGCCCAATTCATCCACTCCAGGCACCCACCAAAGGATGCCTCCTACTAACCGGACTTCTACTAACCTATCTGGCAGAAACAAGACAATGCCATCCCAGGATCTGGAAATGGAAATTGACCCGTGGATGCTTTTGGAAGATGGTACAGGTTCTGCCTCTACCTCAGGTGGTAACAGCAACATGGTTGGTATCGGCGGGGATCATTCCAATCACAAGGCTTGCAGCTGGCTCAAGGGGGCTGTGAGGGTGAGAAGAACGGACCTTACATATATTGGAGCCTTGGATGAAGATAGCTGACTCCTTTTCTTGTACAATTATTTGGCAATGGAAGTCCGGCGGCAATCTACAGGCTCATGTGGTTGGCTTTCAGATCAATGACAACGGGCTCTGTTCTCTCTTGCTGGCATAGACCCAAGATCTCTCTTGGGAGAATGCTGGAGGGGGTTTTGTATTAAAAAACACTGGCCATGCCCTGCGGGCAATTGGCTTGTCCCGGGCCAGGTAAACTAACACTTCAAAGACCCCCATTTTGCTGCCATGCCCGCTCTGAGGCTGTTGTATATATAAGGACTATTTATTTATTCCTCAATTGAGAATGGTAAAGCCATTGACGAATGACCTGAAGTTCTTTATATCCCAAAAATCTTTTTGTCACATGTACTTCTAAAGAAAAGGTGGCCTGTGCCATTGTGGGAAGGATACGTTTTATTATCATGAAAGTGGAAAATGATTGAAGAATCATGGATTGATATAAATGTGGTGCACATAATGTTTTGCTATATTTATCCTTAATGCAGATGCTGTGCCTTTGTGGGCTGTTCGGCTGTATAATTTTTCTCAATTCCTCTCAGGCCCGAAGGGAGCTTGTTATGTATCAAGTTCATAGCCTTTTTTTGTTTCTTTCTTGGTTCCTTATGATTTATGATTCCAAATGAGCTTCTTGTTAGTGAATTGCGCTGCTTTATGAACTATAAGCCTTCTATTAATCTTTAAGCACTCCTGAGAAACAGGATGGTAAAACCTTCTGCTAACTCTATTCAGCCATGCTGATCGTGAAGTGGATGCCTGTTGTTAGCCTTCACAAGTGGAAATTTATGTCCTGCCAACTGATAACTGCTTGTTGAAGTCTTAAGTGGGTTAACTGATGACTGGCTGATAAATGAACAAAGGAATCATGCATGGACTGGCATTAGGTCATGCTTTAAACACTGCTCCTAGATTTCCAGGCTGTGCTGCAAGTTCTGATTAAATGTAACATAATGCCTCAAATGCCATCCATATTGCTTGCATCTTCATTAAAATGCAGGTGTAAGATGGTTTGTGGGGTACCAGCATTATTGATATGCATGTTAGATGTCAGTCACTGCTTCTCTTTGAATGTGATCTGATTTACGTCTCGGTTCTCAACTGACATGATATGATCATTTTTGCCGGGATTTGCTGCCTAACAATGATGTCTTTGGGTACAGGGGGAGGGCAAATTTTACCAACCCGGTAGATCCTAATAGGAAAAAAAAACTCAATCAATATAATTTATAAAGAGTTATAGATTTATTCTTTTTAAAAAATGACCCGGATTTGGATCCTGTAACAGTATGTCCCAATCTAAACCCAACTCTTTTATAAAATATTTATGGTTCCTTTTTTCCTTCCTGGTTTTTCTCAATTGGATATTCTTTAGCTTAGAATTAGGGTTCACCTCATTGCCGCCGTTGCCCACTCCCTGGCATTTGCATCCATGTAGAGGAGGAAAAGGTAGAGCACTACCACCTTGTCGCTGCTGTCGCCGATCGCCTTTCCCTTTGTGGCCATTTCTTCTCCTTCAAGTAGCTCAATGCCCTTGCTGTCATTATCGTTCTCTCAGCATCTGCCATGGTCATCGATGCTAACCTCACCTTCAACCTCTTCTCCTTCGTCTATCTCCACCTCCTCTCCTCCACTGCTTCCCCCCTCCCCCTTTCCTATTCTTGACCCCCCGGTCTTTGGCTTCACCAATCCCGTCCTTACCGCCTATCTTTCCATCGCCACTGTTCTCTTACGTTGCCGTTGTCTTTGGCCTCTTCACCCTTTTCGACTGGGTCTGCCACGAGATCGGACAAGTCTTCCTCTTTACCTTCTTCCCTTATTATTATTTTTTTTTATCACTGTATTTTGATCATGTTCATCGGGAGTAAACTAGGTTTTAGGTTTTAAATAAATTGGATTTTATGGGACCGGGTATACTTGACCCGACCAGATCCAAACATGATTTTTTTATAACCGATCCGAGACAGGTATAGGACGGGTATGGGACAAGAAATTTTTTAACGGGATAGATATGGGTTTTGAATGATCCGATCCAAACCCGACCTGGTTAGAGAAGATATTAATTTTCGTATCAGATTAAGTTTTCACTTAAAACTGAACGATGCTCGTGGAAAACTTGTCTGATGGGACTTAAAACAAATGTTCCTAAGTAGCAGTGCTAAGGTAGCGTGTTTGTCACAAAACATAGGCTTGATCATGCTTGGTGTGACAAGCGTGCTTCTGGATTGTGGATCTAAACCTAGTTCTCTGGTATGCCTGACATGATCAGCATAACCATGCCTTTAATTCGCATAACCATGCTTTAGCCATCATGCTTGTAGGGAAAAGTGGAACCAAAGTATATTCCTTAATATCAGGGCAAGCATATGCCTGTGTCTTTGAGCAAGAGCTAAAAATGCTTTATCAACTCAAAAGACAGAATTCGAAAAGTGATTTACCATTGCTCAAAGCCATTCAATTGGTGTATGGTAAATATCAGGGCGGAATATTTAAGGACTCTATTGCTAGCATCCTACACGACTTACCTGAAGAGCTTCTGGCCCTTTAAGAAATGTTTTGGCCCGTGAAAGATTGAAAAATGATTGAACAATGATTTACCTTCACAGAGGAGTGGGATTTACAACTTATCATAGTATCTGTTCTGCCAAATTGTTTAAATGGACATCTACATCTTCTCTCCACGAAAAATTGAACAATGATTTCAGTTGCGAAAATCTGGAACCTAGATGTGTTATTTTGAGTGGTTCCATAGTTATTATTTCATCTCAGAGCTGCTGATTGTGAGGCTTATATCAGAAAATCCGAGTCATTTTGGGTGTTCTTTGAAATTAGGAAACCGTCTAAAAGTTCCTACGGAACCTAAAATTAATTCTACATTTTCTTCTTGTCTTCACCATCCTGGCACTTGGTTCACAACCCTAGTCATTACACAGCATGTTTCTTTCTCATCTCACTCGAATGCAGAAGACAGTGCCAATCCATGGAGCTCTCAGAAATAAATCTTTTCCCTAAAATGTTGTCAATCTGGCAACTAATGATACAATTGATATAAATTACAATGCTCTCTATGTCAGCAAAATGATTTAGTTTAATCTGATTAGTTTGTTTTAAAGCGACATTATGAGAATTCTGTCTGCAACTCTGATATTGACTGATCACCGCCTTTTCACAGATTCATCTATGAAAAGAACATCATCAATCCATGCAACAATATTAAATGCCAAACTTTCCAGCACTCTTGAGTAGCTCTCTAGGATTGCTTGTCCAACATCCTGTCACAGAAAAAGGTTAACATCATCTACATGTGAATAGCTTCCATCAAGTCACTTGCAGTTGCAATGAAATTGGGATGATGCTAATCACAACATGGAAATCGTGATACAGAAAATGGCTAGCAGCATAGTGGCCTCTTATCGATGGCGGTGTAACATCTGGCTCCATTTCTAGTATATATAAGCAGAACAGCAGATTAAATTTCATATGCCATGTTGCATCCTCACCTTATTGTACTGGATTTTGCTTTTATCTAGAGTCGTTTGCGACAATTCCGGGTATCTTTGCTTCAGACAAAGCAAGAGAGACTCAGCTCTACTTGCAAGCATGTGGTTTTTGTCTCCATCAGCCGCCAAGTCCTTGACCATATCCCATGAAGATTTTGAATTGTTCATGCATGCTTTGCGCCTCCATACATACATCGCAGCTTCCGCACGGTCTGCAATGTCTAGTGCTTCATGTTCTGAAGTTATATCAAGACAATCAAGAAGATAATCAGGCCATAACTTGTCTGGAGCCAACATGCGGCGATAGATAGAATCTCCTACACTCGATCGCCCACTCTGAAGCACAAAAAGCAATTTTCAGCAGTAAGAATTTCAATTACAACCCTTTCACTTCTTTATAATCAGATTAGAATGGCAGTAGAACAGACATGAGTCATTCAGGTTGTGGATCATTTTGCCACAATGGGTGTTTGGGCATTGGATTCTGCGAGATAGAGGCTTAGCCGATCCATTAAAGATATATTTGTGGTAACTTATGGATTATATACCTTTGGAAGTGCAGCAAGGTATGATTCTGGGACTTCCATTTCAGCAAGAATGGCACTGTTGATTGCCATGGCTGCTTTGTGAATCTGGTTTGCACATTCACGCTTTTGCTGCAGCTCTTTCAGTGACCTCTCAGGGAGGCCAGATGCAGGAACGCATGGAACAGGTAGCCACCATTTTTCGTCATCCCGATGAATCACCCGCCGGAATGACCTTGAGGCACAGGCAATTGATGCTTGCTTCCCATCGTCAACATACCAGAATTGTGTGTTCTGGAAGTTGTCCAATATTTCCTGCAGTAATTTTTGGTACTTGATGAGTCAAGTTCTTATTTTTTTAATTTTTTTAAAAAATATTTAGTTGTATTGAATCTTTTTGATACAAGAAGCCCTTGGCAATAATATGTATCATAACAGAGTACCGATCATTAAATTCTTACAAGCAGCATAGCGTCCAGCTTTTCCAGTGCAGGAAGGTTGATGTAAATATCTGATCTTGGTCTACTTGCCATCACCTGAAAAACAAGAGCTGCATTAAAGATGAGAAAAAAAGAGTCAATGGAAGTAGAAAGAATTTTTGTTTATTGAGATTGATCCTCACCTCCAGTGCAGTACCATCTGGCAGGGTTTGGAAAGAAGGGTAGAATTCAACTATGTAATCGCAGACAGACCGAAGGCAATCCATCTCTCTCCTCCACATGGACTTCTTCTCAGGTGGCAGGGGCTCCAACTTATAGCAGTGGCCAAAGAGAGTAGCTGTGGAAATACAGAGGGAAAGAATAAAGGAGTTAAGATGCGGATGGACATAGAGCTAACTCAGCATCTCTATGAATCATAGCTGTTACACAAACCATTGTATTTAGAAGTTAGATTTATGATTCTGACATGAAGACTAGAACATGATGGAGAAAAAGATAGACAAAGAGATTCCATCACTTGGTTCCAGATTTTTACCATAGAGGTTTGTAATGGCATTTGAGATTGCAACAGCTGAGCAAACACCCTTCCCACTTCCCGACATGTCTTCACCTAGCAAAAGCTTCGAGAATTTCTCCTTCATCATTTCCAGCTCTGGTAGTCTAACAAACATCAGAACAAGCAACAAAACTTTGAGCAGGTTGTGCTTTCAATTCATGGTAGATGGTGAACTGACCTGAATTTGCTATATCATCATTGCAAGGTTTCTCATCCAGCACATCAACTGGCTGTTTCATTCTGGGTTTGGTAAGAATAGGTGTAGCTCGTCCCACTAGCTTGGAAATTGGCCATCTCATTGGTAAGGGAAGGGGCTCATCCGAAATGCTGGGCTCGGAGTAGGTTGAGACTTCGGAGATTGTGCGGCTATAGTTAAGTGAATCACCACCAGGAGTGGAACATCCAATGTCTGTATTTGATCTCTCCATCTGGTCTTCTGAGGAGGGAGGGTAATCCATATCCGAGTTCTCATCACACAATAAGGAGCTGTCCATCTCGAGTATAAAAACTCGAGTTTGATATATCCACTTAAACCTGCGGTCAATTAAAGTTAGTCAATGGAGTTGAAACTTTTTTTCATCGAGGAATTGCAAGGAACTGGTAAATTCCAGGTTTATCCTTTTTTTTTTTTTTTTGAGAGAACCTGTTTTATTTGAGGAATTTATCACTCCAAAAATTTCTAAAGAATAATAATACATCATTTGAAGCAGCTTAATGCATGGTTGTTTTCTAAAATGCAACTTTTCTAACTGCCTAATGGTGAAAATAGTTAAAAGATGGTTGTTCTCAGTAAAAGGAATAGTCAGCAGATATTGATAGTATACAAACTTCCTGAGAATATAATGCAGAGAAATGGTGGAAGAACTTACTCCAGATGGTACGAAAGAACAGTGCAGTTTAATTAGGGCAACGCTTCTGAAAACAAACAGGAAACTTCCAAACAGAACGGTACCAAATATAAGACAGGAAGAAAAAGAAAAGGTCAAGATTTAATTCAAAAGCTTTTTTAAGTTTCATAAACAACATTTCAGTTCTTCTGCTTTTGCTTTCTCTATGTTCTCTAAGAAAAGATTGATAGAGTTTCAGTTGCTAAGTTCGTAAGACAATGATTCATTTAACACCTTATCGGCTTTTCTTTTCTACCACCAAAGCAACAGGCACGAGATTCAAAAAAAAAAAAAAAATCCTACCGTTGCAGAGATGGTAGGTCCCTCCTTACCTTTTTGCACTTATTTGAATTCCAAAGTTGTATGCAGTGTCGTCAGTTTGAATCCCTTCCGTTCCCTCCAATTATTTTCCTCCAACAGATACCCTTCTCTTGCTTTGTACTGAATTCAAATCCCTGACCATTTAACTTTCTTTTTGCTTTGTAACCTTTCCTCCAAAAGATACCCTTCTCTTGCTCTGTACTGAATTCAAATCCTGACACTTCAACTACCTGGCTGTGAAGGTGAAGGCCAAGGCTTTCAAGATCCCACCTATCAGGAATGGATAGTGTTGGGAGAAGTTAAGCTGTGGAATGGGTTGGTCGCATTGCCATATAAGAGCCTAAAAGAGGATCCACTTGTTCTTATCTTGATGGAATACTGTGGAAGACTGTCTTTTTCTGGCATTGGAGGTGTTGCTGCTGAATCTCTCGGACCGAATTCCCTCGACTTGGCTGGAGTGTGTGTCTTCTTGGTTCCTGCAAAAACATCCCGCGAGCTGGAAGTGTTCCGGTGGGGGACGCTTCGATGGTTAAGTTAGTGGAAGGCTTCGAGCAATAGAATGGAGAAATAAAAAATGGAGATAGCTCGTGGGAAGGAAAGAGCTCCCTTACCGCTCGGGGTCCTCCTTTTATCTTATATAGGCATGGAATTCACCAGAATTTGTTGGGGGCCAAGCTGGGAATGGCCAATCTGCTCCTAGAGGAATCTCGATAGTGGCCAGGTAGCATTAGATCGTGGAGCCTGTAGAGTAACGGCGCCGAGATCGTGAGATTCGTAGAGTGATGGCGCCGAGATGTCAGGATTCTGTCGTAATAGAATCCTGGCATCAGCTAGAAGGAGCCTGTGAAACCTCAAGGCCGTCCTTGGAGCGACCTGCCTCGGGCTGATATGGGCTCGGTTGAAGTGGGTCAGTCGGACCTGAAGTGGGTCGGTCGGACCTCGAGTGGGTCGGTTGGAACCTCGATGAGTCAGTCGGTCCTCCTGACCTTTGGTCCGACCCAGGCTCGAAGGAAAGTCGATTGGGTATAACAGTTGCCCCCTTGCTCTTGGCCTTAGGGAGGGCTTGTCGCTTCGAAGGGCGAGAGCATCATTCTCGCATTGAATATACTCATCCTTGAGGTGATTACGGATCTGATTGGGCATGCTGCGTCTGGTCGTTTCCCATTCTAGAAACTCGTGCTCGGGATAGGTGTCGGCATCGCATTGAAAGCAAAGGGAGCGGTAGTTAATGCAGAAGGGGCGCAATGATGAGTGGCCAACTTGGCTCGCTCGGCCATTAGGCTTTGGAGGTGACTCGAGTGACATGGTGATATCTGGATGGTCGGTGTCGTGTCGGGAGCAGCTTCTTCACCGTCGATCTGGTGGTCACGCGGATCGTGGCTTGAATGTGCTTCTTTCCGTTGCATCGACTTCCGCTGCATGGGGAATCGTACCGCCTAATGCTCAGGTCATGGCACTCGAGGGGCGGCGAGAACCGGCCTTCCCAGGGGCTATAAAAGGGCGGCGTTGAGACTCTGGGTGGAGTTTTCTGCTGCATCCACACTTGAAAAGAGAGCGCCACACTCCACCGTCTCGGCCTTCTTTGGAAACCAGTCCCCAGGTTAGTCTCCCTTCCATTCAAGCTCCATAGTAATGGCCTCCAGACGTAGGGAGAGAGAGCCAGGTCCCAATCGGATCTAGTTCGAAATGACATGGGATCGGATAGAGGCCCTTAGGGCTAGATACAATATTCTCTCCACCCTGCACCTCACTGTCCCAGATCGGGAAGGGAGGGTTATCGGGCCACTAAGCCCGGAAGCCCTCACGATATACGAGGATCACCTAAAGGCAGGCCTTAGGTTCCCTCTATGTGATTTCTTCATCGAGATCTTCAAACTTTATAGGATCACCCCTGTGTAGCTGACCCCGAACAGTATTCGGGCCATCAGCTGCTTTAAGGTTATATGCCAGAGAGCCGGTGCTAAGCCTAGGACCTCCCTCTTCACCACCTTCTTCGTTCTGAAGAGAGACTTTAGGAGCCAAGAATGGTGGGTGCTTAGCCCTCGTCTTGGGCGGAAGATACTTGGAGGTCTTCCGTCGGCCATCCACGGATGGAAATCCAAGTTTTTCTTCGTATACAGCCTTCAGCCTTGGGACTTTGACCTGTTATGGGACGAGCCAAGGCTGAAGGCTAATGAAGGGATGACGGTGCTGATGGCCGACCAGGCTAACTTCAACGAGATGGAGGCGGTCAGCGTCACAATGGTACCAGAGTTGCTTTGGGAGGATAGCCTCCACTCGGCCAGAGCCAGCCACTATGAACACTTAGGTAGGGTAGAAACCGTAGCCGTCGGTACTTTTCTCATTCGATAGGCCTCATTTTTTTCTTTACTCACCTCGGTCTTGCCTTTGTTATAGGAGCGAAGATGAAGCCCGACAGAATGAGGGTGGTAGAGCGGGTGGCGAAGTAGAGGGCCGTTCAGTCTGCGAAGCCGACTGCGGACAAGCTGAAGAAGCAGTAGGTGGAGGAGCAGCCTGCAATCATAGTGGCCTTAGAATCCGATGAGGATAACGTACCCCTATCAGAGTGGATGGCGGCGAGGGTGTCGGGACCTCCGCCCACTACTAGGGAGTCGACTGTTCGACTAGAGCCGACTGCGTCAGAGGAGACCGAGGAGGGGACAGCCCCAGCCTCACCATTGGCTGAGCCGACAGAGATAGCTCGCCCCACAGACGAGGGGCAAGGCGCAGTCGGTGGAGCGGACGCCGGTGAGGTCGACTATGACACTTTCAAATGCTGGTACGCTCTCCAGAACCCTCAGCAGGCCAGGGACCTGCTTAAGGGGGCTATCATTGAGGCTGACTAGGAGGTGTCCTATTGGTGCAAGCTGAATGAGGTGGTGAGAGGTGCCTACCTCAATCTGATGAAGGTGACTTATTCATCTTCTTTCCTCTTCTCCTTTTACCTTGTGACTAATGTTGCTTGTTGTTCATAGGTTCTCCATGACATCTTGCTGATGGACGAGGGCCTCGGCGAGATGGTTCATGTGACATAGGCTTTGACCAAGAGGGCCGAGGGATTAGAGACGGCCAGAGCGATGGTAGAGGCATTGTGGAAGGCCACGAAGGAGAGGCTATCAGCCAATTTAGCCGGAGCCGAGTCCTTGAAGAAGCAGGTAGAAGACCTGCAGGTTCAACTGGCCGAACGGGAGGCCAAGTTGAAGAAAAGGAAGTTGAAGGTTGCCTCCTTGGTCTGTCGGTTGAGCGAGGAGGAGGAGCGATCTACTGACTTCAAGAGGGTCGCTGGCCCCATTAGGCGGTGTTGGCAAAGTACATGGTCCAGTTGAGAGAGGCAAAGGAGCTGGCGGAGGAGTGGGTCCGCGATGTTGTGGCGGAGTACAAGGCTTCTGCCAACTTCAACTATGAAATGGAAGAGGCTGGAGTGGCGAGCTACGAGTACGGCTTCAATGACTGCCTAAAGAAGGTAGCCGAAGCCTTTCTAGATCTCGACCTATCTATCGTACAGCTGAAGCCACCGGTGGGAGAAGAAGAGGGGCTGACTGACCCCGGGGCTAATGCCCAAGCTGTTGCTGACACGGGGCCGACGGAGGCATCGGTCGAGATTTCGGACGCAGCGCAGGAGGCTGAAGCCGGAGCTCCTCTAACCATTCCCCCTATGTACTCACAAGGCAAGACTTAAGACTGCTTGTAAAAGTCTGCCCATTCTTGTACAAAAGCTTTTAATCAATGAATGAAATGGAATTTTCTTTTGTAACATGTCTTTGACATTTATATTTCTGAATGTGGAACGGTCGGCTTAGTCTGACATCATTTCTTTTAGAAATAATTCTAAGTGTCGAGCGGTTGGTTTGGCCCGAACTCACCCCTTTTAGAAATAATTCTAAATGACCTTTGAACCAGTCATTTATAGGAAAATCCCTTAAGGGTTTAAGGGTCCCACAAAGCACTTTCGGATCGAGGTCAGATTCTGAAGGGGCTATGCTAGAGCCTTTACTGATCAAAATCGGACTTGAGTGGGCTACCCTAGAGCCTTTGCCGATCGGAATTGGACTTGAGTGGGATGCATTAGAGCCTTTGCCGATCGGAATCGAACTTGAGTGGGCTATCCTAGAGCCTTTGCCGATCAGAATTGGACTTGAGTGGGCTGCACTAGAGCCTTTGCCGATCAGAATCAGACTTGAGTGGGCTGCACTAAAGCCTTTGCCGATCAAAATTGGACTTGAGTGGGCTGCCCTAGAGCCTTTGTCGATCAGAATCGGACATGAGTGGGCTGCCCTAGAGCCTTTGCCGGTCGGAATCAGACTTGAGTGGGCTGCACTAGAGCCTTTGCCGATCAGAATCGGACTTGAGTGGGCTGTCCTAGAGCCTTTGCCGATCGGAATCGGACTTGAGTGGGCTGCACTAGAGCCTTTGCCGATCATAATCGGACTTGAGTGGGCTGCACTAGAGCCTTTGCCTCTCGGAGTCGGATTTGTTTGTAGTATAAATTGCTGTCTTTATTGATAATATTTATGGAGGTTATCTACATTTCAAGGATGCACCACCTGCCGTTCGTCCAGATGCTCGAGTCAGTAAGTTTCGATCTGAATCACTTCAATTACCTGATAGGGACCTTCCCAGTTGGAGGAGAGATTTCCTTGTTCAGTCGGCTTGGATATCTCTGATCTCCGCAGAACCAAGTCTCCGACTTGGAAGCTTCGAGCCTTGACTCGAGAATTATAATATCTAGCCATTCTTTGATGATAGGTCACCATCCTCAGGTCCGCCTAGAGTTGGGTTTTTTCGAGCAAGTCGAGATCAGCTCTTCTTTGTTCAGAATTGGCTGGTTCGGCGAAATGATCAATCCGGAAGGACTGCAAGGAGACTTCCACCGTATGACTGCCTCACTCCTGTAGGTGAGATTGAATGAAGTTTCTTTGGTCACCATCCGGGAGGTAGTTCGATAGACCTAGAGCACCGAATGAAGTTCTTCTGCCTAGAGTCCCTTGGCGTCGTTCAGTCGGGTCTTCAACCCATGTAGGATCATTCAGTTGGTGACTTCGGCCTCCCCATTAGATTGGGGGTTTCCCAACTGAAGTTAATCGGTGGGAGCTATAGTACTGCTGGTAGAAATTCTGGAACTTCGGGTTGTCGAACTGTCTTTCATTATTGGTGATGATTGCCAGCGGTATGCCGAACCGAAAGATGATGCAGTTTCGAACGAAACTCTTCACCTTGGCTTCGGTGATCTATGCCAACGGCTCAGCTTCCACCCACTTGGTGAAGTAGTCGATGGCTACAATCAGGAACTTTCATTGTCCGGATGATGGAAGGAATGGCCCGAGGATGTCCATTCCCCATTGTGCGAACGGCCAGGAGGTGGTCAGCGGGTTTAGCTGACTAGCAGGCCATCTTTGAATATTGGAGTACCTCTAGCATGCATCGCACCTTCTAACAAAATTCGAAGCGTCCTTCTGAATGGTCGTCTAGTAAAAGCCCTGTCAGATGATCTTATAGGCTAAAGATCGACCTCCCAGGTGGTTACCACATATACCTTCGTGCACTTCTCTGAGTGAGTAATCGACATCCGACGGACCCAGACACTTGAGTAATGGCTGTGTAAATGATCGCTTGTAGAGGATTCCATCGAGGACGACGTATTTTGAGGCCATCCAGTGCACATGTTTGGCTTTGGCTTTATCTTCCAGCAGGGTTCCTTCATTAAGGAACGCAAGGATGGTGTCCATCCAAGAGGCTTCTCGCTCTACTTGATGGATCCCCGATGCCTCTTCAGCAATACTTGGGCTTTGTAGGTGCTCCACTAAGGTCCGATCGAAGGGGTTATCGATGGTAGTGGCCAGTCGTGACAAGGCGTCCGCCCTAGAGTTTTGTACTCGAGGTATATGGAGTACTTGGCCACTATCGCGCCAAGTCACGAGACTCCATACCTTACTCAAGTACTTGGCCAGGGTCGGGTCTCTAGTCTCGAATTCGCCCCTCACCTGGTTTACCACTAGTTAGGAATAAGAGTAGGCTCTTTTCGACCGATGCCCAGTGCATTGGCTATCCTCAGTCCCGCGAGGAGGGCTTCATACTCCGTCTGGTTATTAGATACTTGGAATGCAAAATTCAAGGATACTCCAGGCTTTGTTCATCGGGGTCGACCAAGATCAAGCCTGCTCCGCACCTAGCGAGGTTGGATGCTCCGTCCACATGAAGTGTCTAGGCGGGGTCTGACTCTCCAGCGATATCATCCTCAAGTGTATCGACTGTCTGCTGAGGCATCTCCTGTCTCCAGGTACACTTTGCTATAAAGTCGACGATCACCTGAGCCTTCATGATCGACCGGGGCTAAAAGGAGATGTCAAATTTGTCAAGTTTGATGGCCTATTTGGCAAGCTGACTTGAGGTATCAGGGCTCCTAAGGATTCCCTTGAGAGGTTGGTCGGTTAGGACAATGATTGGGTGCGCCTGGAAGTAGGGCCGCAGTCACTTGGCTGCCATGACCAGGGAGTAGACAAGCTTTGTACCTTGGGATACCTCATTTCGGCATCATGGAGTACCTTGCTGATGTAGTAGACCAGCTTTTGCTGGTTGTCCTCTCCTATCCGAACGAGGATAGAGCTCACTACCTCATTCGATGCTGATAGATATAGATACTGGGACTCTCCCTCCATAGGCTTAGAGAGTAAGGGGGCATCTCCAGATACGCCCTCAGTGCTTCGAAGGCCGACCGATATTCGTTGATCCACCGAAAATGGTCTGATCGGTGCAGAGTCCTAAAGAAAGGGAGATACTTTTCGATTGATCTAGAAATAAAGCGACTGAAAGAGGCTACCCGACCTGTAAGTGATATGACGAGATCGCTGACGTGGGACATTTGTCAGACCCAGCTGGCAGCCAAGCAGCATCGCGTCGTGTTCCCTTCCGAGTGTTGGGTTCGGGAACCAGTGCGGAAGCGTGGATTTCAAAATTTTATGAAATCAGGTCCGAACCCTAATCCCAAAATCCCCTTATTAGCAATTAAAACTTATGACTACATGCATGTCCAAATTTAAACATAGTTTAGATACTAACCTCAGATCGCTATATCCAGTCTGATGTAGAAATAAACTCCAAATTGAGTAACCTTTTGAACACACCAGGCGTCCACTTGTCCGCCCTCCGATGGTGATCCACACGGGCAGATGATCAAGACAGTGACTCCTTAATTGGGTTCCTTCCAATCAAGTTCTATCCCAAGAACTTGATATATGGGCTATTGGCTAGGACTCCTCTAGCCAAACTGGGACTAAACCTTCTCTCTTACCCTTCTCCTAGTTTTTAGCAACTTTGGCCCCTTAAGACACTCTTGTCTTAAGAATAAGCCCTTGTCCTAAAATGAGACAAGGCTTGTCTTGGAGGGAGAAGAAAATTAAGACAAAATTATCTTAATGTAAGAAAGAAAGAAAAAGAGGCGCCTTCTTCCTTTACCGTCAGAGAGTTTCTCTCTCTGACTCTCCTTCTGTTCTGAGATTCGACAGAGCCTAGGCTCTGTAAAGGAATCAAAGAGGAAAGAGAGGAGGGGGAAACAATCTTCTGGAGAGGGAGAGGGAAAAAGAAGCAAGGCTTCGCCGTAGAAAATCTGGAATTATTTTTTTTATGGTGAAGCCTTCTTCTTAAATAGGCGACAGAGAGGCGCCTTCTCATCTGAAAACATCCTCTCACATCCCTCTCTCCCTTCTCACGTCCTCTCTCTTTATCTCACGGCCCTTGGGATTAATCTCACGGCCTTTGGGATGGGAAGACGCGAAGAAGGATCGTGAAAAACACAGAAGGGCGCGCGCAGAAAGAAGAGTCGCGCCCCTTCGGTGTTTTTTTTTTCTTTTCCTTTTCACGGTAATATTTATTTTGAAGAGTCCACGCCTTGGTGGACTCTGATCCACGCCTCATCAGCCAAAAGACGCCGGTCTTTTTCTTTCTTTTCACGCAAAGACGCGACTTGGAGAGAGTCCACGCGCGCGTGGACTCTTCTCCTTGCGCGCGTGCGTGGGAAGAGAGGGGGAGGGGCTTAGGCGATGTGGGAAAGGGGTTTAGCCTCTTAGGTTAGCCCAATTGCTAGCCTACAGTTAGCCCAATGTTTTGAATCTTCAATTAGATTCAAACCGGAATGAATTTGGATCTAAAAAAGACCAAATCGGAACCCTAACTCGAATCCGATTCAAGTAGAAGCCATGGTTTGCAACACATGCTAGTGTGTTCATCTGCAAACGAGATTTAATTCCAAATTAAATCCTTGATTATCTATCCTAAGTGTGTGACCCATTGGGTTCCATACCTAGCCAGCAGTGGGTCCGAGTGCAAGTTGACCTAATTTGATCAGAACTCATTCTAATCGATTTAGGTCAAATCGAGCTAACTCGAGTTAGTCAATTAGGACTCCTCCTAATTAGTGATCCAATTAAACCATTTAATCTGATCAACCCACAAGACAAGATTGACGTCTAGCAACGTGTCATGTCTACCCGGAAGATATGGAAATTCTGGTATAATTCCAAAACTACCCTTCAGTGGAAAGTTCCCGTACAATTCGATCCTTCAATCATCTTGCATCCCGAATGTAACTATGGATATGGAATCATGTCAAATCCAGTTTATACTCATTCCCAGCTCAGTCATACACTAATGATTCAATTAATTTGATATTAGAAATCATTTCTAATATCTGTACTTTGATCAAAGATTTCCTGAATCATCATCTGACCTAATTTGGCTGGATGCAATCTCCTCCTACTAGGAGTGATCAATTCCTTGTTGACCTACTCATTTCCTTCATATACAATTCACCACACCCAGCATCAACCTTGTGCATGACCCAGTGTCATGAATGAGATTGAACCAAAGCATGGGTTCATGTATATAAGGTATAATGGTAGTCTCAGGTCATAGGACTACTTGTACAACTCCCACTATGAGAAACATCTATTGACATGCAGCTAAGGCTCCATTAGATGTTCTCAAACTGGATCTATTCAGTGAACTCATTCGCTAATGAGCACCCACATCCTTGTATTAGTGTCCTACATAAGTGACTGTGAGAGCAGTCACCCTTTTCAGCATACATAGGATGTGCCAGTCTTACCGAAAACCCTGATCCCCAACTCAGGGTTCCTATGACTAGGAATATTCTAGATTAGGGTTTTAAGGCCTTAGATCTCACTGGTATGATCTCATCACAGCCCTAGGACCATAGCCCTAACCTATGGGGTTCATCATATAATGACACAGCGAATGATGAAAAATTAATGCCTTTATTAACTTGTCAATTTACAATTGGTCTGGGAGATACAAATTTTGGCTTATAGGGCATAATCCTTTCAATCTCCCACTTGCACTAAAGCCAATCGCTCTTATTCTTTAACCCCATACTGTCGAGGTGGCGATCAAACTCCCGCTGTGGTAGAGCCTTAGTGAACGGGTCTGCTATGTTGTTCTTTGTATCCACTCTATTGATGCAGACTTCTTGTCTCTCGATTATCTCTCGGACAAGATGGAAGCGTCTCAGAATGTGCTTGGACTTGTGATGGGCTCTCGGTTCCTTAGCTTGAGCAACTGCTCCAGTGTTATCACAATAGAGTGGCACCGGGTTCTCAATCTCAGGAACTACTCCCAACTCTGTGATGAATTTCTTCATCCAGACAGCTTCCTTGGCGGCTTCACTGACAGCTATGTACTCTGCCTCGGTAGTTGAGTCAGCTACAGTCTGCTGTTTAGTGCTCTTCCAACTTACTGCTCCACCATTCAAGGTAAAGACATACCCTGAAATGGATTTACTATCATCTGGGTCTGATTGAAAACTAGAGTCTGAATAGGCTTCTAGTTTAAGATCAGACCCTCCGTATATGAGAAAAATATCCTTAGTCCTTCTCAGGTACTTAAGAATATTTTTCACAGCCTTCCAGTGATCCTCTCCTGGATCAGCCTGAAATCTACTGGCTACACCCAAGGCATATGCCACATCAGGCCTGGTACATAACATAGCATACATAATCGACCCTATAGCCGAAGCATAAGGTATAGAACTCATTCTATTTCTTTCTTCAGGTGTCTTAGGAGACATCCTCTTAGAAAGACGTATGCCATGACCAATAGGTAAGTAACCTCTTTTACTTTCCTCCATGCTAAATCTCTTTAGCACCTGGTCAATGTACCTAGACTGGGATAAGCCTAGCATCCTTCTTGATCTTTCCCTGTAGATCTTTATACCCAGTATGTAGGATGCTTCTCCCAAGTCTTTCATGGAAAACTGTTTCGATAACCATACTTTGACTGATTGTAACATTGGGATATCATTCCCAATAAGAAGTATATCATCAACATATAGAACTAAGAAAACTATGGCATTCCCACTAGTCTTCTTGTACACACAAGGTTCATCCTCATTTTTGAAAAAATCAAATTCTTTGACTGTTTTATCAAATCGGATGTTCCAACTCCTTGATGCTTGCTTTAATCCATAAATGGATTTCTTTAGCCTACATACCTGATTAGGTTTAGTCTCCAAGACAAAACCTTCTGGCTGTGACATATAAACCTCTTCCTCAAGGAAACCATTGAGGAATGCAGTTTTTACATCCATTTGCCAGATCTCATAATCATGATATGCTGCTATAGCAAGCATAATCCGAATAGATTTGAGCATGGCAACAGGGGAAAATGTTTCATCATAATCTATTTCCTGTTTTTGTCTGAAACCTTTAGCCACCAATCTGGCTTTATAAGTTTCAACTTGGCCATCTGCCCCATTCTTCCTTTTATAGACCCATTTACACCCAATAGGGTTAATACCCTCTGGTGCATCAACCAAAGACCATACTTGGTTGACATACATGGAGTCCATCTCGGATCTCATGGCTTCCAGCCATCTGTCTGAGTCCTACTCATGATTGCTTCCGTATAGGTTAGAGGCTCATCATTTTGAATGATTTGGGCTTCATTATTTTCAATTATGAACCCATACCTCTCAGGTGCTTGTCGCACCCTATCAGACCTACGGATAGGAGTGTGTTCAGGTTCTATATTAACTATGTTGTTACTTGACTGAGATGTGTCTATTTGTTGAATTTCATTAAGTTCGATATTTCTACCAGTGCCCTTTTATAGGATGAATTCTTTTTCCATAAAAGTGGCATGCCTACTGACCAATACCTTTTGCTCAGTAGGGTGGTAGAACAGATATCCTATACTATCTCTAGGATATCCGATAAATAGACATTTGTCTGCTCTAGCATCTAGTTTATGTCCAAAATTTCTTTTTACATAGGCTGGACATCCCCATATCTTAATATACTTAAGATTGGGCTTCTTACCTCTCCATAATTCATATGGAGTGCTAGAGACAGTTTTAGATGGTACTCTATTCAAGATATAAGTTGCTGTTTCCAAAGCATATCCCCAGAAGGAAAAAGGTAACTCCGTGAAGCACATCATGGACCGTACCATATCCAATAAAGTACGATTCCTCCTTTCAGCAACACCATTTAATTATGGTGTGTAAGGAGGAGTCCATTCAGAGATGATCCCCTTATTTTTAAGGTGATCAAGAAACTCAGTGGATAAGTACTCACCTCCTCTATCTGATCGGAGGATCTTTATACTTTTTCCTGTCTGTTTCTCTACCATACTTTAATACTCTAAAAATTTTTCAAAAGCATCGGACTTATGTTTCATTAGATACACAAATCCATACCTTGAAAAATCATCAGTAAATGTGATGAAGTATGAGTATCCACCATAGGCTTGAGTTGTCATAGGCCCACATACATCTGTGTGTATGAGTCCTAATAACTCTTTTGTCCTTTCTCCATGTCCACTAAATGGAGTCTTGGTCATCTTACCCATGAGACATGATTCACAAGTTCCTAATGACTCATAGTCATAAGGATCAAAGAAATTTTCTTTGTATAACTTGTTAATCCTAGTCTCACTAATATGTCCAAGTCGACAATGCCAAAGTAAGGTATTGTTAACATCATCTCTTTTCCGTTTGTTAGAAACATGAAAAATATTGTCATTAGTGGAAAGAGTTAAGAGACCATTGCAGAATATGCCATAACATATAATTTCATTAGATAAAGAAATTGAGCAGCCACTGCTCATTACATTCATAGTATATCCTTGTTTAAGTAACAAGGGTACAGATATGATATTTCTAATAATTTTTGGCATATAGTAACAATTCCTTAGCTCAAAGATCTTCCCTGAAGGTAACTTCAAAACATAAGTCCCTACAGCTTCTGCTTGGATGGGGTCCCCTCCAGCACCGTAGAGCTCAAAGTTACCTTCCTTCAATACTTTAAGCCCCTGAAGTCCCTGCAATGATTTGCAGATGTTATGACCACAGGCGGTATCCAACACCCAAGTATTTGAAATGGAAGAATCCAATGACAAAATAGTATGAACTTCTTTCATACCTTTTGGTGCCTCTGATGCACCAGGATTCACACTTGCAAGGTAAAGAGAGCCAGGCACTCCTGCTCCTTCACCAGGTGGCACCCCCAGGTGGGTCCACCTTGGCCAAAGTTGAGCTTGCCTTTGCTCCTTTGTCAGGTGGTGCCCCCAGATGGGTCCACCTCGGTCGAAGTCGAGCCAGGCACTCCTGCTCCTTCGCCAGGTGGCACCCCAAGGTGCTCCACCTCGGCCAAAGTCGAGCTTGTCTCTGCT
Source organism: Areca catechu (assembly GCA_021397845.1). Taxonomy (NCBI): domain Eukaryota; kingdom Viridiplantae; phylum Streptophyta; class Magnoliopsida; order Arecales; family Arecaceae; genus Areca; species Areca catechu. The sequence continues at coordinate 55,537,487 of CM038049.1, forward strand.
CCTTCGCCAGGTGGCGCCCCCAGATGGGTCCACCTTGGCTAAAGTTGAGCCAGGCTCTCTTGCTCCTTTGCCAGGTGGCACCCCCAGGTGGGTCCACCTCGATCGAAGTCAAGCTTACCTCTGCCCCTTCACCAGGTGGCACCCCCAGGTGGAGCCCACCTCGGTCGAAGTGGGACACTTCTGCTCCTTCACCAGGTGGCACCCCAAGGTGCTCCACCTCGACCGAAGTCGAGCTTGCCTTTACTCCTTCGCCAGGTGGTGCCCCCAGATGGGTCCACCTCGGTCGAAGTCGAGCCAGGCACTCATGCTCCTTTGCAAGGTGGCACCCCAAGGTGCTCCACCTTGGCCGAAGTCGAGCTTACCTCTGCTCCTTCGCCAGGTGGCGCCCCCAAATGGGTCCATCTTGACCGAAGTCGAGCCAGGCGCTCCTACTCCTTCGCCAGGTGGCACCTCCAGGTGGGTCCACCTCGGTCGAAGTCATGCCTTCACCTTGGAGCATCGGGAGGACCAAAGACGCCGGCCCCGAGGATGCTGCTGAGGCCAGTGCATGCGATGCAGCGTGCCCAGTACGGCACCCCAGGTGCGTGTAACCTTGTTTGCACCAGTTTAGGAGGGACACCCTATTCGAGGTATCAGATCCTGTGGTTGGTGACCTAGAACCCCCCCAAGGGAGCGCCATGGTCAACGCCTCGAATCCAAAGGTGCCAACGCCTGAATCGAGGTCCCGCATAGTTCTCCTTTTCATGACAGCACGGAGAGCGAGATGACCTCACCACTTAACTCCCAACCATAAGGGGAGGTGATCTCAGGAGAATGGCCAATGAGCACCATTGACTTCCAAGGCCCCTCAGAGGAGGAGAATCGAGGCACTGAAGCACCCGTCAATCTCAAAAAGGCACCAATGGGTGTGTAAGAAGGTAAGCAATTGAGAGGGCAAAGGCACGGAGGAGGGAACAAGCGATTCGGAGACAAAAGGCTCCGATGGGACTCTCAGGAGCGGGTCTGGCGAGCCCAATCACAAGAATGGAGTGCTGACCCCCCTCTCGTTCTCTCTCATCTCCTTATTAAGGATTCCTCTAAGCACGGAGACCCAGCAGGGATCCACCTTAGTGGATCTATTCCTCTTTACTGCTCACTAACTTGATCATCGGAGTGTCCCTGTCGGAATCCCTGGTCTGAGTCTCTAACCTTGTTTTGTAGGTCCGGGAATGCTAGGATTTCAAAGTAAAGGGGACCAAGGTCCGATGCCAACTTGAAGCTACATGCCATAGCGGTAAGGTCAACAACAAATTGGCACGTCAGGAAGGGGGCACGAAAGCTCCTATATGAACAAGCCCCCCACGAGCTTGAGAGCAACTTGACACCAAGCATGGTGGTAACTCACGGACGTGAAGCTTCCACCAACCAGGTGGGAGAGGTTCCCTCTCCCCCGGGCCGCCGCATCTTGGAGAGGGAACTTCCCACTCCTCCTCAGCTGCCCTTGGCAGATGACCAGTATGCTGCCCTCATCCAGCAGATGCAGGCACTGACTACGGCTGTAAGGCAGTATTAGCATCAGCATCGCTCCCTAGTCACTCAACCCTAGCCAAGGACCCCCGCGGCCCAAGCCGCGGGCCCCCGTGAAAGCTTGCGCTCCATCCAAGGTAGGCCATCCCATCCATGGGCAACAACCAACCCCCGTGAGAGTCACCAAACCCCTGCGAAGAGGAATCACACTGGGTCGGTGGACCATGAGAGCCGATCCCTGGCGGATGACAATGATGCCGCCAAGCACAGCAGGCACTGACGGGACAAGGCCCCTCGCCGTGACCCGTCGGCCCCTTCTTCTCCAGCAGCCTCGGTGGAAGGTTCCACTGACGAGGCCATCAGGCACCAAGCCGAGAGGTGCCTGGAAGAGCAAGAGCGAAAACTGGCGGAGCTCTCCCACCGGTTTGCCAACATGCAGGGCTCCCCCAATGAGCTAGTGAGCTATAATGCCCGAACCCCCTTCTCCCAGGAAATCCAAGAGGAACTGATCTCGAGTTGGTTCCGCATGCCTCAGGTGGATCCCTACAACGGAACCACCGACCCCTTGGACCACCTGGAGAGCTATAAAGCTCCCATGAGAGTCTAGGGGGTGATGGATGCCCTCATGTGCATCACCTTTCTGGCCACCGTCCGGAGCGCTGCGCGAGTCTGGTTCACCTGCCTCGAGCCTGAAAGCATCGATTCCTTCCAATACCTGGAGAGGAGGTTTGTGGCACACTTTGACACCTGTCAAAAGGTACCACGGGAGGTGGATAGCCTCTTCTTCATCCGACAGCAAGACCATGAGCTCTTGTGGGACTATATGACCCACTTCAAGACTACTGCCCTGGAGATCTATAATCTGGATGAGCCCGTCATCATGTTGGCGCTGAAGCGAGGGCTCAGGACCTCTTATCTGACATATTACTTAGATACAAAGCTGCCCAAGATGTACTCTGAACTCCTCCTTCGCGTCCACAAGTGCATCCATGCCGAGGAGGCTGACCGTACCATGAGAGAGCTGGACGGGAAGCCTTCGAAGAAGCCTACCCCAAGGGATGTGCTTGGAACCCGGAGGCCCAGGCCACCTGCAGACTTCCGGTCGGGACTGAAGCCGAAGAACAGTCCCGTTCCTGAGTAGACCTTCACTCCACTTATAGCTCCAAGGACAAAGATTCTCATGGAGATCGAGGGTGAGCGCTACCTTCGCCGACCTTTCCCTTAGAAGCCGAGAAGTAGTCACGACAAGACAAAGTACTGCCAGTTCCACTACGACCATGGCCATGACACTGAGAACTCTCGCAACCTGAAGAGGGAAATCAAGGACCTGATCAGGAAGGGCTATCTGAAGAAATTCGTGGGAAGAGAGGCCTCGATGGAGGATCAACCACTTGCGGCCCTTCCCCCTATTCCTGCAGTCGACAACCATCCTATGAAGAAGCTGGTGGGCATGATCTCTTGGAAAATAGGGCACGTGGCAAAGAGAGCCCGGGAGGGAGGAGAGCTGGAAAATGTACTCCCCTTTGAGAAGGAGAAGGGTGGTGAAGAAGAAAATAAAATAATGATGCTGTCGTGGTCGAGATGACCATCGCTAAGCATCCTATACATCGTATTATGGTTGATAGTGGGAGCTCCACAGACATGCTTTATTACGATGCTTTCTCCTAAATGAACTTGTCTCATGATCGGCTAAAGCCAGTGCACACCCCTCTCATAGGTTTCATCAAAGATTCTGTGGGAGTCGAGGGAGAGATCACCTTCCCTGTCACCACCGGGACTCTATCCCGGCAGAGCACGATCATGATGACTTTTACTATCGTCAGACTTCCGTTACCATATAATGCTATCTTGGGCTGTCATGGGCTCAATCAGCTCGACACAGTCATTTCCACCAAAAGGTTGCTGGTACAGTGTTCCCTACCACTTTTGAGGTGGGGGAGATGAGGGGGTAGTTCAGCCCGTCCCGCATTGCTTGCAGGTTCTCTCAGGAGCCCGGAGTGCCGAGCTCGATGCTAACATCGACGACCTCGATCAAAGGGCTCAGGATCCCAGGGGTGGCCCCGTTGAGCGCCTACTGATGCACCCCCTTGGCTCAGATCCACTGAAGATGGTGAAGATAGGAGCTCAACTCTCGGAAGACGAGCGGGCTCGCTTGCTGAATTTTCTTCAGCAGAATGCAGATGTGTTTGCTTGGTCTGCAGTAGATATGCCAGGCATCCTCCCGGATGTTATCACCCATCAGTTGAAGATTGACCCGAAGTGTCGCCCAGTTCGGCAGAAGAAGAGGAGTTTTGCCATAGAAAGGCAGAAGGCGATCAACGACGAGGTGGAGAAGCTCCTCATCGCTGGCTTCGTTCGCGAAGTGAAGTACCCCAACTGGCTGGCGAACGTAGTGATGGTCAAGAAGAACAATGAAAAGTGGAGGATCTGTGTGGACTACACCGACCTCAACTGTGCTTGCCCGAAAGATAGCTTCCCCCTCCCGAAGATCGACCAGCTCATGGATGCCACTTCGGGACATCGCCTCCTCTCCTTCATGGATGCATTCTTCGGGTATAATCAGATCCGGATGCATTCGAAGGACGAGGAGCATACCACCTTCATCACGAATCGCGAGACATACTGCTACAGGTAGGCAACCCAAGAGGGGGGGTGAATTGGGTTTTATAAAACTTTTGTATTATTTGCAAAGTGTGAACTAAAGCAAGTATATGCTAATGCAATTCAAGTGCTTGTGTATTTCAAATAAATGCAGCGAAAATAAAGAAATAAAAGCATAAGGAGAACAATCACACAAACACAAAGATTTATAGTGGTTCGGTGCCAACCAAGCACCTACATCCACTCCCCAAGAATCCCTTGGGAATTCCACTAAGTTTGGTTTTATAACTTAGGCTTACCAACAACCTTTACAACTTGTTTTATCTTCAGGCTCACAAGTCAAACCCTAGTTGGTTTCAAAGCTCACCAACAACCAACTTTGGTTTTACGGGATAACCAAGAACCTAAACAACTTGTTTTGGCTTCGGGCTCACAAGTAAAACCCTAGTTGGTTTCAAGGCTCACCAATAACCACTTTGGTTTTCAAGGCTTACCAAAAACCTCTTTGGTTTTCCAAGGCTCACCAAAAACCTTAAATAAAACAATGTAAGAGCAAGTATAAATGAATACGATAAAAGATTTCTAAAATAAAGTAAATATTTCTTTGAAGCCCGTTGAGAGTTGATGAAGATCTTGTCTTCAAGTTGATGAAGCCTTTGATTGATGCTTGAGGATGTGAACTTTGGATGCTCTCTTTGAAACTTGGAAGCTTGAAGGCTTGGACCACTCAACTCTTGAATCCTTGAAGAATATTCAAAAATCTCACCAAAGGATTACTTCCCCAATTGATTTTTGATATTTATATAGCCTTCCAACACTTAAATGACCATTTATAGCCGTTAGGAAGAAAAATATGACCGTTTGGAAGCAAGTTGGAGAAGTTCTGCAGCCCAGAAAACTAGCCGTTACTGTTCAAGTGTCGACACTTCACCTTCAGGTGTCGACACTTCAGTTTCAAGTATCGACACTTCAGTTTCCAGGTGTCGACACTTCACTTCCAAGTGTCGACACTTCAGCTCCAGGTGTCGACACTTCACTGAAAGAGCTTTCTGAAGTTTTCTGTTTGTCTCAGGCCTTGAGTCGACACTTCACTCTTCAAGTGTCGACACTTGATCCTCAGGTGTCGACACTTCATTTCCAGGTGTCGACACTTGCCTGTGCCATTGCTGAAACATCTTCAAATTAAAATTTTAACTTCTTCAAGTTCTTCCATATTAATTCTAAAGTCCATATACTTGATTTTCCATTAATTTAAGGACTTTTTCAATTGAAATACAAGCATTTCTTCATTCAACATGGTTGAGTACTAAGATCTGAAAAATACACTTAAAACATAATTAGTACTCATATATACTTAAACATTTTGTCAATCATGAAAATCAAGACCAGAGTCAATAATCTCTCCCTTTTTGATGATGACAAAACCTTTAAGTATATGAATAGGGTAAGCTTAAAAAAAGGTTAACAATAAGATAAACATATAAGCTTAAAACAATAAGCACCAAGCTCCCCCTCAAAATATGATCCATAAAATCTAAAAATATTTTTCAAAATATGCAAAATTTTCAAATGTTTAAAATTTCTTCTTCTTACTAATTCTTCCCTTTAGATAAAAATATTTTACATTCTTCTCACCCTTTTGCACTTTCTTTCATTTCTCAAATGATTTTTCATGTTTATCCAATCTTCCCCTTTTCATACTTAACAATTTTCTCCCCCTTTTTGACATCATAAAAAAGGGTGAAAGGTAATACAAAGTGGGAATGAAGTCGGAAAGAATAGCAAGTACGTCATCAAAATCAATGCATGAAATCAAATAATTATGATATCAATTTAATATGATACAAATTGAACATGATATCACAGAATGTAAGCACATGCAAAAAATGATTTGATGTAAATTATCCATTCGTCTTACTTGTTCATGGGATAAGGTCACAGCGGCACCCCTGCACGTCATAAGAGAGCCCATTGAATGGGAAGAGAGGTCTTTAAGCCTTACTTATCTCCTATGACCGGACGGCCATGGTGACTAACCCAATCGAAGCGGTTACTAGGAATTCTTTTAAAAATAATTTTGATACCAAGAGAATATGATACCATTTGAATGTAACTCCCATCAAAGAATTAGATTTGAAAACAAGAAGAAGGAGTATCAGAGCAATATAAGCAAAGCATGATATCAACAAGATATTCAAATCATCAAATATGATAACAAATCTTTGGATGCTCCCCCTGAATGTTATTCCTCCTTTAAAAATATGCATTTATTTCAGGAATAAAACATGAAAGCTTATACATCAAGATTTGAAATTTTTCAAGATATTCATGATTTTCAAAATACAAAGTATTTATATCACTTAAAAACTTTCAGCATGATTTTAAATTCATTTTAAGATGATTTGATATCCATACAAATGCTAGAAGTAATATGATATCAAGTCTAGCTACTAGAGCAAGGGTTTGTCAATATGCATACATTCTTCTTAAATGTAATCCTTAACTACCAGTTTTATACTTGATTCAAATCAATTCTAACTTAAGCATAGATGCCAACAATGAAAGCACATAAATCGTAACATTTCACTTGAAATAATTCAAAAACTGTATTAATCAAAATCAAGTGAAGATCTAATAATCATAAGTTAAAATCATGAGAGCATGAAATCCATTTATATCAAAATAGTCACGATCACAACTAATGATTACTAGTCTAAGCTTGATTCTAATTAATCAATTAAAACATTTTTCAAATCAATATGCATTTTTAAAAGTATTTTTCATGAAATACATTAATCAAAATCAAGTGAAGGTCTTACAATCATAAGTTTAATCATGATAGCATGAAATTCATCAACACCAAAAAGTTCATGATCATAGCCAATGATGATAAGTCCAAACTTGATTCTAATTAACTATTTAAAATAATTTTTTAAAGTAATTGATGCAATAAAAATTAATCTATATTTTTAATTATGGAAGGAGATGTTTATAATTTACCAATATACAAAGTCCTTCCTTTTACCATTTAATTCAAAATGTAGCTTGTCCACTTCTTTAAATTATCTTGTACAACCTCTTTTCAAGAACTTCCTTTCTTCATGTTGGGTTGCAAAATAAATTAAGTGGATATTTTTGGTACCCAAACTTTCTTGGGTCCTTTATGATTAGTAATTATGGTTCCTTTTGGAACCCAAACTTTTCTTAATCTAGAAGGATAAGCATTGAAACCACATTTATAAGAAAAACTGAAAGAAGCAGGAATATAGAAATTCTTCAAAAGTTTTTGTTTCTTTTCCTCAATCAAAATATTTTTCTCATTAAAAACTTTATCACATAAATCTTTCAAAATAACATTTTCTTTTACTGAAAATTCTTTTTCTTTAGAAAAATTATTCTTTTCATTTTTCAAAATATCAATCTTGGCATTTAAATCACCATTTTTATTTACAATATTGGTATTGTCAAGAGAAAATGAATCTATATGCCTATTTAATTTCTTGTGCTCAAATTTTAGCAATCTATATTCATGCACAAGATCATTAGATGCATCATGTGATTCTTTAAAGGTAAAATAATTATTTTTAGCACATACCTTTTTCTCATTTGCCATGAAACAAAGATGGGCAACTTCATCATCCGTACTTGAATCTTCGCTATCGCTCCAAGTTGCCATCATTGCCTTGAATTTCTTTTTGGCTTTGAAAGCCATTATCTTCTTTTCTGTATCAGCTTCCACTGTCCTTTGCCATAAGTTCAACTCATAGGTCATGAGTGAACCGATAAGCTCCTCCAAAGGTAAGGTTTCTACATCTTTAGCTTCTTGGATCGCCGTCACCTTTGGATCCCATGATTTTGGCAAGGATCTAAGAATTTTGTTTACCAAATCAGCATTAGTATAGATTTTGCCAAGACTATTCAATTCATTAATAATAGTCATCAATCTAGTATACATTTCAGAAATAGATTCATAATGCATCATTTCAAAAATTTCAAAAGAATGTACAAGCAAATTAATTTTAGTGTTCTTCACTTGAAGAGTACCCTCATGAGTAACTTCAAGTGTGTCCCATATTTCCTTCGTCGATGTACATGTAGAAACTCTATTAAATTCATTTAAGTCCAATGCACAATAAAGCAAGTTCATTGCTTTAGCATTGAGTTCAATTTGTTTAATGTCATATTCATTCCAATCCTCTTCGAGCTTTGGAATGGAAATGCTATTAACCAAAATGGAAGGAATATAAGGACCACTAATAATGATTTTCCAAAGATGATAACTAATAGATTGAATATAGATGTGCATGCGAGTTTTCCAAAATGTGTAATTTGTGCCATTAAAAAACGGTGGTCTAACATTAATACCTACAAGGGTTGCCATGAACTTTAGCTCAAAATCGTTAGATTTTCAATCAGAGCACCGAGCTCTGATACCAATTGTAGGCCCAGGTAGGCAACCCAAGAGGGGGGGTGAATTGGGTTTTATAAAACTTTTATATTATTTGCAAAGTGTGAACTAAAGCAAGTATATACTAATGCAATTCAAGTGCTTGTGTATTTCAAATAAATGTAGCAAAAATAAAGAAATAAAAGCATAAGGAGAACAATCACACAAACACAAAGATTTATAGTGGTTCGGTGACAACCAAGCACCTACATCCACTCCCCAAGAATCCCTTGGAAATTTCACTAAGTTTGGTTTTATAACTTAGGCTCACCAACATCCTTTACAACTTGTTTTATCTTCGGGCTCACAAGTCAAATCCTAGTTGGTTTCAAGGCTCACCAACAACCAACCTTGGTTTTACGGGATAACCAAGAACCTAAACAACTTGTTTTGGCTTCGGGATCATAAGTAAAACCCTAGTTGGTTTCAAGGCTCACCAATAACCACTTTGGTTTTCAAGGCTTACCAAAAACCTCTTTGGTTTTCCAAGGCTCACCAAAAACCTTAAGTAAAATAATGTAAGAGCAAGTATAAATGAATACGATAAAAGCTTTCTAAAATAAAGCAAATATCTCTTTGAAGCCCGTTGAGAGTTGATGAAGATCTTGTCTTCAAGTTGATGAAGCCTTTGATTGATGCTTGAGGATGTGAACTTTGGATGCTCTCTTTGAAACTTGGAAGCTTGAAGGCTTGGACCACTCAATTCTTGAATCCTTGAAGAATATTCAAAAACCTCACAAAAGGATTACTTCCCCAATTGATTTTTGATGTTTATATAGCCTCCCAACACTTAAATGACCGTTTATAGCCGTTAGGAAGGAAAATATGACCGTTTGGAAGCAAGTTGGAGAAGTTCTGCAGCCCAGAAAACTAGCCGTTACTGTTCAAGTGTCGACACTTCACCTTCAGGTGTCGACACTTCAGTTTCAAGTATCGACACTTCAGTTTTCAGGTGTCGATACTTCACTTCCAAGTGTCGACACTTCAGCTCCAGGTGTCGACACTTCACTGAAAGAGCTTTCTGAAGTTTTCTGTTTGTCTCAGGCCTTGAGTCGATACTTCACTCTTCAAGTATCGATACTTGATCCTCAGGTGTCGACACTTCATTTCCAGGTGTCGACACTTGCCTGTGCCATTGCTGAAACATCTTCAAATTGAAACTTTAACTTCTTCAAGTTCTTCCATATTAAATCTAAAGTCCATATACTTGATTTTCCATTAATTTAAGGACTTTTTCAATTGAAATACAAGCATTTCTTCATTCAACATGGTTGAGTACTAAGATCTGAAAAATATACTTAAAATATAATTAGTACTCATATATACTTAAACATTTTGTCAATCATCAAAATCAAGACTAGAGTCAACAGCCGTCAGCTCGGTCCTGGTCTGGATGGATGACGGACGGATCCAGAGACCTGTATACTATACAAGCAAGCTTCTCCATGATGCTAAGCTCAGGTATTCTCGATCCGAGAAGTTAATTTTTGTGCTCATTATGTTTGCCCAACGCTTCAGGCCTTACTTCCAAGCACATCCATTCGCGGTCCTAACGGATCAACTGCTGAAGGCCGTGCTCAGCCGACCTGACATGTCTGGATGACCAGCGAAGTGGGCACTGAAGCTCAGCGAGTTCGACATCGCATTTCGGCATTGCCAGGGAGCCCTGTCGATGTGGGATGGGGCTTGGAGGAGGGCAGAGCAGGAGTCCCTCTGGCCGGTGGAGCCGTAGCTTGCAGGGTCGCCACCACCGTCATAGCTACTATTGGAGCACTGGTCACCACGGCCATCGTAGAAGGCACCGGTCGCTCCTCCTCCTCGCTCCCGTCAATGTTGATGACCTCTGGGGTGGGAGTTTGCTACTGAGATAGCTGAGGGGTTGTATCCGCCCCTCCGGGCTCCGAGATCAGAGTGGGCCTGGGCACTTGGTTTGTCTCCACGCAGGCCCTCTTCGGCGGAGTCTCCTGGGCCCCGCCCGAAGCACTCCTTTTCCGGGTCGACTCCACCAGGTTATCCATGAAGAATTTCATCCTTGAAAAGAGAGAAAAGTTAGAGGAGACCAAAACAAAAGAAGAAGAAGAAAGAAGGCCCGAAGCCTCACCAATCGTCCGGATCGGGCTGACCCCTGCCTCGAACAGGTTCTGCTCCGAGAGCAGAACTTCGAGGGAAGGAACCACATCAGCTAACAGCTAGGAGTGGACTTCTCGGTCGGCTGGCTCAACTTGGGAGTTCCGATTTGGGGATCGGTTTGGCTCACTCCAGTCCTAATCAACGTCCCTAACCGAGGCAAAGAAGAATCGGTTCTTCCATCTCTTGATTGATGTGGGGAGGTCGAACCGGAGGAACCTAGGCTGGGGGGAGAGGTACCACCAGCGATGCAGAGATGGGAAGAATGGAGGTAACAGGAGGAGCCCTAGGGGCCCTAGGATTTCCAATGGTAATTCTGCCTGGCTGCAACCGCCTCCGGACGTCAAGGAGAACGTCGTCCTCCGACGAGGAGGACGATGGAGTCCTCAATCGGGACAGACCGACCTCATCTGGGTTAGAAGAGAAGTGAGGATGATGACCCGAAGGGGCCATCGAGAAGGAAGAAGTTAGAAAAAGATCTGGTTCACCCAGGACAGGAGGGAGGACTGGAGTTCGAGAAGAAGCAGAGGAGAAAATAAGGATCATCGAACACTCACTAGGCTATTTTAGTGGAGAAAGGTGACCCGAGAGATGAAGAAGGACCACTGCAACCACGAGATATGAGAAAGCTAAGAGACCTCGTTTCCGAAAAGTTCCCTCTCTTTCCAAAACCAATCGACAGCAGTCATACAGCCTCTTTTCGATCGAGCCATCGGATGAGTGCCACGTGTGAAAATGCCCGACGACGATGCTTCGGTTTGCTAAAAACCGCCTCGAGTCTGGCACGACGTAATTATGGTCCATCGAACATGCAGACGTGGTGCCTGTACATTGGACCTCGGGCGCGATGAGCGGAGCTGCGGTAATCGTGGCAATTATTGCACAAGATTTTTGTCCTCCCACGTCATCTCTGCATAACTCCCCGCATCCCAGCCGTGGTGCTTCGATGGGACTTGGGAGTAGGGGGCAACTGATATGACGAGATCGCTGACGTGGGGCATGTGTCAGACCCAGCTAGCGGCCAAGCAATGCCACGCCGTGTTCCCTTCCGAGCTCCCCTGTCAGGTGGCCTGACCAGTGATCACGCCCACCTAAAGCAGAGCTCGGCACCTCTGCCTCTTCGCCAGGTGGCATCCCCAGGTGGGGCCCACCTTGGCCAAAGTAGGGCACTCCTGCTCCTTCGCTAGATGGCACCCCCACATGGGTCCACCTCGATCGAAGTCGAGCTTGCCTTTGCTCTTTTTCCAGGTGGCGCCCCCAGATGGGTCCACCTCGGTCGAAGTCGAGCCAGGCACTCCTGCTCCTTTACCGGATGGCACCCCCACGTGGGTCGACCTCAGTCGAAGTCGAGCTTGCCTCTGTTCCTTCGCTAGGTGGCACCCACAGATGGGCCACCTCGATCGAAGTCGAGCCAGGTACTCCTGCTCCTTCGCTAGGTGGCACCCCCAGGTGGGTCCACCTCGACTGAAGTCGAGCCAGGCGCTCCTGCTTCTTCGCCAGGTGGCATCCCAAGGTGCTACACCTCGGTCGAAGTCGAGCTTGCCTCTGCTCCTTCGCCAGGTGGCACCCCCAGATGGGTCCACCTCGGTCGAAGTCGAGCCAGGCGCTCTTGCTCCTTCGCCAGGTGGCACCCCCAGGTGGGTCTACCTCGATCAAAGTCGAGCTTGCCTCTGCTCCTTCGCCAGGTGGCGCCCCCAGATGGGTTCACTTCGATCGAAGTCAAGCCAGGCGCTCCTGCTCCTTCGCCAGGTGGCACCCTAAGGTGCTCCACCTCGATCGAAGTCGAGCTTGCCTCTGCTCCTTCTCCAGGTGGCACCCCTAGATGGGTCCACCTCGATCGAAGTTGAGCCAGACGCTCCTGCTCCTTCGCCAGGTGGCACCCCCAGGTGGGTCCACCTCGGTCGAAGTCGTGCCTTTTCCTTGGAGCATCGGGAGGACCAAAGCCGTCGGCCCCGAGGATGCTGCTGAGGCCAGCGCATGTGGTGCGGCGTGCCCAGTATGGCGCCCTAGGTGTGCGTTACTTCGTTTGCACTAGTTTAGGAGGGACACCTTGTTTGAGGTATCAGATCTTGCGGCCAGTGACCTGGAACCCCCTCAAAGGGAGAGCCGCGGTCAATGCCTCGAACCCAAAGGCGCCTGTGCCTGAATCGAGGTCCCGCCTAGTTCCCCTTTTCATGACAGCATGGTAAACGAGACGACCTCGCCACTTAACTCCCAACCATATGGGGAGGCAACCTCAGGAGAATGGCCAATGAGCACCGTTGACCTCCAAGGCCCCTCAGAGGGAGATAATTGAGGCACCAAAGCACCCGTCGTTCTCAAAAAGGCACCAACGGGCGTGGAAGAAGGTAAGCAATCGAGAGGGCTAAGGCACAGAGGAGGGAACAAGCGATTTGGAGACAAAAGGCTCCGAAGAGACTCTCAGGAGCAGGTTCGACGAGCCCAATCTCAAGAACTGGGGTGCCGACCCCCCTCTCATCTCCTCATTAAGGATTCTTTTAAGCACGGAGACCCAGTGGGGATCCGCCTTAGTGGATCTATTTCTCTTTACCATTCACTAACTTGATCATTGGAGTGTCCTCGCAAGAATCCCTGGCCCAGATCTCTAACATTGTTTCTCAGGTCCAGGAACGGTAGAATTCCGAAGTAAAGGGGACCGAGATCCGGCGCCAACTTGAAGCTACAGACCACAGCGGTAAGGTCGGCAACAGTAAGTTCTTGCACTTGTTTCTTGTGGGTTGGATGGCCCATGTCGATGATGGCTTTGATTTTATCAGGGTTGACCTCAATTCCTCGCTATGTAACCAGAAAGCCGAGGAATTTCCCTGAGGTCACCTCGAAGGTATACTTAGTGGCGCTCAGCTTTATCCTATGGCACCTCAGGGCATCGAAAGACTCTTTCATATCTTTGATGCGGTCGGCTCTTTGGAGGCTCTTGACTATCATGTTGTCAACATATGCTTCCATGTTTCTCCCAAGTTGCCCCTCGAAGACCCTGTTGATCAGCCTCTAAAAAGTGGCTCCGGCATTCTTCAGGCTGAAGGGCATCATTCTATAGCAGTACAGTCCTTTGTCAGTGACAAAGGCTATTTTCTCCTCGTCTTCCGGGTCTATGCTGATATGGTTGTACCCGGAGAAGGCATCCATGAAGCTCAGAAGTTGATGACCAGTAGTGGCATCCACTAGCTAGTCGATCTTTGGTAAATAAAAGCTGTCCTTCGGGTAGGCCTTATTGAGGTCAGTGTCGTCCACACATATCTTTCACTTCCTGTTGGCCTTCCTCACCATCATGACATTCGCCAGCCAGTCGGGGTAGTGGGTTCTTCTGATGAAGCCGGCCTTGAGAAGCTTCTTGACCTCATCAACCGCCCTCTACCTCTCGGGGGCGAAGTTCCTCTTCTTTTGTTGGACAGGCTTATAGGTGGGGTCCACCTTGAGCCGATGGGTTATGACTTCTGACGGGATGCCTGGCATGTCGGATGCTGACCAGGCAAAAATGTCGGCATTGTTTTGCAGGAAGCTGACCAGCTCTGATTTGGCTTCTTCATCGAGCGTGCTTCCTATCTACAGGATCCTAGTAGGGTCCTCATCCCTAAGAGGTACAAATAGGATCTTCTCGACTGGTTCTTCGCAGTAGTCAGATTCGGACATGAGATCAAGCTGTTCCAAGATGGAATGGTCTTCTGATTGCCTGTCCTAAATGGTCAAACATTGCCTGGCCATCCTACGATCCCCTTTCATCACTCCGACCCCATTCCAGATCAAAAATTTTGCCAGCAAGTGGTAAGTAGATACAAAGGCTCAGAATTTGTTAAGGATCGGTCGCCCCAATATGGCGTTGTAAGTCGACGTTGTGCGGACGACCACAAAATTGATAGGGAGGACCTTTTGGTAAGGATTTGATCCGATGGTCATGGGCAGAGTTATTTCTCCTTCTATGCTGACAGAGTTTCCCCCGAACCCTGTCAATGATGTTGGGGATTCTTGCAGCCTAGTTTTAGGCTGGTTCATTCTGACAAAGGCATCATACAGCAAAACTTCAGTGGAGCTTCCATTATCAATGAGGATCCTTCTTACATCATAATTGGCAATAATTGTCGATACAACAACAGGATCGTTCCCGGAGACCTGGGTCTCTGGGAGGTCTTCATCGGAGAAACTAATTATTTAGAACTTCGAGGCCTCTTTGAGATGTCCCGACCTCCTTCGTCCCTCCGATTGGACCGGTGGTGGAGCATGCCAACATTTTCGTCAGTAGGGCGTTGGTTGGGCAGCTCTATTTCCTCTGGGGGGTTCCTGGCAGTGGAAGTTTCAGCCCGATTTCTCTAGGATCGGACGTACTTGTGCAGGTACCCCCGTCTGATCAAATCTTCGATCGCGTCCTTTAACTGGAGGCAATCTTCTGTGCTGTACCCATGGTCATGGTGGAACCGGCAGTACTTATCCTTGTTCCTTGACGTGGAGGGGCTCCTCATCGGGCGAGGCCTCTGTAGGAAGGTCTCCTTCTCTATCTCTATAAGGATTTTCTCTCTCGGGAGGGAGAGATGTGTGTAAGTCTCGAACCCCGTGGGAAAGTCCTTTGACCTCGGGCTATGGCGTCGGGCCGGGTTGGTGCCATCGCTGGGAGGTTAGACTTCGGGAACCTTATTGCTCATCCTCTTGGGAGCCGACCTCCCTTCAGCTTGGCATCGGTTTGCCGCTTGTTCTTTTGCCAGGACGTATTTTTGCATCTGGGCCAATAGTTCGGAGTAGCTTGTCGGAAACTTTTTGTCCAGTGAGAAGGTGAGCCTGGACGATTGCAGCCCCTTCTTGAAGGCCGACATAGCTACGTGCTCGTTGAGGTTTGGGACCTCCATAGCTGTCGAATTAAATCGGGCCATGTAATCTCGGAGGGCTTCTCCCTCCTTCTGCTGTATGAGGAAGAGACAATCCATGTTTCTCGGGATCCGGCTGCAGGTCCTGAAATGGGATAAAAAGAGTTTTTCCAGTTGGAAGGAGTGAATACCTGGTTAGATGGCGGAAAACCACATCCGAGCCGCCTTCTTAAGCATGGCCAGGAAGGCGATGCAGTGGAGGGTGTCGGAGGTGCCCTGCACCATCATGTGGGCATTGTAAGTGCCCAGATGGTTGAGAGGGTTGGTGGTGTCATCGTAAGCATCCACCTGGGAGATTTTTAAGTGACGGGGGATAGTTTCCTCCATAATTCTGGCGGAGAATGGTGGGCGGGAGTCATATGCCAATGCTTCTTCTCCTTTTTGCCGATCAACGAGTTTGGCAATTTGCTCCTCCATGCGCTGGAGCTTGCAGGTGTAGTCCCTCGAGTCTTCATTGGGTCCCTGATCATTATCGAAGACTGAATCCATGGAAGAGGGTGAGCCGCACCTCACTCTTTTCCCATCGGTGTGAGGCCTTTGTGACCTTCGAGGCTTTGGGATCGCGTGGGAGTGGTGTCGATGGACTCCCTGCTATCGACTCCCTCCGGCAGCAGGTGGACTACTGGTTCTGGATGCCACGGGCGGTTGCTGTCTGTCATTGGCCGCATCTTGGAGGTTTTGAACCGCGGCAGCAAGAGTATCGATGTGGTTTAGAAAAGTTTGAAACTGTTGTTGTCCCAGGGTGATGGTCGGCTGAGCAGTGTCGTTCTCCCTGAGAGGCTCTCCCGAACTAGCTTGGGAACGGCCTCTCCTATTGGAGGTATTCTGAGCTCTTCCCTTCGTCATCGTTTTACTTAGTGGCTGATTCCTCTTTTTGAGGAAGGGAAACAAGAATGGAGGTTCAATGCCCTTCCTCTAGTGCCAATCTATTGCTGCTGAATCTCTCGGATCGGGTTTCCTAAACTTGGTTGGAGTGTGCGTCTCCCTGGTTCCTGCAAAAATGTCTCGTGGACCGGAGGTGTTCCGGCGGGGGACCCTCCAATGGTTAAGTTAGTGGGAGGCTCGAGCAACAGAATGGAGGAATCAAAAATGGAGATAGCTCGTGGGAAGGAAAGAGCTCCCTTATCGCTCGGGGTTCCCCTTTTACCTTATATAGGTGCAGAATTCACCAGAATCTGTTAGGGGCCAGGTTGGGAATAGCCAATCTGCCCCTAGAGGAATCTCAGTAGTAGCTAGGTGGTACTAGATCGTGGGGCCTGTAGAGTAACGACGCCGAGATCGTGGAATCCGCAGAGTGATGAGATGTTAGGATTCTGTCGTAATGGAATCCTGGCACCAGTTGGAAGGAGCCTCTGGAATCTCAAGGCTATCCTTGGAGCGGCCTACCTCGGGCTGATATGGGCTCGGTTGAAGTGGGTCGATTGGATCCTTGTTGAGTTGGTCGGTCCTCCTGACCTTTGGTTCGACCTAGGCTCGAAGGAAAATCGATTGGGTGTAACAGGAGGGAATTTGTCTTGGAAGCAGCGGAAGAGATGCCAATTCCTTCTTAATTATTGAATGACTAGTTGGTTTTAGAATAATGACAAGAAGGAAAAAAGCAAGGTTTCAATTGTGAAAGACTATATTTTATGATGTATGTGATTCATGTGAGGGAGGGATTTTAAATGTTAATTTGATTGGTGATGGATTGTTTACCCTTCTTAGGGTTTGGTGGGACCGTAACTATTAGATTAAGTGAATTAACCTGGGAGATTGCAATGTGGCGGACTGGAAGAAAAATTGTTAGTAGATTGAGAAATGAACTTTGAGAAGAATGGTATAATACGAAATGGGAAATGGTTTGGTGCTATGCGTTTAGCTACACGTTTCCGCAACGACTACTGAAATGGCAATTTGTGCCTCCATTGGTTCCAATTGCCTCATGTCCTTTTGTAATTAAATCTATAAGAAAATGTTGGCCTGTTCTATTGATTTTTTTTTGGATGTGCTTTATGAGAATTTCCACTCCACTTCATGATCTCCTGTTTAAGGCCAATTTTTACTTCCATCTCAACTTTCTTGACCTTTTCTTCTCTAGTTCTTGAGCCTGAATCCATGAACCTTCAAAGAATTGCACCTGATGAAAATTTAAAATTGCAAGCATACATCACATTGTTACTCTGTCTTTCTTTCGGTCATAAAATAAGCAGAGTTCTATTCTCTCTTTATCATCACAATTCATCGAACCACTCGATCTTAGATTCAAACCATTTGCATTGTTTGAAGTTCCTGTCGACCAATTCTACAATATCAGCAAGAGAAGTCTTTTTTATTGTTTATTTTGTTGACATGACTCAAGTTCGGTGCATTCACTCACGTGGAATACTAAATTTTCCTTCTGGCTATAGAGTACATGCAAACATGGTAGCCATAGAACTTTCAAGGAGAGCTCTGGAACGGAATTGACAAATAACCCAATCCCTTCTTCTTCAGGCTGTCATTGTTCCGGATTTAGGGGGTTCGGATCATATTATCTGGTTCAAGAGATATGAATGCTAGGAGTAATGGGCTCTTCATGGTTTTCATGATCACTCGCAGTCTGTTTTTATATATGAAAAGGGTTGATAGACATGCTTAGCACGTGAGCTCGATGAGGAAACGAAGTGGCTTCTTAAACAATGATAAGAGCCCAAACGAGGCAATTCTGGAAGTCACCCTTTAGTTCGGGTACGGGTCGGTTAGTATTTAATAAGAGTGCAACTTATTAACGTTCGTATTTGGATTGGGAAACAAACTAATATGGCTACTGATTGGGTTGGGTTAAAGCTGACTCATCTCGAGCCTAATGGACTCGGTAAACTGATCTAGCACTGGCCCATCGTACACCGATATTTAGGGAATGTTTAGGCACCGGCATAAATTTTTGTGAAATTTCGGGAGGGAAGAATCTTCGAATAAGAAGAAATTACATTCTGCATTGTGTGCACCAGGTGGCTGTGCATCATACCAATCATCTCAGCTCGTGGTTCGTCTCGGTGATTCTTCCTCTTCTTCGAGTCTCTATCACTCGTATTCTCTATCAAGGAACTCCACTGTCAGCTTGATTTCTGGTAAAATATACTAGAACTAAGCTTGGCATCATCTCCATTGTTCTATAACATCTCCCTTCTTTTCTCTCCTTTCAGCCATCGATGCTGCTGTCGCACGTTGCTGGGTCTTCCATCTCGGTGGAGTGTCGGAGCCCCTACCATCGGCGAGTGAGCTAGAACTTGGATTAATGAATGTTGAGCCAGCAGCCTTTGTTTGGCCCTATTTTTCATCTTTTTCTTCTGGTCAATCACCTGTCACCGGCTACCTTTGATGCCTGTCATGGTGCACCGGCATTTGTTTCTTCATTCAACGGATGATGGACTTGATTTAGATTTTTTTTTTTTTTTAGGTTATATGTTATACAAAATGGGTTTTCATACAAAATTTTATGGTTGGCTTCGTGTTATGGTGGACTACGCTCTATGAATTATGATAGCATGGTTGTGTCATGTTCTGAATTTGGAGTGCGATGCATCTACTTGTCAATCAGAACGGCATTACTGTAACATTTATGCTTAAGATCTATTGATGTTTCATGTGCTATTCACGTAAAACAAGGTTGCCGAAATTTAGTCCCAAGGATGTTAGATTGGAGGATGTCCGAAAAATTTAATGTTTATACATTATCTATTCTAGATCATTAACTCACGCTTCCATTCTGTTTTCTGTTCTTCACCTTTAGTAGTTTTCCATGTCCTCTTCGACAAGACCATCGAATGTCTATCGACACAAATGATATATGGATAGATCTGCGGTGGTGGCCTAACATGGTTTCCCTGCATTTTCTCACCCAATTGCAACGCTGACTACGTAATTTTGCCAATTTTTTATATTATAGAGATGAATGTAGCACACATTCTGAAGCATTAAAGTTGGCAGAGCGGAGATCCATTTGGTGTCTGATAGCAGAGATGTGGGATAATTGGGTACAGAGACGTTTTAGGTTTTGTTTGAGCAATCCAGCAAGATTTGACGGAACTTTCTATAGAAATCGGGCCTATTTCCTTTTCCAGCCCATATTCTTTTGAAGACTATCCTCTTCCTGGCTCAAGAGTAATTCTTTGTGCACTGCATGCGGTGCAGCAAGTTCAACGTGGCCTGCATCGCACGCGGCTATTGATCCAATTATATCCAAGATGGCATGACGGGACGGGACGAGACTCTGGGATTATGTAATTTGAAGACGTCGCTCTGCAGTCTTTTCAAACCTGCAAAATGATTATTTTATTCTCATCGTTTTCGGAATAGGTTACGATACGGAAAACGATTCTTATTCTGCAAACAGGAAAAAAATCTATTTGCACTACGACGCCCTATCCCGGAGTTCGTCCATTCTTTTTAGATATCCCAGAGACATCCGTTTTATGTTTTTGCTCCTCTTTGGTGGTCGAGAAACCGTTGGTGATCTTCCTTCAACATTTGATATGCCTTCGAAATCTTGAAAAAATGGAGAGAAGTGGTTTCGTCTTTCAACGCAAACGACGAATACAAAAACAATGTAAGAAGGAAATGCAGATTGAGGAAGGAAGCACTGCAATCGTTGTTTATTCAGGAGGTGATGAGACCCCCTTAAGATCCGTCCCAAAGGATGCTACAGAAGCAGAAACAGGTAAGAAAATTTTTTGATTCCTGCTTGGAGTTGACATTTGGCGTGTGAACTTTTTTTTCACAATTTCTGCATGGGTGTCGAAGTTTTTTAACTAGGGTGCCCCATGTTTAAAATTAGGATGTCGTAGGTTTCGAACAAGGATATCGTAGGTTTTAAACTAGGGTGTCGTAATTTATGTTTTACTATTTTAATATCAATCTTTGAAATTTATCTTTACAGAGGGATGTCACGATAATTGTTAAAAAAATATTAAGTCTTCATAGTATAAAATCATGACACCGTAGTTTAGAAATTACGACATCCTAATTCAAAACCTACGACACGAGGGTGTTCAAAACCTACGACACCCATACAGAAATTATGTAATAGAAGTTTTTAATCTCTCTACCTCTAATACATGGCAACCGTGTCTTGTTTTATGACTTCCAGAGTGTCATAAAATTACCACGGATGCTATAACATTACTCAAAATGCCAAAACAGTATTACAACATCTTAGTTCAAAACCAACGACATCCTAGTTCAAAACCAACGACACCCATGCAGAAATTATGAAATATAAATTTTTATCCTCTCTACATTTAATACATGGCAACCGTGGCTTGTTTTATGACTCCCAGAGTATCATAAAATTGCCATGGATGCTATAATATTACTCAAAATGGCCAAAACAGTATTACGACATCCTAGTTCGAAACCTACGACATCCTAATTTAAAACCTATGACACCCATGCAAAAATTATGAAATAGAAATTTTTATCCTCTTTACCTCTAATACATGGCAACCGTGGCTTGTTTTATGAATCCCAGAGTGTCATAAAATTGCTACGGATGCTATAACATTACTCAAACTGGCCAAAACAGCATTACAACATTCTAGTTCAAAATCTATGATACCATAGTTTAAAACCTACGACATCCATACAGAAATTGAAAAATAGAAGTTTGTAACCACTATAACTCTCATACATGTCAGCCGTGGCATATTTTATGACTCCTAGAGTGTCATAAAATTATCACGAATGCTATAACATTACTCAAAATGGCCAAAATAGTATAACGATACCCTAATTCAAAACTTACGATATCATAGTTTAAAACCTACGGCATCCATATAGAAATTGAAAAATAAAAGTTTGTAACCACTCTAACTCTCATACATGTCAGCCGTGGCTTGTTTTATGACTCCTAGAGTGTCATAAAATTTATTGTTTGAAATTTATTGATTAATTTATATTTTTATTTTACTTATATTTCAGGTGATCTTGCAGTGGTTCGGCTGCCTAGTGTAAAGGATTCACAATTGTTTAAAAACCATTGCAAGCCAGCAGTATATGTTGAACAAGTTTGGAAGATGGATTTTTCAAGTAATCATTTAGAAGTAATTCGAAAGACTCCTTTCAATGCGTTCGTTGAGATGCAACCGTTTGTTGTTGATGGGCGTCTACTAGCTGAAATTATTAGATGCTACAAGGGAGGAAACAAGTTTATTTTTTATGGCAAGGAACTTATATTCAGCATCGAAGACATGGCCCTGATTTTAGATCTGCCATGCCACGGAAAGAAGATTGAAATGGAAGATCAAGATAAGAAGGGTCGGTTATTTAGACGATTTGGAAAGAAATTAAATCTGCAGAATAAGGAGCTGGAGAAGTTAATAGCCCAACTTCATTCATCAAATTTATAAGAGGACGTCGAGGACACTGTGAGATTATGGATTGCATATATGTTCGAAATGTTCTTGTATCCAAAGTCAAATCAATCTTGTCCAAGATATATCATCCCTTATTTGGATGATTTATCCCAGCTGGGTCAACTAGATTGGGCTTCCACAATAAGGGGTTGACTTTTATGTCTCTCATAGATGCTGCTTTTTGCCTGAAATCTGAGGAGCTAGTCCTAGCCAAGAGAAGTGACAAGATTAGGAGGCAGCCAACCCTATATGGGTGTACAACTGCTCTGGTGATAAGAATCATTAATATGCAGCATACGTATAATTATATTTATTTTAAATATTTTATATACTTAACATACATGATTATTATGTACATGTTTGGTTCCTTGAGCATAGTACCTTGAGATCCCCACCATATCCAAAAAAACTACCTAGGCTGTTAAAATGGTATGACAGCTAGGTGAAGACAAAGATTGTTCAGCTTGCGAACTTGAAACCTAATGAGTTGGTAAATAAAGATATTTTTTTATTATAATATTAATGAACAATATATCATTATGAATAATATAAGGTTATTTTGTTATTGTTCTTGGATTGTAGGTGGAGGGAGCTATTGAGCCTATGACAACGGAACAATAGCTTCTCACTGAAGAAACAGTAACAACAGCATCCCCCGCAAAAGAAAAAAGTCATGGGAGTCAATAACCAAGCCAATGATGACATGTACCATAGGTAAGAGGGATTAGAATCATTTTAATTTATATTTTCTGCATGGTTGTTACATTTTTAACTAGGATGACATATATTTTAAACTAGGATGTCGTAGGTTTTGAACTAAGATATCGTAATACTGTTTCAGCATATTTGATTGATCTTTAAGCAGCTGAGACTGTTTTTGACAATTTGGAAGTCAATAACCAAGCCAATGATGACATGTACCATATGTAGGAAGGATTAGAATCGTTTTAATTTATATTTTCTGTATGGTTGTTGCATTTTGAACTAGAGTGTCGTAGGTTTTGAACTAGGATGTCGTAGATTTTGAACTAGGATGTCGTAATACTATTTCAGCATATTTGATTGATCTTTAAGTAGCCGGGGCTATTTTTGATAATCTGGGAGTCAATAACCAAGCCAATGATGACATGTACCACAGGTAGGAGGGTTTAGAATAATTTTAATTTATATTTTTTGCATGGTTGTTGTATTTTGAACTAGGATGTCATAGGTTTTGAACTAGGATATTGTAGGTTTTGAACTAGGATATCGTAATACTGTTTCAATATATTTGATTGATCTTTAAGTAGCCG
The DNA here is from genome assembly GCA_021397845.1 of Areca catechu. NCBI lineage: Eukaryota > Viridiplantae > Streptophyta > Magnoliopsida > Arecales > Arecaceae > Areca > Areca catechu. The sequence continues at coordinate 55,560,705 of CM038049.1, forward strand.
GGACTATTTTTGATAATCTAAAAGTCAATAACTAAGCCAATAATGACATGTACCATAGGTAGGAGGGGTTAGAATAATTTATATTTTCTACATAGTTGTTGTATTTTGAACTAGGGTGTCGTAAAACTGTTTTAGCATATTTGATTGATCTTTAAGCAACCGAGGCTATTTTTGACAATCTGGGAGTCAATAACCAAGCCAATGATGACATGTACCACATGTTAAAGGGATTAGAATCGTTTTAATTTATATTTTCTGCATGGTTATTGCATTTTGAACTAGGATGTTGTAGGTTTTGAACTAGGATGTCGTAGCTTTTAAACTAGGGTATCGTAATATACAGATTCATCATAATTCTATTATCCATGTTTTTATCTTTGGCCACTTAAAGTAGTACTAAAATTCATATTTGAAAATAAACAGATTCTATAACATGTCCAATACATAATGTTTGAAATTTCTTCCGATAATCTAAATAAACATGGGACTGTACTACAATTCAGCATTTTATATCTTATCTTGTGTTAGTTGACTGCATATATAAGCATCAAATTCATCTAAAAAAGGATCGAAAGATGGTATAGTGGGTTTAATTACTGTTTTTGGTACTTTCACTATAATATAGGAAGTCTGCCTTTTGCTAGTACTACTTCTTCTTTCATTTTGCACAGGAGTATCAACGAAAGCCTTATCCATATTTTTTCTTGATCTCTTTGACTTCTTCTCGACTCCACTCTTAATTCTATTTTCTCATGGATGAACTTTCATAGTAAGTTGGTTAGGATCCTAGATTAGAAGTTCTCTACTTTGCTTAGCTGCACAATTAGCATCAACAGCTCTTTTAAATAATGGTGTAAGATCTTCCATCACCAAATTGAATGCTTCTTCAGACATGGAGGCTATCTCTGCAAGCTTCATCATCTGATAACTCATCAAAGCATATCTACGATCAATAAAATATAATATTTGTATTAGGATTTCATGATATATGATAGGTTAATGTAAACTTAAAATAAGACATCTGAATTTAAATAATTCCTTGAGTGCGTACCGTGATTTTCGCATGCTTTTGTCACAAAATTGAGTGTTGTATTCGAGATCATCGAATTGATATTTCATGTCCTTGCACCATCTATTCAAGAAGTACTTATCTGGGATACGAAATATGTCACTTTGATGAAGAACCAATAAGGCATGCCTACATAGGCAACTCTTGTACTCAAAGGATCCACACTGGCATTTAACATCCTCCAAAGTTTTGTGATATGAAACCTCATAATTTTTAATAATCTCTTTATTGATTCCATCAACTTTAATTCTTTCAAATGATTTAACAGAATATACATCACAATTCTCAACTTCTTTAACTAATTTGGCATTTGATGCAGCCATTTCAAGACCCTCATTCTAAAATTTTTTGAATATGCACCTTGTATATTTCCCTGCTGCTTGCCTCTCAAAAGGAGTGAATGTCTTTAGGATAGCATTTGTTTATAACATTTTATTGTCTTTCTCATTTTTTGCTTCATATCTTTTCTCCAAGGCATCTTCGTACTTATCGATGAATTCCTTGAGTGTAGTCTTGGAGTTTATAAACCTATCAAAGAAGTGATTGATGCTCTTGCTTCTTTGTGAAGTTGACATCCCTATTCATAAATATTCAAAAAATAGAAGCATTTAAGAAGGTTTGTTGAAAATTTTAAAAAATGAACATCAATCATTCATAATAACTAACAAACCTGTGAAGAATGTATCTTTAAGATAAACTAAAACCCATTTATCCCGATATTTATATATGTCATTTAACTAATATATGACCTTGCAATATTTCTTCATTAAATGTGCCCATCTTTTCTCAAAAAATACTATAGTAACTGAACTATATATCACCTCTTCAAACTCAACCATAAATTTAGAAGTGCAAATATGGTCAATCTTTTTAGGAATCTTTTTCAAAATATGCCAAAGACAAAATCTATGTCATGCATTGAGAAAAACATCCCTAACAGCAACCTCGATTGCTTTATCTTGGTCAGTTATAATAGCATTAGGTGATTGACCACCATTTACATCTAGTCATGATTGGAATACCTATTTAAATATCTCAGTCATCTTATCTGATAACAATGCGCGACCAAGTAATGTGGACTGTCCATGATGGTTGACTCCGATAAATGGATAAAAGGGTATTTGATATGCATTTATCAAATAGGTTGAGTCAAATGTCGGTATATCACTAAAGTAAGTGCTTGCCAATCTTAACCTAAAATGGATCTAGAAGATAGTCTTGAGTTGTCCATTATCATTCAGGTCTAAAGTATAAAAGAAAATTGGATTTTTTACTTGCATTTGTGTGAAATAGATTATCATTGACTGTGCATCTCCTTCTTTCAGCTGACTCTAACATTCTTGACAGATAAAACTATGAACATCATTTTCTATGAAATCTAATTATCTTCTATCCGCTTTTCTTCTAGCCATGGCAGAGTATATTTGATTTGTAGAAATATTCACGATATGTAAATTGCTGATCTTTGCCTTTTTTGGTGGGTTGATCCTGCTATGGAACTGTAGATAACCAGCTGATGATATGGACAGCTCATGGTTATGTTCTAAGAAAACATCAACCAATATCCACTTACCATTTTTAGAATGTTGTCTTGCTTTTATCGAAGCTTTACAATCAATTTTGCCAGTATCCCTAGGATTCATGGAGTTATCAATTTTTCTAGATTTTTCTTGCCTCCAACATATCAGGTACTTGAAGCATATTTCTTTGTTGTTGTTGGACCTACTATATACAGTTATGATTCCAAAACCTACTCTCCTTGTATATCCATTGTAGAAATTGTATAAATCATTTGCAGAATTGAACTCCATACCAATTTTAGGATCAACAGACTCATTCTCTGTAATCGAGGTGATAGGAGAAGGTGCATTCTTCTGAACAACATCATTAATCTCATCCAAATGATCATCTTGGATTTTTTCTAGATTTCTAATTTCAATGCCACATGTAGAAATATCTGCATAAAAAAATATAAACATTGATATACATGGTTTTAGATGACATTTTATCTGTAGCATAATAAATAATGAGTTATGCATTGGATAGGAAATGACATGGCAGTACAATAATACGGGCATAGAACCAATTATTTCTAAAAATATAAATTTAAATTTATGACATCCTAGTTAAAAGATTACAATATCCGATCATAAAACATGAAACTAAATATAGTAACCCCTACTAGTTGGAGAACCTATCACTTATGGACTGAGTTATGACTCATAGGATGTCATAACATGCTATGGATAAAAAATGATTACAAATATATGTTGAAATAGTATTACGACACCCTAGTTCAAACACCATGATACCTTAGTTATAAACCTACGACATCCCTGTATAAAAATATAAATTAGATATTTTGATCCTCCATAACAGAAGTGTTTTAGTATGAATTGCTGATATATGACACCCATAATATAGTAAAATGCTTCTGAGAAAACTTGAGTATCAAAAATATCGAAACATGAACAACTCGGTACAAATCAAAAAATGAAAGCTTTTATCCTCCATCATGGAATATTTGAACCATGCATTGGCTCGAATAAGATTGTTAGATTATGTTAAAAAGACTAGGAAGAAAAAAGATTCTAAAAAAAGGAGTTTTCAAGTTACGATATCCTAGTTCAGAAGTTACGACATCCTAGTTAAAAGATTACGACACCCGATTATAAAACATGAAACTAAATATACTAACCCCTACTACTTGGAGAACCTATCACTTGTGGACTGAGTTATTACTCCTAGGATGTCATTACATGATATGGATATAAAAAGATCACAAATATATTCTGAAATAGTATTACGACATCCCAGTTCAAACACTACGATATCCTAGTTATAAACTTACGACATCCCTGTACAAAAACTTAAACTAGATATTTTGACCCTCCGTAATAGAAGTGTTTCGGTATGCATTGATGATATTGATACCCATAATATAATAAAACACTTTTGAAAAAACTTGGATATCAAAATATCAAAACATGAACAACTCGGTACAAAACAGAAAATAAAAGCTTTTATCCTCCGTCATGGAATATTTTAACCATGTATTGGCTTAAATAAGATTGTTAGATTATGATAAAAAGATCAGGAAGAAAAAAAATTTAAAAAAAAGAAGTTTTCAAGTTACGACATCCTAGTTCAGAAGTTACGACACTCGATTATAAAACATGAAACTAAATATACTAATCCCTACTACCTGGAGAATCTATCACTTGTGGACGGAGTTATGACTCCTAAGATGTCATAACATGATATGGATACAAAAAGTTCACAAATATATGCTGAAACAGTATTACGATACCCTAGTTCAAACACTACGACACACTAGTTATAAACCTACAACATCCTTGTACAAAAACTTAAACTATATTTATTATCCCCTCCTACTAGGAATACCTATAACCTGTGGATGGAGGTATGACTTCCAGCGTGTCATTAACTTTTTTTAACTACCAAAACAGTTGGTGTAATAAAGAAATTATCAAAAAAACTAAAAAAGATGTTTTACTTCCTGTTGGAGATGACATTTTATCTTGAACATATAGAAGAACTCTTCGGTGACTTATTCCAACCTCAGATCAAAACAAAGAAAGTCTTCGATGCCTTATTCCAACCTCGGACCAAAATAGAGTATTTTTTTAGATAGAGGAAGAAGCTAGTATTTATATTTGAAAGTTGATTCCAACAATAGAACTCTCAGAGCAGATTTTAGAGTGAGGGAGATTCTTCTTTAACCTTTGTTGGTTCCTTGGACAAAAATCAAAGCATGTTTCAGACTGAAATATTTTTCTAAATCCAAGCAAGATGGCGGGTGTTGCCGACCTTACCGTTATGGCCTGCAGCTATGAGGCAGCACTGGATGTCTGCCCCTTTTTCTCTGGTATCCTGATGTTCCTAGACTTGCAAAATAATATTAGAGACCCGGGCTGGGGAGCCCAGCGGGGGCACTCCGATGATCAAGTCAGCGAATGGCAAAGTGGAACAGATCCCCTAAGGCAAATCCCACTTCGATCTCTGTACTTAGAGGAGTTTCTAATGAAGGATTGAGTAAGAGAAAATGAGAGAGGGATGGCGCTTGAGTGGCGGCAACTGTGCTCGCGAGACTCGCTCTGGGAGTCCTCTAGGAGCCTCTTGCCTTCAAGTCACTTGTCTCGTTACTTCATGTATTTTCTCTTTTGATTGCTTATCTTGCTTCTTGCCTGTTGGTGCTTTTTAAATTGTCGATCACTCCAGTGCCTTGATTCTCCCCCTCTGGAGGGCCTTCGGGATCAACGATGTCCGTTGGCCACTCTCCCAAGGTTATTTCCTCTTGTAGTTGGGAGTTAAGTTGTGAACTTGTCTAGCCCGGCGTGTTGTCACGAAGGGGGGAGTTAGGTGGATCGATCTGGGCGCAGCCACCCTTGGGTCTGAGATGCTGAATGCGGCCTTCTCCTTCGAGGGGTTCCAGGTGGTTGGTCGCAGGATCTGATATCTCGATCAGGGTGCCCTTTCCAAACTAGTGAAAATGAGGTTACGCGTACCATTACAGATTTGGGGGCACCATACTGATCGCGCCGCACTGTGCGCATCTACCTCGGAGGCAATATTGGGGCTGGCACCTTCATTCTTTCTGATGCTTCTACAGAGTGCACTCAACTCCGGCCAAGATGGGCTCGACCCTTGGGGAGCCACTTGGCGAAGGAGCGAAGGAGGGCTCGACTTCGGTCGAGGTGGGCTCGACCCTTGGGGAGCCACTTAGTGAAGGAGCGGAGGAGGGCTCGAGTCCGACCGAGGTGGGCTCGACTCCGGCCAAGGTGGGCTCGACCTTTGGGGAGCCACCTGGCGAAGCAGTGGAGGAGGGCTCGACTCCGATCGAGGTGGGCTCGACCCTTGGGGAGCCAGTTGGTGAAGGAGCGGAGGAGGGCTCAACTTCGACCGAGATGGGTCTCACCTAGGGGAGCCAGTTGGCGAAGGAGTGGAGGAGGGCTCGACTTCGACCGAGATGGGTCTCACCTAGGGGAGCCACTGGCGAAGGAGCAGAGAAGGGCTCGACTTCGATTGAGGTGGGCCTCACCTGGGGGAGCCACTGGCGAAGGAGCGGAGGCAGGTTTGACTTCGATCGAGATGGGCCTCAATTAGGGGAGCTACTTGGCGAAGAAGCAGAAGCAGGCTCGACTTTGGCTGAGGTGGGCCCCACCTAGGGGAGCCACCTGGTGAAGGAGCAGAGAAGGGCTCGACTTCAATTGAGGTGGGCCCCACCTGGTGAAAGAGTAGAGGCAAGCTTGATTTTGGTCGAGGTGGGTCCTATCTGGGGGAGCCACTGGCGAAGGAGTAGAGAAGGGCTCGACTTTGGCCGAGGTGGGCTCGATCTGGGGGATCCACCTGGCAAAGTAGCAGGGGTGCTGAGCTCGGGCCGAGGTGGGCACGACCGTTGGTGAGGCCACTTGGCGGGGGAGCTTGGAAGAGAACTTGGCGCAGCGCTACCTGCCTGTCTGGCTGCTTGCTGGATCCGAGGTGTACTCCACGTCATTGATCTTGCCATATGCCCTCCACTTCCAAGTCCCATCGAAGCACCGCGGCTGGGACGTGGGGAGTTAATGCAGAGATGACATGGGGGAACAAAAATCTTGTGTAATTATTGCCATGATTGCCGCCACTCCGTATCTTGCGCCCGAGGTCCAATGCATAGGCACCACGTCCATGATTTCGATGTACCATAATTGAGCCGTGCCAAACTTGAGGCAGTTTTCAACAAACCGAAGCATCGACATCGGGTGCCTTCACACGTGGCGCTCATCCGATAGCAGGGCCAAAAAAGGGCTCATATGGCCGCTGTCGATTGAGTTTTGAAAAGAGAGGGGACTTTCCAGAAACGAGGTCTTTTGATTTTCTCGCACCTCGCTAGCGATTGCAGCGGTCCTTCTTCTCCTGGGTCATCTTTCTTCACCAAAATAGTCAGGTGAGTGCCCCGCAATCTTCACTTCTTCTTCTGCTTCTTCTCAAACTCCAGTCCTCCCCTCTGTTTTAGGTGAGCTGGACCCTTCTCTAGGTTTTTTGTCCTCTTTCTCTTTTTCTCAAACCTCTTTTCTTCCAATGGCTCCTTCGGGCTGTCGCCCCCGCTTCTCCACTAACCCGAATGAGGCCGGTCCCTCCCGGTCGAGAACTCCATCATCCTCCTCATCGAAGGACGAAATTCCCCTCGACGTCCGGAGGTGATTACGTCCTAGTGGAATAGTTATAGGAAGCCCTAGGGCCCCTAGGATTCCTTCTCCTGTCCCTGTTCATCCTCTTGCCTCTATCGCTGCCCCTCCGGTGGTAGAGGCTTCTTCCGATCCCTCCGGCTTCGCCTCGACAATGACCAGAGAAGATCTTTCCATGATCCTAGATTTGTTCGAAATCCTGATTCTATCCAGCTCTCGCTCCCATGACCGGGGGAGCGAGTTACCTCAAGCGGCCCCGACCGGGTTGCCTTCTACGAAGACTTCCTCGCCGGCGGTCTTCACTTCCCACTTCATCCATTTTTCCTTTCCTTTCTTAGCAACTTTCACCTCGTCCCGGCCTAGTTGGCTCCTAATGCCATCAGGGTCATCTTTGCCTTCATCGTGTTTTATTATTTTCATTGGTTTATTGCCCATTTTTTGTTGTTCAGGGCCCTGTTCACCCTGAAGTACTTCTCCACCGATGATGGGTGGTGGTACCTCTCCCCTTGGCCTAAGTGCCTCCGGTTTGACCTCCCCACATCCATTAAGGGGTGGAAGAATCGGTTCTTTTTTGCCTCGATCGAGGATGTTGATTGGTCTAAAGTGAGCCAGACCGGTCCCTGAATCAGAATGCCCAGGTTGTGCCAGCTGACCGAGAGGCCTTCTCCCAGCTGCTTGGTGACGTACTTCCCTTCCTTGAAGTTCTGCTTTCGGAGCAGAACTTGTTCGAGGCAGGGATTAGTCCGATTCGAGGGATCGATGAGGCTTCGAGCCTTTCTCTTTCTCATCTTTTTCTTCTTCTTATTTTTTTTTACTGATCTCTTTTGACCTTTTTCTTTCTTCAGGGATAAATTTCTCGATAGAAAACCACATGGAATCGGCCCACAAGAGGAGCGCTTCGATAGGGGCCCAGGACTCCATGCCGAAGAGGGCCCGGGTGGAGGTAGACCCAGGGCCAGGGCCCAGGCCCACCTCGACCTCGGAGTAGAGGGCGGTGGAACCGGCTTCGCGGCCACCTTGATGGTAGACTACACCCCTAGAGGTCATTGATGTCGACGGGGGAAGGGAGGAGGATCATCCGGCATGTCTGACACCTCTGACAGGCACCGTGGCCAGCATCCCGGCAGTGGCTGCAACTACGGTGGTTGCGGTGGTTACGCAGCCCATGCCCATGTGCACCGAAGGTACTTCAGCGCAGCCCTCCTCTGAGCCCTACAATGCACCGGCAAGGCTTCCGGGGAACGCCTTCGTCATCCTGGATCAGGGGTTGGCGGAGAAGATGATGGAGTTTGCGGTCCAACCTCGGACTGCCTCCTGAACGGGAGCAGGGACTACTCAGCCGCCCTGCTTGGGATCCTCCCTCAGCTCTCTCTGTAAGTATCCATCACTTCCCTTTGATTTTAATGTTCTAGTTGGATTCAAGGGGGTCTAACCTCTTCTTTTGATATAGATTGGGACCGATATGCTCCTGCTATGGGACTTCCTCATCAGCTCAGCGAGGAAGGAAGCCGAAAAAAAGAAAAAGCTGGCCAAGCTCGCGGTCGACATAAAGGAGTTGATGGAGAAGGGCCGAGAGATGAAGGAGAGCAACAGGGTTCTCTGTTTCCCAGTAAGCAATCCAAGAGGGGGGATGAATTGGGTCTCTAAAAAAAAATTATTTGAATGCAAGTGTATGAACCAATTCAACAATTTAACTACGTACTATGAATGAAAGTGTAATGTGCTTTTAATAAGTATGCAGCGAAAATGTAAAAGCAATTAAGAGAAGCAAATGGAAGAGACAAGCAATCACAAACACAAAAGAAGTATAGTGGTTCGGTATATCCAATGCACATACATCCACTCCCTAAGATCCACTTGAAAATTCACTATAATCTTAACTGATTATAGCCAATTAGTTTTCCGGGCTCACTAATCAAAACCCGACTTATTTTTAACAGGCTCACAAGTCAAAACCTCACTTAGTTTTACGGGCTAACCAAGAATCTAAATGGTTTTTTCAAAGGCTAACCACCAACCTCCCTTGGTTTTGCGGGCTAACCACCAACCTAAATGGTTTTCAAAGGCTCATCAATAACCTCCTTGGTTTTTCAATAGGCTAACCAAAAACCTTTATAACAAATATAAGTTTGAAGTAAAGTAACAAATAAAGCTTTCTAATAAAAGCTAATATCTCTTTGAAGCTTGTAGTAGTATTGCCTCTAACTTGATGAAGCCTCTTTTAATGCTCAAGAAGGTAGATCTTGAATGCTCTTGAATGCTTGGAGACTTGCTTTTGCTTGAATGTGGTTGAACTCAATGAAGAGGAATGAATGTTCTCTTCTTCTTTTCTTTTAGTTATTCCTTTTTTTTTCTGTTGTGTTTAGATTTGATTTCAATCAATTAAATACCTTTCCAAGGCCTCAAACTCGGTTTCTAGTCATTAGACACGAAAAACTAGCTATTAGGAGCCAAAAGGGACGAGTTCTGTGTTTGAAAAACTAGCCATTACTATTCCCAGAACCCTATGTGTCGATAATTGCTTACTCCGTTATTGATTTTGATGATAAGCAAAATGCCTAAGTATAAGTTGAGTACTAATGATTTCTTTGGAATGTGTTTCTCATAGAAAAAGGTGCTCATCAACTTGAGAAAAACTGTTTGATTGAAGAAGTCCTAAATTTAGATGAAAAGATCTACTTGAAGAGGACTGTGATAATTGAAGATTGCTTGAAAGGACACATGAGTTCAACACAAACTTGTTTCAGCAGAAGTTCAGATATTTTTGAGAAAATCTCAGTGATGTGTCGAATCAAAGTATTGACACCTACAATTCAAGTGTCGACACATGATAGTGAAGTGTCGACACAAGCCGGCACGTAGAGATAGTTTCAGATGGCATGGCGAAGTGTCAACACATGGATGTGTTGTGTTGACTCAAAGTGTTGACACATGGATCAGCTCATCGCCTGAGATTTTTAGATTACAGAACTTGCTGAAGTTGAAGACTTGCCTGAAGTGTCGACACATGGATGCTAAGTATCGACTCATCAGTAGAAGTGTCAACTCACTTGAGAATTCTAGAAAGCTACATTGAGGATATTTGAACTAGGTGTCAACTCATGGAGTGCAAGTGTCGACCCTATGTGTCGACTCAGCCTGATGTATCAACACTTGGAGTTCTGGGAACAGTAACGTCTAGTTTTTCAAACATAGAACTCATCCCTTTTGGCTCCCAACGGCTAGTTTTTCATGTCTAATAGCTAGAAACCGAGTTTGAGGCCTTGGAAAGGTATTTAAGTGATTGAAATCAAATCTAAACATAAGATAATGAAAAAAAATAACCAAGAGAAAAGAAGAAGAGAGCATTCACTCCTATTCATTGAGTTCAACCACCTTCAAGCAAAAGCAAGTCTCCAAGCATTCAAGAACGTTCAAGAGCATTCAAGATCTACCTTCTTGAGCATTAAAAGAGGCTTCATCAAGTTAAAGGCAACACTACAATGAGCTTCAAAAAGATATCTGCTTTTATTAGAAAGCTTTCTTTGTTACTTCAAACTTATATTTGTTGTAAAGGTTTTTGGTTAGCCTATTGAAAAACCAAGGAGGTTATTGGTGAGCCTTTGAAAACCATTTAGGTTGGTGGTTAGCCCGCAAAACCAAGGGAGGTTGGTGGTTAGTCTTTGAAAAAACCATTTAGATTCTTGATTAGCCCGTAAAACCAAGTGAGGTTTTGACTTGTGAGCCTTGTGAAAATAAATCAGGTTTTGATTAGTGAGCCCGGAAAACTAATTGGCTGTAATCAGTTGAGATTATAGTGAATTTCCAAGTGGATCTTGGGAAGTGGATATAGGTGCATTGGATATACCGAACCACTATACTTCTTTTGTGTTTGTGATTGCTTGTCTCTTCCATTTGCTTCTCTTTAATTGCTTTTACATTTTCGATGCATACTTATTAAAAGCACATTACACTTTCATTCATAGTACATAGTTAAATTATTGGATTGGTTCATACACTTGCATTCAAATAATTTTTTTACAGATCTAATTTACTCCTTCTCTTGGATTGCTTACTGGGCAACAAGTGGTATTAGAGCCCAGTTCTCAGTTTATAGGTCTAACCACCTTGAGTAAAGATCTATGGCAGCCCCTATTGGTACTAGTGTAGTTGATGGACAAGCCTCAAATAGATCTCCATTTTTTAATGGAACAAATTATACTTATTGAAAAATTAGGATGAGAATATATATTGTTGACTCTAGTCTTGATTTTGATGATTGACAAAATGTTTAAGTATACATGAGTACTAATTATATTTTAAGTGTGTTTATCAGATCTCAGTACTTATCCATGTTGAATGAAGAAATGCTTATTTTTCAGTTGAAGAAAGTCCTTAAATTAATGAAAAATCAAATTATAAGGACTTTAAAATATAAGGAAGACTTGGAAGGACTTAAAGTTTAATTTTAAAGAAGTTTCAGCACTGGCACAACCAAGTGTCGACACCTGAAAATCAAGTGTTGACACTTACAGGATCAAGTGCTGACACTTGCAGGACCAAGTGCTGATACTTGCAGGACCAAGTGCTGACACTTGCAGAACCAAGTGAACCAAGTGCTGACACTTGCAGAACCAAGTGCTGACACTTACAGAACCAAGTGTCAACACCTGGGAACCAAGTGTCGATACTTGGAGGTCAAGTGTCGACACTTGATTGTAACGGCTAGTTTTCAAAAGCTGTGGAACTTCTCCAACTTGCTTCAAATGGCGATATCTTCATCTCCAACATTCATAAAGCAGGGCATACATAGTTTTTAACAAAAGAACCATAGTTGTAGAGGAATCCGTACATGTGATTTTGAAGAGTCTACTAACAAATCTTTTGAAAAAGAAGATACTTTTGATGCATGTGCAAGTGCTGATAAGCTACAAAAGTTAACATTGGATGATCAACCCTCTCAACAGAGTGAAGAAAATCAAGATAAAGATGACAAAAGTGAAGCCATGCAGTCCACACCAAAGCACCAAAAGTTGACATTGGATGATCAACCCTCTCAACAGAGTGAAGAAAATCAAGATAAAGATGACAAAAGTGAAGCCATACAGTCCACACCAAAGCACCAAAATTTATCTAAGGAGTGGAGGTATGCTCATGGACATCTTAAGGAATTAATCCTAGGTGATCCATCAAAAGGGATAAGAACTCGAGCTTCAATTAGAAATGAATGTAATTATATAGCTTTGTTTCTCAAGTTAAGCCTAAATGTTTTGAAGATGCTGAAAAATATCCTAACTAGATAAATGCTATGCAAGATGAATTAGTTCAGTTTGATAGAAATAATGTTTGGACATTAATAGAAAGATCATATAATGTTTATATTATTGGCACCAAATGGGTATTTAGAAATAAGTTAGATGAAAATGGAATTGTTATTAGAAATAAAGCTAGGCTAGTTGCCAAAGGCTACAACCAAGAGGAAGGGATTGATTTTGATGAAACTTTTGCTCCTGTTGCTAGACTTGAGGTAATTAGACTATTGTTAGCATTTGCCTATTTTATGAATTTCAAACTATTTCAAATGGATGTTAAAAGTACTTTTTTGAAGATTTTATAGTAGAAGAAGTTTTTGTTGAACAACTACCTGGCTTTGAAAATCATACACATCCTGATTATGTTTTCAAATTGTACAAGCCACTTTATGGTTTAAAACAAGCATCCCAAGTATGGTATGAAAGACTCAGCAAATTCTTGATTGAAAATGAATTTTCTAGAGGCCATGTTGATAAAACTTTGTTTCTAAACAAGAAAGATGATGATTTATTAGTAGTACAAATCTATGTTGATGATATTATTTTTGGTGCTACTAATGAGATTCTTTGTCAAGAGTTTGCTAAGCTAATGCAGGGTGAGTTCGACATGAGCATGATAGGAGAACTCAATTTCTTTCTTGCACTCCAAATCAAGCAAACTAAAGATGGAATCTTCATCAACCAAGCTAAGTATATAAGTGATCATAAAGAAGTTTGGGATGGAGACTACTAAGTCAATAGGTACACCTATGAGCCCCTTGTGTAAACTTGATAAAGATGAGCATGGTAAATCTGTTGATAAAAAATTATATAGAGGTATGATTGGCTCTTTATTATATTTGACTGTTAGTAGACCAGATATAATGTTCAGTGTATGCATATGTGCTAGATATCAGTCTGATCCTAAGGAATCTCATCTATTGACTGTTAAGCGCATTATTAGATACTTGTCTAGTACAATTGAAATTGGCTTGTGGTATTCTAGAGACTCATCTGCTGATTTAATTAGATATTTTGATGCTGATTTTGTTGGATATAAATTAGATAGTGTTGTTGCCAGGATCGCCGTGGCCCGTAGCTGCTGCTGGCACCGGAGTGCGCTCCCTTCGCTGCCTGGCGGTCCTCCACTCCTGGACCTGCAAGATAGGGGTTAGACACGGGCCGGGATTTCCGGCAGGGGCACTTCGACGGTCAAGTCAATGACGATCCAGGATAACAGATTCTCCTGGTCGAGCCCCTCTTGATGGACTCCATGCAAGGAGGAGTGTGTTGTGTGAATGTGAGTAGCAGGTGTGTCGGGGAAGTGTGGCCTGGTTTGGGGGAGTCCCTGTGTGGCCCTTCCTCCCGACTTTGCTCTGGAATGCTGGTGGTGCCATGCACCTCTTCCTGGTGGGGGTCGCACTCTTTTTTTTTTTCTTTGGTTGTGTTTTGCATGTGTTGGTGTTGTTGTGTTACCTCCGAGTTTGTTGCAAACTAGGTTACCGTTGGGCGTCCGCCTCGGGATCTCCGCTGGGCTGTCAGGCGCATGCGGCGGTGTCCAGAGGAGTCTTTCCCGATTCGTGATAAGGGGAGCTATCATGCGCTCCGACACTCTTCTTGGTCGCCTCATTCCGGGAAACCTGGCAGTGTCTCGAACGGTGGGCCACCTCCTGCGGGATTCGAATCTCCCGGTTGGCTTCCTCTCTTGGGTGATCCGGGTGGTTGGTGAGGAGCGTGGCATCTCTATCAGCGCACTTCTTTCCTTTCTAGTGTAACTGGCGGCTACAGGTGGTCAGTACGGCCTGGTTAGGGGGCACTCCAGTGTAGTCCTCGGGTGGCTCGCCGGCATTTTGGGCTAGCACGGACCTCGTCTGAGCTGGGGTTGAGCTGGAATGGCAGGGCTCACTCTGACCTAGGTGCCTCGAACTTGCGGGGGTGTCTTGGTGGAGGAGGGCAGAGTGCAGGCCCGGTCCAGAGGGCGCGCGCTCGGAGAGGCTCCATGTTGGCGGGTGAGCGCCGAGTTCAACTCCGATCACAGGGCTCAAATCTCCGAGGGTCTCACTCTGGAGGGCAGAGGATGGACCCGGTCCAGAGGGCGCGCACTCGGAGAGGCTCCACGTTGGCAGTTGAGCGCTGAGCTCGACTCCGACCACAGGGCTCAAACCTCCGACGGTCTCGCTCTGGAAGGTAGAGGGCGGACCCGGTCCAGAGGGCGCGCGTTCGGAGAGGCTCCACGTTGGCAGGTGAGCGCTGAGCTTGACTCTGACCACAGGGCTCAAAACTTTGAGGGTCTCGTTCTGGAGGGCAGAGGGCGGACCCGGTCCAGAGGGCGCGCGCTCGGAGAGGCTCCACGTTGGCGGGTGAGCACTGAGCTCGACTCCGACCACAGGGCTCAAACCTTCGAGGGTCTCGCTCTGGAGGGCAGAGGGTGGACCCGATCCAGAGGGCGTGTGCTCGGAGAGGATCCATGTTGGCGGGTGAGCGCTGAGCTCGACTCCGACCACAGGGCTCAAATCTCCGAGGGTCTCGCTCTGGAGGGCAGAGGGCGGACCCGGTCCAAAGGGCGTGCACTCGGAGAGGCTCCACGTTGGCGGGTGAGCGCTGAGCTCGACTCTGACCACATGGCTCAAACCTTCGAGGGTCTCGCTTTGGAGGGCAGAGGGTGGACCCGATCCAGAAGGCACGCGCTCAGAGAGGCTCCACGTTGGCGGGTGAGCGCTGAGCTCGACTCCGACCACAGGGATCAAACCTTCGAGGGTCTCGCTCTGGGGGATAGAGTGCGGCTCTGGTCTAGGCATCCCGAGCTCGCGGGCCCGACCTGGTGGAGGACAGAGCTCGACTCGCTGTCTTGAGGGAGCTCAGCTCAGCTTGGCAGCGGAGTCCGGGCTGGAGAATTGATGCGGCGTCCGACGTGGCATCTTTCTTTGACGTGGCGCCTGTCGGTTCCTCCACGTCAGCGATCCCGCCACATCAGATAGAAAAAGTACTAGTGGAACTTGCCAATTTCTTGGAGTTAACTTAATCTTCTGGTTTAGCAAGAAACAAACTTCAGTTGCACTATCCACAGCTGAGGCTGAGTATATTGCAGCATGAAGTTGTTGTGCTCCAATCTTGTGAATTAAGCAACAACTTGAACATTTTGGAATCAAATTAACTAAGATACCCATAAAATGTGATAACACTAGTGCTATTTGTTTAACTAAGAATCATGTTCAGCATTCTAGAAGTAAACATATTGAAGTTAGGCATTATCTTATTAAAGATTATGTTGAAACCAATAATGTTGTGCTTGAATTTGTTTGTATTGAATTGCAATTAGCTGATATTTTGACTAAGCCTCTCCAAGAAGATTGGTTCAGTATGATTAGAAGAGAACTTGGGGTCATTAATCCTTTTGATTAAAATTTTCTATTCTTTAACCCATAAAAGATCAAATTTGACATCATGTACACTCAATTATCTTGAGTTTCATTGTATTTCTAGTGTTTTTGCTTTGCACTTCATTTCCTTTTTTTTTTCTAGTTTTAAGTCGATGTGTCGACACCTGTATGTGTCGACACCTTGATGTGTCGACACCTTGATGTGTCGACACCTTGATGTGTCGACATATGGCACTGTGTCGTGAGTCGACACATGAACGACTGCAGACCGAGAATAAAGGTGAAAATGAAGCGTTTTCTTCCCAATTTCTTCCTAATTCGAGTCGACACTTGCCCTAGGACTGTGCTATCCACTTCTTCCCTCCAAATATCAACTCAAACTCTCTTAAATTCCTATTTTGGATGGTTTTTGGGTATGTTCTTTCCTCAATCCCTCTTGCATTTCCATTTTGAACCGTAGAAACCCTAGGTTTCATCTCCTTTCCTGTTCAATCTGTGAATCTATGCAATGGGACCTAGAAAGCAAGTTGTGCATCACCCTCGGCCATCCAACCATGAAGAAGAGAGAAGGACAAAAGGCAGACACGAAGGTAGAGCACCTGATCCACATGTTCAGCCACTTTTCACTACGTCCAGTCGCATGAGTTCGAAGACGGTTATCGGAGGATGCCGTGTAGACTTTGGATTCATCGACCAGCATCACTTTCGGATTGGTCAGTGGATTAGAGATGCTGGTTTGACTTCATTCTGCTCATTGTCTAAGAGATTCTACCAGGGCCTGATATGAGAGTTCTACAGATATTTAGCCTGTGGCAGTGATGGATGGATCATGCAAGTTCGAGGTAGAGATATCCCAGTGACTGTAGATGTTTTGAGCAGAGTATAGGATATATCCCTGACTGGATCTATAGTTGACAACCTAGTGGACAGGTTCAGTGGACTCCAGTACATCTTCGAGTCAAATATTCTACCTGAGGGAGCCACTGTTCCAGCATCCCATCTTTCTGCTGAGATGAGACTACTATATCATATTGTTGCCCAGATTCTTCTACCAAAGACCGGACATTTTGACTACATCACAGAGAGAGAGCTGCTTGTGATGGTCTCTTTAGTTCAGCATCCACCCGTCTGCCTTCCAGTTCTCATGATACATCAGTTGACGGAGGCATCGACTAGTCAGAGACTATGCTTGCTCTACGGGATGGGCTTGACATAGCTCTTCATAGCATATGAAGTGACATTCGATGATGAGCCCTACCAGATGCTTTTACATATTAATGTCATGATATCAAGTCACTACACTGGATGGGATATCAGCTGATTAGAGGCTAGTGGAGACGTAGAGTATCAGGACAGGCCGATGATAGAGATGAGGACACTACAGAGGAGGAGCGCATATATTCCGATGAGGCAGGACCTTCAGAGGCACATCTACCAGAGATTTAGCCTGATCCAGCAACACAGCCAGAGCCTGCTCCTCAGTCTGAGCGAGCTACCTAGCCTTAGCCAGCACAGTCAGATGTTCCATGAGCTTCAAAGAGTCTTATAGATAGAGTCTGTCACATTGATATGGATGTTATGATTATTCAACAATAACTTGACAACTTCATTATGGAGACCAGAGAGAGCCATCTAGGTTTGAGTGATGGCATCACTGCTATATTATTTGCACTATCTAGACCCTCTTCTGGGAGTGTTCCAGATTCTGCTCCAGTTCCACCTGCACCAGGATCAGAGATTGACAGTGATGGTGATACTGACTCTGATGGATTCAACTTTCCTGATATGACAACAGAGCCAATGGCAGAGACAGCAGCTGACTTACCTAGGAGTCCCATTCGTGATCCTTCGAGTTCATCCTTTCAGATTCCTACCTTACCTACACCTCATTCTAGATATGTTGATCATATTGCCATTCCTATCCTTTCACCTGTCATTGATACCCCTATATTTGATACACCTATTGTTGACTCACCTATCATTGATACACCTATTATGTCATCAGCTGATACACCTATCATTGATACACCTATCATTTCTTCAGCTGATACACCGATTTTTGATACACCTATAGTTGATACACAATCCTTGCATACATCGTCTCTTATTCGGGAGCTAGGTTTTTACACACTTGGTTTCCATTATCTTGATTTAGGTCCTTTATTTGATCTTACACCACATCCGACAGTTGTAAAGACTGTCGCTCCGATCTGTTCTGTTCTTGCTGATGACATAGCCTCCACCTCTTCTGCTTCAGCTAGAGGCATAACCTATATTTGACATAGAGAACGTAGTCATCGTACTCCTTCATGACTGACCAGGTCTCGTCTTCGTGATCTCATACCAATATGGCCCTGAGCTCGTGCTTTCACTGATATTGGACCGATCGAGATTGGATCTTCAGAGGATGAGGATGTTGATTAGGATAGTTTGTATTTCTGCACTTTCTGTATATTTTGATGTTCCCTTTATGTATCAAACTCTTTTTAAGTGAATGAAATATTATGTTTCACCTTATGACCTTGAGTGAATGAAATGCATTACTTACTCTCAATAATCCATTGTCTTCCTTTATGTTTGAGTGAATAGCTTATTTCTTTGTTCAAACTCATTTAGCTCTTCCTTCCTTTTTAATGATAACAAAAAGGGAGAGAAATCTGTATAAGTATAAATAAGAAATGAAAATATAAATATGTATGATGAAAGAAATTTTGAAAATCTGAAATTTTTGGAAAATTCTGTACATTGAGTGAGGAGGAGTAATACCTCCTTTGTATTGAAAATTTGTTTTGAATTAGAATTCATGTCCAATTCCTATCTTTAGATATTTAAAAGATATTCATATATTTATTTATGAATCATCTCTTCAGGGGGAGTATAGTTTATTACTGAATTTGTTTCTCTTAAGCATGTTTTCTTTTTGAGTATCATGATATATGATTTTATCTCCCATATAATTTAAGTTCTGATACTTTTAGCTATGGGAATACTCTTAGCCCTGATACATCTCTTTAAGTATCTCAATACCTATTACAATATGTTCCATGCACTTTGAAAATATTTCTTTGAAAGCTTTTTAGGTGATTTATACTTAAAGGTTTTGTCATCATCAAAAAGGGGGAGATTGTTGACTTCGTTATTAATTTTGATGATAAGCAAAACGCTTAAGTATAAGTTGAGTACTAATGATTTCTTTGGAGTGTGTTTCTTATAGAAAAAGGTACTCATCAACTTGACAAAAATTGTTTGATTGAAGAAGTCCCAAATTTAGATGAAAAGATCTGCTTGAAGAGGACCGTGATAGTTGAAGATTGCTTGAAAGGACACATGAGTTCAACACAAACTTGTTTCAGCAGAATTTCAGATATTTTTGAGAGAATCTCAGTGATGTGTTGACTCAAAGTGTCGACACCTACAACTCAAGTGTCAACACATGACAGTGAAATGTCGACACAAGCCGGCATGCAGAGATAGTTTCAGATGGCACGGTTGAAGTGTCAACACATGGATGTGTTGTGTCGATTCAAAGTGTCGACATATGGATCAGCTCATCGCTTGAGAGTTTTGTGTTATAGAACTTATTGAAGTTGATGACTTGCTTGAAGTGTCGACATATAGATGCTAAGTATTGACTCACTAGTAGAAGTGTTGACTCATCTAAGAATTCTAGAAAGCTACATTAAAGATATTTGAACTAGGTATCGACTCATAGCCTGAAGTGTCAACACTTGGAGTTCTGGGAACAGTAACGGCTAGTTTTTCAAACACAGAACTCGTTCCTCTTGGCTCCCAATGACTAGTTTTCTGTGTCTAATGGCTAGAAAGTGAGTTTGAGACCTTGGGAAGGTATTTAATTGATTGAAATCAAATCTAAATACAAGAGAATGAAAAAGGAATAACCAAGAGAAAAGAAGAAGAGAGCATTCACTCCTATTCATTGAGTTCAACCACCTTCAAGTAAAAGCAAATCTCCAAGCATTCAAGAGCCTTCAAGAGCATTCAAGATTTACCTTCTTGAGCATTAAAAAATGCTTCATCAAGTTAGAGGCAGCACTACAACGAGCTTCAAAGAGATATCCGCTTTTATTAGAAAGCTTTCTTTGTTACTTTACTTCAAACTTATATTTATTGTAAAGGTTTTTGGTTAGCCTATTGAAAAACCAAAGAGGTTATTGGTGAGCCTTTGAAAATTATTTAGTTTCTTGGTTAGCCTGCAAAACCAAGGAAGGTTGGTGGTTAGCCTTTGAAAAAATCATTTAGATTCTTGGTTAGCTCGTAAAACCAAGTAAGGTTTTGACTTGTGAGCCTTGTGAAAACAAGTCGGGTTTTGATTAGTGAGCCTGAAAAATTAATCGGCTATAATCGGTTGAGATTATAGTGAATTTTCAAGTGGGTCTTGGGGAGTGGATGTAGGTACATTGGATAGCATCAAACCACTATACTTCTTTTGTGTTTGTGATTGCTTTTCTCTTCCATTTGCTTCTCTTTAATTGCTTTTACATTTCCACTGCATACTTATTAAAAGCACATTACACTTTCATTCATAGTACTTAGTTAAATTGTTGGATTAGTTCATACACTTGCGTTCAAATAAATTTTTTAGAGATCCAATTCACCCCCCTATTGGGTTGCTTACTGGGCAACATTCTCCGAGGGGATTTGGCTCGCACTGAGGGACGAACCAAGGACCTCGAGACATCCCTGTCCGAGGAGAGGATCTTGACCCATTGTCGCATGGAGGAGACTATGGCGGAGATCAATCGCATGGAGGGGCGGTCCCGGGCTCTGGAGACCCGGGTCGAGGAGGTCCTGGCAGAGCTGGTAGCGACCCAAGAGAAGATGATGTACATCACCGGGCTGTTGGAAGCTGCACAGAGGGAAGCCCTCGAGGTCGTGCCGCAGTTCCAGGCATCTTAGGAGTTCAAGGATGAGGTCCACGAGGCTGCCGTGGACTCATTCTTGAAAGGGTTCAAGGTATGTCGAGGGAAGGTGGCCTCACTCTTCTCGGTGCTTGACCTGGGAGGCGTCGTCATCGGTGGCACCGAGGAGCGGCCTGAGGAGCCAGCGGCATCTTCAGGAGTGGTTGAGGAGGTGACCGCCGGGCAGCCAACTCAGCAGGTAGCTGGTGATGCAGTGGCCCGCCAACCTTGGAGGGAGCCGGCGACCCAGTGATCCCCGGTCCTTCTTCATTTTTGTACTTAGCATAGGGTTTTTACATTTTGTCTTTTCTAGGGTCGCCCGACCTGTCGGGGTCCCTTCCAGCTATAAAAAACCTTATCACAGAAATGAAATTCCCTTCTTTCTTTCATACCATTGAAGTCTTTGTCTTCTATTTTGTCTTGTCAGATGACTTCCTATAATTTCATTTGCTCTGATCTTGCTTGACTTCAAGCTTCAATCCTCCTGATTATCGAACCGTCGTCTATTATCGGTGATGATTGTGTGGGGGAGCCCAAAGCGGCACATGATTGACTTCCAGAAGAACTTGTTGATGTTCGCCTCCATGATCTGGGCCAATGGCTCAGCCTCGACCCACTTCGTGAAGTAGTCGATTGCAATTATCAGGAACTTACGCTTCCCGGATGCGGGAGGAAAGGGGCCAAGGATGTCCATGCCCCACTGGACGAACGGCCAGGGGGCAGAGAACTGGGAAAGCAGTGCAGTCGACTGGCATTGCACGATGGCGTGATGCTGGCAGCGGTCACATCTCTTTATGAAGTTGGCTGCGTCCTCTCTCATTGTTTCCCAATAGTACCCCTAGCGAAGGGCCTTGTATGCCAGAGTTCTGCCCCCCATATGACTTCCACAGAGGCCTTCGTGTATCTCCTGGAGCATGACTTCTGCCTCTGAGGGTCTTAAACATTCGAGGAGTGGGTAGGAGTAGGACCTTTGGTAGAGTAGTCCGTCCATCAGAACAAAGCGTGCGGCCTTCCTTTTGATGAGGCCGGCCTCTATTCGATCTTCAGGCAAGGTACCATTAGTGATGTACTTGACGTACTTGTCCATCCAACTGAGCTTCGGGGTGACTTGCTGGACCTTTATGGGTGCTTTGTAGCTTGGGGTCTGAAGATGCTCGATGTAGGCATGGCCCAGGGAGGAGTCTGGCAAGGTTGCCAGCCGGGAAAGGGCGTCGGTGCGAGCATTCTCTCCACATGGAATGTGGGAGATGCTGAAGCACTTGAAACTTGCCATGCTTGCGCGTACCAGCTCCAGGTGCTTCAATATTTGAGGGTCCCGGGTCTCGAATTCATCCGAGACTTGCCCGATCACCAACTATGAGTCGGTGAAGACCTTCAAACTAGGCATGCCCAGTTCACGAGAGACTCTCAATCCCGCAAGGAGCTCTTTATACTCCACCTGATTATTGGTGGTGGCAAACCGGAAGTGGAGTGCGCATTCGACGATGACTCCTTCGCTATTGGCGAGAATGAGTCCAGCTCCACTTCTGCCGGAGTTGGATGCTCCATCCACATGTAGGACCTAGATGTCCTCCTCCGGTTCAGGTCATGGTTGTTGATTCTAGGAGTTCTCTTCCGGCCCCTCGTCCAGGCATGCACACTCAACCAAGAAGTCAGCCAGTACCTGTACCTTCATGGATGACCTCGGGTGGTAGGTGATATCAAACTCGCTAAGCTTCAGCGCCCATTTCACCAGGCGTCCGGACGTGTCAGGGCGGCTCAGCATGGCTTTCAGTGGTTGATTCATCAGAACCACGATTGGGTGTGCTTGGAAGTAAGGCCAGAGGTGCTGGGCAAACACAATCAGTGCAAAAATTAACTTCTTAGATCGAGAGTACCTGACCTCAGCATCACGGAGAAGCTTGCTTGTGTAGTACATGGGCCTTTAGATCCCTCCTTTGTCTGTACGAACCATAACCGAGCTGATGGCCTCCGGAGTGACCGCTAGGTACAGGAGGAGCTCTTCTCCCTCTTCTAGTCGGGAGAGCAATGGTGGTGATGCCAGGGTCTTCTTCAGTTCTTCGAAAGCCTGCTGGCATTCCTTTATCCAAGTGAAGTCATGCATCTTCTGCAGTGCCTTGAAGAAGGGTTGGCAACGATCGACAGATCATGAGATGAATTGGCTCAAGGCTGCTATCCGGCCGGTGAGCTATTGGACTTGCTTCTCGGAGGTGGGCTGCTCCATGTCAAGAATCGCTCGGACCTTCTCTGGGTTGGCCTCGATTCTCCTCTAGATGACCATGAAGCCAAGGAACTTTCCTGCCGCTACACCAAACGTGCACTTCGTCGGGTTCAACTTCATCTGATGGAGGCGAAGGTTGCAGAAGGTCTCTGCTAGGTCATCCACGTGGTCCGAGGTTGGCTTTCTCATGACAAGCATGTCATCCACGTACACCTGCATGTTGCGACCAATTTGGTCCTTGAAGATCTTGTTGACCAATCGCTGGTACGTGGCACCAGCATTCTTCAGGCTGAAGGGCATCATTCGATAGCAGTACATCCCACGTTCTATGATGAAGGCAGTGTGCTCCTCGTCCTCCGGATGCATTCGGATCTGGTTATTGTTAGCAAATCCTAGATCAGAGTATATGCCGCAGAAGCACCATGGGAGAGACCCTGACGTGATGGTGTCCTCCTTCTTTCTAAACCAACAAGTAGAAGAAGTAATAGAAGAGATTAGGAGAAAAGAAAGACTGATCTTTATTAATCTTTGGAGAAGAAATCTTGATTATAATAAAAAACCAGCGCCTCTCTGACACCCGAGAAGCAACTCCATCTTGCAGACTCCCTCACGCAAGACCCCCTTCTCCAAACCCGTGGAAGACCTCCACACTCAAGCCCTTCTTCCGCGTGATGTAACCCTCACGCTGATTCCTCTCTCATACCCCTCTAAACCGATGCTCCCTATATATAATTAGATAGGCAGTTTGGGGCTTCCTAAGTTGGTTGCAACCAACCAACTAATACTTGGACTTAAATCCCATAACCCACAAATCGGGTTATGTTACAGTTTCTCAAAAACTCCCTCCTAAGTCACATGAGATAAAACTGAAACTTAGAGCATCCCTGGAACACCTCCAGGAAATCCCTGGAATATATCCATGACTCGCTTGGAACACGCCCCCAAGCCCCAGGGATCCTCGAACATCCCTGCCATGGCCTCCAAGTCTCTCAAAGGCTTGGAAGCACCACAAAATCCTTACAATCTCCATCTTGGTGCTCCCAAGTCTTAGCAAACCTGGCAATGTCCTCCTGCACAACCTCGCTGTAACTGCATGTCCTGACAGCCTCTTGTGCGGATCTCCTTGCCTCTGCCAACACCCTTCAGTTGTTGTGCACCCTTGGAGGTATTTCGGATGACCGCCTCCACAGCTAAAGATCCTTGCTTGTACCTTGGCACCACCATTGTAGCCTTCCTTCTGCCTGGCAGCTGCATCAGACTTTTTCTTGGACTTCCCTGGAGAGAACCCAGCGAACTTGAACCGGCACTCGCTGTAACTAAAGCTCTACCTGACACTATCTCCTCAGAGCCACACCTCCTACCTGTGCATGCTGCTCCACCTGCCTCGGAGCACCCCTGGTGCTGGTGCTGGGATATGACTCCTCCCCGTGCACCCTTCCGCTCTGATCTCGCATTGAATTCTGCTCCACCCGTGAAGCCACCTCTTCCCGGTGCTCCACCTAAAACTGAAGTCCACCTGATGCCATAGAATGAAACCCCGAGGTCAGCAACTCAACGCTGCCCTGCTGAGCATGTACCTGAACCTCGTACCCAGCGCTGCCTTCTCGGACCCTCCGCATCCCGCGGACCCCTCCGAGACCATTTCAGATACACTGCCTCCTGCAGTCTCCTCCAAAACCAAGAGCTCATCTGATTCTTCCTTTGACCCAGCGACTGAACCTGAGAAATCTGAGCTTTCCTTTTCTCCATCCTTGCACTTCTTCCTAAGCAGACACTCCCGCTTAAAGTGCCCTGCTACACTATACCTGTAGCACTTGCCAGCCATGATGCCTTTCCTGGACTGTACCCGTCCCATCTGTTCACCCTTCTTCCATTTTCTTGGCCTCTCTGATACAGCCAAACCCTCTTGGAAGACCTCCCTCTTCGTCATCCATTCCCGCTGCTCATTGGACCTTAGCACTGATATGATATCCTCATACATCAGTGTCTCCTTTTCATATAGCAGTGTAGTCACTAACGGATAGAAGCTCCCGGGTAGTGAATATAAAAGTAGCAGACTTTTATCTTCCTCTTCTAAATCCACCCCAATGTTGAGCAAATCCATGCTTATCCGGTCGAACCGCTGAATGTGTCCCGTAACATCCTCACCCTCTTGCATCCGAAGGCTATATAGTTGTTTCTTCAGTACTAACTTATTGTACAAATTCTTTTCCATATACATGGTGTGCAACTTCGACCACAATCCCTTGGGTGTCTTCTCCTCTAACACGCCATACAAAATCTCATCCACCAGACAAGTCCTAATCGTGGCACATGCCCTTTTCTCCAAGGACATCCACTCCTTGTCATTTATACACCCTGGCCTATCTTCCAAAGCCAGATCTAATCTCATCTGAACCAACAAGTCTTCCACCCTAACCTTCCACATGGTGAAACTCCCTTTTCCATCAAACTTCTCCACACCAATCTTCATCCCGCTGCCTTCCATGATCCAGAACAATCACAACAGTGAAAGATTGATAAAAGTCTTGAAGAAGATATCTGATGTAAAGAGGATATAGACAGCAACCCCAGATCTGAACCCCAGATTTGAATCCTTCTCCAAAATCCTAGAAAAATCTCAATGGGATCCTGGGATAGAAAACTCCTCTCTCCATGCTCGAACCCGCTCTGATACCACTTGTTAGAAAATCCTGGATTAGAACATATGCCGTGGAAGCACCGTGGGAGAGACCCTGATGTGATGATGTCAGCCTTCTTTCTAAACCAAGAAGTAGGAGAAGTAATAGAGGAGATTAGGAGAAAAGAGAGACCGATCTTTATTAATCCTTGGAGAAGAAACCTTGATTATAATCAAGAACCAGTGCATCTCTGACACCCGAGAAGCAACTCCACCTTGCAGACTCCCTCATGCTAGATCCTCTTCTCCAAACCTGTGGAAGACCTCCACGCTCAAGCCCTTCTTCCGTGTGATGTAACCCTCACGTTGATTCCTCTCTCATACCCCTCTAAACCAACGCTCCCTATATATAATCAGATAGGCTGTTTGGGGCTTCCTAAGTTGGTTGCAACCAACCAACTAATACATGGACTTAAACCCTATAACCCACAAACCGGGTTATGTTACAGTCTCTCAAAAAATCCCCCCTAAGTCACATGAGATAAAACTGAAACTTAGAACATCCCTGGAACACCTCCAGGAAACCCCTGGAATATATTCAGGACCTGCTTGGGACACGCCCCCAAGCCCCAGGGATCCTCGAATATCCCTGCTATGGCCTCCCAAGTCTCTCCAAGGCTTGGGAGCACCACAAAATCCCTACAGTTATACCCGAATAATGCATCCATGAAGGAGAGGAGGCGGCGCCCCGAGGTGGCATCCACGAGCTGGTCGATCTTCGAAAGGGGGAAGCTATCCTTTGGGCAAGCACGGTTGAGGTCAGTGTAGTCTACATAGATCCTCCACTTCCTGTTGCTTGTCTTGACCATAACCACGTTCGCCAACCAGCTGGGGTATTGCACTTCATGAACGAAACCAGCGGTGAGGAGCTTCTCCACTTCGTCATTGATAGCTCTTTGCCTCTCCGAGGTAAAGTGCCTCTTCTTCTGCCAAACTGGATGACACTTTGGATCAATCTTCAACTGGTGGGTGATCACATCTGAGGGAATACTTGGTATATCTTCCGCAGTCCAGGCGAACACATCCACATTCATCTAAAGGAAACTCAGCAAGCTAGCCCGTTCATCTTCTGGTAGTTGGGCTCCTACCTACACTATCTTTAGTGGGTCTGAGCCGAGGGGATACGTCAGGAGATGCTCGACGGGGCCACCCTTAGGGTCCTGCACCCTTTGGTCGAGGTCATCGACGTCGGAGTTGAGCTCGGCACTTCGGGCCCCTGGGATGGCCTGCAAGCAATGCGGGACGGGTTGAGCTACCCCCCTCATCTCTCCCATACCTAAGGGGTCGGGAATTGCACCAACAATCTCTTGGTAGATATGACCGCATCAAGTAGGTTGAGTCCGGGGCGGCCTAGGATAGCATTGTACGGTGACGGGAGTCCGACGACAGTAAAGGTCATCATGACTGTGTTCTGCTGGGTTGGTGACCCGACGGTGACAGGGAGGGTAATTTCTTCCTTGACTCGCACCGAATCTCTGGTGAAACCCATGAGAGGGGTGTGCACTGGCCTTAGCCGATCAGGAGACAACTTCATCCGAGAGAAAGCATCATAAAGAAGCTCATATGTGGAGCTCCCACTATTAACCATGATATGTCTTACAGGATGCTTGGCGATGGTCATCTCGACCACGACAGCATCATTGTTTACATTTTCTTCCTCACCTCCCTTTCCCTTCACAAAGGGGAGTACATTTTTCAGATCTCCTTCCTCTTGGGCTCTCTTTAATGCGCACTATATTCCCCAAGAAATCATGCCCACAAGCTTCTCGGTGGGCCGGTTATCAACTGTAGGAACAGGGGGGAGAGCCGCAAGTGGTTGATCCTCCACCAGGACTTCGCTCCTCATGAACTTTCTGAGGTAGCCTTTTTTGATCAGGTCTTTGATTTCCCTTCTCTGGCTGCGGTAGTCCTCAGTGTTGTGGCCATGGTTGCGGTGGAACTGGCAGTACTTCGTCTTGTCGCGAGTGCTTGATAGCTTCTATAGGAGAGGTTGGCGAAGGTAGAGCTCGCCCTCGATCTCCATATGAATCTTTGACCTTGGAGATAGGAGGGGAGTGAAAGTTTTCTCGAGAGCAGGACCATCTCTCGGCTTTGGTCTCACTCGAAAGTCCGCAGGTGGCCCAGGTCTTCATGTCCTAGGTGCATCTCTTGGGACAGGCTTCTTCAGGGGCTTCCCGTCCAGCTCTCTCTTGGTATGGTCGGCCTCCTCGACATGGATATACTTGTGGATATGGAGGAGGAGTTCAGAATATGTCTTTGGCAGCTTCTTGTCCAAAGAATAAGTGAGGCGAGAGGTCTTGAGCCCTCGCTTCAATGCCAGCATGGCGATGGGCTCATCCAGACTGTAGATCTCCAGGGTGGCAGCTTTGAAGTGGGTTACACAGTCCTGTAGGAGCTCATGATCTTGCTACCGGATTGAGAAGAGGCTATCCACCTCCTGTGGCACCTTTCGGCAAGCATCGAAGTGGGCCATGAACCTCCTCTTCAGCTACTGGAATGAGTCGATGCTTTCATGCTCAAGGCGGGTGAACTTGACTCGAGCAGCCTTTCGGAGGGTGGCCAGAAAGGCGATGCATAAGAGGGCATCCGTCGCCTCTTGGACTCTCATGAGAGCTTTATAGCTCTCTAGGTGGTCCAGGAGGTCGGTGGTCCCATCATAGGGATCCACTTGAGGCATGCGGAATCGACTCGGAATCGGTTTCTTTTGGATTTCTCGCGAGAAGCGGGGTCGAGCATCATAGCCTACTGGCTCCTTGGAGGAGCCCTGAATGTTGGCAAACTGGTGGGAGAGCTCCGTCAGCTTGCGCTTTTGCTCTTCTAGGCACCTCTCAGCCAGGTGCCGGATGGCCTTGTCAGTGGAACCTTCCACTAAGGCTGCTGGAGAAGGAGTTGATGGTTGGGGTTGGTTGCGACGAGGGGCCTTGCCCCGGTGGTGCTTGTCGTGCTTAACGACGGCATTATCATCCACTGGGGATCGGCTCTCCCGGTCCACCGACCCAGAGTGATTTCTCTTTGCGGGGGTCTGGTGACTCCTGCGGGGGTTTGTCATTACCCGCGGATGGGATGACCTGCCTTGGATGGAGCGTAGGCTTCCGTCGGGCCAAGCCGCTGGGGTCCCTGGCTGAGGTTGAGTGACCAGGGAGCATGCTGATGCTGCAAATGACTCACGGCAGTGGTCAGTGCCTGCATCTGTTGGACAAGTATGGCATACTGGACATCTATCGTGGGCGGTTGAGGGGGAGCGGGGAGCTCCCTCTCCGGGCTATATGGGCCCGGGGGAGAGGGGGCATCTCCCGCTCGGCTGGTGGAGGCTTCTTTTCCATGAGTCACCACCATGCTTCAAGTAGAGCTGTCAAGCTCGTGGGGGGCTTGTACAGGGGCTTCCCCCCTTCCTGGTGCACCATTTGTTGCCGACCTTATCGTTGTGGCCTGCAGCTATGAGTGGCACCAGATGTCTGCCCCTTTTTCTCTGGTATCCTGGTATTCCCGAACCTGCAAAATAATGTTAGAGACCCGGGCCGGGGATCCCGGTGGGGGTACTCCAACGATCAAGTCAGCGAATGGCAAAGCGGAACAGATCTCCTAAGGCGGATTCCACTTCGGTCTCCGTACTTAGAAGAGTTTCTAATGAAGGATTGAGTAAGAGAAAATGAGAGAGGGATGGTGCTTGAGTGGCGGTGACTGTGCTCGTGAGACTTGCTTTGGGAGTCCTCTGAGAGCCTCTCGCCTTCAAGTCACTTGTCTCGTTACTTCGTGTATTTGCCCTCTTGATTGCTTACCTTGCTTCTTGCCCGTTGGTGCTTTTTAGATCGTCGATCACTCAAGTGCCTCGATTCTCCCCCTCTGGGGGGGCTTAGGGGCAACGGTGTCCGTTGGTCGCTCTCCCGAGGTTATTTCCTCTTGTAGTTGGGAGTTAAGTTGTGAACTTGTCTGGCCCGGCGTGTTGTCACGAAGGGGGGAGTTAGGTGGAACTTCGATCTGGGCGCAGCCACCCTTGGGTCTGAGATGCTGAATGCGGCCTTCTCCTTCGGGGGGTTCCAGGTGGTTGACCGCAAGATCTGACATCTCGGTCATGGCACCCTTCCCAAACTGGTGCAAACGAGGTTACACGTACCGTTACATATTTGGGTGCGCCATACTGGGCACGCTGCACTGTGTGCGTCTGCCTCGGCGACAATCTTGGGGCCGGCGCCTTCGTTCTTTTTGATGCTTTTATGGAGAGCGCTCGATTCCGGCCGAAGTGGGCTCGACCCTTGGGGAGCCACCTGGCGAAGGAGTGGAGGAGGGCTCGACTCTGGCTGAGGTAGGCTCGACCCTTGGGGAGCCACCTGGCGAAGGAGTGGAGGAGGGCTCGACTCCAGCTGAGGTGGGCTCGACCCTTGGAAATCTACCTGGCGACAGAGCGGAGGAGGGCTCGACTCTGGCCGAGGTAGGCTTGACCCTTGGGGAGCCACCTGGCGAAGGAGTGGAGAAGGGCTCGACTTCGACCGAGGTGGGCCCCACCTGGGGGAGCCACCTGGCGAAGGAGCAAAGGCAGGCTCGACTTCGATCGAGATGGGCCCCACCTGGAGGAGCCACCTGGCGAAAGAGAAGAGGCATGCTCGACTTTGACCGAGGTGGGCTCCACCTGGGGGAGCCACCTGGCGAAGGAGTAGAGGCAAGCTCAACTTCGACCGAAGTGGGCCCCACCTGGTGAAAAAGCAGAGAAGGACTCGACTTTGGTCGAGGTGGGCTCGACCTGGGGGAGCCACCTGGCGAAGGAGCAGGGGTACCGAGCTCGGGCCGAGGTGGGCGCGACCGTTGGTGAGGTCACTTGGCGGGGGAGCTTGGAAGAGAACTTGGCGCGGCGCTACATGCCTGTCTGGCTGCCAGCTGGATTTGAGATGTACTCCACGTCAGCGATCTTACCATATCAGCAGGGAAAAAGAGACAGGAGGGAAAGGATATTTTGGTCTGGATAAATATTTTATATAAAAGTAAAATGATAATTAATGCTAGTCACGTTCAACTTAAAATCTGTTATACATCCTGTCCCATCATGCCACCTAGGATATAATTGGATCAATAGGAGTAGGCGATGCGGGCCATGTTAGATTTGCTGCAGCGCACGCGGTGCACAAAGAATTATTCCTTAGCTCAAATTGTATTTGTGGGCCTGTTGGCATGCAGGAAAGCAAAAAAAAAAGCTCCGTTTCTTCCCATGGGATTTAAGTTGGGAAGGTATTGGATTGATATGGACCTACATAAATAGACTATCCAGTATATGCATTCAATAGAAAACCTGATACAATCTTGCTGGATTTTCCAAGCAAGCTCTTACAAAATTATTTGCCTCGTATAGATGCTGTCGAACAAATTTTTTTTTTATATATAGTATAATTAACCTTTTTTGTTAATATTTTACGGTTCACTCTAAAATACGTGATATATACGAAAAAGAGTCTATGATTGAAAGATTCTACTTTTTAATTCTCTTTTCCTTATTTCGTTTTGTTTGGTTATATTTTTTTGAAATGAACGAGAGGTAACAGGGAGCTACCTCTTTTTTCTTAAATATGGTTATATTTTTTTGAAATGAACGAGAGGTAACAGGGAGCTACCTCTTTTTTCTTAAATATCAATACGGAGAGTGACAGACAAAAGAAACTCAAACCGCCGGGAGAGTGACAGACAAAGAAACTCGAACCGTCTGGAGAAAATAGGATACGCATGAAAAAAGAGGTAGCTCACATGTCCATACGGAGAGTGACAGACAAAGAAACTCGAACCGCCGGGAGAAAACAGGATACGCATGAAACTCGGTTATGTATATACGGAGAGTGACAGACAAAGAAACTCGAACCGCCGGGAGAAAACAGGATACGCATGAAACTCGGTTATGTATATATGGAGAGTGACAGACAAAGAAACTCGAACCGCCGGGAAAAAACAGGATACGCATGAAACTCGGTTATGTATATACGGAGAGTGACAGACAAAGAAACTCGAACCGCCGGGAGAAAACAGGATACGCATGAAACTCGGTTATGTATATATGGAGAGTGACAGACAAAGAAACTCGAACCGCCGGGAAAAAACAGGATACGCATGAAACTCGGTTATGTATATACGGAGAGTGACAGACAAAGAAACTCGAACCGCCGGGAGAAAATAGGATACGCACGAAAACCGTCTCACATGTGCATGTATGTAGATATACATGAACATGCACGGCATGCACTCACACTTACACGCGTACACGTTCAAGCTTAACCGATTTGGGTGGGGCGGGAGGGATTAAGGCGCAGACTGCTCAGGTTAAACTTCAAGGTTCAACTTTTAAGAGAATTTATTTGTAATAATTTGTTGCATGATTAAAGCAGTAAAACTTAGACCAACAGCAAATTAAAGCTTGATATAGATTACACCTATTAAGATAATTACTTGGATACTTGGTCCCAATGAATATCTAGATTGATGACTAAGTTGGAGATTACATATTAGTGATAAATCAGGACAGCTATGATGATTTGGAACCAAGTAACAACCGATAACGAGTGAAATGGATATGACATACCGTACGGGATGCACAAAGAATAAGTCAAACCTGATTTGGAACCAACGAGTGAAATGGATATGACATACCATACGTGATGCACAAAGAATAAGTCAAACTTGACTAATTGCAGAATTATGTCCAATAGCCTAATGCACAGGGATTTCAAGTGTTAAAGCTTCTACCGTCGATGATGAACAAGGCATGAATAGAAAGTTTAAACCATCCATTAATACCATAAGTTCAAGATGTCCAAATAAGAGGCGCAAATATATAGAAACAGCTATCGTAATAAGAAGTTGTTACCTTAACTGTAAAAGATTACTCAAAAGAGATTACTCTCCACCAAAAATTGTTATCCCAACTAAAAGAGGTTGCTTTCAATCAAAAGAAGTTACTTCTAATCGAAAGTAGTTGCTCTCAACTGAAAGAAGTTATCGTAATCAAAGGAGATTATCTCTAAATGAAAAGTAGTTACATCTGAATACTATAAATAGGTAAGAAGGGGCCTTTTAAAGGTACCTCTATGTTTACCATCATGTTGATCACTGACACTCATACTTATCATAAGCTCTTCTTAGCTCTATTATTGACCAAATACGTGACTAACTTGAGTATCGGAGGGGCTCCCGCTAGAAAATCACTAGTCAAAAGGGACTTCTCTTGTAAGAAGTGCCGAGTACTACCCAAGAGCAGGACCGCATCTAGCCAGAGACTCTTGTTGAGATTATTGAGCACCACCAAGAGGCCAAACCGAGAATTTAGTTGCAACAGTTTGGCATGCTTGGTAGGAGATTGAAGAAGATACTAGAGCTGAGGTGATCAATGCAAGAACTAGAGCCCAAAACGTCTTCACCAATAATACCAGGCATTCTTCTTGCTATGAAGGATGTTTCAACTAAGTAATCAAGCCTAGTGCTCCTCAGCCAGTAGATCAGCAGCAGCTGCTTGCAACTTAGTACCACAGGTATAGATGATGACTACCACCGTACAAGATTTGTAGTAGGTGGCTGTAAACTAGTAGTCGCAGGCCACTGCACATTAATGATAGTAGTTGGAGACTCCCATTATCCCCACTGCCACCACTCAACCCAGCCAATGATTTCCTCTTGGAAGATCTCTAGACCGACCAACTTTTCATCAATCATGATAACTATCACCGTGACAGGCGAGTCCCCAATATGAGAAAATATGATTAGGCAAAGAGTGAAGGTAAAAAAGATATCTTTGTTTCTCGTCCGTATCCTTCCAGGAGGGATTGACTTATGGACTTCCTCGATAACTTGCCAATTCTCAATGGCCCGATGACCATGACTGCAAATTGCAGGAGATTAATTGATGACTTATGGACCTCTAGGGAGGAAGTGGAGGCCCGATGGAATTCAACATCCATCCCCCTTTTTCTGATAAATAGTGGAGCTGATTCTTGCCCGATTCAAGATATCTCAGTTGAAGCCTTATGATGGTACTACTAATTCACTGGATCACCTAGAAAGCTACAAGACTTCCATGATGATTCAACGTGCTACAGACACCTTGCTCTGCTTGGCCTTCTCGATCATCCTATGGAAAGCTGCCCAGGTTTGATATTCTAGACTTCAGTTGAAGAGCATCAACTCCTTTGGAAGCTGGAGAAGTAATTAATCATATACTTCAATGCTAATAGAAGGATATTACAGGATCTTGATAGTCTTTTCCCGATTTGATAGCAAGATGGGAAGTCACTGAATAACTATATGGCTCGCTTCAAAGTAGCAACACTAGAGATCTATCACCTCGATGAGTCCGTGGCTATACTGGTCATGAAATGAGGACTACGTCATTTCTGATTATTTTCTCATTGGATAAGATGTTTTCCAAATCTTATTGATAGCTTTTGATCCATACTCAAAAGTACATCTGCACATAGGAAGGCGTACTTAGTCGACAAGAAGCTAAAGGAAGATCCAAGAAGAAGTAGGCCCAAGAAGGATTAAGTAAGAGTCAGGTGGAGAAACATGACTCCTCGCATCGATGAAGTCCTAGGCCAAAGGGTCTAGCTTATAGATATGGTGATTACACCCCTCTTTTAGCTCCTAGAACCAAGATCCTCATGAAAATTACGGGGGAAAAAAAAAATCTGAAGAGGCCTTGCTCGATGAAAGCTCCATTAGCTGTCCACAATAAGAGAAAGTATTTCCAGTTTCATCATGATCATGGCTACGATACCGAGAAATACATCCAATTGAAGGATGAGGTTGAAGCTCTTATTCTATGGGGCTATCTTGGAAAATACATCCATGGAGGAAGAGATTGGCCTAATGCTTAGAATCTCAACCAATGACAAGCCAAAGAAGAGATTAGCAATCAACCGAAGGCTGGAGTCATTAACATAATCTCTAGAGGCATGTGGTCTGGGAGGGCAGAGAATGAAGAAAATATCTCGAAGATGTAGAAGGGTAACAATGTAATCTCCTTTCCTAATGATGATCTAGTAGGAGTCTAAACTTCTTATGATAATGTTGTTATCGTGTCTATGATAATAGTAAATTATAGTGTCAAAAGAGTATTAATTGATAATGGAAACTCCATTGATGTGTTATTCTACATGCTTTCTCTCAGATAAAATTATTTAAGGATCAACTGAGAAAAGTTATGACTCCTTTAGTCCGATTTTTTGGAAACTCGGTCAGGGTTGAAAACAAGATCACTCTTCCTATCACAACTGGAAGGCCACCTTGATAAAGTATAATCCAACAGACATTCATGATTGTTTGAGTACCTTCGATGTATAATGCTTTTCTTGGATGACTAGGACTAAATTTGTTGAAAGCAATTATCTCAACTTGTCATCTCCTCGTCAATTTCCTATAAAGAATGGAGTTGGAGAATTGCACGGAGATCAGCAGCTAGCCCAATAATATTTTAGGGTTGTTGCTAAAGTACAAAAAGCCAATGAGATATATATGGTCGATCAACTAGATCAAAAAGAGCTGGAAGAAAGAGGCAGTCCCGCTGAGCAATTAACCTCTTTTCCATTGAAGAAAGAAGATTCATCAAAAGTAGTACAAATTGAAGCTCTTCTACCTGATGAAGAAAGGAGCTGACTGATAGAGTTTCCATAGTGCAATGCTGATATCTTTGCTTGATCGATATCAGATATACCAGGAATTCTACCAAAAGTGTCACTCATAATTTAAAAGTTGATCCAAGATATAAGCTGATTTGACAAAAGAAAAAAGGATTTTGCTCCTAAAAGGTAAAGGCTATTGACGAGGTAGTTGATAAGCTTCTAGCCATCAGTTTATTTAGAAAGCTCATTATGCTAACTGGTTGGCTAATATTATGATAGTCAAAAAAGCCAATAAAAAATGGTGAATCTATTTTGACTACACAGACCTCAACAAAGCATATCCGAAGGACTGGTTCTCATTCCTAAAGATTGACCAGCTTGTTAATGCAACCTTTGGATAAAAATTGCTACAAAATAATATCTTTTAGTTTGAAAAATGTAGGAGCAACTTATCAATGATAAGTCACCAAGATTTTCAAAGATCAAATTAGATGAAATATGAAAATTGACATTGACAACATGCTTATCAAAAGTTCTAAAGAATCTGACTAAATTAAAGACCTGGATGAAGTATATGGTGCTCTTCATCACCACTAGATAAAACTAAATCTGAGTAGTATGCCTTTAGCATGACCACTGGCAAGTATCTTGGATTTCTATTCATCCGTTGAGGTATCGAGGTAAATCTAGAAAAAATCCAGAGAATTTTTGATATGAGGCATCCAACTTCTAAAAAAGAAATACAATAGCTAACTAGACGCACTGCAACCCTTAGTTCATTTTGAAGTCGGCCGAACAATGTCTACCTTTCTTCAAAATTCTACAACAAATATATAATTTTATATGGATAGAGGAATGCCGCCAATCTTTAGAAGGACTAAAAAAGTTTCTTGAATCTCCGCCATTACTCTCCAAACCTGTAGCTAGAGAAAAACTATATTTATATCTTGTTACATCTTTTAAAATAGTGAGCTCGGTACTTGTTTGGTAGATGATAAAGAAGCTCAAAGGCCTATATATTATACTAGCTAAGTACTTTATGAAATTGAAACGAAGTACTCCTGTTCGTGCTCTTATCATTTTTGTATACCATTCTAGGCCTTATTTTCAAGTCCATTCAATTATAGTATTAACTGTCTAACCACTTAAAACTACTCTACAATAAACTAGATACTTTCGAAAGAATGATCAAATAAGCTATCAAACTTAGTGAGTTTGATGTATCTTACTAACCAAGATCATCTTTACGGTTCCAGATTTTGGCTGACTTTTTGGTTGAATGTACTTGGTTAGATAAAAAACTCAATAAAGGGCCAATCAAACAATTAAACCCCAATACGACTTGGATCCTTCACGTAGGCTGTGCATCAAATTTCTAAGAAAGTAGAGCTGGTCTAATTCTGACAAACTTGAAAGGAGTAGTCACCGAATATGCACTCAAATTCTCATTCAAAATAATCAACAATCAAGCTAAATATGAAGTCTTGTTAGCTGGATTGAAAATAATTAAAAAACTTGGGATAAAAAGCCTACTAGTATTCATCGACTCACAACTAGTACTACCAGAAATTAACCTTTCAGTGAGGGACAAAATCCCTTGGTGAAAGTCAAAAATCCCTTGGTGAAGATTTTTACCGAGGGATTTCCAAGGGAAATTCGTCCCTTGGAATATATGATGTTGGTGAAAGTCTCCCTCAGAAATCCCTTGGTAATTACTGAGGGATCTAAAACTTTCAGCAAGAGAATTTTTCTTGGTGAAATTGTAGTCCATTTGTCAAAAACCAACCATTTCCAAGGGATTCACTAACCAAAATGCACTCAGAAATCCCTTGGTAATTACCAAGGGATTCATCGAGGAAATTTCCCTTGCTAAAAATTGGCTAACGGAATGATTTGTAAGGAATTATCCCTTGCAGATCCCTTGGTGATTATTTGAAGTTTGTTAAAAAATTCCTTGGTAATCCCTTATTAAAATTTTCATCTTACATTCTATTTTGCTTACAAATCATTTGGCAAAGCTTTCACCTAGAAGATAATTTTATAAATATAATAGCAGCTCTATATACATTATAATTCTCAACACATCAACCATAACTCACTTTTTATAATACAAAACAACATCGTAATGTATTTAAGCAAATTTTAACATGTCTATTAAATAAATTTAACATCCATCAAGGTTTCAATCCATAAACAAATAAAACTATATCAAAACATGAAACAAAAAAACTCCAGTTAATACCCAACATCAAACATATATATAATAAGTTCATAACAAACATCAATCACATGGAGAACCAGTTGAAGGGTTAGCAGACTCAGTTCCTTCTTGTGGAGGAGGTGAAGACGGCTCAGAGGATGTAAAACCAAGACTAGAAATGAGAGATCGCAACATTTCTTTATGTTGAGGGTTCATCAAAACTGCCATAATATGCTCCTGCGTATTCTCCATAGCTCCTTGGATAACAGAGTTGGTGGTAGGTGCACTTCCTGAAGAACTACCTAGTTGAGAAGTAGAGTATGATGTAGAAGTCCTCACGAGTATATTGGATGAATGTGCATGTGGCCCAAATCCGTACACCTTGTTTTTAGAAACACCTCCGGTGGCTTCCACCCATATAGTAGCATCAAATGAAGGTTGTGATTCAATCTCCGAGCCATACTTTTCATTAAAACCAGTTTTATATGCCTCCTGCAACCATATATCAGAATAAAACAAATATAAGAATTATAAATAAGCAAATATATCTATGTCATGGATGATATGCATAAGAATAAAATAAACAAAAGAATAATAAATTAATCTATTAATATATATATTAACATAAAATATATTTAGATATAAAATTAAAAACATACACTAACTTTCTTGGATTTTGCATCCACAAACTCTCCTATCCCTTTCTTCATATGGGGGCGCTCAAAAAGCGATGCAATAGTAGGTTCTACACCATTCTCTTGCATCTACAACAAGTTATTGTATCATAAATATATTATAAATATAAACATCAATAGGAATTAAGAAATACTAAATAAATTACCATTCTCTTCTTATGCGTCACAAAAGGAATGGAACCCCCTGAATGCTTAGTGATTGAGCCTTCTTTTTGCTTCATTCGATTTTCCTGACCAGCTTTAGACTTCTGCTGCCACTTATCTTTAAGCCAATGCCTCTGACATAACTCATCCCATATTTCTTGTCTCATCAAACTTGGATGAACTTTGCTGATCGTGTCTGCAAGTGTGGCTAGTGGATTCCTCTCCTTTAACTCATCAACACATTTTTTTCGTGCCTCACTCATCATGCCTGTCAGTAGAGATCTGTTGGTACTCATCCAACATTTTCTAATATTATAATCATTAGCTGGAGACCATCTATACCTTGCCTGTAAAACATATCAAACACTTATGCTATGTTATCATAATAACTTCGTTATGAACTAAGTAACAATTTAATACATCACCTAAAATCTACATAACAACTCATCTTTGGTTGTTTGCTTACTGAACCCCACAAAGGCCAAGCTTTTTTAAAACATTGCTTCAACCAAACACTCATCTGATGTGATACCTCAGGCTCGACGAATCTATGCATTAAACATCAAGCAAATTAATCATATGAAATAAAAATAAAAATAGATATCAAATAAAAATATATAATTATAAAACTTATTTATTCATTTCTACTGTGATGGAAACTTTATCTGTTTCAATTGTCGGCTCAGAAGCAGGCTGGTTCGGGCCTCTTGTATGTGTAGAGCCAATCGAACCTATACTATCAGGCATATGAGGTGAAGGAATGGCAGAGGGCTCCTCCATGGGCACTGATCCATGTTGCTCAACACGCGGAGGTGTATTAAATAGCCTACGGGTAGATCGTTATGGATATCTTCTAGTATCCCTATCATGTTCATCTTGAAGCTGTTGTCGGGATACATCTCTTCCTCTACCACCCCTTCCATGAAGTCTAGATGCTCCACCATGTACCATTATCCCTGTTGATATATAAATATTAGATGCATATATTAAATATCATGGATGCAATTTAAGATCATATATATTATTTACAATAATATAATACAAACCCATAATGTAAACATAGTGCAAATAATCAAGACAAATATTTGATAAATTATGATCAAAATTATCCAAAATATATAAATTATAAATAATCCTCATTACATGACAACTAAAATTAAATGTGAATAGCAACATTATACAAATCAATCATTATCACTATCAGACAATTCAAACTCATTTTCGTCCTCATTAGACTCATCATTGTCTTCAAATTCTTCTTCTTCCTCATCTTCTGCATCCTTTCCATCCTCTTCTTCTTCCTCTTCATCTTCTACCACTGCTTCTTCTAATCTTTGTTGCAACTTACGTATTTCATCATCATTAAGCATTTCATACTGAGAGAAATCAACTAGCAAATCAGGTATGTCAAGATCTTCATCAGCTTGAATTATAGATAGGTCTGTGATCTCATCCTCTTGATAAATATCAATATCCGGAGATACATTGATATTACTTGTATCCACGAAAGGGATATTAAAGGAATTCCTAGCTTTAGCTTTACACACAGCCCACCAACCATCTATCTCCCTACTCCTGCATGGATAAGTGGTATAATATACTTGTTGTGCTTGTTGTGCCAATACAAAAGGATCATTGGTATTCAATCGTGATTTGTAGCGCACGTCCACAAGGCCATGATCACGATGCACTCTAATGCCTCTCTCGGTATCATACCAATCACATTTAAATAATGCAACCTTGTTTGCAGCACCATAATAAGTTAACTCCAAAATCTCAATTAACATGCCGTAATAATCACGTTCAAAGTCATTGTAACAGCTTCCTTTTACACACACACCACTATTCATTGTTTGTTTATTAATGCCACATTCAAGTGTGTGAAATTTGAAACCATTGACAAAATATCCTTTGAAAGTTGTAACTCCTGTATTTGGGCCTTATGCTATATCCACGATACGTCGATCAATTCCATGCCTTTCACTCTTCACCTATTTTCAAGAAAAAACAATCACAATCATCTAACTTAATGATCAATAATAAAAAAAATATATCACATAAAGTACATTATCAACTGACCAAATTTTTTAACCATCTTGCAAACTCTTGCTCACGTAGTCTCTCAACTTCTGCATCAGTTATTTGAGGTGAACATGCTCTGACATGCAACTCATATCGACTGTATTTATGTTAGTTGCACATAGTTAGTCCAAATAATTTAATACCTTATATATATTATAAATTAAAAATGGAACACTTACTCTATAAACGGTCCAAGCTCTTCATAATTAAGCAATACATAAATATGTGCAGCATCATACTCTTCATCAGTCATTAACCTATAAGATGCAGTTGTTTCCATCGGTCGTTCAGGATGTGAAAATATAGAAAGGCATCCTGAAGGCCTCACATCTCCTCTATCATCATTTCGTGGAACTCGAGTTAACCTTGTTTGTACCTCAGGCTCAAAATAATATGAGCAAAAAGAGCTACTTTCTTCGATAACATAGGCCTCACATATTGAACTCTCGACAGAGGACTTATTTCGTACCATTCTTTTCAAGTATAACATGTACCTAAACAACATAAATTTTACTTATATAAGATAGAAATTTAATAAATTATATACTAAAAATAAAGAATGGTAGCTCTCAAATAAATACATCCATCTAAATTGATTTGGTCCTCTAACCTTTGCTTCATAAGCCAAGTGAACCGGCAAGTGTTCCATGGAATCGAAGAAAGCGGGAGAAAAGATTTTCTCTAACTTACATAAGGTTTCAACAATATTTTTCTCTAAGATTTCCATATGCTTAACCTGAATGACAGTGGAGCAGATATCTCGAAAGAAATAGCATAATTCGGTTATTGCATTCCATACTGAAGGTGGCACCATATCCCGAAAAGCAATAGGAAGCAATCTCTCCATAAGTATGTGGCAATCATGACTCTTTAATCCATAGAACTTACAATCATCAACATTCACACATCGAGATATATTTGAGGCATAGCCATCGGGAAGCTTCAATTCCTTTAACCAGTTACAAATATTCCTTTTCTGTTCAGTAGTCAATGCATAAGAGGCTTTAGGTTTGCAAAGCCTGTCATTATATGACTTCAAGTGCTAATGAGGCCTACAGCAATATCTTTCTAAATCTTTCCTTGCCTTTGCATTATCTTTGGTTTTATTCTTAATATCCATTACTGTATTAAAAATATTCTCAAACACATTTTTTTCTACATGCATAACATCAAGGTTATGTCTGATAAGATTTGTGTGCCAATAAGGCAACTCCCAAAATATACTTCTTTTTACCCAATTATGTTCAACACCAAATCTAGGTAATTTTTGTTTAACATGTTGTGTACCAAATGTGATATCTGGAAGCATGCATACTCTATTTAATATTTCTTCACTAGATAATCAAGGAGGGGGTACATCTCTCTCAACTCGACCACGAGAAAAAGCATTCTGTTGTCTCCTGTATTGATGATCAAGAGGTAAAAATTGATGATGATAGTCAAAAAATGATGTCTTGCCACCATTTTTTAGGATGAATGCCTTAATGCGCTCCATACAATAAGGACATGATAGTCTCCCATGTGTGCTCCATCCGGATAACATGCCATATGCAGGGAAGTCACTAATTATCCATAGAAGTGCTGCTTTCATTTGAAAATTTTGCCTTCTACTCATATCATAAGTATTCACCCCCACTCTCCATAATTGCTTCAACTCCTCAATTAGAGGCCTTAGAAATACATCAATATTTTTGCCTGGACTCTTCGGACCTGGTATCACCATGTTTAAAAAAATATACCGTCACTTAAGACACATCCATGGAGGTAAATTATATACCGCAATCAAAACAGGCCAACATGAATAAGGTGTTGATGAATGTCCAAAAGGATTGAATCCATCGGTACACAATCCCAAATGCACATTTCTGGATCGGATGCAAAGTTAGTATGAATTCTATCAAAATGCTTCCATGCCTCACTATCACACGGGTGCGCCATAAATCCATCTGCACATCTATTTGAAGCATGCCAAGTCATATATTGTGCTATTTTTGATGACATAAATAACCTTTGAAGCTTATCAATTAATGGAAGATATCGTAGTACTTTAAAAGGAATATTCTTTGCCTTTACACCACAATTATTTCTTCTAGATTTCCATCGAGCATGACCATAAATACTGCATTCTGTCTTTGCCTCATCTTTTAAATAATATAACATACACATATTAGGACACACATCAATCTTTTGATAGCCAAGGCCAAGCTTCCCCCTCATTTTCTTTGTTTCATAGAAATTGTCTACTATATTCTCATCTTCTGGTAACAAACCCTTGATAATCGACAGGAGACGATCATAACAGTTTTCACTCATATTGAATTCAGACTTACAATTTAATAGTTGCGATACTGCAGATAATTTGGTATGCTTTCAACATCCCTTCCATAATGGCTCATCCGCTGCTCTGAGCAAAGAATAGAATTTCTCAGCATGTGGATTTGGGGGTTCAGGCACATCATAGCCTTCTTCATTGGTGATCTCCATATTTGGTTGGAATTCTTGAAATTCTAGACCGAACCCTTCTACTACCAACCTTCTGTATGGATTAATATCATATTCTGAAGATTCTCCGACATGACTATAAGTCTCACCGTGTGAAGTCCATACAGTATAGAGCTCATCAAAACCTTTATAGTAAAGGTGCAAAAGAACTTCATCTCTATCACAAAATTTTAAGTTACGACACTTTGAACATGGACATCTAATTTTATTTCCATCTACATGATTAGGTTGCGAAAATGCAAATTGAAGGAATCTTTCCACCCCTTCCTTAAATTCGTTAGTGATATATCCATTTCTCAACCGATTATACATCTAACTGCGATTTCCTGATATGTTGTATCTTTATACCTATATAAAATTAATATATAGTCATAAATCTTATCAATCTATTTATCAAAAGAAAAAAGAACATACACTTTTATAAAAAAAAAGGAACTTATATAATGAATAAGAAATAGAAGAGGAAAAGTATTGGCATTTGGGCAAGATGATCCTATAGTTACTTTAAGAGTGCAGCAACTCGTTCAAGCTACTTAGATTAGCAACCCTATCACTTATAATATAAGTAGTATAAGAACTAACAAAGCCATGGCATTTGGACGAGATGATCCTATAGTTACTTTAAGTTATTCAAATGAAAGTGTTAGGTAGATGACAATTTGTTACGCAATGGATAATCAAATAAACAATAATCAAGAAACATTAGATACTAAACATTCCCAAAGTTGAAGGTTACAAATAAGAATACACTAAATGCATTATTAAAACTATGCATCATTGGTAAAACTATGCATTAATCCTATAGTTACTTTCAGGTTTCCCACAAGATATATCTTACCATAACGAAAAACTTCAAAACTATGCATCATTGGCACAAGAAACTATGCATCATTGGTAAAACTATGCAAAGGATATATGGACACAAACTGAATCCCACAAGATATATCTTACCAGAACGAAGAACTTCAAAAAGAAATAAAATATAATATATACTCAAACTGTGACGGACAAAGTGCAACTCTAATTGGGACTATTTGTGGACATTGAATTTTTTTAAAAAAAAAAATGTAGGAAAGACCTTTTATTTACTATAAATATCATGAATAAGAGTGAAAACACAGGTTTTACAAATTGTATACTAATATCATTTAACTGATGAACAAACAGCATTCTATACAGGAAAGGGATTCAATATCCATGAATAGACAATCCAATCAGTAGACATTAACATTCCTATTACATATACTAAAACTCATTTATTCATCAAGGAGTATAACAAAAAATTACTTAAGTCTTCCACTTTCCTTCATATAACTATTCCTTAGTTTCACCTGTATGTCAGAGAAATCTATTTTTTTCTCATTCAAATGAAAGTGAAAGCCTCAAAAGTAATAGATCTGCAGCATTCACTACCAAACATAATTTTCCA
The DNA here is from genome assembly GCA_021397845.1 of Areca catechu. Lineage (NCBI taxonomy): Eukaryota > Viridiplantae > Streptophyta > Magnoliopsida > Arecales > Arecaceae > Areca > Areca catechu. The sequence continues at coordinate 55,605,071 of CM038049.1, forward strand.
CCACAGAATAAAATTGATTTAATATCATTTACTAATTGCCACCAACAATATCAAAAACATAATACTATGTAAACTGATCATATAGCAAATCTTATTCATGATTAAACTAGCAACAAACCTAAACTTGAGAAAACACCAAGGAGGGACTTTCTACTTAGCTTGCTCAACAGGAAGGAAAGCAGGCTAGACTCGAACCTGACCAGTATTGATCAAATAAGGACCTGTTCTACCTCCAAAGTCGAGAGCTATGCACATACAGAACTTGTTCTATTTAAGCATACATCTCACAAAAAATCAACAGAACTCTGTTAACACCAACGGACACAATCAAACCCAACAAAAATTAATTCATAGATTAGTTATGCTCTTAAAACACATCAGGATATAAAATCGGACGTCCAACATAACGATCCCGTCTCCCTCTGATCCCCATTGTTTTCCTTTGCTTTATCCATCCCAGGGAGTCTCAATCGGACTGTTTGCCTCTGATTTTTCCATCCCAAGGAGTCTCAATCGCGTGGGAGGCTTAGAGAGGACCAAGAGCCCCTTGCTCTGCTTCCCCACAGATCACCAAGAAAGAGAATGAAGCAAAACGAAAAGAAATAAAAAATATGAGGTAAGGATCTTACAGTATCTTTGATCTTTCTCTCAATCACCCCCTTTCCTCTATTTGTTCCTTCCCAAGGAGTCTCGATTGCGTGTGAGGCTTGGAGAGGTAAGACCAAACCTTGCACTACTTCCCACGGCTCTGCTTCCCCATAGTTCACCAAAAAATAGAATCAAACAAAATGAAAAGCAAAAAAAAAAAAAAAAAACTAGGACAGAATGATCTTACCGTGTCTTTGATCTTTCCTGTGATTTCTCCTAGTATTTTTTTCGCTATTTTCTTGGTCTCCGGAGTCCTGATCAATCCGTGGAGAAGAAGGTGAAGAGACGAGGGAGGTGAAGAGCCCTGTTTGGGTTTTTGGGTTTTAAGAGGAAAGGTGCGTTTGGGGTTTTGAGGTTTAAGAGGAAAGGATAGGAGACGGGAAGAAGCAGCGGCCCAAGTCCAAGTGTGAAGTTTTATATATGTACAAATTTGCAACCTTAGGTCTACCATTTTCCAATTCTATATGTTTACGAATAATGCAGCTAACCATGCCATGTACAAATTGGAAACCATTTTCTTCTTTTTCCTTTTTTTTTTAATTTTTTAAACAAGGTCTAGATGAAGGATGACCCGAACTCAGATAGATTGGATTATTTTGGAATTGATGATGTCGTGTCTGAAACTTGGCCTTAATTTGATATGAATTAGAACTGGTCAGGTGATACTTGTCATGTGAATGACTTTAATCTATCAATAAGGCCAATTTCCCCAAAGAGATTTTTCCTATCAGCCTCTTGTGTGCAAGTGGGATGCTGGGCCCAAACAAGTGAACCCAAGTGCCCAACCAAACGTAGAACCGGTCCATCCTTGAAGGCAAATCCAGTCTGTTAGGTCAAGTGTGGCTCTCAGATTAAGACTCAGCTCCCTAACAGATTTGACATGAAACTTATAAATTTCAACCAGTCCAATTGAATTTGATCCTATATTATATATATATAATCTTGGTCCCTTCAAGTCTCCTTTCAGATCATTATTAAGTTTTGAAGTCTAGGTCCAGATTTTTTAAGATACATATATATATAACTGGAGGCTTGTTTCACTACTCTAATTTGGGTGAGAATTTGAATGTGGTCAGCGACGACCCTGACAAGCTGGCATTTGATGGTTACCTTCTACACGCTCCATGTTGCACAGCGCCTACACTTCTTTGAGCCTAATTTCATCGATGGAAGGACGGTGGTCCTCTTTGGCTTACTTAATGGCACCTCCATTGGCTTTCTCAACCTTAGCCTTGGCTTCAACTCTATTGGATTATATCAGGCAAGTGCTCCTGCAACTACTTTAACTTCACACCCCATGCTATCATCATCTTATAACTCTTGTCAAATGATAATGGTTGTTTCATTTCGAAATATTTCAATTTCCCTCCTATATATATATATTCTAAAAAATCCATGCAATATTATTTAATCAATATCATCTGTTGATATACTTGCAGATGACTAAACTTGCCATCGTACCATTCACAGTGTTGTTGGAGACTGTCTTCCTAAACAAAAAACTCAGGTCGTGCAAAGCACCAGTGGATATTACTCCATTTTTCATTTGTCAAAAATAAGGAAAAGGATGTATGCGATGTATCCCTACCTGAAGCGTATTTGGAAAGGGCTTCATATTTATCCCAAAAAGAGAAAAAGAAAATAGAGGGGGGGACTTCAGGTCCAAACCTGATGCAATTGGTCAATAAATAAGAGCATATGATATGCTATGTACTAGTTTGACGGAGCTCATCTATGCAAGATAAGTTATTTGCGAGTTGCTCATCTCTGCTCGTTCATTAGAAGGGTGGAGAGGTGGTGTGGAGTGAAGGGAGAGGTGGAATGGTTTGTTTTTAGTTAGAGAGAGAGTGGTGTTTTGATAAGATTTGAACGAGTTAGAGAGAGAGAGGGATGAAGGAATTTTTTTTGGTTTAATTAATAGTATTAAAAATTAGTACATAATATTAATTTTACCTATGACTTTTATTTTTATGCCAGTGAGAGAATCTGTAAATGACATTTGCTTGGTACAAGATTTTAAAATCACTAAGGGATTTCTAAGAAAAAATCCCTCTCTGATATCATTTTTTTTGTTTTTAAAAATATCTTACCAACACCAAGGGATTTATCCCTTAGTAAATCTCCAAGGGACCGAACTTCCCTTATAAATCCCTTGCTAAAAATTGTTTAAATAATCACTCACTGATCCCTTGCAGATTACCAAGGGATTTCCAAGGAATTTATCGAGGGAAATATATCCCTGGCAAATCCCTTAGAAATTCCTTATTGAAACTAAATTTTGAATGCAATTTAAAATCCCTTGAAAATCCCTTTCTAATCCCTTGGTAATTTTCTGAGGGACATATCCCTTGGTGATGTCCCTTGGTGAAAGGCTGATTTCTGGTAGTGTAGTGATTGGTCAAGTAACTGGCGAGTATGAAACAATTGGCGAGTATGAAACTTGGGACTCTACTATAATCAAGTATCTTGATAAGTTATAGGTTATCATATCAACCTTCGAGTATTTTAGTATTTCTCACATTTTAGGATAAAAAAATGCTCAGGCTGATCCACTTCTTGACTTGCAACTTTGGTCGATAATTTTCTCGGATGAACTAATATCGAATATCTTGACGCTCCCAGTATCAATGATATTGAAGAAGTTCAATAAGTTAATCATGAGATCCATTGGTCAAATACCCAACAAAAAAAGCCTTATCAAATGACCCCTATGAGGCAAAATGACTAAAGGTGGATGGCTTCTCAATATGTACTACTGGACAGACAACTCTACAAGAGGTCTTTCTCTCTATCTATATTAATTAAAGTGCTTAAGGTCTACTAAGCTGACTATGAATTTTGAGAAATTCATGAAGGAATATATGGAATCACTTGGGGATAGGTCCTCAGTTTATAAAACCTTGAAACAAGAATATTATTGGCTCATAATGCGACAAGATGCTATGGATCTTGTTCAGAAATATGATCAATGCCAATGACATGTAAATATTTAACGACAACTAGCTAGTCAACTAACTCAGCTTTCATCTCCATGGTCCTTTGCTTAATGAGTCATGGACATACTCAATCCATTTTTCTAACTACAGGATAGAGGATGTTTATTATTGTTTCTATCGACTACTTTACCAAATGGGTAGAAGCAGAGTCCTTGGATCAAATCACTAAGATCAAAGTAAAAAACTTTATTTGGAAATCAATAATTAATCGATTTGGATTACCATATGTCATCATAACCGACGATGGACGATAATTTGATAATCAAGCATTCAGTGAATTATGTACTAAACTCTATATTTTATATTGATTTACATCAGTCAGACATCCATAATCAAATGTAGAGGCAAAAGTCACAAATAGAACAATTCTGTAATGTCTCAAAACCAAGCTGGATGAAACCAAAAGCAGGTGGACAGAAGAGCAACATGGAGTGTTGTGGGCATAGCAAATAACTCCTCTAGTGATGATAAACGAATCTTCATTCAATTTAGCTTTGGGCACTAAAGTGGTAATTCTGGTCGAGATTGGATTACCAACTATGAGAATGAAGCATTATGAGGAGCCAAGCAACTCCAACTAATTAAGAGCCAATTTAAACATGTTGGAAGAAAGTCAAAATCAAGCCCACCTAAGAAAGATAATGTATTGATAAAAAATTGCTCAGTATTACAATAATCGAGTGAAGTCAAAGACCATCTCCGTAGGAGATCTTGTGCTATAGCAAATAGAGGTCTTAAGACTGACTCATCTAGAAAATTATTTTCAAATTGGGAAGGATCTTACCGGGTAAAAGAAGCCCTTCAACAAGGAGCCTACAAGATCGAGAATCTCAATAGAATACTGATCCTGTAAACTTGGAATGCCAAAAATCTATGAATATATTTTCAATGATGTACAAATATTAGTTCAATAATGCGACAAGACATTTTGGTTATTATACTTGCAAAAACTGCATCATGAGTCGATTAACACCTAACTGATGAAGAAAATCACCATGATGGTTGATTGACATTCGACCATTCAAGAGAGCCCACCGAAGTCCAAAGTATCTATTGAAACCCAAAAAAAGTCTGCTAAAATCCAAAGAGTCCACGAAACTCAAAGGATCCACCAAAATTCAATTGCCATAAAAAGGGTTCACTGAAATTCAATTGCCTTAAAAAGGTTCACTAAAGCCTAGCAAACCGATAGATTAACACCTGACCAACTATCAAAATGGTCAATTGAAACCTGGATGATAAAGGTGATTGACTAACACCCGATCATCTAGAAAAGATAAATAGCAAACTACTTGATTGACACCTGGCTACAAAAAAAAATCAAGATAATAGTCCAAGGAAAATATACCATATGATCAAAGGCACGAATATTATTATGATCCGAGATAGATAGATACAGTGGCTACAGTGGCCGACTAATACTCGGCCAAAAGAAGGAAGAAATGATTAATTGATCATCTAAGATAAATAGCCAAGCAGTCAATAAACACTCGGCCAAAAAAAGATTAAAGAGATTAAGTGACACTCAATCATAAAAAAAGAAAAAAAGAAAAAATAATAGCTAAGTTAATTCATTAATACTTGACTAAGCTGTAGCAATGATCGAATGACATATGGCCATAGAGAGCTCAAGATGATTGATTAATATTCAGTCATCAGAAATAAAGTTAGCCGATCAAGAATGATAACTACCGATAAATAGCTGGTTATCGACAACCATGGTGGTTGACTGATACTCAATCATCCAAAGAAAAGCACTGACATGATCTAGCAATGGCAAATTATCTGTAATTGATTAGAAAAATATTAAATCCTGTTGGTGGTGGTTCAGTTCCTATATTCAGGAGATAATGTTCGATTGCGATGATGAACTACTTAATTGATTAAAAGACTTGGTAAATGTTGCAGTTAGAGGACTGCTTATCTGACTAAGTCTAAAAAGATATATTATCTGATTAATACTATTTCTTTGACTAAGATACTTAGCAAATATCATAGTTGATACTTAGCAAATATTATAGTCAAAAGAGAATGAAGATAAAGGAGGAAGACAATAAATAGAAAAGCTACTCTGTCGGAAAAGAACCTTAGAAAGAGCTCTAAAAAAATGAGAATGGCAATGGAAATGAAGGAGGATGGACCAACCTTGGGGAAACACTGAGATTTCCTGAGAGCAGGGGACCGGAAGCTTGAAAGGGAAGGAATCTGCTTTCTCTATTTTCTCTCTACTCAGCAAAGAAGCTGGGATTCGTGCAACCATAGCAAGGAAGGGATATTTATACTTGACTTGGACAGTTGGGATCAAAGCCCTAATTTGGTTGAAATCATTGGATCTCGACATGCGGCTTAGTCTATGCCAAACACTATCATGCCATTTCAAAATTAAAACTGATTGATTAATTCTCATTACCGGGTCGATGCAAATCATTTATGAGCCATAGCTATTAAGCCACGTGGCAAAGCTTGGTTGATTGAGAAAAATTGGTTGGATTGTTAGCCGTTTAGGAAATTAATGTGCTGTCTTGTCGAGCATGATATCAATGATTTTCCTTTTTGCTATGATCAAGGTGATAAAATGACTAGTAATAATTTTCAAGAAAATAATGAATGCCAAATAGATGGAGAAGATTCTACTCAATTATTGAGGCCGAATACTCCCTCCCCGTAGAATGACAAAAGTTGAAAAAATTGGTCGTCAATGTTCTAGACTCGAGAGTAGGGGATAATTATTATGACAACTACTGGGATACTCAGCTATAAAAAATATCCGGATTAATGACTAAGTTGAAGACTATAGGTTACCAGTAAAACCAAGCAACTATGATGATTTAGAACTGAGTAACTACCAATAATTATAAGCCAAATAGGCATGACATCCCTTGATGTACAATGATCGAGCAATAAGTCAGACCCAACTAACTACCAAGATAGAATTATATCTAGTAGTTTAAAGCACAGGGATTCCAAGTGCTAAAGCTTCTACTATCGATGACGAACAAGACACAAATGAGGGCTTAACTATCCATTCATGCTATAAGTCCAAGAAGTCCGAGCAAGAGACATAGATAGATAGAAATAGTTATCATAACAAGAAGTTGTTATCTCAATCAAAAGAAATTGCTCTAACTGGAAAAAGTTATTTTTAACTAGAATAAAAACTGATTGCTCTCGATAAAAAGAAGTTATTGGAATCGAAGGAGGTTATCTCCAACTGAAAAGTGGTTGCATCCGAATATTATAAATAGGTGAGAGGACCTTCCAAAAATTTCTTTATATTTACCGGATGCTCATACTTATCATAAGCTCTTTTTAGCTTCATGCTGCCTGAATACTCGACTGCCTTGAAAAATAGAGGGTTTTCCCGGGAAGAACTACCGATTAAAAATATTTATATATAAAAAGTGCCCGGCGTGGTCCAGAAAAAACAGAATCACATCTGGCCAGAGACTCTTACAGAGACCAGCGAGTGCTACTATGAGGCCGGACCGGGAATTTGGCCACAACAATACCATATCCAAAATAAATGTGAATCTTTCACTTGTGGGTTTGAAGCAACTGCCGGCCACCCAAGCATTCAACCATTCACTACTTAACATGTCTTCTCCTTTTATCAAAAAAACAGAACCTTCAGTCCCTTGCTCGACTCTCGGCGGAAAAACCAAGCGGTAAGCATCCGAAAACACCCTCGCCATGTTACCCTGCTTAACATTCCTTGAGACGTAGGAGCCCGACAACTCGCTAAGTAACAGATGGCAACAAACATTGGCTAAAAACCGTCTTCGGCCGCCTTTCGCTTTCAACAAAGCCATGGCTTGTTGTCCATTTCTGTCTCTCTTCTTCAAATCATCTCTCTCTATATAAGACAAAGTTCCATGAACACAGCCACACCACTCCCTAATCACCCACATCCATCCCAATGGCGATCATAGGCCTCCTAACCCTTCTCCACCTCCTCATCTTCTTCATTCTTTTAAGCCCTAATTCTGTAACTGCTGGCAACAATAATGTCAGAGTCAGCACCGTCGGCGCCGAGGCATCTGAACTACAAACCTATGTAGTCCACGTGCAGCCGCCATCGTCGACTGTGTTCGCCACGTCCACCGACCGGGAGACGTGGTACAAGTCCTTTCTCCCGGGGAGTACCCCTGCTAGAATGGTCCACATGTACACCAATGTCGCCAGTGGCTTCGCCGCAAGGCTCACCGAGCAGGAATTCGTGGAAATTAAGAAGAAGCCCGGATTCGTCCACGCCTCTCCTGACCGCCTCTGTTCCCTTAAGACTACACACACGCCGGAATTCTTAGGCTTGCAGCTCAACAACGGGGTCTGGAATGAGTCCAACTATGGCAAAGGGGTGATAGTCGGATTGCTCGACACCGGGATCTTCCCCGACCACCCTTCTTTTAGTGGTGATGGGATGCCACCTCCCCCTGCCAAATGGAAGGGGCGGTGTGACTTCAATGCCAGCCTTTGCAACAACAAGATTATCGGTGCAAGGACATTCATCAGCGGCGCGATGGCCATGAAAGGAAGAGGTGTCGCAGCGACACCTCCAGTTGACGACGTGGGTCATGGAACCCACACTGCGAGCACAGCGGCGGGAGCACTAGTGGCGGGTGCTAATGTTCTAGGGAATGCTAAGGGCACCGCCTCCGGGATGGCTCCTCTTGCCCACCTCGCCATCTACAAGGTGTGCACTGACGAAGGCTGTGCTTACTCCGACATATTGGCTGCAATGGACGCGGCAGTCGCTGATGGGGTCGACGTTCTCTCTCTCTCCATCGTAGCAGAGTCCATTCCATTTTACCAAGATGGAATTGCCATCGGTGCTTTTGGGGCCATCAACAGTGGAGTTTTCGTGAGCTGTTCCGCAGGTAACTCCGGCCCGAATGCGAGCACTCTCTCAAATGAGGCCCCGTGGATCCTCACGGTGGCCGCAAGCACCATGGACAGGAACATTAGGGTGACGGCGAGCCTCGGCAATGGCCTAGAATTCAACGGTGAGTCGGTCTACCAGCCACAGATGTCCACCCCCATTTTCCACCCTCTAGTTTATGCCGGTGCAGGCCCAAAGCCTGATGCCATCTTCTGTGGCAACGGCTCCTTGGATGGCCTGGACGTAAAGGGCAAGATAGTGCTTTGCCAGCGCGGTGGTGGGATCGCCAGGATCGACAAGGGCGTAACCGTGCAGGGTGCCGGCGGTATTGGGTTGATTCTAGCAAACGGACCTCTCGATGGATACAGTACCATTGCCGATCCTCACATCCTCCCGGCGTCCCACGTCGGTTACTCTGATGGAGTGAAGATCAAATCCTACATCGGCACTTCGTCGAACCCGACTGCGTCGTTCATTTTCCAAGGCACCATTCTCGGGACATCGCCGGCTCCGGCGATCGCATCATTCTCGTCCAGAGGACCGAGTTTGGCCAGCCCAGGTATTCTGAAGCCGGACATCACGGGTCCAGGTGTGAGTGTTCTAGCTGCATGGCCTTTCAAGGTTGGGCCGCCGACGGTGAATAGCACCGGTCCGACCTTCAACATAATATCAGGCACCTCCATGTCCGCTCCTCATCTCAGTGGCATCGCGGCGCTGCTCAAGGCCGCACATCCAGATTGGTCCCCAGCAGCAATCAAATCGGCGATCATGACGACGGCCGACATACTGGATCATAGTGGGAAGCCGATCGTAAACGAGCAAGACCTCCCAGCTGACCTCTTGGCTATGGGTGCCGGTCATGTTAACCCTGGTAAGGCTAATGACCCGGGGCTAGTCTATGACCTTAGTGCCGATGACTACATTCCGTACCTCTGTGGCTTGGGCTATAATAGCTCTCAAGTGACAGCAATTGTTCGCCGGCCGGTCAATTGTTCTGTGATCGATAAAATCACTGAAGCAGAGCTCAATTACCCTTCGATCTCGGTGTCTCTTGGTGCTGCTACGACGTCGATCACCGTGGAAAGGACTGTGAAGAATGTCGGGGAGGCGATGTCGGAATACTCGGCAGAGGTTGATACTCCTTATGGAGTGCAAGTGAGTGTCAGTCCGGTGAAGCTCCAGTTCTCGGTGGTGAACCAGGAGATGAAATTTTATGTGACCTTCTCAGCGAGCAGCAGCAGTGGCGGTGTGAGGTTTTCACAGGGCTACCTGAATTGGGTCTCGGAGAAGCGGATGGTGAGGAGTCCGATCTCCGTCACCTTCAGTAACTAGGGAACGCAGGCCACCGGGAAATTCCAACGAAGCCATAGCTCCAGCGTTGGTGTTTGCCTATTTGGTGACGTTGGTGTTTGTCGGTTTTGTTTTACATTCTCATGCGGCTACTCACTGGTTTCCATGGACGACAATTATACGAACGAAGAGGTGCGAGTCAAGTAACAGACTTGTTTGCTAGTTTGGGATTTTGGCCTGTTTTACCACAGCATTTGCGCCTAGATTCGAACAAATTCGCACATTTTGCTCTGTTAGGGACGCATATCGGACAATTAGGACGCAGCCTTGGGCCACTATTGGACCTAGTTTTTCCTATATTTAGCTTTCCAAGACCAATTGACAAATTGGGTGAGGATTGGTTATACCACATCGGAGATCACCCAACAAAGGGTTTAAAAAGGGAGCATGGTGTGCGTGATATTGCACAGTGCAGCATTGCAACCATGAATAGCCACCATCAATAGAGGGACATCAATCTCATAGGGAGTTTACGAGCGTAGGCCGAACCATACACGGCATGCATTGTTTGATAGCCCTCCATCCTTTGATGGCAGTCATTTATAGCTCTAATGATATGCTATCAAGCTCTAGTAAAGGTGGAAGCCCTATTGCAAGTGCCGCTAATAAATAACAGGTGCTGCAAGTTGAGCTATAGGCATGTGCCCACAATCGCAGCAAAGACAAGTTGTCTTTGGTAGACATGTTGGTTTCTAAAAGCCTAATTAAGATTTTAAATTTCGTGAGATGGGACTATTTTGATTTTTTCATAGAATAGGACGCGACACCATCATTTCTTGTCTCAATACTTAGAATAGAAGATGTTCCAAGATATTCCAATTAAGATACTGGAATGCTAGTATGATGGTCTTGTCCTCACACATGGAATGTACTCTCTATATCCTACTATCTTGCAAGACTTCTTGCTGGGATCTGAATCATTGGGCTAAATACTACTTATGCAATATTCCTAATGATAGGATGATTGTGTGATGTAGTCTTCGTTTAGAAGTAGTTATTGATCAAGTGGCCATGGTGAGAAAAAAGTCGTTTGTTTTGGTGATGGGTAAGTGGCTGCGATCCGTGATGGATTTGCCATAGATATCGGGAAGAGAGGGCTCATGCAAAATAGGGGAGGCTTTGGTGATAGTAATTATTGGCGCTGAGCTCCACGGACTGGATGGAACGCTTGAATCACCGGTTCACCATCTTGGATTCCTGTAAAACATACCATAGACTGGAATTTCTCCTATGGGGACACTCCGATGCCTAAGTTAGTAGAGTTTGGACAATAGAATTGAGAATTCAAAAAGAGTGTAGATAGAAAAGGAATGAATCAAATTAACTTGGCTTAGGATAACCTTAGACTTGCTTACCTCAGAGATCCCCTTTTACCTCTTTTTATAGATATTTATCTTAACTGAAAGGGATTAGGATAAGCTTTCTTGTAACTGATTGCTGTTAGAAAAGTTAATTAAGATAATCTTTTCTCAGCTATTTGTAGTTATTGTCGGCCCTTAGTAGTTATTTATCTTGGTCTTGATATAATGGTCATCAGTTATACAGTTCGTTAGTTATAACAACCAGGTTTATTCTTGATTGGCCTCAAGTTGGTGGGCTTTAAGCTATGGGCCTTAAGCTAAGGTGGACTGGTCGATTGTAGGTCGGTCCAATTATCCCGGTACGTGTTGATAGCCGACCACAGGTCATATTGCCATCGGTGGAATGTTTGTGAAGATATATTTTCATGTTAAGTTGGTCTTCAAACTGCAGGGTCGACTGGTTCAGATGGACAGATCAATCCTTTGATCTGGTTTATCAAAACACTTGCCCCAACTTCCAATTTCAAGGCAAATTACTTTGAAAGACGAGAGTACTAATTTTTTATCTTTTTCCGGGAAAGGAGAAGATCACTAATGATAGCAAATCTCGAACTTGGTTGGCAGCATTAACTGTTTTCCATTTTGAGTGTTGTGCTTTAGACAGATATCGGGCTCCCATTGGCATCGAAAAAGTTGGCACAGATTCAAGGATCATTTCGGCGCTCAGGTCGACTCTTCATCTTCGACCCGGATTATGAAGCGTGGTGCTATCATAGATGTCTGGTATTGTATGAAGGCTTCATCTTGGCCATTAGCTAGACTCTTCGGATCAAGGCTAACTCTCGTGGACCAAGGTTGACAGGCTGGCTTTTCTTTCATCGAATGAGCTTTTGTCTCTTAGGAGTTCATACCCACGATTGGCACTGGTGCACATGGCACGATCGGAAGTGCTTCACATTGCTCGAGGGAGAGATCGGGACCGTTGTCGTTGTTTATATAAAGGGTTTCCCCCTTTTAGAATGGATATTCTTGCTCTCAGTTCTTTGGGGAAGTCTTCGTTCCTTCTTTAACCATGAGTATGTCTTCTTCCAAGTTTTTCCATCCTTCTTAGGTTAGAGATATCATTATTTCTTATCAATGGTTAGGTCTTTAAGCATTCCCATCGCCGGCGGGCTTCTGACTGGTAGGGGAGAGGGTGACCCCTCTGGCACTGTAGGTCCTCCTAGGATAAGGGATCTCGAACTAAGGCCTAACTCAATTGGGAGTATTCTTTCTTTTTCTAGGTTAGCCTCCTTGCTGGATTATTACAAAATCCTAGAGATTCTTCCTTTATTGATCCTTCATTCCGAGGAAAGGGTAAATCGATCTCCTCCTGGTACCATATCGGGATATGAAGACCACCTAAAGGCTGGTCTTCAGTTCCTTTTGCATCCTTTTTTTGTCAAGATTTTCAACTTGTACCATATAGTCCCGGCATAACTGACTCCGAATAGCATCCGGGTCATCTGTGACTTCTTGGTCCTTTGCCATTAGTTAAACATAGTGCCAAGGACTTCTCTATTTACTTCTTTCTTCGTACTGAAGAAGGATTTTCACGGCCAGGAATAGCGGGTTATCGACCCTCGCCTTGGTCGAAGATTTATCACAGGGCTGCCATATGCTATCCATGGATGGAAGTAGTGCTTCTTCTTTTTGTTCTCTGCCCATCATTGGGGCTTTAACACTGAGTGGAGAGAACCTTGTCTGATTGCAAATGATGGGAAGAAGATTCTGATAGCTGACCAGGAGGACTTCGATAAGCTCTCTAAACTCGAAGTTCCTCCAATAAAGGAGCTATTGAGCAAGCATAACTTATATCTCACTTAGATCAGTACATCTTCATCTTTAGGTACATTTCGTAAGATATAGCTTCTGTTTTATCCTTTCTTTTCATTATTTATCGACTGACCACCTTCGTCTTTTCATTTTCATAGGCAAAAAGATGAAGCCGGGCTTTGGAAAACTCCATCAAGCTGTCCGTAAGAGGTTTGCACCAGCCCCTCTAGCGGAGTCGGAGGGTACGAAGAAAGCCCAGGTTGATGAAGCTCCGGTCACCCCAGCCACGAGAAATACTCCTGTAATATCGAGGATGATGTCCGACGAAGAGATGTCCCTCTAATTGAACTCCACCCTAAAGTTGCTCCACTGACTCAAACTTTGGGATAGCTGACATCAACTTCAGCCGTTGGCGTTTCCTCTCCTCAGCCCCCTCACCAAGATAAGGGCAAAGTTCCCCAAGCAGAAGGGGGGTCAGAGAGAGGCTGCCCCCTTGAAGGGAAATATGAGATAGATTTTACGGTCTATTCTAACAGAAGGGGATTAGAAAACCCCGACCTGTCCAAGAAGCTAATCAAGGTCACAATCCTCCCAAAGGACTGAGAGGTCACCAAAAGTCATCGACTAGATGCGATCATCGACTCACTGTACCTTAACTTCTTGAAGGTAAGAGATCCTCCTTTCCTTTCTTCCTTCTTGAAACTATGAAGAATATAACTAACCTTTTTATTATATGCTGTAGCTTATTCATGAAGTGACCCTGATAGAGGAAGGCATATCAGGGTTCGCAGAGCTCAGCAAAGGTCTTCGTCACGAGCTCGAAGCAACGAAAGTCAAAAAAGAGGTAGCCGAAGAATTAAAATCGACCATGGAGGAAAAGCTGAATCAGATCACCGCCATTGTTCAATCTCTGGAGGCTGACTTGAAGAAGGCCAAAGCCAAAATAGGAGGCGAAACTGAGGAAAAAGAAGAAGAAGATCCATTCATTGGAATAGACAGCCAAGGATAACCAGAAAAAAGTCGAAGAGGCTTTACAGAAGGTTGAACAAGCTACCAAGGAGGTGGAATCTGTGAAGGAGCTGGTCATCTGGGTTGTTGAGGACTACAAGAAGTATTCAGACTTTAAGGATGAAATGATTGAGGCCGGGGTAGTCAGCTATAGATTGTGTTTCTTTGATTGCCTCGAAAAGGTCCTTAAGATTTATCCTGGCCTCGACGTCTCGCAGATACACCTAGATGATGCTGAAGAGCCCGTGGCACAAGCTCAAGCTAACGAGGTCATAGAGCAGCCCAATGAGACCCCCATCATGGCCGACTCGATCTTGCTCCAGCTATAGATATCCGATCTTCTTGTATTTTTCTTTTCTTTTTTGTAAAAAGGCAATAATGTAAAGACCTTTTTGATAATGAATGAAACATCTTTTCTTTCTTCCACCTGTGTCCCTTGAAGATTTTTTAAGTATGGAGTCATCGGATAGTCCTGTAATAACAAACTTTGATTTCATTTAAAGATTTTCCAAGTACGTAGTCTTCGGTATGATAGCTTAGCAACATAAGGGTGCCTTCTTCCACAAAGGGATACGACTTCGGCATAATAGTTTTGTAACATATGGTTCATCCCTTCATTGAGCATGGCCATAACCTTTCCTTTGTCAGTATTGGACTACCTCCTCTTTCATCATATATGAGTCAATCCTTTATGCCAATTTGTATTCTTGTCGATCATGCTGATTGAGTAGGCTGATTAGGCCCACTCTTGCATTTACCAATCTTGCCGGTAGGCAGGTGAGGCACATTTGTGCATCTACTGGTTTTACCGATATGGCAGGCTAGTTAGGCCCACGTTCGCACTTGTCGAACATACTGATAGGGTAGGCTGGTTAGGCCCACTCTTGTGCTTGTCGAATATACCGATGGGGTAGGCTAGTCAGGCCTACTCTGTTTGAGCACTTTGGTGAAAATATTAGAAGGAAAACTTTATTGATAATATTTATGAAGATTCTCTACATTCCAAGGTCGAGACATTTGGTAATCATCCAAATTTTCAAGTCAGTAGGTTCCAAAGCATATGACCTCAATAATTTGATAATATCCTTCATAATTAGGGGAAAGTTTTCCTTATTCTATCGACCTGGATACTTCAAATCTTTGCAACACTAAGTCTTCGAGTCGAAAGGTTCATGCCTTAACCTGGGAGTTATAGTATTTGGCAATCTTTTGTTGATACATAGCCATCTTCATTTAAGCTTGAAGTTTGGTGCTTTGAAGTAGATCTAGGTCGGCTCTATAGCATTCTGAATTTTTAGGCTCTCAGTAGGTTCCAAAGCATATGACCTCAATAATTTGATAATATCCTTCATAATTAGGGGAGAGTTTTCCTTATTCTATCGACCTGGATACTTCAAATCTTTGCAACACTAAGTCTTCGAGTCGAAAGGTTCATGCCTTAACCTGGGAGTTATAGTATTTGGCAATCTTTTGTTGATACATAGCCATCTTCATTTAAGCTTGAAGTTTGGTGCTTTGAAGTAGATCTAGGTCGGCTCTATAGCATTCTGAATTTTTAGGCTCTATGAAGTGATCAATCCTTAAAGATTGCAATATGACTTCTACTGAAAGGACTGCCTCACTGTCATATGTTAGATTGAATGGGGATTTTTCCATGGCCATTCTGGGGGTCATCCGATATGTCCAAAGGATTGAGTTCAGCTCTTCGACCCAGAGCCCCTTGGCATCACTCAATTTAGTCTTTAGACTATGAAGAATTGTTCGATTGGTTACTTCAGCTTCTCCATTGGATTGAGGATGCCCGATAAAAGTCAACTTATGAAGGATGTGATACTGATCATAGAAATCTTTAAATTTCTGGTTATCAAATTGCCTTCCGTTATCGATAATGAGGGCACGAGGGATTTTGAATCGAAATATTATGAAATTCCTGACAAAGTTCTTGACCTTTTCTACTGTTATATGGGCCAAGGGTTCAGTCTCGATCCATTTGGTGAAGTAATCAATGACCACTATGAGAATTTTCATTGATCGAAAGCTGGAGGGAACGGGCCAAGAATGTCCATTCCCCACTAAGCAAATGAACATGGAGCTGTCAATTGAGTCAGCTGACTTGTAGGGTGTCTTTGGATGTTAGAGTATCTCTGGCACTAGTCACATCTTGTAACATAGTTAGCTATGTCTTTCGGATGGTTGGCTAATAATAACCTTGGTGGATAATTTTGTAAGCTAGAGATCTATCCTTCAGATGATCTCCATATATACCTTCATGTACTTCTCTTAAGGTGTAGTCAGCATCTGACGGCCCTAAGCACTTCAACAGGGACTGTGTGAAGGATCTCTTATAGAGAACTTTGTCCAAGATAATATACTAAGAAGCCATCCAGTGTATTTGCTTGGCTTCAACCTTGTCCCTTAGCAATACCCCTTCATTCAGGTATTTGAAGATAGGATCCATCCAGTAGGGTTCGTGCTCAATTTGATGCACTTGAGGCTTTCTCTGATATGTTGGGGTCTTCCAGGTATTCTATGAATGTCCGACCAAAGGAGTTGGAAGCAGTGGTGGCCAGTCAGGAGAGGGCATCGGCCCGAGAGTTCTTTGTCCGTGAAACATGTGATATCTCAAAGAATTCCAACTGGGTTATCAGATCTCGTACCTTTTTTAAGTACTTGATCATAATGGTGTCTCGGGCTTCAAACTCGCCTTTTACTTGATTCACCATCAACTGAGAATCAAAGAAGATCTTGATCTTTTGAATTCCCAATTCTTTGATAATTTTGAGGCATCCTAGGAGAGCTTCATATTCTGCTTGGTTGTTCAAAGCTTGGAAAGAGAAATGGAGGGCATACTCCATAGTTTATCCTTTAAGGTCGGTAAGTATATGTTTGGCTCCACAAGTAGTGGAACTAGATGCTCCATCCACATGGAGTACCCAAGTGGATTTCAAATCTCCTTCGGCTGTCTCTCCTTTGTCAGCCATCCAATGATCGTCTTCATGGTTCCAGGTGCACTCAACAATGAAGTTAGCTAATACCTGGGCTTTCATGGCCGATCTTGATTGAAATGTAATATCGAATTTGTCTAGTTTGATGTCCCACTTAGCTATCCTTCCTGAGATATTGGGGCATCGGAGGATGGCCTTCAATGGTTGATCCGTCAAGACCATGATCGAATGGGACTGAAAGTAAGGTCGCAAGCATTTTGCTGCTATGATCAATGAATATATGAACTTTTACACTTTTGGATACTTTACTTCAGCCTCATGTAGCACTTTGCTAGTTTAGTAGATCGACTTTTGTATGTTGTCAGCTTCCTTTCTGAAAAGTATGGGCTAATAGCTTTGTCCAAAGCAGAGAGGTATAGGTAGAGAGTTTTGCCTTCTTGAGGTTTTGAGAGCAGATGAGGACTTCTCAAGTATTTTTTTAATTCCTCGAAGATGAGTTGGCAGTCATCTAACAACTCGAAGCCTCTTGTTTGGTATAGAGCTTTGAAGAAAGGAAGACATCTCTTGGCTGATCGAGAAATGAATCAGCTTAACGAGGAAATTCTCTCAGTCAACTATTGTACCTCTTTTTTATTAAATGGATGCTTCATATCGAGGATCGCTTGGATTTTTTCTGGATTGGCTTCTACTCCTCATTTGGTGATGAGGAATCTCAGAAACTTTCTTGATGTCACTTCAAAGGTACACTTGGTCGGGTTCAGCTTCATCCGATAATGTTGCAGAGCATCAAAGGATTCTTCCAAATCTTTGATGTGATCGATCTTTTGAAGGCTCTTCATGATCATGTCGTTGACGTAGGCCTCCATATTTCTCCCAAGTTGCTTTTTGAATACCTTATTGATCAGCCTTTGGAATGTCACTCCAGCATTCTTCAGGTCAAACGATATCACCTTGTAGCAATATAACCCTTTCTCGGTTATGAATGCTATTTTCTCTTCATCCTCAGGATCCATTCTGTTGCCGACCTTACCGCTATGGCTTGCAACTATGAGTTGGCACCGGACTGCGGTTACCTTTGTTGCAGAATCCCAACATTTCGGACCTGCAAAATGAGGTCAGAGACTCGAGCCGGGGATCTCGGCGGGGGTACTCCGACGGTCAAGTTAGAGAGCGGTAAAGTAGAACAGATCCGCTAAGATGGATTCTCGTCGGGCCTCCGTGCTTCGAGGAATCTTTAACGAGTGAAAATGAGCGAGAACAAGAGAGGTCGGCACTCCTATCCCTGAGACTGGGTTCGCTGAGCTCGCTCCTACGAGTCCTTCTAGAATCTTTCTCTCAGAATCGTCCCTCGTCTCTTCCGGGTGCTTGCCCTCTTAATGGCTTACCTCCCTTCTTGCCCCTGGTGCCCCTTTGAGATCGTTGGATGCTTCGGTGCCTCGATTCTCCCCCTAGGGAGGCCTTAGAAGTCAATGGTGCTTACTGGCTATCTTCCTGAGGTCCTCTCCCCTTACGGTTGGGAGTTAAGTGGTGAGCCCAACTCATTTGTCATGCTATCACGAAAGGAGGAGCCGGGCGGGACCTCGATCCACGCGTATGCGTACCTAGGTTCAAGGCATTGACCATGGCCCTCCCCTTTGGGGAACTCTTGATCATGGCCCGTCGGGTCTGGCTCCTTAAGCGAGGTGTTCCTTCTAAATTGGTGCAAACGAAGTTCCGCGTATCGTTATAGGCCTGGGGACGCCGTACTGGATGCGTCGCCTGTACGCGCTGTCCTCGGCAGTGTCCTCGGGGCTTGCACCCTCAGTCCTTCTATGCTTCGCAGAGGGGCCAGGTTTGACTCTGGCCGAGATGGACCCATCTGGGGGTGCCACCTAGCTGAGGAGTAGAGGTAGGCCCACTTCGACCGAGTTGGACCCCTCCTGGGTCGACACTTGGCGAAAGGGAAAAGGCAAGCTCGACTTCGGTCGAGGTGGACCCATCAAGGGGCACCACCTGGCGAAGGAGCAGAGGTGCCAGGCTCGACTTCGACCGAGGTGGACCCATCTAGGGGTGCCACCTGGCGAAGGAGCAGAGGTAGGCCCACTTCGGCCGAGGTGGACCCATCAAGGGTCGACACTTGGCGAAGGGGCAGAGGCAAACTCGACTTCGACCGAGATGGACCCATCAAGGGGTGCCGCCTGGCAAAGGAGCGGAGGTGTCTGGATCGACTCCGACCAAGGTGGACCCATCTGGGAGTGCCACCTAGTGGAGGAGCAGAGGCAGGCCCACTTCGATCGAGGTGGATCCCTTTTGGGTCGACACCTGGCGAAGTGGTAGAGGTAAGCTCGACTTTGACCGAGGTGGACCCATCAAGGGGCGCCACCTGGCAAAGGAGCAGAGGTGCCAGGCTCGACTCCGGTCGAGGTGGACCCATCTAGGGGTGCCACATGGTGGAGGAGTAAAGGCAGGCCCACTTCGGCCGAAGTGGACCCCTCTAGGGTCGATACCTGGCGAAGGGGCAAAGGCAAGCTCGACTTTGGTCAGGGTGGACCTATTAAGGGGCGCCACCTGGCGAAGGAGCAGAGGTGCCCGGCTTGACTTCGACCGAGGTGGACCCATCTGGGGGTGCCACCTGGCGAAGGAGCAGAGGCAGGCCCACTTCGGCCGAGGTGGACCCCTCCTGGGTCGACACCTGGTGAAGTGGCAGAGGCAAGCTCGACTTCGACCGAGGTGGGCCCATCAAGGGATGCCACCTGGTGAAGGAGCAGAGGTGCCAGGCTTGACTCTGGCCGAGGTGGACCCATCTGGGGGTGCTACCTGGCGAAGGAGCAGAGGCATGCCTACTTCGGCCGAGGTGGACCCCTCATGGGTCGACACCTGACGAAGGGGCAGAGGCAAGCTCGACTTCGACCGAGGTGGACCCATCAAGGGGCGCCACCTAGTGAAGGAGCAGAGGTGCCCAGCTCGACTCTGGCCGAGATGGACCCATCTAGGGGTGCCACCTGGCGGAGGAGTAGAGGTAGGCCCACTTCGGCCGAGGTGGACCCCTCCTGGGTCGACACCTGGCGAAGTGGTAGAGGCAAGCTTGACTTCGACCGAGGTGGACCCAACTGCCCCAATCACGTGTTTCAGGAAAAATTCTTGGATTTAATCGAGTCACTGCATAGATCACGCTTCGAACCTGTGATCGGAGAGATGTGAGCGTGAGCACCCACCAACTGTGCTACCACCTTAGTGGTATTTACTATGATACTTTCAAGATTAATATATCGCTCTAATACTTGAAACTATATATTATCTTGCTTTAATACAATCATACTATTGAGCTTTAATTACTCTGAAACTATCCTATTGTTTTAATACTATGCTTTGAAATTATATTTAATACTCTTTAATATATTAGCATTAATCAAATAAATATAAAAGCATGCACTAATACTTAAACGGTTTGCTCTAATACTTCTTGATGTAGCAAGATCGCTGACGTGGGGTAGTTGACAAGCACCACGTCAGAGAAAGCCACCTCATCAGACGTCGTGTCGATTTTCCTACTCGGTCTCCTTCGCTGGGCTGAGCTCCCCCAGGACAACGGGACCGCCTGTCGAAGCCGAGCTCCGTCCTTCGCCAGGTCGGACTTGTGAGCCTGGGATGCCTAAGCCAGAGCTGAGCGGTGCCCTCCAGATCGAGCCCCTCTTTGAGGTCGAGCCATCTGGTCTGGACCCGTACTCTGCCATCCAGAGTGAGACCCTCGAAGATCGAGCCCCATGGTCGGAGTCGAGCTCAGCCCTCCTCTGCCATGTGGAGCCTCTTCGAGGTTGAGCCCTTTGGACCGGGCCCGCACTCTGCCCTCCAAAGCGAGCCCCTCAGAGATTGAGCCCCGTGGTCGGAGTCGAGCTCAGCCCTCCTCCACCACGTTGAGCCTCTTCGAGGTCGAGCCCTTTGGACCGGGCCGCACTCTGCCCTCCTCCGCCGAGGCGATCCCGCGAGCTTGGGATGCTTAAGTCGGAGTCGAGCCCTGCCTTTCCAGCTCAACCCCTAGCTCAGGCGTAAGCACTGCCATCCCAGGACTCCGGCGAGCCATCCGAGGATTGCACTGAGACATCTGCCAGACCGTAATGATCGCCTGTAGCCGCCGGTTACACCAGAAAGGGGAGAGGCCCACTGATCGAGATGCCACGCTCCTCACCAACCACCTGAAAGAGGAAGTCAACCAGGAGATTCGAAACCCAGGGGTGGCGGCCCACCAATCGAGGTACTGCCAGGTTTCCTGAAATGAGACGACCAGAGGGAATGTCTGAATACATGACAGCTTTCCTTATCACGAATCGAGAAAGGCGCCTCAGGACATCACTGCATGCTCCTGACAGTCCGGCGAAGATCCTAAGACGAGCACCCAACGGTAACCTAGACTACAAAAGTCGAAGGTAACAACGACAACAAGAGAGATAAGCAATCCCACTCAAACACAAGTGCAAGCTCAACCAGAGAGCAAAGCACCACAAGCAAATCTAAGCAAGGGTGGGCGGAAAGGCCACACTGAGAATCCCTCTAGCCAGGCTGTTCTTCCCCCGACATGCTTTCACCCCACTCTCACACTACTCACTCCTCCTAGCACGGAGTCCATCAAGAGGGGCTCGACTAGGAGGATATGTTCTCCTGGATCGTCACTGACTTGACCGTCGAAGTTCCTCCGCTAGAAACCCCGGCCCGGGTCACTAACCCTTGTTTTGCAGGTCCAGGACCATCGGATGGCCAGACAGCGAAGGGAGCGCACTCTGGCACTGACAGCAACTACGGGCCATGATGATCTTGGTGGCAACAGATTGGTGCACCAGGTAGGGGGTGTCCCTGTGAACAATCCTTGATCTAGTTCAAGCCCCCTTCTCTTCTAGAAGTAAGTTCCATGGAAGGATGGTGACGACACAGGCGCGAGAGGCCTCCACCAATCGTGCAGGGGACTCCCCCTCCCGGGGGAACCCGCACAACCTAGAGGCGGGACCATCCACCCCGGTTCAACCACCTCCAACGGAGTCTCAGCTGGCTGCACTCGTTCAGCAAATACAGATCCTTGCCATAGCAGTGCTCTAGCTTCAGCACCAGCACCGGTCCTTGGCTACCCACCAGTAGCCAGGGACTCCTGCGGCCCATACTGTGGCCCCCCGTGATAGCCTGCGTTCCTTCCAAGGAAGGCCTTCGCAGCCGCGGGCCATTAGTGACAACCGGGGTAGCCATCAAACTCCGGCGAAAAGACAACGAGCTGGGTTTGCCGACAGGGAGAGTCACTCACCAAACCTCGGGCAGGCAGCATCCAAGCCCCATCGAGGTAGGAAAAGTAAGACCCCCCACCACGGGTGCCATGCACCCACGTCACCTTCTCTGTCTCCTTCGACGGAGGGGTCCACTGACGAAGCCATCAGGCGCGCGGTGGAGAAGCGCCTGGAGGAGCTTGACCGCAAGTTGGCGGAGTTATCTCGCCGATTTGCCAATCTACTGGGCTCAACTAGCGAGCCAGCGGGCTACGACGCCCATCCCCCTTTCTCCCAAGAAATCCAAGGGGAGCCGATTCTGATTCGATTCCGTATGCCGCAGGTGGATCCTTAAGATGGGACCACCGACCCTCTGGACCACCTGAAAAGCTATCGGGCCCTCATGAGGGTCCAGGGGGCCATCGACGCTCTCCTCTGTTGCCTTTCCTGATACTCTCCGGAAGGTAGCCTGGGTGTGGTTCACTCGCTTGGAGTCGGAGAGCATCAACTCTTTTGCCCAGTTAGGGCAAAAGTTCGTAGCTCACTTTGATGCCTGTCGGAAGTTGCCACGAGAGGCAGACAACCTATTCTCCATCCGGCAGCAAGATCGAGAGCCGCTGCGGGACTACGTGGCCCACTTCAAGACCACCGTGCTGGAAATCTACAACCTTGATGAGCTAGTTGCCATGCTGGTACTAAAGCAAGGGCTCAGGACCTCCCGTTTGACCTACTCCCTCGACAAGAAGTCCCCCAAGACTTGTTCTGAGCTCCTCTTGTGAACCCAAAAGTATATCCATGCCGAGGAGGTGGATCGTACGAGACGGGATCTCGACGGGAAGCCACTGAAGAAGTCGACCCCCACCAAGACGCCCGGAACCCGGAAGCCAGGACCTCAGGTTTCGAACTCCCAGAGGGGGCCAAGACTGAAAGGCGCTCCCATTCCTAAGGAGAGTTACACCCCTCTCCTCGCCTCGAGGACAAAAATCCTCATGGAGATCGAAGGCGAGGACTACCTGAGATTCCTGCCTCCGATGAAGCCCTCCATTGGCCATGATAAAATGAAGTACTGTCGCTTTCACCGCGATCATGGCCATGACACCGAGGAATGCCGCAACCTCAAGAGGGGCTACGTCAAAAGGTTCATGGGGACAGACCTCAGGTGGAATCCCAGGTGCTCTTCGCTCTCCTGCCAGCTCCAGCCATCGACAACCATCCTACCATGAAGTCGGTGGGCATGATCTCCCAGGGAGCCGCGCGCGTGCCAAAGAAGGCCCGGGGGGCAGAGGATCTTGAGAATGTACTCCCCTTTATGAGAAAAGGAGAAGATGGGGGGAAAAATATAAATAATGATGCCGTGGTCATCGAGATGACGATCGTGAAGCATCCTGTAAAATGCATCATGGTTGATAGTGGAAGCTCCACAGATGTGCTTTTTTATGATGCCTTCTCCAGGATGAACCTTCCTCCCGATCAGCTTAAACTTGTGCATACTCCCCTTGTTGGATTCACAAGTGATTCTGTAAGGATGGAGGGAGAGATCACTCTCCCGATCACCACCGGGACCCCACCTCGGCAGAGCACCATTATGATGACTTTCACGATTGTCAGGCTTCCTTCCGCCTACAAGGTGATCTTGGGCCGACCCGGGCTCAACTTGCTCGACGTCGTTGTCTCCACCAAGAGGCTACTTGTACAATTCCCTATCCCCTATGGTGTTGGGAAAATGAGGGGAGCACCCCAGCCGGTGCAACACTGCTTCCAAATCCTCCCTGGGGCCAAGGTCCCCGAAGATGATCCTAAGGCAGATGATCTCGACCAAAGGGCCCAAGACCCCATGGGAGGCCTGGTCGAGCACCTACTCTCTTATCCACTCGGAGATGATCCCACGAAGACGGTGCAGATTGGAGCCCATCTACCTGAGGAGGAGAGGGCTCAACTATTGGAGTTCTTGCGAGCAAGCATGGATGTATTCGCCTGGACAACGGCGGACATGCCAGGTATCCCTCCTGACATCATTACTCAAAAACTGAGTGTTGACCCAAAGCACAGGCCAGTCTGGTAGAAGAAGAGAAGTTTCACCTTGGAGAGGCAGGCAACCATCAAGGAGGAAGTGGACAAACTCCTAGCCACCGGTTTCGTTCGGAAGGTCCAATATCCGAGCTGGCTGGCGAATGTGGTGATGGTAAGGAAGAACAATAGCAAGTGGAGAATCTGTGTAGACTACACCGACCTCAACAAAGCATGCCCGAAGGATAGCTTCCCTCTACCAAAGATTGACCAGCTGGTGGACGCCACCTCTGGCCACAAGCTGTTCTCCTTCATGGATGCATTCTCCGGATACAACCAGATCCGCATGCACCCGGAGGACAAGGAGTACACTGCCTTCATCATCGACCAAGGGACATACTGCTATAGGATGATACTCTTCGGTTTGAAGAATGCAGGAGCCACGTACCAGCATCTGGTTAATAAGGTCTTCAAGGACCAAATTGGTCGGAACATGCAAGTGCATGTGGATGACATACTTGTCATGAGCAAGCCAAGCTCGAGCCATATTGCTGACCTCGCAGAATCCTTCCACAGCCTGTGGCAGCATCAGATGAAGCTGAATCCAGCAAAGTGTGCCTTCGGAGTGGTGACAGAAAAGTTCCTAGGCTTCATGGTCACCCAGAGAGGCATCGAAGCAAACCTTGAGAAGGTCCAAGCAATCATCGACATGGAGCACCCAACCTCTAAGAAGCAGGTCCAGCGCCTAACGGGGCGCATTGCCGCCCTGAGCCGATTCATCTCGAGGTCGGCCGATCGTTGCCTTCCATTCTTCAAGGCGCTGCACAAGATGCACGACTTCATCTGGATGGAGGAGTCAGGACAGCCTTTGAGGAGTTGAAGAAATTTCTTGCCTCTCCCCCGTTGCTCTCCAGGACGGAAGAGGGGGAAGAGCTCCTGCTTTATCTAGCGGTTACACTTGGAGCCGTCAGCTTGGTTCTCGTTCGTCCAGACGAGGAAAAATCTCAAAAGCCGGTATACTATACCAGCAAAATCCTTTGCAATGCGGAGATCAGGTATACTCGCTCCGAGAAACTCATTTTTGTACTAATAATGTCTGCTAAGCGCCTCAGGCCCTACTTCCAAGCACACCCGATAGTGGTCGTGACGGACTAGCCGCTGAGGACCATACTCAGCCACCCCGAGACTTCCGGGAGATTGGCCAAGTGGTCCGTGCTGCTTAGCGAGTTCGACATAGTGTACCAGCCAAGGTCCTCGCAGAAGGTCCAAGTCCTAGCTGACTTTGTAGTCGAGTGCACCGGGTTTGTCGAGGAGCCAGAGCAGACAATAACGGAGCCCGGACCAGGGAAGAAACTTTGGATCCTCCACGTGGACGGCGCATCCAATTCTGGCAGGAACGGAGCAGACCTCATCATCACCAACAGCGATGGGGTTGTAACAGAATGCGCCCTCTACTTCAAATTCGCCATGACAAACAACCAGGCAGAGTACAAGGCACTCCTCGTGGGTCTAAGAGTCTCCCGCGAGATGGGTGTGCAGAATCTGAAAGTCTTCACCGACTCTCAACTGGTTGCCGAACAAGTCTTCGGAGAGTATGAAGCCAGGGACCCCCAGATGATGAAGTACCTGGAGCAGGTCTGCTCGAGCACGATAGGCTTCTGACGCTTCAGCATCTTCCACATCCCCCGTGGAGAGAATGCATGTGCGGATGCACTGTCTAGGCTCGCAACCTTGTCGGACTCATCACTGGGGCGCGCCTACGTCGAGTACCTCAAAAATCCAGGCTACAAAGGCTTAGAGGAGGTGCATCAAGTCACCCTCGAGCCGAGCTGGATGGATAGGTATGTCAGGTACATCACCAACGGCTCTCTACCCGAGGATCGCGTAGAAGCAGCCCTCGTCAAGAAGAAGGCCTCCCGTTTCGTTCTGATGGAGGGCCAGCTCTACCGTCGATCTTACTCCTACCTGCTCCTGAAGTGCCTCAAGCATACAGAGGCAACCTTTATGCTCCAAGAGATACACGAAGATCTCTGCAGGAACCATGTGGGAGGGAGAACATTGGCTTATAAAGTCCTTCGCCAGGGGTATTTCTGGGAGACCATGATGGAGGACGTCGCCGACTTCGTTAAAAGGTGCGACAAATGCTAGTGCCATGCTCACATACAGCGCCAGCCGGTGGCGTCGATCTCCCAGCTCTCAGCCCCTTGGCCTTTTGCCCAGTGGGGGATGGACATCTTGGGACTGTTTCCCCCTGACCAGGGCAGCGAAGATTCTTGCTGGTGGCGATCGACTACTTCACCAAGTAGGTCGAGGCAGAGCCACTGGCCCGAATCATGGCGGCCAATATCCACCAATTCTTCTGGAAGTCCATTATTTGCCGCTTCGGACTCCCCCATTGAATCATCATTGACAACGGGCGACAGTTCGACAATCGGGAGTTCGAAGGGTTCTGCGTCGAACACGGCATCCAACATCGATTCACCTAGGTAGCTCACCCTCAAACAAACGGGGAAGCCGAGGTGACCAATCGGACTATCCTTCAAGGGCTCAAAACCAGGCTGGACCAAGCTAAGGGCAGGTGGGCAGAAGAACTCCCAAGTATTCTGTGGGCTTACCACACAACGTCCATAATGGCAACTGATGAGACGTCCTTCAACCTTGTTTCGGCACCGAGGCGATCATCCTGGTTGAGCTTGGCGTGCCCACGCTACCGGTGCAGCAATATAACGAGGCGCAAAACTCGACACACCTCCTCCTCAACCTGGATCTCCTCGAAGAAATAAGGGATAAAGCCCGGCTACGAATGGCGGCATACCAGCAACGAGTAGCCCGGTACTACAATGCCCGAGTCAGGCCAAAAGCCTTCAGATTTGGAGACTTGCTGCTACGCCGGGCAGAAGCATCTCAACCCCGGGAGTGCGACAAGCTCTCATCGAACTGCGAAGGCCCTTACAAGGTGGCGGAGGCCCTCTCACAGGGGGCCTATTATCTCGAGGATCTTGACGGCGTCAGGTTCCCTCGAACATGGAATGCATGCAATCTGCGAAGATACTATCAATGATGTAAGGCTTTTCCCCTAATAATAATAATAATGGTTTTTCTTTTACGCGAGTATCTATCTACCTTGAGGAAAATCTCCAAAATGTCTTCGAGCCCAGCTCCAAGGTGCCAAGACCTGAGCCCAGCCCTTAGGCAACCTTGGATCGGGGCCCAACTCTCCGGCCAAGGGATCTTCGAGCCAAGTCCCTCTCAAATCATCAACATCTTCAAGCCCAGCTCCGAGATGCCAAGACCTGAGCCCAGCTCTCAGGCAACCTTGGACCAGGGCCCGGCTCTCCAACCAAGGGATCTTCGAGCCGAGTCGCTCTCAAATCATCAACGTCTTCGAGCCCAACTCCAAGGTGCCAAGACCTGAGCCTAGCTCTCAAGCAACCTTGGACCGGGGCCCAGCTCTCCGGCCAAGGGATCTTCGAGTCAAGCCGCTCTCAATCACCAACATCTTCGAGCCCAGCTCTGAGATGTCAAGACCCGAGCCCAGCCCTCAGGCAACCTTGGATCGAGGCCCAGCTCTCCGGCCAAGGGATCTTCGAGCCAAGCCGCTCTCAAATCATCAACGTCTTCGAGCCCAGCTCCGAGATGCCAAGACCTGAGCCCAGCTCTCAGGCAACCTTGGACCAGGACCTAGCTCTCCGGTCAAGGGATCTTCGAGTCGAGCCGCTCTCAAATTATCAAATGTCTTCGAGCCCAGCTCCAAGGTGCCAAGACCTAAGCCCAGCTCTCCGGCTAAGGGATCTTCGAGCCAAGCCGCTCTCAATCACCAACGTCTTCGAGCCCAGCTCCGAGGTGCCAAGACCTGAGCCCAGCCCTCAGGCAACCTTGGACCGGGGCCCAGCTTTCTGGCCAAGGGATCTTCGAGCCAAGCTACTCTCAATCATCAACTTCTTCGATCCCAGCTCCGAGATGCCAAGACCTGAGCCCAGCCATCAGGCAACCTTAGACCGGGGCCCAGCTCTCTAGCCAAGGGATCTTCGAGCCAAGCTGCTCTCAATCATCAACATCTTCGAGCCTAGCTCCAAGGCGCCAAGGCCTGAACCCATCTCTTAGGTGACTAAGACCCGGAGCCCAGCTCTTTGGAAGAAGAAATCTTCGAGCCTAGCTCCAAGACACCAAGACCCGAAGCCCAGCTCTCCGGAAAAAGAAATCTTCGAGCCTAGCTCCAAGATGTCAAGGCCTGAGCCCATCTCTCAGGTGACCAAGACCCAGAGCCCAGCTCTCCGGAAGAAGAAATCTTCGAGCCTAACTCCAAGACGCTAAGGCCTGAGCCCATCTCTCAGGCGACCAAGACCCGGAGCCCAGCTCTCTAGAAGAAGAAATCTTCGAGCTTGGCTCCAAGATGCCAAGGCCTGAGCCCATCTCTCAGGTGACCAAGACCTGGGGCCTAGCTCTCTGGAAGAAAAAGCCTCGAGCCTAGCTCCAAGGCATCCAAGACTTGAGCCCAGCTCTCAGGCACCCAAGACCCGGGGCTCAGCTCTCCAGAAGAAAAGCCTCGAGCCTAGCTCCAAGGCATCCAAGACCTGAGCCCAGCTCTCAGGCACCTAAGACCCGGGGCCCAGCTCTCCGAAAGAAAAGCCTCGAGCCTAGCTCCAAGGCATCCAAGACCTGAGCCCAGATCTCAGGCACCTAAGCCCGGGGCCCAGCTCTCCGGCACCAAAGCCTCGAGCCTAGCTCCAAGGCACCTAAGACCTGAGCCCAGTTCTCAGGCACCCAAGATCGGGGCCTAGCTCTCCGGCACCAAAGCCTCGAGCCTCACTCCAAGGCACCCAAGACCTGAGCCCAGCTCTCAGTCACCTTGGACCAGGGCCCAGCTCTCCGGCCAAACAATCTTTGAGCCCAGCTGCTCTCAACTACCAAAATCTTGTGCCCAACTTGCCGACATCGAAGCCTGGTAGCTAAATCCCATACAAGGTGGAACCCTCCTCTTTGATCTCACCACTCATCTCAAAAAAAAAAAAGGAGAAAAAGAAGTGGAGCCACTTATCGAGTAAAGATGGGGGAGATGGCACTGAGGATGTCTCCCAACCACAGCTCGGCCATCTCCTGCCGATCGCATGGCTGGATTGAAAAATCCATCATGCGCTCGGCCAGTATGGGGCTCCAGAGAAAATAACTCTCCGGCCCCATCTTGAACTGAAGTTGGCGCCGTGCCTCCTCCCTCCTGCTCTCTCTGGGGACAGGTGCCCTTGCCTCGCTAGTAGCAGGGCCCCTGGGTCCAGGCTGAGGACCTGGCACCTTTGCAGGCAGTGCCTCGGTCGCAAGCTCGGCCCTAGCCCGGACCTCCCTATCCTTGACCTTGATCATAACTGGGCTAGGGGGACTGGGGGATGCCGCGGCAGCAGCTACAGCCCTCGCCCGAGCGACTTCCTCGGGCTCCACGACGGGGGTCGATCCATGTTGACTGTGCCACTCCGGAATCTTCCGAACTGCCCACTGGACTGGCCCCGGTGCCGTAGACGCTACCCTCTCCACTGATACAGGAGCAGTTTCAGTCGCCTCCAAACTTTGGCCAGCCGGCACAGCAGGAGCAGCTTCAGTCGCCCCTGAACTTTGGCCAGCTGGTGCAGTAAAAGTAGCTCCAGTTGCTTGCCGACTCGGGTCAGCCACCGCAGCGGGAGCGGTCGCAGACGCGCTCTCGCCTCAGACCCGCCTCGACGGAGGCTCCTCGACCAGCCCGGTTGGTGGCCTCTTCCGGCTGATCGCCAGAGGTCGCTCTCCATGAAGATCATGCCTGCATGCAATCCACACAAAGTTAGAGCCCACAGAAAGTAATGTAAGGAGCACAAAAAAAAAGAAGAAAAATTTAGGTCGAACTCACCCAACCCATTCGTTGGGTCGACCCCGACTTCGGAGAGGTTCTGCTTTGACAACAGAACCTCTAGAGGAGGATTCTGGGTGGTGCGGAGCTGCTTGCAGTCATCCCGATCAGCCGCATCGATCATAGAGTTTCGATTGGGGGACTGGTCCGGGTCACTCCAGGCCTAGTCGACCTCCTCAACCGTGGCAAAAAAGAACTTATTCTTCCATCCTTTGATGGAAGAGGGGAGCTCAAACCTAATGCCCTTTGGACAAGAAGACAAGGACTACCACCCGTCCTCAATCGAGTGGCGCTTCAGGGCAAAGAAAGCCCTAAACAAATAGAACCGGGCACATCTGTACCATTACAACCTCTCCGCCAATGGATTCACACCACGTGCCAGCCATCGGTGAAAGAGGCATTTCGACCACTCTGAATTCTGTGCCAACATTAACTGCTCATCGGACGTGGTCACGTGGCGCCCCCGTACTGGCCTGCAGGACCATCACATGGAGTGCCAGCAATCATGGCCATTATTATGCTAGATCTTCACCTTTCTATGTCAGCATCACAATTACTCCCTTCGGCTCGAGCGCCATGCACTAACGAGCCTCAGGAGTGGTGGCAAATGATGTGGCAAGATCGCTGACGTGGCGTGCTGACAGGCGCCACGTCAGAGAAAGCCACCTCGTCAGACGTCGCGTCAATTTCCCTGCTCAGACTCCTTCGCCAGGCTGAGCTCCCCCAGGACAACGGGACTGCCTGTCGAAGCAGAGCTCCGTCCTCCACCAGGTCGGACCTGCGAGCCCGGGATGCCTAGGCCGAAGGCGAGCGATGCCCTCCAGATCGAGCCCCTTTTCGAGGTCGAGCCATCTGGTCCGGACCCGCACTTTGTCCTCCAGAGCGAGACCCTCGGAGATCGAGTCCCATGGTCGAAATCGAGCTCAGCCCTCCTCCACCACATGGAGCCTCTTCGAGGTCGAGCCCTCTAGATCGAGCCTGCACTCTGCCCTCCTAAGCCAGCCTCTCAAAGAACGAGCCTCGTGGTCGGAGTCGAGCTCAGCCCTCCTCTGCCACGTGGAGCCTCTTCGAGGTCGAGCCCTCTGGACCAGGCCCGTGCTTTGCCCTCCTCCATCGAGACGATCCCGCGAGCTCGGGATGCTTAAGTCGGAGTCGAGCCCTGCCTTTCCAGCTCAACCCCCAGCTCAGGCGTAAGCACCGCCATCTTAGGACTCCGGCGAGCCACTCGAGGATTGCACTGAGACATCCGCCAGACCGCAATGACCACCTGCAGCCACTGGTTACACTAGAAAGGAGAGAGGCCACTGATCGAGGTGCCACGCTCCTCACTAACCACCTGAACCACCTGAAAGAGGAAGTCAACTAGGAGATTCGAATTCCAGGGACGGCAACCCACCAATCGAGGTACTGCCAGGTTTTTCGAAATGAGACGACAAGAGGGAATGTCAGAATACATGATAGCTTTCCTTATCATGAATCGGAAAAGGCACCTCGGGACACCGTCGCACGTGCCTGACAGCCCGGTGAAGATCCCAAGATGAGCGCCCAACGGTAACCTAGACTACAAAACTCGGAGATAACAACGACAACAAGAGAGATAAGCAATCCCACTCAAACACAAGTGCAAGCTCAACCAGAGAGCAAAGCACCACAAGCAAATCTAAGCAAGGACGGGTGGAAAGGCCACACTGAGAATCCCTCTAGCTAGGCCATTCTTTCCCAGACACGCTTGCACCCCACTCTCACACTACTCACTCCTACTAGCGTGGAGTCCATCAAGAGGGGCTCGACCAGGAGGATATGTTTCCCTGTATCGTCATTGACTTGACCATCAGAGTGCCCCCGCCGGAAATCCCGGCCTGGGTCACTAATCCCTGTTTTGCAGGTCCAGGACCATCGGATGGCCAGATAGCGAAGGAAGTGTACTCCAGTACCGACAGCAGCTACGGGCCACGACGATCTTGGTGGCAACACTTCTTACATGCTTTAATATAAAATTCATAACTCATATAATATATGCTCTGATTCTCAATACAAAATTTATAGCTCAAATGTTTAATTTATATGCTCTAATCAATAATTCAATTGATTTGCTATGATACTCTAATTGTAATTTCTATAATTGAATGGATTTGCTTTGGTACTCTAATTGTAATTCCCTTGCTATGATATTCTTTTTATAATCCATATATTTTGATACTCCAATCTTAAAAAGTTTACTGTGATAATGTTAAAATACTCTAAACTTGCCCTGATAATCATTAAAGAGTGTTATGCTTGTTTTTGATATCATTCCCTTATATACTCAAAATTTTGTCATCATCATCAAAAAGGAAAAGATTGTTGGCACCAAAGATTGATTTTGATAAATTACAAAATACTTGAGTGTATAACGTTACTAATGTATTACATGAGTTAATATTTTAAGAAAGATAAAGATAACATTTATCAATTTGAAACATAAACTTTTGAAGGTCAAATGTTATTGAGAAGCTAGCGAGTTTCATATAAAAATGATGTATTAGGATATGGAGTTGAAGTACTTTTAAAAAAATCAAGTTTCAATCCATATAAAAAGAGTTTTAGCTTGGCATAGTAGAGTTCAGCCAGCATGCTACTGAGCCAACTCAAATAGAATTTGAGTCGACTTGATAAGGAAATCGAGCCAACTATATAGAAAGCTAATTTTTGTATGTTATTCTTTGAGCTGACTCAAATAATATTTAAGCTGACTCGAATGAAATTTAAGTCGACTTGACAAAATCAAGCCAACTGAATAGTGGACAACAGAAAGCTAATTTTTGAAGAAAGAAGATTGAGCCAATTCAATAGAGAATTGAGAAAACTTGGAAGTGATATGAGTTGAGTTGATAGTAATCTGAATCGACTTGAGAACTTCTAACAGGCATAACAGTTAGTTCTATAAAAAGTTCGAAATGACCAAGTCTTATACTTCATAGCTATATTTCCTTCTCCAACTACTAGAAATAATTAGTTTGATCTTAGAAGGCTTCTTAAATACTACTAAACTTATTGAAGACATAAAAAACCATCAATCAAAGAGAGAATATTCCAAAATCATGAAGAACATCAAAAAAATCAAAAATCTTGATTTGAAAGCTCATACTTCCAACCATCTGAAATAATTCCATCAATCATTGACTTCTTAGTAATGAGACAAGTATTAAAGTTTTCAAAAAATTTTTGTGTCTCTTTTTTGTATGTATTAGTGCTTATTCTTGCTCTATTTAAAGAGTTTTCTTGTACTTATATTTTTTTTATTATATTATTATTACCTATTTTAGTTGGAATTGAAGTTAGGTATATTTTGAACCAGGGATTGGCTTGTAGGCTTTTGATTGTGAGCCCGAGAAGATAATCAGTGTAGGGTTTTGGTTTGTGAGCTTGAAAAATAAACCAGCTGTAATCTTTGGAGAAGATTATAGTGATAAAATTTCAAGAAAAAATTTGGAAAGTAGACGTAGGTCCTGGGGCATCGAATCACTATAAAATTTATTTATGTTTGTGATTGCTTCCTTATCTATTTGCTTTATTTTCATCATTTTAACTTTCACATATAGTTTGCTCATCTACACCTCACAAGCAACACCATACTTAGGTTTAAATTTTTGAAAAACCGAATTCCTTCTCCTCTTGGGTTGTTTAGTTGGGCAATAAAGGTAGTGGCGGAGAGGTGCGTGGAGTAGTAGGAAGGGGGTAGCATGTAGTAGCGAGGAGGAGAGCGATATAAAGAGATAGGCAGAGGGTAGGAGAAGGGGGAGACATGTGCGAAGATGAGTGACAGGAGCTAGGCAGCGGTGGAGTGTGGGAACAGGCTGCGAGATGGGAGTGGTAGTGTGAGGAGAAGATGAGTGACAGGGGCAAAGCAGCGACAGCATGTGGGAAGAGGTAGCAGGATGAGGGGTGGGGGCGGTAGTGGTGGTGGTGCGCTAAGAAGGAGAAAAGGGACAATGCACAGTAATGGGGAGGCGAGCAATGGGGAGATGGGTAGTGGGAGGCAGGTGGTCGAAGGTAGGTGACGATAGGGAGGCAAGTAATGGAGTAGAAGGGGCAGCGTGCGGCTAGGAGACAGGTGGTAGGGAGAGGAGCTAAGAGGTAGGTGATGAAGAAAGATTTTATTTTTCAAAAAATAATAAAATATAAAAAAATAATGATACTATAATATCTTAAATATTCTTTGTTGTTGCCAAGGAGCTGAGCTAGCCTAGACTATTGAACTGAGTTGGCGAAGGAGATGTGGTTATGGCCTATCCGATTAAGATCCTTGTAGCTAAGGACTGACATCGGGTTTGCGATCAATCCCTTAGTATAGTCTTGCAAAACTAACAAAGATAAAAAAGTTTTGACATGATAGAAGGTTCCATGATATTAGTGGACCTTCCGATATATAAGTCAATCTTCTAATAAAAATCTCCTAAAAAAGCAAACAGTAGAGATTTGAGCTAGAAAATGTGGAAATAGCAAACACTAGAGATTTGAGCTAGAAAATGTGGAAGTGTATGGCATATATGAGTGGAAGAAGACCCCAATGGATGTGAGTAGAATGTGGAAGATAAAAGGAAGAACTCAGAGGGGCTCCAGTGCATATGTAGTCCATTTACGAGAGAGGGCATACGAGGCCATGTCCGTTCCTACCTGGAGGGTCCTGTGAAAAGGTTTTATAAATAGGTACCTATCATCTTTAGAGCAGTGATCTGTGTGGCAGAGCATAACGATTTGCATGTCTCCATTAAAGACATGTCTATTAGAAAATGCACAATCTGAGATTGTTGAGATACAAATTTCATGCAGTGGAGTGGCATGGTACCGAGCCACTTGTCATCTTGCAAGTGGAAGACTGGCAAAACCCTTCGACATGATTGTCAAATACTAGATGATGGATACTGGGCGATTATCTCATTGTCCATAATCACGGGTGTGTGTCAAGCCACCGTTGGATCATTGGCGCCATACAGCCACATTCGGGATGTATCACCTTTATAATAAAATATTATAAAGAAGTATTACAGTAAAAGCCTTTAATAGGATGGTGCCTACACTTAAAATGAATTTGATCGGCAAGCCACCTAGTACCCACCATAGAATCATCTTCTAGATGTATCCGTTAATGTTTTCACTAGCCAGTAGGTTCGAAACAGCTGCCGGCCACCAAGCAATTAACCACTGCTCAACAAGTCTTGATTACCACAGTCGTTGGCACCTTCCTTCCGTTGCCTGCATCTTGGCGGGAAAACCAAGGTGCAAGCATCCAAAAAAAAAAAAAACTCGCCTTGTAGCCCTGCTTAACAATCCTTGAGACGTAGGAGTCCGACAACTCGCTTAGGAGTCCGATGGCAATAGACATGGGCTAAAAACCATCGCCGGCCTCCTCATCCCTTTCAACAAAGCCATGGCTTCTCCATTAATCTGTATCTCTTCTTCAAACCACCTCTATATATAACCGATGAAGTTCAATGAACACAGCCCCATCACTCTCTGATCTCCGACATCAGTCCAGATGGAGAGCCTAAGCCTCCCCACCCTCCACCTCCTCCTCTACTTCATTCTCTTGAGCCCTTATTATGTAACTGCTCGCAACCATGTCAGAGCCAGCACCGTCAGCGCGGAGGCATCTGAACTACGAACCTATGTAGTCCACGTGCAGCCGCCGATGCTGACCGTGTTTGCGACGTCCACCGACCAGGAGAGGTGGTACAAGTCCTTTCTCCCGGAGAGTACCCCGGCAAGAATGGTCCACATGTACACCAATGTGGCCAGTGGCTTCGCCGCGAGGCTCACCCAGCAGGAGCTGGAGCACTTGAAGAAGAAGCCCGGATTCGTCCACGCCTATCCTGACCGCCTCTATTCCCTTAAAACTACGCATACGCCGGAATTCTTAGGTTTGCAGCTCAACAGCGGGTTCTGGAATGAGGCCAACTATGGCAAAGGGGTGATAGTTGGAATGCTCGACACCGGAATCTTCCCCGACCACCCTTCTTTTAGTGGTGATGGGATGCCACCGCCACCTGCCAAATGGAAAGGACGGTGTGACTTCAATGCCAGCCTTTGCAACGACAAGATCATCGGTGCAAGGACATTCATCAGCGGCGCGATGGCCATGAAAGGAAGAGGTGTTTCAGCGACACCTCCGGTTGACGATGAAGGGCATGGAACCCATACTGCGAGCACAGCGGCTGGAGCACGAGTGGCAGGTGCTAATGTTCTGGGGAATGCTAAGGGCACCGCCACCGGGATGGCACCCCTTGCCCACCTTGCCATCTACAAGGTGTGCTCTGAGACTGACTGTGCCGACTCCGACATATTGGCTGGAATGGACGCGGCAGTCGCTGATGGAGTCGATGTGCTCTCGCTTTCCCTCGGAGAAAACTCCGTTCCATTTTACCAAGATGGGATCGCAATTGGAGCTTTTGGGGCCATCAATAATGGAGTATTCGTGAGCTGTGCGGCAGGTAACTCCGGTCCGAATGCGAGCACTCTCTCAAATGAGGCCCCATGGATCCTCACGGTGGCTGCAAGCACCATGGACAGGAACATAAGGGTGACGGTGAATCTCGGCAATGGCCTAAAATTCAATGGCGAGTCTATCTACCAGCCACAGATGTACACCCCCACTTTCTACCCTCTAGTTTTTGCCGGTGCCGGCCCAAAGCCCGATGCCATCTTCTGTGGCAACGGCTCCTTGGATGGCCTGGACGTAAAGGGCAAGATAGTGCTTTGCCAGCGCGGTGGTGGCATCGCCAGGATCGACAAAGGCGTAACCGTGCAGAGCGCGGGCGGTGTCGGCTTCATTCTAGCAAACGGACCTCTTGAAGGATACAGTACCATTGCCGATCCTCACGTCCTCCCGGCGTCCCATGTCAGTTACTCCGATGGAGTGAAGATCAAATCCTACATCGTCACTTCGTCGAACCCGACTGCATCCTTAATTTTCAAGGGCACCATTCTCGGGACATCGCCGGCTCCGGCGATCACATCATTCTCGTCCAGAGGACCGAGTTCGGCCAGCCCAGGTATTCTGAAGCCGGACATCACTGGTCCAGGTGTGAGTGTTCTAGCTGCCTGGCCTTTCAAGGTCGGGCCGCCGACGGCAAACAGCACCGGTCCGACCTTCAACATAATATCAGGAACCTCCATGTCCACTCCTCATCTCAGTGGCATCGCGGCTCTGCTCAAGGCAGCGCATCCAGATTGGTCCCCAGCAGCAATCAAATCGGCGATCATGACGACGGCCGACATACTGGATCATAGCGGGAAGCCGATCGTAAACGAGAAAAACCTCCCGGCTGACCTCTTTGCCATAGGTGCTGGCCATGTCAACCCGGTTAAGGCTAATGACCCGGGGCTAGTCTATGACCTTAGCGCCGATGACTACATTCCGTACCTCTGTGGCTTGGGCTATAATAGCTCGCAAGTGGCAGCAATTGTTCGCCGGCCGGTCAATTGTTTGGAGATCAAGAAAATCACGGAAGCAGAGCTCAATTACCCTTCGATCTCGGTGTCTCTTGGTGCTGCTACGACGTCGATCACCGTGGAACGGACTGTGAAGAATGTCGGGGAGGCGATGTCGGAGTACTCCGCAGAGGTTGATGCTCCTTATGGAGTGGCAGTTAGTGTCAGTCCGGTGAAGCTCCAGTTCTCGGAGGTGAACCAGGAGATGAAATTTTATGTGACCTTCTCAACGAGCAGCAGCGGTGGCGGTGTGAGGTTTTCTCAGGGCTACCTGAATTGGGTCTCGGAGAAGCGGATGGTGAGGAGTCCGATCTCTGTCACCTTCAGTAACTAGGGAACGCAGGCCATGGAGTTGTTCGAGCCAAAGCTCTGGCGATAGTGTTTGCCTACTTGGTGACGTTCGTGTTTGCTAGTTTTGTTTCTTATGCGGTCATTCACTAGCTCTCATGAATGGCAAGCCTAGTGACTCACGAGACATGTTTGCTGCATGAAAGTAAGGCTGCAAATAGATTAGGTTGGTTCATGATCCAATTCGATCTGATTTAATTTATTTTTATGGATCCATGAATATGAAATTAGATTTTAAAATTAGATCCATTTTATTTTTTGGATCGGTTCTTGGTTTACTGAATTTGGACCCGACTCGATCCGACCCGATTCGAACATACTAATACTGTTATAATTATATCTATTTGGACCTTTAAATTATAATTTAAAATTTGTATGGAACTGGTTATAATTATTTTTATATTTAATTTATTTTAAAAATAATATTATTTGTTATTAATAATAGTTAGCTATGTAATAATGAAAATATAGTTATCTATATTTTATTCGGATCATATTTAGATCCAAACTTTATAGATTAGAATAGGATTATTTATGGACCCGATCCAACTCGAATGATCCGTTGGGTTGAAAATTCTGATAGTGGACCCGATCCGATCCGACCCGATTTTCTAGTGGATTGGGTCTGGGTCTACTATTAGGACCCGATCAAAAAACCGGGTTGGATCGAGGTCACTCATGACCCGATCCGACCCGACCTATTTGCACTCCTACATGCAAGTTGGGGATTTTGGCATGTTTTTGCACAACATTTGCACATATAGTTCGCACATTAAGCTCGGTCAGGGATGCATATCAGACAATTCGAATGTAGCTTTGGGCTAGGATTGAACCTAGTTTTTCCTATATTTGGCTTCCCAAAATTAATTGACAAAATGGGGATTAGTTAAGCCATCATTGTGCTTTATAGCGGGTGGCTTTTTGAAACAACATTGACCCCCTGTCCTATGGGGCCTACCCCCAGCCAATAAAAACATTTCACATGAGATGTGGGTGTTATCTAGTGGTGAGATAGATCGATCCAAACCATCGGATGCCATTATAAATAGCTATCTCTTTTTCCAATTTGGATCTTTGATCTTCTGCTTCCTTATTTTCATTTCTAAGAAAGTCAGCGAACATCTTGTTCTTTAAGCTTTGAACCATCTGCTCTAGGAGACTTAGGTTATTCTTCTTCCCTTAGTCTCTTGTTAGTAGCTATGGCCACTGGAGAAAAGAAAGCTATTAAGAAGGAAAAAGTGTATAGAGTAGAATCTCCCAATCCCTTAACAAATCCGACTCTGACTGAGGAAGGGTGCTCTGCTCCTTTTGAAGTTCCAGGTAAGCAGCATAGGAAGGCCTCCTTAGGCCCTAAGTTAGAGAGGTATGAGATCTATGAAGTAGACCTCAATAGACATAGGAGTATGTATTTTATTCTAGATGACTTTAGGATGATTATCCCAGGTCTAGATGATAGAGTAGTATCTCTTCCATCCTGATGCATTGTTTTTTATGAGAACGCATTTGAAGCTAGTGTAAGATTTCTTCTCCACCAGTTTATTATCAATATTTAAGATTTTCATATATTGACTCTAACTAAGTTTTTTCTTTAGGATCATCATAAGTTTTATGCTTATTTGTAACTATATGTAAGATAGAATCAAGACTTTTTCTATTAAGGCTATTTTTATGCTAAAATTCTATCCTTATGATAAGGATTGGTATTATTTCATCCATGGGCAAAATTGTAAGCTCATGGATAATATTCCTTTTGCCATTTATGGATGGAAGAATATATATTTTTTCATTTCTTTCCAACAACCATTATATATTTTTTTCATAGATAATATGTATTTTTTCATTAGAGTCTAAACTGAACCTAATTATAACAAAACCCCTTTAGAAGAGACTCGGAGCATTTCCACATATTGCTCAATGCTAAAGTCCCAATATTCAAATCCCTCTTACCTGATCAAGTCCTGTATGATACAGGGATTAGCTCGGTAGTTCTCAACAACATGTCTAACCACTTTGAGCTCTTTCTCTTCCTCTCTCTCTTTATTTTTTTTCTTTTTTTAAGTCATCAAATTCAGCTAATCTTTTGACAGTGACTATAGTTATGTCGGCAAGAATGGAAAATGTTAACTTTAAAATGTTTTAGCAAGCTGCGAAGAGAAAGGGGTCAGACAATGCCCCCGAAGCAAAAAAGAAGCTCAAAGAAGCTTTTGTTTGACCTCTTCTGAGAGAACTCTCACTACAGAGAGCAGCCAATCTCCTGTATTGATAAAAGCTCCTACACTTGTGCCTACTCCTCCAGTGACTGGTCCAAGTAGGTTATTGGAAACTTTCGGCTAGCCTCGCTATCAAGTCTAGTAAAGTCATCAGGGATTGCCGACCTTCCAGATGACCTATGGACAAGTGTTCCTCCAAATGTTCAGGAGAAATATTTTATTCTTCAAAAGCAATTGAGGGTGAGCGATTCTTTCATGGTGATCCAAAGCTTTCTCAAGTGCTTTTCGAGATGATCCTACTCCCTGTTCGTAGGAAGAAGCAACCAACACATCAACTCTCCCAAGTGTTTGGTGATGGCTACTATTGTCGACAAGATCGTCGTAGCCTGTAATTCTGACATGTCGCAAATGCATCGAATTTCCATGGAACGCTCGTTCCTCCCTTTCCTGGTTAGCTCCTTGGTCCGGTCCCCTACAAAAAAGAGGAGACCCAGACCGAGGATTCTAACGGGAACACTCCGACGATCAGTTAGACGGGACGATCAAGGAAAACAAAATCTTTGTGGCGGAGAGCTTGCGGGCTCTCCGCATAAATGGTGAAAGGTAGAATTGAGATGGAAAGAGCAAGCGGAGATGGGAGTCCAGAGCTTGGAAGGGTCTGCTAGAGTCCCTTGCTCACTCGCTCCCCCTCTCTTTCTCGTCTGTTTGTTTCTTCATCTTCTCTTACATCCTGCTTTTCC
Source organism: Areca catechu (assembly GCA_021397845.1). Lineage (NCBI taxonomy): Eukaryota > Viridiplantae > Streptophyta > Magnoliopsida > Arecales > Arecaceae > Areca > Areca catechu. The sequence goes on from CM038049.1 coordinate 55,645,882, forward strand.
TCTTTCTGACCTTATGTATATGGGATGGCCCAGAGCTGACCTGGGATTTTGTCCCGGTGTCCCTTTCCGTATATCCTTTCTAGGAGGAGCTTACCATTGCCTATGACCTCCCTCTTATCGGATCGGTCCTTAGGGGGAGATCCTTCCATTGAGGGTGTACGCCGGCGTGGTACAAATTATGTCCCTTCTGATGGTGCAGTTCCTTGTGGGAGGGGTGGGTGCTGTGCCGCTGAGCCCATACCACGATGGAATGTTTTCATTTTTGGAGAGACCGTTGGAGCATTGCAGGGCTTGGGGCCTTAATAGAATACTCCTCTTAGGGAAGGTTCAGGCTTCGTGTCGGGGGTTGAAGCCCCCGGTTGCATGGTTGTCAACGTGGCGATGCGTAATAGGGTATGGGACCTGGTGGAGTGCAGGCCACCCAGAGCATGCGGGTGGCACATTGCAGAGCCTGAGTTCATGGCCGGGCGTGTGCCACCTCTCAGAGGTTGCAGGCGATCAGGAACCTTCTTGTTGCTATTTGAATTCCTGTCGATCTTTCTTGTCGCTGGCAGGAACTTAACCCCGGTAAGGTAGGATGGAGTCCTACCTCAGGGAGAATGAGCACGACCCTAGCCAGGGCTGACCTCAGATGAAAGGCTTGTCCTATGAGTATGACCCCGACTGGGAGCTGACATCGAAAGGAAGGCTCGCCATGGCAGCATGAGCATGATCCCGGCCAGGAGTTGACCTCAGATGGAAGGCTCGCTCTATGAGTACGACATCGACTGGGAGCTGACCTCGGCAGGAGGGCTCGCCTTGGCAGCATGAGCACGACCCCGGTCGGGAGCTGACCTCAAACGGAGGGCTCGTCCTATGAGCACGACCCTGGCTAGGAGCTGACCTCAACAGGAGGGCTCATCTTGGCAGCATGAGCACGACCCTAGCCGGGAATTGACCTCAGACGGGGAGCTCACCCTATGAGCACAACCCTGATTGAGAGTTGACCTCGGTAGGAGGGCTCGCCTTGGCAGCATGAGCATGACCCCGATTGGGAGCTGACCTCAGACAAAGGACTCGGCCTATGAGCACGACCCCAGCTGGGAGCTGACTTCGGTAGGAGGGATCACCTTAGCTCTTTGTTTGGCCACCGCGCCCTGGTGGCGGACTCTTTGCCAGCAGGGTCGCCAGTAGAGGCTCCACGTCAGCAGATGTGCCACATCAGCTACCTTGGGATTTACTAGGTTAATTTTCTTTTCTTTTGTTTTCTTTTCCTCCACTTCTCTTATCTTGCATTTTTTTAAATATCTTTATTTCTTCTTTGTTCTAGTTTATCTCCAACTTTATGCATCTTAAACATTTTATCATCTCATTTGATGAGGCAAAAAAAGTTTTGAATAAAAAGTTATTAGATGTCAAGGAAGCTACAATGAAGGTGGCCAATGAAGTAAAAGTGGCTAGTGCTTGGGCAAAGATTGCAAAAACTCAACGTGATGCTGCTGAAGCTCATAGAAATGCAACTAAGGTTGAAAAAGATGCTGTAGTAGCCCAGAAGATGATAGCTGAGGTCAAAATATTGAATTGGATGTCACTACCTCCATTAAAATAAATAAATCAAAGGCCGATCTCTTCAATTCTAGGAAAGAGATCGAAAAGCTTCAAAAAGAGAAGAAGAAATTGGAGGAGGGGCTTGTAAGGGCCGAAGAGAAGGCCATGAAGAACTATAAGTCATCTGATCAGTTTGCAGATAATCTGGCTGAAGAGTCACTAAGAGTCTTCTATGAGGGATTTGAGGATTGTAAGAAAAAGTTAAAAGAATTCCTTCCAAACTTTAATATTACTTTCCTTATTCTAAGTATCGGCATCCTAGTGGAGATAGAGAAAGTGGTTGAGGATACTGCTAAAGACATTGGTGCACCTATCGAGGACCTTGCTCTGACCACTTTTGTGATAGCCACTGTGGCTAAGGCATCGAAGATAGCAATGGACACCTAGCTAGAAGCCCTAGCCAAGCAGGCAGCAGAAGTTTGAGGTTTTATCTCCTTGCATGCATTTTATTTCTTTTCCTTTTTTTCTCTTGTATTCCTCCCATTGAGAGTTCAAGATTTTTTTGTTTTGTAAAAGCATGTTTGGTGCAATGAAACTTCTTTTTATCAATTGGTTCTTTTTCTTCTTCTTTTTCCTTTTTCTAATATATCAAATACTTGCAACTATGTAAGATCACTTGTAGGACATGTGGTAGTTTGGTGGTAGTAGTGGCAGACAAAATACTCAATATCTTGTTTGCAACTGAGGAGCAACCAGAAGTCATTCCCGAGGACTTTGAAAAAGTGGTTTGCAATCCCTTGTCTATAGTTGACCTGATAAAGGAAGTTCCTAAAAAAAAGGTTAGTGAGCCTTAAAAAATAGAGATAACTAATTCTGAAGTTACAAAAATGTTAGCTAGAAGATTTATTGCTATCACTGAGAATATGGAAGCCTTCAAGTTAGGCTTCAGTAGATGCATCTGAAAGGTGAAGGAGTTCTACCTAAATATGGATCCAAACTTCCTTACTCTGATAAACCTGGATGCACAATCATTCATAGAAGAGGTGATGGGGGAGACCCAACATCTTTGGTACTAGTTGCAAATGCCATTTTGGATGGGGAGATAGACATAGCAAATTTTGACTTTCAAGTTGAAGATGATCCTCTTCTGGAGGCTCTGGGTAGCGAGAAGGGTAAGGACTCTAGTTTTTTATTCCTCAAACCTCTGAAAGCTCCAAGGTTAAGGAATAAGAAGAAATAAATGTGTATTCTTTTTTTTTTCTTTTTACTGATGTAATCCATAAAAAAAAATTCCTTTGATTTTACTTTGTAGGAGAATTTTTAGAATCGATGAAAAGATTTTATTCCTTTCATTTTCTTGTCTTCATCATTAGTGTATGTGAAGAGTGTATATTGCTTGCTGAGTTCGAAGATATTTACCTAAGATGGCTATCAGAAGTATATAAATAATGATCTAGTAGCTGATTAGCATTATTGACTCTTTTTTATCACTTTTGGAGAATAAATAGGCAATTCGAGCCTTTTCCAATCATTTTTTGGAGAATGTATGGACTATTTAAGCCTTTTCTGATTATTTTAGATGCAAAAATGTTTGATATAGAATGCTTAATTGAAAATGCTAGATAAGAAATATTTGTTTATTTATGAAAATATTCAATCACATTGACAGCGTATCCAATCGCTTTGGATGAAAAATACCTGATCTCATTGGATAGAGGATATAGGATTGCTTTAAAGAATATTTGATCACTTTGGAAAAGAAATATCTTAACATAACTTTAGGCAAACTTGCGCTTATCTGATCAAATTATAGGGAGAATAACAGAATAACTGATTAGACTCTTAGGCAAGCCTGTGCCTATCCTATCATTTTAGATAGAGAATATCAGGAAATCTAATCATAATATTAAATAAATCTGTACCTATTCGATCATTTCGAATAGAGAATAACATAATATCTAATTGGAATCTTATGCAAACCTATACCTATTTGATCACTTTAGATAAAGAATACCAGAATACTTAATCGGGATCTTAGACAAGCATGTGCCTATCCGTTCACTTCGAATAAAGAATAATATATATATTCCTGATCGGAGTCTTAGGCAAACTTGTGCCCATATGATCATTTTGATAAAGAGTATCCGATCACTTTGGACAAAGAATAACAGTACCTTTTTCGAATTTGAGACAAGCCTATGCCTATCTGATCATTTTGAAATAGAAAATACTAGATAACGAATACTTGATCAGAGATTGAAAATACCTATTCCTTTTTTTGGACAAACTTGTATCCTCCTCTGATCACTTTAGTAGAGAGTAATTAATTAGAAGTTATGGACAAACCTATGCTACACTACTCGATCATTTTAGTAGAAATAGCTGATTAGAAGTTATTGATAAACCTGTGCTGCTCTACTCGATCACTTTAGTAGAGAATAGCTAATCAAAAATTATAGACAAACCTATGATGTTCTACTCGATCACTTTAGTAGAGAAAGTAGAGAGATACCTTCTCAGTAAAAGATATTTTGTATAGCCCTTCGCAATTAGATAAGAGCTTCCTTTACTCTAATAGCTATGAGATTCTACTCGATGGAGGATAAGATGTCCTTGTTGGAAGACTTTAGTTTAGATTCTAGAGTTGTAGTATTAGGCAACCGCCTATTTATAAGCTACTATCCTAATGTAAACTTTCTCCCATGTTTCTTATAGAAAATCAAGGCCTACTCACAACTTTTCGTAGTCGATGTTTTCATCATAATCTCTTACTTGATCGAAAACTAAACTGATCTCTAGAAGGATGACTGCTTCCATCCTGTATGTTAACTTGAATGGTGTTCACTTTTTAAGGTACGAGGAGTTGTTCGATAGGATTAGAGGGCATGTCCAACTCATCGACCCAGAGACTTTCTACCTGGTCGAGTCTGATCTTCAGGTCTTGAAGAATGGTCATATTAGTTACTTCTGTCTCCTTGTTTGTTTGTGGGTATCCCACCGATGTGAACCTTTGTTCAATATGAAGACTTGAGTAGAACTCTCAAAACTTTTATTGCTAAACTACCTCCGATTATTGAAGATGATGCACTTAGGCAAACCGAATTGATAGATAATAGATTTCCAGATGAAGTTTTGAACATTTTTTTTAGTTATGTGGGCTAAGAACTTGGTTTTGATCCACTTTGTGAAGTAGTCGATTGTAACCAATAAGAACTTTCTTTGTCTGGTTGCCATTGAAAAAAGACCAAGGATGTCGATTGCCCATATGTCAAATGGCCAAGGTGCTAAAATTTGAGTGATCAGTATAAATGACTTTCTTTGGATATTAGCATAATTCTAGTACAAATTATATTTTTGGACAAAGTCCATGACATCTTCAATGATTGTAGACTAGTAAAATTCTTGTCTAAGAACTTTGTAGGCTAATGACCTCTCTTCGATATGATTATCATATATGCCTTTGTAAACTTCTCGGAGAGCATATTTAGCTTCTGAAAGGCATAGACATTAAAGTAGAGGCATGGTATAAGATTTTTTTTGTAGAGCAGTTATCCATTTAAAAGGACATATTATACAACTTTCTTAGGATGTTTTAAATTTTTATATTTAGAAATTTATATATTTAAGCTTGAGTTAGGAAAGTGGATCCATGGCATAAAAATTCAATCTAACTATCCAATCAATAGACTGAAGGTGTCTGTAGCTCTATATCATCAAATAAAATAGATAGAAATAATTTATTCAAGAATTAGATTAGTACATCAAAATATACATTTTTGTATTGACATATACCCTTCTGTATCGAAACTTATTAATAGTATTTTATTTTTCTTCATTACATGATGATGGGACTTCGACTCTCATTCACCGATTGCTAGAGAAGGCGTACAGGAGCAGGAGGAGGACGACATCAAGGAGAATCTCATATAATTTTTTTTTTGAGGTTATGTATTTAATTTTTTTACTTGTAAAGTAATGAAATTTATAAATTTATATAATTTATACTTTTAATATAATATAATTAATTTTTATTTATAATTATAGTTGTTAATTGTTAAAAAAATAGGGTTTAAGAATTGTAATTGTTTGTTATTAAAATTAAAATAGGTTTTTAAAAGTTTAATTATGATTTTTTAAGAAAATAAAAAAGGTTAGCGATGGTAGTTGTCATTGCTGAAGCTTTATCATCGATGGCTATGGATTTTTAACGATGAAATTCTTTGATTTCTAGTAGATTTTTTATTTAATTATTTTTTAAAAAATCTAAAAAATATTAGCATGTTGTCTTTGCTAATAGTCGTCACTAATGATAGTTATTAGCGATGGCTTTGTTTGCTATCACTAATAATAGCTATCAGTGATAGAGTCATTTTAGATAGGATAATAGTGATGGCAAACCTGTTATCAGGACAGCAATGGTAATAACCTTAATCCTTGTAGTGCAAAAGGTTAGAGGGGGAAGCAAGTAGGAAAATGGAGAGAGAGGAGGGTGTGGGGGAAAACTGTTAACAAAAGCAAGAAGAGATAGAGAGGAAGGGGGAAAGGGAGAGGGGGGGGGGGGGGGGGGGGGGGAGAAGAAGGGCTCGGTAGTCGGTTGGCTGTTGAAGATGGATGCATATGGATTAGTGTCTCTCCTCTTTCCCAACTCTTTTTCACTCAAGGCATGATACAAATTTGATTGCCTCGTGCATGTATTGTTGAACAGTTTTTTGTTAATACAAATGTTATCTATAATGTATTATTGGCCTCATCCATATCTTTTTCTTCATAGGAATGTTCTCTTGTTAACAACATATACAAAATTGTTAAGAAGCATGCAACAACCATATATATGGTTGAACAATTGGCCCTTGTTGTCAATATTCTAAATATATGATACAAGGAAGGGGGCCCATAACTGCAGCACTCTTCTTGTTGACTTTTTTTCTTGCTTCATTTTGTTTAATTGTTATATTTATTTATCCTACTATTAAAGGTTTGGTTGATCAGGGATTTCATTTGTGTTTTCCTTTTCAAAGAAAATGATTAGGGTACCCATTAGAGTCATAATTCATATTGGCAATGAAATAATAAAGCATGAAATAAATCAGAATCAAATTCATTTCATATTGGTTATGAAATTATGAAAACTAGGAAATCAATTAGACCCATATTTTTTCAGAAAAATGTTCATTAATTTTAAATGAAGAAAGCCCCTTTCAGCATGCGTAAAAAAGCAAGAAGCAGAAAACGTCAAAGTCCTATATTGATTCATTTGGTTTCTACCAAAGGCCAGGAAGATTCTAGCTTCCTTGCCATCCATATTGTCCACCACAAGATAACTAGGAATATATATCACCAAACCTTCTGTAGGCTCATGTGTGGCGCACCCAAAGCTCAGGGAAGCCACACAGGTTTGGGGCTTAGGCTTATAAGTCCCCAGGGCTCCAGAGTCATGTTTGGGTCAAGGAGATTTGATCCAAGGATTAGGATTTTCATATGTAACTTGTTAGGGGGAGTTTTTTAAAGATTGTATCATAATCTAGTTGGATTATGGGATTTTATTTTAGGTCCAGAGGTGTAGCCTATTTCTCTTGATTGGTGAAAGGGGCTAAGTAATTAATTGGGTAGGTGGTTAGGAAATTTGTTGGCTAGCCCAACCATCTAGGATTGTAACTAATTATGTTGGACCAAGACCAAGATCAAGGAAGCCCATGTGAAGAAAGACCGCACCCCATGTGGAAAACCGTATGCTCATGTGCGTTGGAGAAAGCGAGGCCACGGTCTTTTCTTGAGAAGTGCGTGCGTGAAGGAAGTGGCGCGCATGAAGGGAGGAGGCCACGATTTATCTCCTGAAAAAATCTCTCACGGACGTGAGAGAAGGTAGAGCGTATCTTCCCCTTTGTTCGGTTGTTGGGCGTTCTTGGATTGAGGAATGGAGCGGTTTCCAGAGTCTGTAACAGAGGCTAGGGCTTCTTCAAGTAATAAAGAACGATCTCTTATTTTCTCCTATGAATTTATTTTCTTCTCTATTCTGTGCATGGTTTTGGTTCTTGATTCCAAGAAATAGTTTATGCCGATTATTTTTCCGTATTTCTTCAAGAAATCGGTTGCTCTCTATTTCTCTCACGGAGAGTTAAGATCCCAACACCTCCAACTTCTTAATGTTATTGAAGGGCTCAATCTCTCCAGGTAGACAATATAGTAGGAAGCCTTAATTTAGATATAAATTTGTCCTTATCTGATAAAAGGGCATCTCATCAAAATAAAAATAATTCCAGGCCAATTATCTCTCGGTTAAATTATTAGTCGTTAGAAACTTTGCTCTGAAAGCCAAGAAAGGATTCTTACTTTCTCTAATGTTTAAGATTTCAGGATAAATAACAATTTGATATTGAAATCCCACCAGCGTTAAGAAATCTATAGGAAGCATTTGTACATCTCCGCTTGACACCATCAGGAGTATTAGAACCCACTTGATACCATCAAGAGCGGTAGAAGGTAGAAATTTCATTAAAATGATCTCATTCAACATCTTGGAACAGAGGGATTGGCCAGTAAAGATCTCCATGCCCCCACCTGCATGGCAAGAAAATGGAGCAATCTTGTACACAACACTAGTATATATATACGATGAAAGCTCAACAGGACATTTATCCCTAGCTCTAAAGTCCAGTATACTTATTATTCATGTGATATGATTAGTGCTATATGCAAATTATTCTTGACTTTCAAAACTCTCCAAAAATGAGAAGCAATAGAGGCTACACCCATCCAGCAACCTATATATCCATCCCAAATAAATTATTTCACAACTTCCAAGGATGAAAGAGGACTGTATGATCGAAAACCATTCCCAACCTTCAAAGTTTTTTCTCTAGACATATGTAGTCGTAGACAATGGATGTATGTTCGCTGCTGGTCATCGATGGCCCTAGTACGTACGTCTACCATCATTTACAAAGGCAAGTTAAAAGTAGTCACAAATTGAGAGTGCATTGCTTAATATCCATGTGTCATTATTTGATGTCTATTACGAGACATGTTCACATGTGCATGCATGTATACATGAACGTATATGCAGAGGCATGCACTGCACACATTCAAGGCTAATTAATGGATTCGAGAGGGCAAATCTTTTCTGATAAATCGGATGATTAAATTAAAGGAGAAAAAAATAAATCCGTGACATACAAAATAAAGTATTATATAACTGGAACGGAAGAACGGCCATAGATGCGTATAACGTAGATCCAACGTGATTTCCCACGTATTTGTAATCTAACGAGCAACGCTGTTTGCTTTTATATTTTGAAGATGTAGGATTTTAAAAGATTAAAATGATTGAAATGGTCTTCAGCAATTCTGTAAAATAGGATGATGCTTATACTCGATCAGAATAAGGTAATTGATTAGTAAGTCATCTCATAATCTAATATATAACCATCCTCGGTGAATCTTTCACTAGTGAGTTTGAAACGTACAACTGCCGGCCATCCGGGAAATTAACTACTGCTTAACGAGTCTTTCCACACCAGCTGATAAACAGAACCTTCCTTCGCTCGCTCGCCTCACAGCGGAAGCATCCAATTTGCCCTCGCCTTGTAGCCCCGCTCAACATTCCTCGAGACGTGGGAGTCCGACAACTCGCTCAGGAGTCCCATGGCAATAGACATTGGCTAAAAAACCTTCGCCGGCCTCCTCTTGATTCCTTTCAACAAAGCATGACTTGTCCAATGTTTCTGTATCTCTTCTTCGAACCATCTCTATATATAACCCAACCCAGGTTCCATGAGCACAGCCCAAACACTCTCTGATCACCCACATCCATCCCAATGGCGAGCCTAAGCCTCCCCACCCTCTTCCACCTCCTCTTCTTCATTATCTTGAGCCCTTATTCTGTAACTACTGGCAACAATAATGTCAGAGTCAGCACCGTCGGCGCCGAGGCATCTGAACTACAAACCTATGTAGTCCATGTGCAGCCGCCGACGCCAACCGTGTTTGCGACGTCCACCGACCGGAAGAGGTGGTACAAGTCCTTTCTCCCGGAGAGTACACCTGCTAGAATGGTCCACATGTACACCAATGTGGCGAGTGGCTTCGCCGCAAGGCTCACCGAGCAGGAGCTGGAGGACATGAAGAAGAAGCCCGGATTCGTCCACGCCTATCCTGACCGCCTCTATTCCCTTCAGACCACGCATACGCCGGAATTCTTAGGCTTGCAGCCCAACGGCGGGGTCTGGAATGAGACCAACTATGGCAAAGGGGTGATAGTTGGAATGCTCGACACGGGAATCTTCCCCGACCACCCTTCTTTTAGTGGTGATGGGATGCCACAGCCACCTGCCAAATGGAAAGGGCGGTGTGACTTCAACGCCAGCCTTTGCAACGACAAGATCATCGGTGCAAGGACATTCATCAGCGGCGCGATGGCCATGAAAGGAAGAGGTGTTTCGGCGACACCTCCGGTTGACGATGAAGGGCACGGAACCCATACTGCGAGCACAGCGGCTGGAGCACGAGTGGCAGGTGCTAATGTTCTAGGGAATGCTAAGGGCACCGCCACCGGGATGGCACCCCTTGCCCACCTTGCCATCTACGAGGTGTGCTCCGAGACTGGCTGTGCCGACTCCGACATATTGGCTGCAATGGACGCGGCGGTCGCTGATGGAGTCGACGTGCTCTCGCTCTCCATCGGAGGAAACTCCGTTCCATTTTACCAAACTGCGATCGCAATTGGTGCTTTTGGGGCCATCAATAAGGGAGTATTCGTGAGCTGTGCGGCAGGTAACTCCGGTCCGAATGCGAGCACTCTCTCAAATGAGGCCCCATGGATCCTCACGGTGGCTGCAAGCACCATGGACAGGAACGTAAGGGTGACGGTGAAGCTCGGCAATGGCCTAGAATTCGATGGCGAGTCTATCTACCAGCCACAGATGTACACCCCAACCTTCTACCCTCTAGTTTATGCCGGTGCCGGCCCAAAGCCCGATGCCATCTTCTGTGGCAACGGCTCCTTGGATGGCCTGGACGTAAAGGGCAAGATAGTGCTTTGCCAGCGCGGTGGTGGCATCGCCAGGATCGACAAAGGCGTGACCGTGCAGAGCGCGGGCGGTGTCGGCATCATTCTAGCAAACGAACCTCTTGATGGATACACTACCATTGCCGATCCTCACGTCCTCCCGGCGTCCCATGTCGGTTACTCCGATGGAGTGAAGATCGAATCCTACATCGGTACTTCGTCGAACCCGACTGCATCCTTAATTTTCAAGGGCACCATTCTCGGGACATCGCCGGCTCCGGCGATCGCATCATTCTCGTCCAGAGGACCGAGTTTGGCCAGCCCAGGTATTCTGAAGCCGGACATCACGGGTCCAGGTGTGAGTGTTCTAGCTGCCTGGCCTTTCAAGGTCGGGCCGCCGACGGCGAACAGCACCGGTCCGACCTTCAACATAATATCAGGCACCTCCATGTCCACTCCTCATCTCAGTGGCATCGCGGCGCTGCTCAAGGCAGCGCATCCAGATTGGTCCCCAGCAGCAATCAAATCGGCGATCATGACGACGGCCGACATACTGGATCATAGCGGGAAGCCGATCGTAAACGAGAAAAACCTCCCGGCTGATCTCTTTGCCATAGGTGCTGGCCATGTCAACCCGGTTAAGGCTAATGACCCGGGGCTAGTCTATGACCTTAGCGCCGATGACTACATTCCGTACCTCTGTGGCTTGGGCTATAATAGCTCGCAAGTGACAGCAATTGTTCGCCGGCCGGTCAATTGTTTGGTGATCAAGAAAATCTCTGAAGCAGAGCTAAATTACCCTTCGATCTCGGTGTCTCTTGGTGCTGCTTCGATGTCGATCACCGTGGAACGGACAGTGAAGAATGTCGGGGAGGCGATGTCGGAGTACTCGGCAGAGGTTGATGCTCCTTATGGAGTGGCAGCGAGAGTCAGTCCGGTGAAGCTACAGTTCTCGGAGGTGAACCAGGAGATAAAATTTTCTGTGACCTTCTCGGCAAGCAGCAGCCGTGGCGGTGCGAGGTTTTCGCAGGGCTACCTGAATTGGGTCTCGGAGAAGCGGATGGTGAGGAGTCCGATCTCTGTTTCCTTCGCTAACTAGGGAACGCAGGCCACGGAAAGTTCCAATGACAGCACGGATCCCAAGCCTTATGAACGAATAAAGTTTGAGGTGTAAGTCAACTAACATGGAGTTGTTTGCTAGTTGGGGATGTTGGAATCCTTTACCGCAATATGCGCCTATATTTGAACGAATTCGCACATTAGGTTCGGTGGCGCATTTCGGACTCAATTTTGGGTCAGGAAGGGTCATAGTTTTTCCTATGTTTGGCTTTCCGAGGACTTAGTTTTTCCTCCCAAGATCAATAGGCAAAACTGGCTGTGGAGATCAGTTAAGCCATATAGATCATCACCCAAACGAAGGATGATGTGCACAATACTGAAGAGTATAATACGGTATGGTAAATCATGGATAACCAGCATCAATATATGGACGGCCATCAAACAAAAAGTTCACGAGCACCGAGCCATGCCATGTACAGCATGTATGTTACATCATGGACTGCAGCGAAATATAGGAATTGCAGGAGAGAGAAGAGAAAAGCCGAAAAAAAAAAAAACAACACAAGCAACACACCTCATTACGATCCAATAACCAAAAATCTCGCTGAGAATTTCTTGAAACATGCCTTGTCACACCGCGTCATGGTCGGAGTCGATACCAACCGTTGGATCGCAGTTGTGGAGCGCTCTATGCCCTCTGATTGCATCATTGTAGTCATAGACTGTGATGTAAATGAACTTATTACAAAAAAATAGTATTTTAGTAATCGATTTTACAACCGATTTTTTTTATTATATTTATGATTTATTTTGTAACCAATTTTTTTTAATAATTTAGCAACCGATTCAAATCGGTTGCAAATGCAGTTACAAGATATCAATTTTTCAACCAATTTTGTAACCGATATTTTCTGATACAATTTGCTATCGATTTTGAGACTGATTTTTTAATTTAAAAATAAATTATTTAGTAATATATAAATTACATATATTAGCAACCGACATATCGGTTGTAAGAATTGATTAATTTTTTTAAATAACAAAAATCGGTTTTTAAAAAAAATTAAAATCGATCAAAACCGAAATTCATTTAAAAATATTTTTTTAAGTTTATTTTTTAACTTGCAACCAAATTTTCGTTTCAAAATTTTATTAAAAACAAATTTTAATTTTCTTTAGAATTTTGCAACCGAAAATTCGGTTGCAAAAAAATTTTTTTTAAAAAAAACTCTTGGAAATTTCCGGTTGTGAATTTTATTTTAAAACATATATTAATTTTTTTATTTGTTGCAACCAAAAAATCGGTTGTAATAATTTATTTAAGTCAGCCCCTCATCGAGCACCGCCCGATCCTAATCCCCAATTCCTAATTCCAGTGACCCCGCTCGCCTCCACCGATCTAGAGCTGTCAACGGGTCGGGTCCAGGTCTGGATCTAAATCTGGACCCATTTATCCGGACCCGGACCCGATTAATCATAATTAAATGGATCCAATATCTAGACTCGACGGACCCGAGATCCGATTAAATAAAATAATATTATATATATTTATATATTTATTTATATTTATATAAATATGGGATATTGGATCATAATCCAATGGTTAAGAATTTATCAAGGTTTTTACTATAAAACCTTCCTTCAATTCGTGCCTTAACCCTTTCTGGTTTTCTCCTTCCAACGAATCGGCGAATCCCTAAATCCCCTGATCGCTCTGCCTCCACGACCGACACCTCCCTCGACGATTGAGCCCTCTATGGCCAACGTCTACCTCTCTCGACGGCCAACACCTCCAGCCTCCCCCCCAATGGCGGACCCCTCGACGGTCGACGCCTGCTGCTCCGAGCCTTGACATCGACCTCCCCCCCCCCCCCCCCCCGATGGTGGACCCCTCGATGGCCGACATTGCTTGCTAGCAACTTGCTACTCCAAGCCTCGACATTGGCCTTCCCCCCCTCGACAGCGGCCCCTCGACGGCTGATGCCTACTGCCCGTTGACAGCTATACTCTGCTGCTCCGAGCGACCAAGCCTCGACATCGACCTCCCCCTTGATGGCAGATCCCTCGATGGTCGATGCCTGCTGCTCCGAGCCTCGACATCGGCCTCCCCCCCAGACGACGAACCCCTCGATGGCCAACACTCATTGCTTGACATCATTCTTGGATCCGAGCACCCCGGCCACCAATATTGTCGATCATCCCCACTCCCCCGCTGGCTGCCGCTGCCCCTATCCCAATATCGTTCCCAGGTTGTCTTCCTCGGATCCGAGCCCTGGCTACACTGCTTCAGTGCTAGTGTGCTATAGTTACAGTGCCTCGATTAGTTATATTTTATCTATGTTTTAGTTTTGTGATTCCCATTCCTACTATTAGAGAATGAAAAAAAAAAGAATCCTCCACTCTTACAAGCCTATGGGCCATGGTGGTACCTTGCATTCGGGTCGGGTTTGGGTTTGGATACCCGGGATCCATTCGGGTCTGGGTCTGGTACTTTAAAATTGGACTCATCGGGTATTCGGGTCCGAGTCCGGATCTGGTAGCTAAAATTTATTTTTAAATATTTGCAATAGAATTTAAGTTTACAAAAATTAACTTAAAATCAAATTTAAAATTTAAGAAAAAATAAAAAATATTCATTTTAAAAATGATATTTAATATTTTTTTTTCTTGAAAGTGATAGATTAGGCTTTAAGATTGTGATAAGGTTATATTTAACCTTTTATATTTAAGCTTTAAGTTTGTGATAAGTATATGAACATTAGATTAAATAATTTTCTGTATCATCATATTTTGATATGCTACAGAATATGGATATCTTTCATCTTCGTAGTTAGATGTATAATAGACGTTTATCGGGTCGAAAGGGTTATACCGAAGAATTTTTAAAAGGCGTGGAAGATTTTATGCTCTTTGGGTGTCAGCAACCTTACTTTCAAAGTGAAGAAAAATTTAGATGTCCTTGTTGTAAGTGCAAAAATTAAAGGTACTTAATTACTGATGAAGTGAAGCTTCATCTTTACAAAACAGGATTTGTACCTAATTATTGGTATTGGACATCTCATGGAGAGAGTGATCCTCGTGTGGGTAGGGTACCTGATTTGTATGCAAATGATTCTGCTATTGCACAAATGGATAATGATCCACAGAATATATATCGATGCATGATATTCGATACCTTGGGAACAGAGTTTGTACCAGACTATTCGTCTAATGTAGAGGAGACACTGAATTTGGATGATCAAAAATTTTATGACATGTTGCATTCAGTTCAAGAACCATTATGGCCAGATGTACTAATCATTCTGAGTTATTAGTAGCTGTACGGTTGTTTAGCATCAAATCTGAAGGTAATATTTCGCAACGATCTTTTGATCAAATAGCGAGTCTTATGAAAAAGACACTTCCAATCGATAATACTATACCTCAGGATTTTTATATGACAAAAAAGTTGGTGTCCAAACTTGGCCTTACTGCTATGAAGATAGATTGTTGTATTAATGGTTGCATGCTATATTATGGTGAACAATATGAAGATAAGTAATGCAAATTTTGCGGGGCTGGTAGATATAAACCTCGGTCCCGTGCAGACAGTCAACATAAAGAGGTGCCAATGAAGAAATGCATTATTTACTTCTAATTCCTAGATTAAAAAGATTATATGCTTCAATGAGTTCTGCACCACACATGATATGGCATTATCAGAACAGGCGTGAGCCAGAGATATTGTGTCATCCATCAGATGGAGAAGCTTGGAAACATTTTGACCGACGCTATCCTGATTTTGCAGCTAAACCACGCAATGTCAGGCTAGGGCTATGTGATGATGGTTTTACTCCTTACAATCAATCATCAGCCCCATATTCTTGCTGGCCAGTAATTGTTACTCCCTATAATCTGTCACCTGAATTGTGCATGACCTTACCTTATATGTTCTTGACAATAATTATTCCGGGTTCACATAATCCAAAGAGCAGGATAGATATGTATCTACAGCATTTGATAGATGAGTTGAAATATTTGTGGGAGGAGGGTATCCTAACATATGATATTGCAAGAAAGCAAAATTTTATGATGAGAGCTGCATTGATGTGGACCATCAATGACTTTCCTACGGATGGAATGCTGTCCGGATGGAGTATAGCTGGAAAATTGGTGTGTCCGTATTGTATGGACCGATCAAAGATATTCACTTTGAAACATGGTCGAAAGACTTCTTGGTTTGATTATGCTGTGTCTTCTATTCCAAAGGTAATCGAGCAGGGTTCATGTAGAATTGAAAGATTGACGACTTGTTGTAAATGGAATAGAATATTGCTTTGATTCTTAATATTACCTTGTTGCACCTTTTACTATTATTTATTTTGTTTTGTATTATGAACTGCACCTCTTAATATTACCTTATTATCTACTGTTAGAGGATGTAATGAGTTGCCTTGGTATCTTTATGATGCTTCAAGTGCTGAAAGTGTATGCTGGCTCGGACCATTTTGTCTAGATCTAAATGGTGTTGCAAATTTGGATGGCTTGCTATTATTGCAAGCAACCATTTGCTGCCTTAGACCCTTCTTAATGTATAAAAATAGGCAATCCTGAGCCTCTGAATCTTCTTGTCTGACACTTTTGTTCTCTTTTTTTGTTTTATTATGCATTTTCATGGATTGCCTCCTCTTCTTATCTGCGGTTAGAGGCTGTGATGAGTTGCCTTGGTACTTCATGATGCTTCAAGTGCTGAAAGTGTATACTGGCTCGGACTATTTTGCCTAAATCTAAATGGTATTGTAAATTTGGATTGCTTGCTATTATTGCAAGCAACCATTTGCTACCTTAGACCCTTCTCAATGTATAAAAATAGGCAATCATGAGCCTTTGAATTTGCTTATAACATCTTCATAGATTTTTTTTCTAGTAACAGTAGGTGAAGCTTCTTCTGGTATAGATAGTCATTGATCTACATCTACCAGAATCCAAAGACCTTTCTATAAAACCTATCAATCTTGACTTTTCTTTCATCTATTGCCATCGCTCCCACTCAAATCCAGTGCTCTAATGCCAGTTGTTAAGGGATGGACCATAATAGATTACAAAAATCATAGGAGAAAACAAGAAAAGCCAAACAAATAAAGCAGTACAAGCTAATAGATCACGATGTTGTTATTAAGATACCATGATTATCAATTAAATATCATAAATTAAAAACAAATAGATAGCAGCAAGTTGGGTCAAATCAATGGAGAAGGCAGCATATTTTAATGATTTAAAATCTTTGATTTTTATAAAAAGAAAAGAATAATATTTTGAGTCAGAAAATAAAATTAAAAAGTATAAAGGAATAGAAATTTAAACTCTAGTATGTTCTATCTATTAGTTAAATCTTAGTATCTACTTACAAGAAAAGTAAAAGATAGGAATTTAAATAATATAAAAATATTTTCTATATTAATTAAAATCTAATTATAAGAAAATAATAAATAAATAAATAAAGCGATAACAAAGTATCTGAAGTTGATTCACCATAGCCTCGTTAGGAAGTTAGTTGATGTCACTTCACCTTCTTCCATCATACTCCATGGAGCGAACTGGGCTTCTTCTTCTTTCTCTTTGGATCTTGATCTTAAGATTGGTGTAGGCAAAAAGATGGCATAGGAGATAGAACTTCTCCTCTAAGAAATCTTATTCTTAAAGGCCACCTGCAATCCAAAGCTAAGCCTTCTACCCTGTACTATACTCCTCTCTCCAAGATGATCTCTTTTATAACCCAGGGGTCTTTTAAATAGGGCTTGGAGAAGGCTAAATCACTATAAGATTGAGATTACACTTTTGATAAGACTCTTGAAATTATTCTAAGCTTTTAGATTACATCAAATCCATTGATCATCACTTAAATTGATTGAGCTCAATGAGGACTGTCAGATTGGCTTGAATCGTGCTTAGATCTAGCTTAAATCAAGTTGGATGAATATTGGCCATTGGATCAAATCTCCAAGATACCATGCAACCCTTGATCTACCATAGCTTCCTTCTCTCGGCTAAGGTTGATTACAGCCGGTGGATCAAGTCTTGGATGGTTAAGATCTATCAAATAGCCATGAATCATGGAGTATGATGGGATGGGGAAGATGAAGGTGAGCTATGATGGGGAGGATGGCCGACGGCAGATGGCGACATCTCGTGATGGTGTCACAGGAGTAGATAAATGGCGGCAAGCAACAGTGGCTAGTGGTGGGCAATGGACAACAATGGTGAAGAGGGAGGATGGCCAATGGGAGTTGGTGGGCAATGGCATGGGAGCGGTGGTCGATGGTGGTTTGGCTACCTCTTAGGTCAGTGGTGATGGCTGATCAGGCAAAGGAGATGGTGGATGGGACGATGACACAATGATGGCTTGGGCGGTGGTTTGGGCGACGTGGCTGGGGCAAAGGTAGAAGGAAGAAGATGGCGGCGACGATGAGGCGACATGGCTTGGGAGCAGGGAAGCGGCAATGAGAAGATGGCCAATGACGATGATGGTGGGTGTGGGCAAAGGCTCGGCTAGGGGGGAGCAGCCATGGCAGATAAATGAGGAAGGAGGCGAGGTGGCATCTCGGCAGCTTCTTTGCCTGGTGAGGTAGGTGGACGGCGGTGATGAAGCGATGGCCATGGCTTGAGCTGGCGAGGAGTGATAGCAAGCGGTGGCTAGCAGTGGGTAGAGGATAGCAACAATGAAGAGGGAGGCAAGGCGGCATCTCGAGTAGTTTCTTCGACTAGCGAGGAAGGTGGATGGTGGCTCAAGCAATGACCGGATGGTGTCTCGAGAGTTGTGGCAGTCGAAATCCCTTTACGATCTATGGCTCAGAATTGTGGATTGATAAAAATGGCATATTGCGGACTGTATAACCTTCAGTAGACCATGCAGCATTCCATGGTAGACTGGCTACTTTAAAGTTCATGCAAAATTGGATTATATTGATTATTCTAGATCTCGAACCCATTTGGACTCTGATTGGCATGCCGTTTGATCTATTGGATTCTACAAATCAAGTTCTTTATGTTGGCAAGCTTTTTAATCAGTAATCCAACTAATTTTCTTAAGTTCTAGAGTTTTAAAAAATTCTATCAATCTTAATATACTTGTCAAATAAGAAAAAATATAAATAATTTTTTTTAAAAAATATTTTAATGGGTATGTGGTAAATCAGCTCAACATCTACTTTTCATAATTATGCTTTAATTTCATCTTTTTCAAAAATATTTTAAAAATAGTTTATTTTGTAAGAAGATCTAGTTTAATTATGAAATTAGGATTTTTAGGAGATGTTTGCATCAAAATTACTTAAAATATTTAAAATAAATATATAAATACATGATTTATCACATCCCTAACTTACTCATATCTGGTCCCTTAGCAATGCAGTAGATATATAAGTATTAAATTATAACCATATGTCATTAAGAACTTCTTTTACAAAAATAGATCTAGAATTGAAAGTAAAAAAATCGAGCAAGTATCATTAACTATGTATTGGATTTTCGAAACAAATTTCATAGTCAGATAATTAGAAACTTCTTTAGAATTCATGTAAAGATTTATAGTGCTTATATTTGTGATGACTAATTTAGCATTTTAGTGCTAGCTTGTAAAGGATAAATATTTTTTCACTTATCACTTATTTGGTTAATTTTCTATACACTTCTAAATCAAACTCATGAATGTAAGGTAGCTTTCATATTACCTAAACTTTTTTTTAAAGTGCTAAGCATCATGGATTTCCCTTTATTATTTGATGTGAATTTTCATATTTGACTTAAGCGCAGAGACCCGGTACTAAGCTTAGGATAATTTATATATACTTTATATTTTACACTTTTATTTTGGATAGGTAGCTCTTTCCTTAAATTCAAGGTAGCTTTCACATTGCTTGAGTTTATTTTTCTTTTTTTAGATATGTAGCTCTTCCATTAAATTCAAGTTTCTTTAATTAGGATGTATATTAATTATCAATTTTTAGTGATAATTGGGTCCTTAATTAGTTTTACAACTATCACCTACTTTGTCTCGTCAGTATGCATGTACAATTAAAAGTGCTAATAGCCTTTAGGTGATCTAAGTAGGCTGCTAAAAAAATAACCACTAATCTACTTCTTGACTCGCTACATTCATTAGCAAATACCTTCTAACTCTATTACTTTTTTCTAGTCTATTTTATTCAGAATTTTCTTTCTTGACACATGATAAAGTTTTTTGATTTTTAAGATTTTTCAAAGATTTTTCAAAAATTTCAAAAAATATTCAAAACTTTTTAAAAAGCTTGTCCCTACCCCCAACTTAAACACCATTATCCCTAATGGTATAAATAAGTTAAAGAAATAAATTCAACTCATAAGGATAAAAAGAATATATAAGGATAGAGGTTACTTGAGAAGAGAAGTTTATCAACAAAATAAAGGCTGCAACAATCAATTTGAATTAGATTTTTTTTTATTATTTTTTATTCTTAAGAGTATAAAAATAAATATTGGGTTGCCTCCGAATAAGTACTAAGTTTAACATCTTCAACTGGATATTATGAGGGAGTCCGGTCGATAATTAACTTTAATATATTCCTCATGACATCAAAAGGACATGGACAATTAGGAGACCTTATCATCATGATAGAAAAATATTCGTAGGTTACTCTACGATGATTAGCCCGAATCAATAAAGTATACTAGGTAAGCATGTTATTTCAGGATTTAAAAATATTATTATAGTTTATACAATACTTAGGAAGGAATTATGTTTGTTGGGCTGAGATTGGAGGTGGTAGTTTAAAAATGTCTTTACTTATGTGTTGATCTACCTTACTCCCTTTCTTAGGTATGATGTATTTGGTCAATATCCCTTTCTATTTTAAAGCTAGGCACCTTTCTAGATTAATATCAAATTTATCTCCATACATCATTTTAATATCATGGAATGATTTTGGATGTAGTTCTCAAAATTAATGCCAAATACAGAGAAATCAATTATAAAATTATCAAGTTCATGATTTCTCATTTAGTGATATCCTACCCGATAGCTTCTTTATGTGCTTTTAGAATACCACTAAGTTAGACTTTCCGGGTAAGGTTCACTAAAAAAGTTTCAATGCGTACATCAAGAAGTGGTTCAGTTTTAGATCCGGTGGTAATTCTAACAAGGAAGCTATTGATGGACTAGATGATGGCTCTTGTTGTTCGTCAATCCAAAATAGGGTGGTTTCAAAATAGGGTGTTTGTATTAAGTTCTGAATTTTTGTAGTATACCCATATGCATCAAATCATCTATCCCAAAATGAGCCAAACAGGGATTTATTGAACCCTAGAAAAGAACTATGGGGGTGACTTCCTTTATTATGTTATGTATTTGTAATTCTTAGGAAGGATCAACTAATTCTATCATTGCATCTACTTGCTCTCTCATCCCATTAAAAGGCATGAACAATTCTAGGGCACTAGAAACTAGGGCCATAGGTGAGTGGAGTAATGATAGAATTGGTTCATCCCACCAGTTTAGTTTCTCTATATATTTTTATGTCTTAGCCAAATTATCTATATTGATCTTTATGGTTGTACAGAGTTATTCTAAGACCAGTTCATTCCTAGGAGTTAGAGTAGATTGTTCAGAAAAAATAGAGGGTTATTAAAATTTTGAGCTAAGTATAGTCTCTCTAGGTTACTCTCGGGTTGACTAAGCAATTCACCTCCTTCCTTTATATTAAGCTTGATTAATCATTATTTAGTTTGATCTATTAGCTTATCGATAGATTGCTATTAGGCTATAATTATTTGTTGAAATTGAGTGAACCTATCAACATCTAGGTTGGTCTTTAGAGAAGGTGGGTATGATGCTTGCTGGACCTTCTCTTCAAATAATAGGCTATAGGTAATTTGAGAAGGTTGACATTGTGGATAGGGCTAATCATAATATGGTGCATCTATGAACATGGATTCTTGAATTGCCGGGATAATCACGGATGTGGTTGCTACAAAAAATCTGTTTGAGCCCCCCAACTTGAATTATAGATATTGAAGTATAGATTATTTCCTTAGCTATAGGCCATTTGGGTTTGATCTTGATAAACTTGATCAAACATAAACTCAAGAGGTTGGTTTATGGTTGGGCATTCACCCACAAAGTGAGTAGGGCTTGAATAAACTAGGTGTGTCAGAAGAAAGGATACTCTATTATAATGATACATGCTCCTGGTACTGATTTAGTTTGACAGATTATTTTGATATTCGGATATGCAATCAATTTTAGATTAAAGTAATCCTTATTTATTTTGTATTTATTTATTTATTTATATAAAGAGGAGAGGTGAGATGAAGAATGAAGAAAGATAAAAAAGAGTTTCAAAGATGAGGGTCTAAGGAGTTTTAGAGCTAAGAGGGAGAGAAAAGAATTAGTTAGGATTTGATGTTATTTAGAAACAAGCTAGCATGACATATACTATCTATCCTAGGGTTATCTAAATTTAGACAGCTACTAACTACTGAGGCCGCCTTGGAGCCCTCCAAGTCAGAAACTAACTAATCAACTGGCTAAGGGTAAGATTGGTGGGAGTCTCCCGTTGCTTTCCTTAGATACCAATTAAATTGGCTAAGTCAGTTAACATAACTAATTAAAAACCATCTTTCTTTAGAGCTACATCATCCTTGAATCTCTTTCCTAGATGCCAGTCAATCAGCCAATCCTGACCCAGTCTAACTTTTTCAGGTGCCTTATCCTATTAGCTCATGTTCTTTAGGGGCTACATCTAATTGATTTTAATTAAAAGGCTTGGATTAATGCAAGATGCATGGTGGTGATTTATAGACCAAGGAAGGGTTATCAAATCTCCATCTTATATTATTTATGGGTTAATGCCCTTAAGATGTTTTATAAAAATATAAGATGTAAAAAGAAAAGATGTCCAAAACAGGTAGTAAGTTTTTAAATATTAATTAGTTTCACTATTTTAGTTAAGTATTATGTGATATTTATATTTTCTTTTTATATTATTTTAATTTAAGAAAAATAATAAAAGGTTGGTTTTATATTTGGTTAGTTAGATATATGAGAAATAAAACTAAATTAGGCTAGGAATATAAAGCAACTAATATTAAAGCAAGAAATTAAATCCAATATTCAAGGTAGTTAATTAAAAGATGAAGTATTTTTTTCTTTTTAGGTTAATTTGTAAAGAAAGAAACTAAAAAAGAATTTTTCTCTTTTAGGTTAGTTTGAAATGATAGAAACTAATTAAAAGAAATTAAAAATATATTTTTTATATTACTTTGAAAAATAAATCTAACAAAAAACTTTAGGTAAATTTTAAAAGGAAGGTGATTAATCAAAAGAAAAAAAGAATTCTTTTTGTTAATATTAAAAGAAAAAAATAATTAAAAGCAACTAATAAGAAAAGAAATTATTCTAGGATTAGGGTTGATCTCATCAAAATTATAAAACTTTCTTTCTCTCCTCTTTTTTTTGCAAGAAAATAAAAAAGTTAGTAAACTATATTATAAGAAATCAAAGAAATTAAAAATAATAGCATCCATATCTTTTCCGGCAACAGTGCCAAAAACTTGATAGATCGCGATGTTGTCATTAAGACACCATGATTATCAGTTTAAATACCCAACTTCTAATAAATTAAAAATAAGTAGATAGTAGCAAGTTTGGTCAAATCTATAAAAAAAAGCAACACATTTTAATGATCTAAAATCTTTGATTTTTATAAAAAAGAATAATATTTAAGTTAAAAAATAAATTTAAAAAGTATAAAAGAATAGGAATTTAAACTCGAGTATGCTCGATTTGTTAGTCAAATTTAGTATATACTTGCAAGAAAAGTAAAAGAAAAGAATTTAAATTATGTAAAAATAATTTTTGCATTAATTGAAATCTAATTACATAAAAATACTAACTAAATAAATAAAGAAAAGTGGTAACAAAGTATCTAAAGTTGATTCGTCGCAGCCTCGTCAAGAAGTTGGTTGATGTCACTTCGCCTTCTTCCATTGTACTTCATGGAGCGAACTATGCTTCTTCTTCTTCTTCCTCTTCTTTGGATCTTGATCTGAAAATTAGTGTAGGCAAAAAGATGGCATAGATAGAGCTTCTCCTCCAAGAAATTTCATTCTTAGAGGCCAACCTGCAATCCAAAGCTAAGCCTTCTACCCTTTATCATACTCCTCTCTCCAAGATGCTCTCTTCTATAGCCCAGGGTTCCTTTAAATAGGGCTTGGAGAAGGCTGAATCATTATTGGATTGGGATTACACTTCTGATAGAATTCTTGAAATTATTCTGGACCATTAGATTATATCAAATCCATGGATCATCACTTAAATTGCTTGAGCTCAATGAGGGCTATCAGATTGGCTTGAATAGTGCTCGAATCTAGCTCAAATCAAGTTAGAAGAATATTGTCCATTGGATCAAATCTCCAAAATACCGTGCAGCCCTTGATCTACCATAGCTTCCTTCTCTCGGTGGGGTTTGATTATAGCCGTTGGATCAAGCCTTGGATGGCTGAGATCTATCAAATAGCCATGGATCATGGAAGATGAAGGGATGGCAAAGATGAAGGTGAGTTATGATGGGAAGGATGGCCGATGGTAGATGGTGGCATCTTGTGGTGGTATCACGAGAGTAAAGAAGCGGTGGCAAGCAATGGTGGCCGGCGATGGGCAAAGGATAGCAACGGTGAAGAGGGAGGATGACCGATGGGAGGTGGTGGGCAATGGCCTGGGAGCAGTGGCTGACGATGGTTTGGCTGCTTCTTAGGTCGATGATAATGGCTAATCAGGTGAAGGAGATGGCAGATGGGATGATGATGGAATGGTGGCTTGGGCAGCATGGCTTGGATAGAGGCAGAAGGAAGAAAATGGGGGCGGCGACGAGGCGGCACGACTTGGGAGCAAGGAAGCGGTGATGAAAAGATGGCTGGCGATGGTGATGGTGGGCGTGAGCAGAGGCTCAGCCAGGAGGAGCAGCGATGGTGGAAAAATGAGGAGGGAGGAGGCGAGGCAGCATCTCAGGAGCTTCTTCGGTCGACAAGGAAGGTGGACGGTGGTGATGAAGCAATGGCCATGGTTTGAGCCTGCGAGGAGTGGTAGTAAGCGGTGGCCGGTGGTGGGCAAAGGACAGTGACGGTGAAGAGGGAGGAGGCAAGGCAACATCTCAAGTAGCTTCTCCGATCGGCAAGGAAGGTGGACGACGGCTTGGGCGACGATGGGACGGTGTCTCAGGAGTTTTGGCGATCGAAATCCCTCTACAATACATGGCTCAGAGCCATGGATCAATAAAAATGGCATCTTATGGACCGTATAAGCTTTTGTAGACCTAATAGCCGACCCATCATGGACCAGCTACTTTAAAGTTGATGCAAAATTGGATTATATTGATTTTATATTGGTTTCGGGTCAATTTGAACTTCGATTTGCATGTTGTTTGATCCGTTGAATTCTTCAAATTGAGCTCATGTTGGAATACTTTTTAATCGGTACTCCAAAAAATTTTTTTAAGTTCCAAAATTTTAAAAATTTCTATCAATCTTAATGTACCTGTCAATTTTGGAGTACCACATATTCATTAAAATATTTAATAAAAAATCTTATTCATATTTTTTTCGCTCGACATCTACTTTTCATAATTGTACTCTAATTTTATCTTTTTCAAAGATATTTTAAAAATAGTTAATTTTGCAAGAAAGTCTGGTTTAATTATGAAATTAGGATTTTAGAAGATGTTAGCACCAATAATTACTTAAAACATTTAAAATAAATATATAAATACGTGCTTTATCACAAGCAACATATAATAAATTTACATAGTTCGGAATCTCATGCTCCTACATCAATGGCCACACAGAATAATTCTTCCACTATCATTAAAAATTTAGAGGAAGTTTATATAGACTCTCTTTAGATGCAAAACTAGCCCCAATAGGAAGGAAAAAAAAGATTCCTAAGGATGCTCCTCAAGCTTGGAAGCATCCTAAAAAAAATCACAAAGAACTCTTACCTTCACTCTATTTTTCTCTCTTCTTCTCTTAACTTTTCTCTCTTAAAAAAATCACTTTTTTTTGTTGCTGCTCTCTGTATGCTGGGAGCCTCCAGGAAGTTTGTCTTTCAAGCCTCTCCTAAAATAAAGACCAAGAAATCCAAATTTATGCCAAAAACAAGTTGCTACCCACCTGAATTAATGTTTGACCCATCGAAGACTCCCATCCATCATATCCATGTCCAACGGTCCAAAATCCGTTGAAATCCACTGCAAAATAGCCTTGATCAAGCCAAATCACACTCAGATTCGACATCAACTATTTGATCTCGATCAAATGGCTGAAAATCTAGCTAAGAATCTTTTGAAACATGCCTCATCACACTGTATCATGGTTAGAGTCGATACCGACCATTGAATTGCACCTGTGGAGAGCTCTGTGCCCTGCAATGGTGCCACTGTAGCCGTAGACTGCAACGTGAACCGGCTATCCATCATGGACCGTGACAGGGGAGAAGAAATGCTCAAGCACAGCCACCGCTTGGGCCTGGGCCGTGCACTCGCACACTGCCTGGGCCTAGGCTACATGTGCCAGCTTGGGCCTGGGCTGCATGAAGGGGCCGTGCCTAGCCCAGTCCATCTGGGTCATTTTTTTCATTTTCCTTTCTGTTTTGGGCCGGATCTTGGAAATTTTCTGTGCTTCTTGAACTTCTTTTGAATTTGTGCAGATTGGGCTCCACACCTAGCAATGCATCACTTGATGGTCGTCCATCCTTCGACGGTGGTCATCCATAGCTGCACAACACTCTACGGTTCTACATGCACACTACAGATGATCCTAGTATAAAAAGGATTTCATATATGTTCAGGTCCGCATGGGTGCACAAAATGAGGATCGGGCATGATGGCTCTAGATTAGTCCTCTAAACTCTTTAAGGCCCAATTCCAAAACTTCATATGGATTACAATTCATTTCATTATTAAGGCAAACATAAAGAGAGCCTCATACAGTACCACTTGCCTGCCTGCTTACAAGATGTCTCATTATATGGCTTCATATATTTTCATAATAACGCACTACTATCAAGCACTAGTCTAGGTGGAAGCTCTATTGCTAGTGCTGCTGATGAACAACAGGAATTGCATGTCGAGCGATAGACATGTAGCCCAGTAGCCCACGGTCTCAGCAACGGCAAGCAGCTGCCTTTGATGTGTTGGCTCTGGCCCACCAAGAAATCACAGCGCTGAAGGCCAGATACTATAAGTTGTGCAAGTTTTTTCAATAGCGGACAAGATAAATTGTACGGCGTCATCTTGTAGTTTAGATTCCATCGAAGGAAAGCTGGCGATACCTATTAGTAGTCGTCGGTCAAGTGGCTATGGTGGGAAAGAAGGGGTTTGCTTTGGTGTGACAGCAGGGCATGTTGGCACCGGGAAGAGACAGGTCAGGCAAAATAGGGGGAGTCTTTGGTGATAGCAATTGATAGGTGGAGGTCGGCAGAAACTGGTGAAGGGAATCAAAGGAAAGGAAAAGGACTACAATAGTGTCTAGTGGCGGAGAATCGAGGATGACCAGACTCCGGGTAACCTTCCAGTGTGACTTGAATCTTGACATATAGATGGAATTGTGCACCGTCTGACGATTTTTTTTTTTTTTTTTTTTTCAATAATTCTTACCGATTATCTCTCATAAAAAAATTTCCACTCAACCAAGGTCCGATATATGCATTGTATATATATATTTATGCATGCTCGGAGATAAGCATATGTGCATGCATGCATGAATACGCTATCAAGTTTTCGGTTTTTAGTTATGGACCGACCACGATCTAAACCCAATCTAACAGATACATTTTGGGTTTAAATTTAGAATCCAGATCCGGATGAATAAATTTTTGGATTTATTTCTGAACTAAATTTAAAATTTTAGGATAGATTGCTTTTATATATTTAACAAGGCATGAGAAAATCCGACGAATTAAGAGTCAATTACAAGGCCAGGGAAGGTCACTGGCTCATCGAAGGGCCTCCTTTTCGAGGGGAAGGTGGTGCTGTGCGAGAGCAGGGGAGGCATTGCTGCCGGTGGAGCTGCCATGATACCGATGAATGACGCGTTAATGCTCGCATCCGGCACCGACCCGACCGCCACCGTGGTCTTCAAGAGAACAATACTCGGGATCTCGCCTTCGTGGAATTGCAGCACCGATAAAGGGTCGAAATCCCAATTGGCCCCCGGCCTCGATCAAATCGGCGATCATGACAAAGGGACCACAGCAGGAATCCACCATGAAAATTCTTCAAAAAGCAAAGATAGTCGAACTTATAAGATAGACTGATTAAAAAGAAATCAACCTTTTCTTTTTCTTTCTTTCTTTTTTTTTTTTTTTTTTTAAAGGCTAAAAGAAGCAATCAACCTTTCCTTCGTGTGTTCTGGAAACTTCGCGAGTGCAACAATCATCATATACAAATGTTCCATGAGAAACGACACGCTCACAATCTAACAAATTGTGTTTTAATAATCAAGGTAGCTCCGGTAGCGCATCCTTTTCCCACCAACTCTTCTGAACCACCTCTCCTAGCCTCCGAAACCACCGAACACCAAAAAAGAAAGGATAAATAGAACAGAGAGTTAAAGCAACCCACCTTAGCTCTTATGGACTCTGTGGCCGAGGATGAGGCGCGGCATACCTCGAAGAGAACCCCCGGTAGGATCCCTCTCCCTCTTCCTCCTCTTCCCAACCTCCACCCTCATCAAAATTCTGTGCGTAGCTAAGTGGGTCATACTTGAAACTACCCTTCCTAACATATAACTTTCCTCGCCGCCGCCCCCTTCTCCCTAGCCTTCTTATCTTTCCACACAGCGAAACCCAGCACGAGAAGAATCCATGCTGCTGCTGCTGCTCCTCTTCTTCCACTGCCGGCAGCCTCTCCATGTTTCAGCTCTTATGATAGCATCGAGACAGAGGACACGGATACAAGAGGGTAAAGGAAATGGGCATGAGTTGTTTGGGGGGTTGGAGACGCGGCCGTTGGATAATAAGAATACGGCGAGGGGGCGGCTGGCTGGAGGAGGGCACGGTGGGACCGGCAGCGTCGAAGCTTGTGGAAGGGAACCGATGAGGAGGGATTATTATCGAACGGCCGTGCTTGCATAATTCTATCTGGTTGGAATTTGGCACGGTCCATTCCCGAAGGGAATCTTGTCACGTGAGGCGCACGCAAAAGGTCCCATTCGGTTGCAGCTGGAATTGGATGGACGTTTCTTTCTTTGAAGCTCAAAGAAGATTAACTTCAGCATCACAATTATTTAGTTCCAATTTTGGGGCAGACCGCAAGCGGGTGGGGACGGGTTAGGTAGGATTTGAGCGTAACTAAGACTTAGCGGTGACTGCTAATATTTTCATGTCAATCTTCAGTACCTGGAATTATTTTTTGTTCGGTAAGCTGTGTCCTCTCTCTTCCACGGCCGGGTAGAGTGTCGAGTCTGGGACCGTCTCCGGCCTGGCGTTGGATGGGAGAGGCCGTGTCCATCGGCCATTCACCCAATGGCATGACGACGGTGATAAAGTGGATCCCATATGAAGTAAGATGTTTTGGACTAGCATTGGAATAATATAATTACTCCCAAAGTACATGACGACGGTGATAAAGTGGATCCAAAATGGAGCAAGATGTTTTGGACTAGCGTTGGAACAATATAATTACTCCCAAAGTACTGTTGAAAGATTGGAGAAAATACATGAATATTAAAGGTCTATTTCCAGCTTTAAACACTTTGTTTTGGCTCATCTCGAAGTATATGGATGGAATATTAGGATATGTTTGATCTATGAAAGATGGACTATAGAATGGGAATGGCATCGAGCGACTCCCATTCCAATATTTGATTGGAAAATTTTTATTTTCTCTCCAGTTTAAAAGAAGGATATAAATACCTGATTTTCAAATTTCAATCCCTATTCTGGTTTAGTAATTAAATTTTATTTTGATCAACCATCTCGCAAACTAAAAATATAAGGGGATACGACTATTCTGATTTTTTTTTTTTTTTCATTCCATAACAACTCTGATTTCGTTTTCAAACGTGAATCAAATATGGCCTTAAGACTTTTTCTTTACCAAACCTCTACTCGAGGCTGCCAGCATAGGAACTTCAACTCTTTGCATGTCATCGTCCCTATGATCTGCTATGAATTTTGTAAACTTATCCTCGTGACTCGATATTATATTTTATCTTTTGCTTACCATCTGAATTTTTTTTTCGACGGTTCCTCTTTTCACCTTCATTTCTCAATAAAGTTGGTGGAGCCTCGCTCTTTTTTCTAAAAATACTATAACGCGATGCGGAGAAATGCCAACTAGAGAGTAAATTCACATTGGCTATTTTCATTAATTTATTCTAGATAACATTTGTAAATTAAACTTTGGTTTTGGTTGAGCAGGAATGAGTGGAGCGGCAATTGGATCTGAGCTGGATCGAACACGGATTGTTGGGACACGCACATCATAATAAAAAACTTTCAACTTGGGCCCAATTTATTTAATAAACAAATTAAAATACCCATCCCAGGCCTAAGTCGTGTGCTACATAGGTTGTACAGCTCTAATTGTTTAATCTATTTACCAAAGGATCAAGTTGGATTTGGTTAGGTATTTCCTATAAAAACTTTTATTATCTAGGCATCGTATACCAAAGATTAAAATACAAGAAGAATTATTTTAGAACCGATCTAAAAATTAACAAATTCAAAAAAGCTATATAATCATGAACAATCAATTAATCTAGATTTGAGATGCGTATTATGTTCTTCATTAATTCTAAACTTTTAATCAAGATGCTCGTGTAAACATCAAAGGCCAAGTCCTTTTCAATTTATCTCTTAATAGGTAGTTATTCGATAAGATAAGTAATGAGAACAAATCTCACAATATATATAGCAGTAGTGAAGAGGGAACCTAGCCAATAAAATAAAAAACCTTAACAGGCCCTCGGCCTAGTTGGGCTCTGGCCTATATCGTGCCGCCTTACCATAGCAACTAACATAAGATGCTCAAAGCCCAAACATAAGGATCACAAATAATATTGGACTATACACATGTCCATCAACATGGATCATATAATAAACATATTTTTAATAAATCAAAATAAATAAAATAATAATTAATGGCAATCTATAATTCGAAAAAACTCTAACATTCTCTTACTTGGACTATATTGATTATGATTTTAAAAATATTTTATTTTAAAACGATTCTTGGGCTGAACATAGTACGTGGCCATGAAAATATATGATTCATAGACAGTACATCCGAAATGACTCAGTTCGACATTATCAATCATACCGAATCATAGAAGTCATTGCATCCTTTATTTGATACAAGATCTATCCATGGCTATAAACATCATCAATACTATTGACACGAGTATTGGTGTAGTAATGTAGCAAAAAAATAGTATCTAAAAGTGATCCAAAGAAAATATGATATTTTCATTGTCGATTCACTAATTTCTTTTCAACATGCTTGAAAAAAAATAAACAAGAAAAATTTTAATGGCTTCAAAATAACAAGCCATTCTGTCTCATATACTCTACATTGTGTCAATGATGAAACAGCACAACATATTTAAGACTCGATACCTAATTTTAATTTTTATATAGCAGGTACATAACGAAAAGAGATATCTCATAATTAAAAGAAATTATATAAATGTATCATCAACTATCATATCAACAATATATATAAATACTTATAATAGATATATAAAATAAAAAAAAGTCTACAATAATAATAAAGTATAAATACAAAGTCACTCCCACTAATCAAGAATCTCAAAAGAACTTAATATGTCCATATCTTTAACAAGCTTTGTAAAGTATATGGACTTTAAATCCTTGATCAAAGGACCAGCCAATATAGACTCTGTATCAATATACTCAATAGTTATGTCTCCATTCTTTACAAGATCTCTTATAGTCAAATACTTTAAATTGAAATGTTTAGATCTACTAGAAGATTTATTATTTTTTTATGAAGAATACTGTAGCTTTATTATCATAATAAATCATTAGATATCTAGAATTTGAATATAGAATCCAAAGACCAGCCATAAAATTTCTCAGCCATAAAATTTAATTTATATTTCTTCCTTCTTTAGCAAGTATATTAAAATTATTAAAGATATTCAGAACTTTGAAGCTACAGAAATTTGGCAAATTTAATGATTTGAATATTCACCAACTTAAAGAGCTAACTTTATGGATTCAAAGGATACAGACTGGATCTGAATCAGAGACCAAATGAGCCCAAAATTAATTAAAACTCAAATCTAGTATACATTTTAGAGCAATCGATCTACCATGCACCGACCGACTGGTCTACAGGCCATTTTCATGGACCATCTTCATCCCCATCGTAGCATCTTCTTCCCATCTTTGCTAGCCATCCTTTCCATCATCGCCTCTCGAGTCACATGTATTGCCATTGTCATTTCCTTGTCATCGTCCTGTGGCACGAGCCACTCGCCACCTGAGACGTCACCCGGCATTGCCTTCTTCCCATCTTCGCCAACCGTCCTCTCCATCCTGAGGTGCAGATACCATTCATCCCTCTCTTAGTTTGATCGTGTCTCCATTGCAGCTTTCGCTGCTCATCACCAACCATCCTGCCCCTCGGAGCTGCCACTTCCCAAGCCATCATTGCTTCCTCTGATTCGTTGCCTCCTTCCTATCATCACCATCACCAAGCATCTTTCCCATCATTGGCCAGCTAAGGAATTCATTTAAAGACCTTCTAGAGATTGTCCGGGTGATGGTGAAGAAAATGGCACATTAACAATGGGTGAAGAGGCCGACAACGAAGAAGGAGGTCCTGCAATCCATTCACGCAGTCCAGGGAGAAGCTTTCACAGTCCATACAGGGTGCTGCCTTTTTGTATCCTTGGGCAACTGAATCCAATGGCAGGGGTAGAAGGTGACTTACAAAAGGACTGAGACACATGCTAGTGACTTAACAGGGGACACTATCGGCTTGATGTAACAGGATATGCGGTGTGATATCAGGCATTTGACCACAATCCAATAGCCCATGGCATCCAAGTGCTTAAAACCAATTATACAAGGATTTGATCTCCAACTTAGATGGAGATTTGGCCTGTTCTGAGGTCTATTGAAAGAGGACCATGGAATAGAAGCAGAAGTAGAGCCAGTAACCAATTCTTTTATTTTTCTTTTGTAATTTAGTTTAGACTGAAAGTATATGAGAAGAATAGAGAAAAAGATTTCTTCAAAGAAGAGATGCTATGATAGAGCCCCAATCTTTAAGAAGATATATCCAGGAGCCATGCTCAACTGAGATACAATCTTTAAGAAAGTATAGGTATCCATACATAATTTTTTTAAATTTGTTTTCTATTTCATGCAATTAAATAAATGGTTCAATTTCTACTGAACTTCTCTTATTTGATTCCCAAAATAAATTACCTATAGATGAATGGATCATGATCCTGATATGATATAGTCCATGCTCAGCTTAGATAATTAATTCTAGAGTTTTTATTTTTATATTTTTTTAAGAACTGTTCAATTAAATCATTGGATAGCCTATACTTATAGAACAGGCAATGATCTTAATAGGATATAGTTCATACTTGACAAGATAGTCTATAACAAGAGTTAGTTTATAAGATTCCTAATTAATTATGAACTTTAATTTTTTAGATTAGAACTAATATAGAATTTATACTTGTAATTACCTGCAAACTTGAAAATATTTTTTTATTATATAAACTGCTCGAGTTCATCTTTAATTTGGATTAGTTAGTTTTAATTAAACTATTACCTACCTTTAAAGATCTAAATATTTATCTCTTTTATTATTTTCTTCGTAAAATAATTATCTTTGATCCTCAAGGATATGATCGCTACTCATTCTAGTTATAGTAGTGAGTTAAATTTTTTATTTTTGACCACCCTATAACAAGTGATCATATACATAAGTGAAGAATTCAAAGTATCCATAAAATGGAAACAACAACAAAGTCTCAAACAAAGCTAGTAAAAATAGCAAAGAAAAATAGCATAACCAATTTTAGCCAGCGATTTGACTTTCAAAGGGGTGCGCGACCACGGGATGAAGCTTTTTCGAAAGCTCAAGATGTTGTGGTTGAAGTTTGGTTGATCCCAGTAGTCCACAATCGCAAAAAGATTGAAGCAAGTTCTACAATACAAAAAAATAGAATAGTTCTTAAATCTATTTATTTCAAGTTGGTTGTCAAGAATTGCCATCCCTAGGGTTTTACTCAATCAAATGCCATTGAATCGAAGGCAATGCTAGGATCTCACTAGGCATGTTTGAGCCATTACTCATTAATTTGGACCATATGTATTGTTAGAAATTCATACATAGGTTTCATGCATGAGAGTATAGAATACTAAAATATAAAGAACTAAATCACGGACTTATTTTGTGCTCCATTGTAATATTAGCAAAAATTAAGAATTTTATACTAGGTGCTTCTCTTTTATATCTGAATTAGAACTCTCTAATGAGAGAAGACTTTTGTTCTACTTGGTTTAGATTAAGGGAGAGACCTAGCATAACTTTAAATAGTAGTTCATGAACCTCTCCATTAATAGCTTCATGAATACTATGGCCCATACCTTAATGATTACACTTTAATTTCTGATCTTTAGAATATTGTCTCCTAGAATTCTCACTTATGAATTATGTCTCTTAGAATTTCTGGAGTTATAGACCATTGAATCTTAACCTTTTTTTAAAAACAATTAATGAAAGCTCATATGTAAAAAAATGCTAACATTCTCCCACTTGGATGATATTAATTAGTTATATTTTTCAAAACAAAATATCTGGCTAAGATAACTTTAAACCTTATGCGCGTGCTATTTGTAAAAGCAAATGGTCATGCAAAAACTCCAAGTCACCATTCCGTCCAATAAATCTCTCTATGTCTAATCATAGTAGTAATTGCATCATTAAAGTGATATAGGACTTTCCATGATCATGCACATCAATAAATCTTATCGACATGAATCAAGTGTGATGGTATGGCAAGCAACAATAATAAACCAAAATGTGTTGTCTCTGCTTGTTAGTTCTTGATTTCTCTCTTTAAGTAGCACAAGCATACCTGAAAAATCCTATACATCTATATATCTATAAAGCAAAACTTTACGTATCTCGAGAGAACCTTTATGTGTCACATGATATATAGAAAATTAAGGCTATAATCATTAATGCCCCAAGACTTTGTTGAAGATTAAAACATATCTTAAGATTTTTAATATATAATAAGAATATCCTTATAACCAAGAAAATATAACCATCATTATAAAATATAAATATATCTGTTGCTGACCTCACCGCGGTGGCCTGTAGCTCGTGACCTGGCGCCGGTTCTCGGACTCTCTCATTTCGAGATCTCCAAACTTCCAGACCTGTGAAATAAGTTTAGAAACCCGGGCCGGGGGTTCCGACGGGGGCACTCCGACGATCAAGTCAGAGAGCGGCAAGATGAAACAGGGCCTTAAGGCGGGCTCCCGAAGGATCCTCGTGCTTAGAGGAGATGTAAAATGAAAGAAGTGTGGGGAAGAGAGGAGTTAAGGCCCGGCCTCCCATGCTAGGGCCACCGAGCTCTCGCCTGAGGACTTCCCGAGATCCTCCCGGATCGTTTTTTGGTGTTCTCCCCACTTTTCCAACTACCTCTCCGTCCAGTTTTACCGTCCCTTTTATATCACCGAACTGCCTTCAGTCCATGTCCCCTCCAGGGGGCTCTCTGAGACCTCTGGACCTTCTCCTTCCCCTTCTTCTTCGAGTCTGGAAGTTAAGTGGCCGGCCGCCTCGTCCGTCGTGTGTCATGAAAGGGGAAGACTGGTGAGGCGTTGGGTCGAGCGCGGGAGCTCTCCTTTCGGGGTGTTGACGGTGGGCTTTCAGCCGTTTCAGGCTCCTGCCCTCTAGGATTTCATTCCTCGATTGCGGGGCCTTGATTAATTGGTGTAAACGAGATTTCGCGTATCACTACAGGCCATACCGGTGCCTTGTACGGAGCGCGGTGCGTGCTGGCTCTAGTGGCGACCTCGCAACCCGTGTCTCTGCCTCTCCAAGGCTTTGCAGAGTAGGGCTGACCTCGGCTGAGGTGGACCCGTCAGGGGGCGCCACCTGGCGGTAGAGTAGGGGTTGCCAGCTTCGGTCGAGGTGGACCCCTCCTGGGTGGACACCTGGCAGAGTTGCAAAGAGAGGCTCGACTTCGGTCGAGGTGGACCCGTCTTAGGATGCCACCTGGCGAAGGAGCAGGAGCACTTCTTCCCGAATGGGGGATCTTTTGAAAGAAAAAACTTCACGTGGTACTGACCGTGTCCAGCTGGACCTAACATGCACTCCACGTCAGCGATGTAGCCATATCAATATCAATAATGATATGTTCAACCAAGATGTAGAGCTCCCACTAACCAAGTATATCAAATGATTCTACTAATCCCATATTAGTAATATGGCCCTTAAAGATATTAGGGCAAAGTCCCTTGGTCAAAAGATCAACTAGCATAAACTCAATCTCAATATGCTCTACTATTACTTTACCTTTCTTCACTTGCTCTTTAACTATCAACTATTTGACTTCCAAATGCTTAGCCCTAGAAATACTTTTATTATTCTTGAAAAATAACACTGCTGCAAGATTATCATAATGCAGCTAGATGGGCCTTGTAATAGAATTAATAATATACATATCAATAATAAGATTACATAGCCAAGCTGCCTATGTAGAGGCACCAAAGCATGCTATATATTTGGTATGCATGGTAGAAGATGTTATAAGTGTATGTTTGATACTTTTCTATGATACTGCACCACCTGCTAACATGCATGAAAAGATATCAAAATGTGGACTTGATCATCCTTAGAACGAGAATAGTCAGAATCTGTATAACCAACCAGTTCAAATTTTTTAATCTTTCTATAGGTCAACATGTAATCTTTAGTCTCCTTGAGATAAAACTTTCTTTGCAGCTACCCAATGATCATACTTAGGGTTAGTTAAAAATATTCCTATGAGACCAACTATAAATGCGATGTCCGATCTAATGTAGATTGGGTATACATCAAGCTCTCTACTACACTAGTATATGGAAAATCTCTCATGGATTCTCTATTAATATCATTCTTTGGATACTGTGCCTTCTTTAATGTTTCACTTTTAGTGATAGGCACATGCCAGGTTTTGCAATCTTGCATATTAAATCTCTTTAACATTTGCTCAATGTATGCTTTCCGAGAGAGACCTAATAAATTTTAAGATTTTTTTCTATATATTTCAATACTGAGAACAAATGATACTTTACCAAAGTTTTTCATGTCAAAATGCCTAAACAAAATTGCTTAACCTCATGCAGCATACCCAGATTATTAGTTGTTAGTAAAATATCATCTACATAAAGAATGAGGAAGATAAATTTGCTCCCACTGATTTTGTGATATATACCTTTATCTACTCAATTCTCAACAAAATCAAAGGAGTGGATAACCTTATTAAATTTTAGGTACCACTATCTAATAGCTTGTTTTAAATCATAAATGTACTTTAACAGTCTACACACCATATGTTCTTTACCAGCTATTTTTAAAAGCTTCAGGCTACTCTATATAAATTTGTTCATTTGGGTTTCCATTGAGAAATACTATTTTAACATTCATCTAGTATAACTCTAAGTTATAATAAGCTATAAATGCCATAATCACTCTAAATACATCTTTTGAGGACACTAGAAAGTATAAATCAACATAATCAATTTCTTCTCTTAAGTATATCTTTTGGCAACTAGTTTAGCTTTAAACCTCTCCAAATTTCATTGGGATCCTTCTTAGTCTTATAAATCCATTTATTACCAATGAGCTTGCAACCTTCAAAAGGCTTAATAAGCTCCCAAACTTTGTTATGTTACATGGACTACATCTCATCTCTCATTGCACCCATCCATAGATCTTTTTGAGGACTAAAAATAGCTTTTGAAAAGTTATTGAATTCACCACATGACCAATGTCATAATCATTCTCTCCTAAATAGATTACATAATCAAAAGATATGGCAAACCTCCTCTCTTGTGTCAACCACCTTAGTGAAACTTTTGCTACCGCATCCTATGCCCGAGGAGCCTCCATAATTTATTGCTATAAAGGCTCTTCCTTCTTAATAGGAACAATCATAGGTGAAGGTTCTATAGTCTCTTGCTATATGGAAAAAGGAATATACATTATCTTAGTATATTCGTTCCTTTCTATAGTCTAAGAATGACTACTTTCATTAGCCATATCAAATTGCAGAAACTTGTTTGTGATTCTACAATTCTAGATCCTCCTTCCTTGCAATAAAACCTATAACCCTTTAAATATACAAGGTATCCAACAAAATAGCAACAAGTAGAATGAGACTGCAGTTTATTTTTAGTGGGACTATACAATTTTACTTCTAAATGATATCCCCAAACTTCAAAATGGGATAAGTTAGGTTTCCTGCAGGTTCATAACTCAAAAGGCATTTTGGGCACTAACTTACTGGATACTCTATAAAGGATATATAATTCTATTTTGATAGCTTCATCCTAAAGATAGTTGGGTAAGTTTATTCTACTTTGCATGCTCCTTATCATATCCTTTAAAATATGATTCTATCTTTTGACTATACTATTTTGTTTAGGACTACCTAGCATAGTGAACTAAGCTACTTCCATAACTCCCTAAATATTTGATAAATGATCCTTTAATATGTCCATTGTCCTCATATTTGCCATAATATTCTCCCACGTCATATCTTATAATTTTGATAACTTTTTCTAGATGTTTCTTATCTTCGACCTTAAATATATGAACTTATCAAGAGCCTTAGATTTTCTCTTAATCATGAACAGATAACCATATCAGGAATAGTCATTAATAAAAATACTAAAATATCTAGAGTAATAAATCATAGATAAGTATGATCTACTGATATTAGTATGAATTATCTCTAAGAGATCTGAGCTATATATAGCTCCTTTTTTCTTAATCTTAGTTAACTTACCCCTCAAACAATTAATGCATGTCTCTAGTCACTGAAATCAAGAATAGGAAGGATGTTGTCCTTTATCAACTTTTCTACTCTTTTCCTAGAAATGTGACCAAGCCTTTTATGCCACAACATAAAAGACTTTTCCTTAATAAGGGATCTTTTGGCAATAACATTTTCAACATTATATGAGGTGACATAAATATTAATATGAGATAAATACACTCTATATAATCTATATGACAAAGAATAGTTTTTAATAAGCTTTAAGTTAAAAAATATTGAATAGAACTACTTTTAAACTCAAAAGCATAAATTTCTTTGTCTAAAAATGAAACTAAAATCAAATTTTATCTAAAAGATGGTACATCAAATGTGTTATTTAAAACAAGTATAAAACTAGAGTCCAAATTTAAACATACTATCCCTATAAATTCTATGTCCACCTCTTCATTATTGTCAGTTACGAGCTTTGACACTTCCTTATTTGGCCTCCTCTTAATTATGAATCCCTGCAATGTATAAGTAACATGGTTAGTTGCTTAGCTATCAAACCACTAGGATCCAGATGGGGCCATAATTGAATTGGATTGATGCAAGACAAGAGCCAATGAGTTACCTTTATGCTTATTCTTTGCTAGCCAAGTTTTGTACTTTGGATAGTCAAATTTCTTGTAATTTTTTTTATAGAAGCACTTGATGGTCCTTTCAATGATGCCATAGGATGCTCACTTCTTTATTCTGACCAGGTTTACAAGTTTGAGTAGTTTTAGGAGCATTAGAATTAAGAATCTACCTTTTTTCTTATTGTTTTTACATGATATAAACAAGGCAGTTATGGACCTTTCACTCTTAATTTTTTTCTCTTTAGCAATGCACCTCGCAATGAGGTTATTAACCATCTAGGCCTCATACTGAGAGTTATAGGTTGTGACAGGACCCCAAACTTAGAAAGAAGAGTAGTCAATGCTGGATGCATAATGCAAGCATCAAGTAGAATAATATTAAGTTCCTTGGGTCGAGTTTGGGGGATCATTCTGATAACTTTAAATCTGTTTTTTCCATTAACCTCACGAAGTAAAGCTCCTTCAGAAAGGTACCAATTTTACTATTTAAGGACACACTGTACCTTTAGAGTACAACAACTAGGAAACCCTTAGCCACTATAGTATCCAGAAAATCACTTAGTAGATATTCCAGAATAACCTCTTCATCATCAAATAGGACATATGGTTTGACTTTTTTCAAGCTACATAAGCCTCTTCTCATCATCAATAATGGTAGCAACCAGATTGGCAGGGTTATCAAAGATCATGGCTAAGTTTACATCAAC
Organism: Areca catechu; assembly: GCA_021397845.1. Taxonomy (NCBI): domain Eukaryota; kingdom Viridiplantae; phylum Streptophyta; class Magnoliopsida; order Arecales; family Arecaceae; genus Areca; species Areca catechu. Next base: position 55,685,850 of record CM038049.1, read on the forward strand.
CATTTTAAGTGCAAACTCCACATCTTGGTTTCACTTCTTAAAATTAGAGCCTATTAACAATTCTATAGTAACCATGTTATTGTTGATAGAAAAGGTGACTGAAATAATCAAAATATGTAATATAAAGTAATAGTGATACCAAAGCCATAAATAGTATCTTTAACAAGAATTTAAGTATATTATTATGAAATACCTTTAAGCGAATGCATAACAAGTAGTCTTAAATTCTTATACATAACACAATCTAGTGAATATATTACAATTATCACAAAATCTACCATCTTTGGATGTATAGATCATTCAAATCAATCAATTTACAACCATATATATTATGTACCTCATCTCAAAATCTCTCACATAGTCAATATCTTTGGATAGAATAGCTATGCACTAGATCAAAGACATCCCTAATTATGTGAAAATGAAATTTCACAAAATTCGGCAAACAAGTCATTTGGTAGCTATAGTTTGACTAAACTCATGAGACTCCCCCATAATAGGATACCTTTATATCACCTTTATAACATAGCCATTTCCTTTATTTAGGGCATGATAATCTTAAGCATATCAAAACAAATAATTCTCCCTATATGCAGCCATATCAATGCAACTTTGATTAACCAAAATAATTCATACATGCATATTCAACTCAATTTTATTCCATATAGACATGTATCAATAAATATGTCTCTTTAATTTGAGTGAATATCAACTTTTATGCAAACTTTAATATGGTTTTATTTTAGGGATTTGATTTAGGAGCCTGGTGAGTTATTCCAAAATATTTTACACTACATGCAAGAACTCTATAATTATCTGTATGAGATATTTTAACTATATATCTCTCACTAATTATAGTTAAAACATATTTAAATGCATGTTGAAATAATTTACTGAAGGTCAAGGACTATAAAAATTCTGAGATTCTTTAAGATCCATTTTGTCACATTTTAGGTTTTGTATGGTCACTTTTAAACTTTATGGACTAATCTAAAATGTGCTAGAAACTTTATGGACACACAAGACTGAATTGAACACGCTCCGAAACTTAAAGAGACATGCTCGTCATTGTCTAGAAAAACTAGATTCCTATCATTTTCTCCCTTCTTTGATATGCTAATCATCGTAGCCCAAAAATCTATCAATTTTGTGATTAATTCATAATGAAATGGTGACAAGTGGCAATTTAGGTTAAAGAAACCAAACATAAATCCAAAGCCAAAATAAAATACTAATAGAGGCTTTAAAGCTTTAAACAGTGGCAAGACTTATATCAATAAAAATCATGAATACTAGGATAGGAATTCAGTTGAATATTCATCCAAAAGAATGATTTATGAATTCCAATAAATTTAGATTCTTTGACCATGCATTTTAGCTCTAATACTAAATGGTAGAATTCATATACAGGATTCATGTATGAGAGCATAGAATACTAAAATATAAACAACTAAATCATGGACCTATTTTGTGCTCCATCATAGTATTAAAGGAAAATAAGAATTTTACACCATGTGCTTTTCTCTTATGTCTGATTAGAACTCTTAAATGGAAGGAGACATATTCTATTTGGTTCAGACTAAGAGAGGGACATAACACATCTTTATATAGTAGTTCACGAGCCTCTCCATCAATAGCTTCATGAATACTATGGCTATACCTTAATGATCATACTTTAATTTTTGACCTTTGAAATTTTGTCTCTTAGAATTTCTTCTTATAAATTATTTCTCTTAGAATTCCCACCTTTTAGAGTTCCCAGAGTTACAGACCATTGAATCTTAGCCATTTTGAAAAATAATTAATGGAAGCCTTCATGTAGAAAAATGCTAACAAGTATAAGTCAAAGGAAACTAATATTTGCCATGATTGTTGGACATCTTTTCTTGAAGATGATTTAAAGTAAACAGAGATAGATTCTACCTTGCTATTTAGTCTTTAGTATATTAATGGCATTCTATTCTCCATCATCATCGAGGGAATATGACCCATTCAATCTATATATTTCATTATCCTCTTTTTGTGCCATAGAAGTAGCCTTCCTTCAAGACATCCAAGAAACAGGTTTTGTGAGATCTGTGTGAATATATATTTAGTCCTAAATCAGTTATTCACTAAGAAGATCTTAAATACTTATACAAGATCAAGGAACCCAAATAATATCTTATAGATAGCTTTTTGGATGAGGTCCCAAATTATTATAATTGGTATTAAAGCGGACCTAATTCATAGCTTATATAGATTAGAAGATACTATAGCATGAATTCATTAGACTGACTACAAGTTGATTGTGGTGTTTATAAATAGAAGAATAGATTTGGGTTCTTAGCCTGGCGAGAATACCAAGACTTAAATGGAGAGAGTATGTGAGAACCTATATATTTAGTTCCATATCGTTATTCACTAGAAAGATCTTGAATATTTATACAGGGTTAAGGAATCCAAATAATATTTTCTATCTAGTCTTTTTAGATGAAATCCCAGGTTATTATAAGTCATGTTTTCATCATAATTCATAATCTTAATAAATCATTGATTGGCACTCTCTATTTCTTCCAAACAAAATGAATCATGATGATCTTGTGCAATGAGTTATGCACATGCCATCTTAATTGCCTCTCTTTTAGACATGATTTTTGGAATACTTAACTTTTTAATAAAGATATTGAGCTAAAGCTTGTTTACAAAAAATATAGTTTGATAGTTGACTAGCTTGCTAGCAAAGTTAATATCACTCTAATATTACTCTAAGCTTATAATCTTCTTCTATAAGAAAAGAGGAAAGGACTTGTTGATTAGTTGGCTCTCAATTCAGAAAGATATCTTACTTTATATATAAATACATATGTATTATATTATTAAATGAGGGAGGAATATGTTAATCTAAATTCCATCTATCAATTTTTTTATTAGAATATTCTTAATTTCTCTCTTTATAAATCTCTATATTTATTAAATGAATAAGAGAGAGAAAGTTACCTCTATGCTCCTCAAAAATTCAGAAAAATATTCTAAAAATTCATAGAAAAATTGACCACATGGATGAATATGAACATACTACATGTCACAATGGATCAATTGCTAATGGCAAAATGGCACAATAAATCTTTTCTTTTCCCTTTTAGTTTTTCTCATAGTAATGACGAACAAAGTGATATGTTTGAGCTAAATATTAAAGAATAGTATTCATTTAGAAGTTTGACCATTTAAAGATGATGTATGGACAAGGAGGTGTATCATCCTTTGCTTTTGGCAAATTACTGACAACATGAGTGTTCTACAAACCCTTGAGCTTATTTTGGGAGAATATATGTTAAGAAAAAATTGAGGATTTTCAATGTAAATTTGACTTGTTTTGTGAGCATTTGATCCCAAATTGTCATGCCTCAAATCCAGCACCGGGATCGGCTACGCAACCGGCCGTACAACCCTAGGTATCATCCTAAAGATCATGCCAGGCCTATCCTTAAATTCAATATTCAAGCAGTGGTAAAGAATAAATTTACTAATTATTTCTAAAATTTTTCATAAAGGTTAACAGATAGATAAAATTCAACTAAAATTTAGGATAAATCATAAAATAATGGATTAACACCTAAATCCTAGTTCCTCACTGATTGGTTCCAAAGCCTGATTGATCTTCCTGATCTGCAATAAAAATATAAAAAAATAGGGGTGAGCTAGACAAGCTCAGTAAGTTATCATCATCTCTAATATATGCATAAATATGTCAATAATAAATTATAAATATACATAAATCATACATTACAAAATAACCAACTTGCAACAAAATAAAATGCAACATCACATTATATGCACATTCAAATACAAATGACATGACTATGGATGGCCAACTATTTACTTTACTCTCCTAGTCTCTCTGACTATGACCACGATCGGTCCATGGCTAGTCCCGAAAGAGAATCGAATCTTGACTACACATACCAAAACTGGTCATGTGCCGGTGATCGCCCGATTGGAGGCCCGAAAAAAACTAACTCTAATATCACATGAAAAAATATGCATCCTTAGCATGTATCAGCAACTACCATGCATGGCTAAAATAAAAGGCAACTAGCTCCTGACTACACATATTGTACATTGATCATATACCAGTGATCGCCCCACTGGAGGTTCGGAAGGAGACTAGGTCCTTGTGTGATCATAACCAGACTAGAGAGCATCAACACCAACACATATAACCATGAATACAATTCAATGCAGATCAAATTATGCCACATACATCTTATACTGCACAACAATCATAACATATTTAGCATGTAATACTAAAGGTCAACATAACTTACCTGAAACTGATTCTATTAGGAACACGCGACTCAACTCTAGATCCTCGATACTCTCATACTGATGATGGCTCTAATAAAATAAGTTAAATAATAATACTGGATCCAAAAATAAGATAACATTCTTCGATCCAAAAATAAGATAACATTCTTCGATCCAGTCTGATGCAGGATGAAATATGCTAGAGATTATCATAAAGAAATTGTAGTTATAGAGAGCAATAAGTTTAGATTTTATGATGATTTTGTTTTTGAAAAAAGGTTAAGAATAAGTAAGGGTTGTGATGGGGGATGAAGCCTTGATACCAAACTGATGTGGGATGACTCTAAGATTGCTAAAAATATAGAAAAAATAGTAAAATAATTTTTTTATGGTTTTTATAATTTAATTTATAAGCTAAATTCTCAAATAAAAGTAAGAATTAGCAAGAAAAAGAGCAATGCATAGAATCATTGTATCGCAGGCAAACTCATGCAAAATAATAAGTTTCAGGATCCGAGAATTAAGAAATTCCTGGATTATGATAGCTAATCTTTATCAAATCAGAAATTTAAAGAAGGAAAGGATGTTACCAATCAATGATTTGAATGACTTCCGATGAAGAGATCACACATCACTCTGATTGGAGTCTGGATGATGAAGTTCGTTTTCCTGATTAGATGGCTGATTTGGATGGTTCTGGATGCAAGTAAAGCCTCCTCTGGGGAGGTGAAACACCTCAGGGATCCTGCAAAATATTAAGGGTCAATCAAAATAGTAAGTAAGAAAAGGAAAGGAAACTAGGTTTAGAAGGAATCATGTTAGGGATTAGAAGCTGGGCTGTTTGAAGCTTGTTGAAGATCTCCTTGCTTGGCGGCCTAGGGCACTCTTTCTTGGATGTGTGAAGGCTTGCATGGCAGTGAGTTAGGGTGTGGAAGGATGCTAGGGCAGCAAGGAAACACAAACACAAACCAAAGAACCAAAAAAAATTCACCAGGTTTTGATATCATGAATAAAAGTTGCTTACAAGAGGGAGAGGGGTGGGGTATTTATAGAGTTCTCATGCCCTCTAATTAGGGTTACACACTTGGGTTACAAGTCCTCTTCCAAATTGGAATACAAGTCCTTTCCTAGCTAAGTTAGAAAAATAAATTCCCATTAGGTTAAGAATTGACCTAGTCTTATCCTTTTTCCTTCATGCTTTGACTATTCCACTCAAGGACACCTCTTGGACTTGGTCAACACTTCAAGAATGTTTAGGAGGGCATGTTAGGCTTCTAGGGGCAGCAAGGGACCAGCCCAAAGGGGCTTGGGTGCATGGGTTTGGGCCTCTGGAAGCTGGGGTGGCCTGGTAGCCTGGTAGCAGGAATATTCCATGGAATCTTGCTTCTTTAGGGCTTGGAATTGATTTCTTTGGACTAGGATGTAGAGAGACCTTTGGAATCATGGATGTCCTAGTTTGAAAATATGCTCTGGCATCTGGACTGGAATCTGGGCATCTGGAGGACATCTAGAAAGAATCAGGGTTTCTAGAAGCATCTTGGATCCTGAGTTATCACACAAGATCCAATAGACTGATGTAGCGGCCTCTGACTCCTGGATGTGGCCTTATAGAACTCCAAGATAGGGTGACCTCCTCTCTTGTACAAAAATTGGGCTCATACTGGACTCATAATTGATGTACAGGACTCAAAATACTGACTAGGTTGAGGGTTGAGACAAATCAACTAACCTCAACTTATTACAGGACTCGATCTTAATTGATTACAAAACTTTCAAAACTTTGACACATGACTAATTAAATCATATGGGATCCAGGGATCTGTGTCTGATCCTAGTATCCCCACCAGGTTGTTAGGTGAAGATTAAAGTCCTACCCGCAGATTAAAATTCTAAGAAGTAATAAAAAAGTAGGATCCTAGGATTGAGAAACCACTAATTTAGAACATATTCGATTTTACATAAAATAGAAATAGAGGAGAAAGGATGGGTTTGATTACCTGGTAATGATTTCTTCCTCGTTGTAGATGGGGTCTCACACTCTTAGGATTGGCGCCTGGAAGAAGAAGCCGATTACTCACGGATGTATCGGCTTTTTTTCAGATGGTTCTGGAGGCAAGGAGGACTTTCTCCAAGTATCGTGGCACCTGAGGGATCCTGCAAACATCGAGGATTAGGGATTCAAAAGATAGGAAAAATATGAAATCGAAAGTTGGAAGAGAAGAGAAGGTGGAAGGGATGCAGGAAGATGGTTGGCAGCCTGGATGAGGGAGGATGCCTGGACTCTAGGATTGAGAAACCACTAATTTAGAACATATTCGATTTTACATAAAATAGAAATAGAGGAGAAAGGATGGGTTTGATTACCTGGTAATGATTTCTTCCTCGTTGTAGATGGGGTCTCACACTCTTAGGATTGGCGCCTGAAAGAAGAAGCCGATTACTCGTGGATGTATCGACTTTTTTTCAGATGGTTCCAGAGGCAAGGAGGACTTTCTCCAAGTATCGTAGCACCTGAGGGATCCTGCAAACACCGAGGATTAGGGATTCAAAAGATAGGAAAAATATGAAATCGAAAGTTGGAAGAGAAGAGAAGGTGGAAGGAATGCAGGAAGATGGTTGGCAGCCTGGATGAGGGAGGATGCCTGGACTCTAGAAGGGGTGGCCTGGAGATGTGGGGGATGCCTGGGGGCTTTGGGGTTGGCAGCTAGGGCTAGGGTTTGGATGCTTGGACTGGTGTTGGGCCTCTCACCCTCTCTTTCACGGAGTGTCAATGCTCAAAGCAAAGAAAAACTAGAAGAAGAATAATCTCTCATTCATTCAATTCATCATGCTTTTACAAGAGGGTGGAGGGGTATTTATAGATCACCTAGACCTCTTAAACTCCCTTTCAAAGTTGGAGTGAATACATGGAATAAGAGAGAAAAAAGGGGGTGCCACAAATTTTCTATATTTGTTAGCTATACATGGAAAAAAAGAGAGAAGAAAATCTAGGGCTCCTGCTTGCTTGCTTTCTTTGCCTGGGGCACTTTGCATGGGCTAAGGAGGAGGATGCTTGGGCGCCAAGTTACTTCCATTTTTTCCTAGAGTGGTTGCATGAAACAGGGAGGAGGACCACTTCAAGGCTGGGCGCCACTTTTCTTCCTTTTCTGGCTTGCATGAAACATGGGGGCACCATCTACCTTCCTTCTTTGCTTAGGCACCACATATCTTCTAAACTAGGCTTGGGTGGCTAGAGTAGGGTCCAGTGGAGGTGGCGCAAGAGGTCTTCAATGGGGACTAGTGGGTCTCCTCTTGGACTTTGACTTGAATAAAATAAAATTATAGGACTCAAAATGGGCCTAATTGACTGGACTCAAATGAAAGCAAATAGACTCAACTTTATCCAATGGACTCAATTTATCACAGGACTCAATTGACTCAGCTTTATTACATGACTCAATTGACTTAGACAATCTACAATGAGCTCTGACTTAGGTGTAGCATCTTTCTGATCTTGGTGCCTACACCACGGTCTAGGACTAGGCTCGATCTAGTTATCTATTTAGATCTGGATGATGAATATCATATTAATCAATAGAAACAGTCTAAATACCCAAATTAATTTTATAAAATTTATTTATTTATTATTATTTTTCTCTCTCCTCTTTCTCTCTCTTTTCTCTCTCTCTCTTTTTCTCTCTCTCTCTCTCTCTCTCTCTCTCTCTCTCTCTTTCTCTTTTTTTTCTTTTATTTTTCCTCTCTCTCTCTTTTTCCATATTTTTTCTCCTTTCTTTCTTCCTTCACTTCTCCCGAGCTCCCATGCTTTTCCATGGCCCGACCGAACCAACCTCCCCATGGTTGCCGGTGGCCATGGGAGGTGGTCATCGAGAAGGGGCTCGGTTGGCTAGAGGGAAGACGGCGGCGCGGCCACCGGCGGTGCACGGCCCCAACAAAATTGAACTGAAAATCTCGATTAAACCTTTCCTAGAAAATAATGAAATAAGGGGAAAAGGACTTACCAACCTTGAAGGGACTTTCCGTCACTCACCGAAGAGGAGGGAGATGGCGGCGAGAAGCTCGGTGGGGCTTACTTGGATGATGATGAGGGGGGAAAGATTTATAGGAAAACAACGAGAAGATGCCTCGCCATTCGGGGAAGGAATTCGATCGAACCCCACCACCGTCCAATCCCCACATGCCATCGGACTCTCCTTCCCCACCATGGTGATCTGGCCACGAAATCCTGCAAAAACATTGCTCATATAAGTAGGGGCTCCATCCCCTGATCGACCTCTTCTTCATTTTATTTTTTCTAAGCTCCGAATTGAAGCCGGCAACTTTCTAAGCTCCGAATTGAAGTCGGCAAGGGCTGCCGGCTTCAATCCAAAGCAGCCCAATTATAAGCTGGGCTTCACATTCTTCTCTCTTACAAAAAAAATTTTGGCCTCAAAAGTTTTATAAAAAAGTAGGTCTTCCGAAACTCAAATATACATAATCCAATCTCACATGTACTATTCTATCCAAATTCAGTAATCCTAATAAGATCCTCCATTCTTCCATCATAATATACTTTAGATTAATCCTAATATCTTTAGTCCATGACACCTCCACTGCACACTTTGATATAAATTATCAAATCCTCTAATATCTTTATATTAATTCTAATTTAAAGAAGATACCACTTTACAATAAAACCCAACCTTCAAATATTTTAAATAAACATGTCAAAACTATTAAATTTTCTTGTCCTTACTAAGTCTCGAGCAAATCATATCAAATTTAAACATTGATCCACTTCCTACATTTAAAGCATTTACATAAAATTGTATCATCCATTCAATACATCAATAATTCTAGTTCAAATCCAAACTATTTATGCTTCCCTTAACAATTCAGTTAAACGATTTGGATCAACTATTTCTCCATAATACTCTTATAAATAGAATCAATCATATCATTGCTCATGGATTGATCTTACCATGATTCTTAGCATCAATTAACAAACCATCTAAAATGTTATCCCTCATAGACTAAACCCATATAAGTCTTCCAATATCCATTTCTTCGCTCAATATAACATTAGTAGTAAGGTAATCTAAATTTTCTCATAGATCTTAAATTTAACTTGGAGTTTAACAAATCCAATAATCCCCAACAAATATATGGAAGAATCAAAAATCTAATCCAAAATTGCTGACATAAGATATCAAAGATTCTATCAAGATATGCATGCCATGTCTACATAATATCATTTAACCTGCCAATAGCAAATTGCAAATCTATACATTATCCCAAACACATTTTTCATTACATATTTTCAATAATAATCCTCATACAGATTCATCAAAAAAATCTTCTTTGTAATATCATTAAACTCTTTCATAACCTATATTCTAAATATCTTCTTACAACAGTTCTAAAATTTATAATCCATTAATTAATAACAAAATTCGTATACTATCATGATCTTTATCCATATCAAGTTTAGGATTCCAAAATCATTCAATTAATAATTGAATATACATATTCAGTGTAACATAACACACTATAGTTTCATGCTAATACTTTCGAAACTCAATCAAACCCATTTATCAAAGTCAAAGACACATCTTATTCAGTTCTTCAATATCCATAATATACTTACTTATCATGATCAAATAGTATAATTTATTTAACTTTTAAACTCATCTAAGATCAATCTCATGACAAAAATCATGTTCTTCTTCTGGACTAATTATATGTAAAATCTTATGCACAATACCTAGGGATTAGAAATCCAAACTTCAAATCGATTCTTACAACTTGTATCATATTCTGATTGATCATAACACCAAATTCAAATGCATCTTAAGTCACAGTCCATAGTGATCACAATCTAAATTTCAATATCACTCAATCATATCCTAATCACTTATGTCGATCTCAAGAGATCATAACCCAAGCTTCAATATCATTCTATCATGTCTTAATAATCATCATGTTAATTTTTAATTACCTGTATCATAGTCTGCAATTATATTAGATTTCCAAAGTAAATCAAATCCATAATATAACTTAAAAATACATCTATATATCCATTATCTAGTCTCGATGACATTCTTCCAAAATTTAAGCTAGAAAAGCTTAATCCAACATTTTATTCATGCAAGCCTTCTATACTTAGCAAAACCGTTGGAACTATAACATACACCTATCAAAGAAGATTAAATAAACTTTTAGTAACAACAACTATTCCAGAATATCTAATCAAAATCCTAATTCTATCCCACTCTCACTAATTAAATCATCTTGATCTTAAATATTTACTCTGATACCACTCTGTCTTGCCTTGAATCTAGTATCGAGATCGGCTACACGATCGACCGCATAACCCTAGGTATCATCCTAGAGATTATGCTAGGTCTATCCTTCAATTCAATATCCAAGCAGTGGTAAAGAACAAATTTCACTAATTATTTCTAGAAATTTTCATAAAGGTTAATATATAGATAAAATTCAACTAAAATTTTGGATAAATTATAAAATAAGGGATTAATGCCTAAATCCTAGTTCCTCACTGATTGGTTCCAAAGCTCGATTGATCTTCCAAATTTGTAACAAAATATAGAAAAATAGAGGGTGAGCTATACAGGCTTAGTAAGTTATCATCACCTCTAATATATGCATAAATATGTCAACAATAAATTACAAACATACACAAATTATACATCACAAAACAACCAGCTCACAACAAAATAAAATACAACATCATATTATATGTACATTCAAAAATAAACAACATGACTATGAATGACCAACTATTTACTTTACTCTCTTAGTTCCTCTGACTATAGCCATGATCGACCCATGGCAAGCCCCGAAAGATAATAGAATCATGATTATACATACTGAAACCGGTCATGTACCAGTGATCACCCCATTAGAGGGTGGAAGGAAACTAACTCTGATATCACACGAGAAAATATGCATCCTCAGCATGTGCCAGCAACTGTCATGCATGGCAAAAAATAAAAGGCAACTAGCTCCTAACTACATATACCGTACATCGGTCATGTACCAGTGATTGCCCCACTGGAGGTCCGAAAGGAGATTAGGTCATCATGTGATCATAGTCGGACTAGAGAGCATCAACACCAACACACATAATCATGAATGCAATTCAATGTAGATCAAATTATGCCGCACACATCTTACACTGCACAACAAGCATAACATATTTAGCATATAATACTAGAGGTCAAGAAAACTTACCTGAAACTGACTCTATCAGGAACACGCGACTCAACTCTAGATTCTCGATACTCTCATACTGATAATGGCTCTGATAAAATAAGTTAAATAATTAACACTGGATCCAAAAATAAGATAAAAGATTCTTCGATCCGGGTGATGAATATCAGATTAATCAATAAAAATAGTCTAAATATCCAAATTATTTTTTTAAAATTTATTTATTTATTTTTTATTTTTCTTCTCTCTCATCTTTTTCTTTCATTTTCTCTCTCCTTTCCTCTCTATCATTTTTTCCTCTCCTCTTTCTCTCTCCTTTTTTTCTCTTCTTTTTTTCTCTTTTTTTCCTTTTCTTTTTCCTCTCTCTTTTCTTTTCTATTTTTCTTTCCTCCTTTCTTTCTTCCTTCTCTTCTCCCGAACTCCTCTACTCTTCCACGACCCGATCAAACCAACCTCCCCATGATTGCGGCGGCTATGAAAAGTGATCACCAGGAAGGGGCTCGGCTAGCTGGAGGGAAGATGGCGGTGTGGCCACCGGCGGTGCACAGCCCCAACAAAATCGAACCAAAAATCTCGATTAAACCTTCCCTAAAAAATAATGAAATATGGGGAAAAGGACTCACCTGCCTTGAAGGAAATTTCTGTCGCTCACCGGAGAGGAGAAAGATAGTGGCGAGAAGCTCGATGGGGCTTACTTGGGCAGCGGTGAGAGGAGAAAAAGATTTATAGGAAAATAATGAGAAGATGCCTCGCCGTTTGGGAAAGGAATTTGATCGAACCTCACCACCGTCCAATTCCCACACGCCACCAGACTCTCCTTCCCCGCCATGATGATTTGGCCATGAAATCTGGCGAAAAGATCGCTCAGATAAGCAGGGGCTCCGTCTCCTATTCGACCTCTTCTTTATTTTTTTTCTGAGATCCAAACTAAAGTCGGCAAGGGTTGTCGACTTCAACCCAAAGCGGCCCAAGTATAAGCTGGGCTTCACACAAATGTTTCCTGATAAATTTCACTAATAATCATTTCAAAAATCATAATTTGTTGAAGTCTTTCGATCATTCATCAAGTGAATAAAAAAATGGATAACCTTAACAATATCATGTCATATATATATATATATATATATATATATATATAGATGAATATCATGGGGCAAAATAATGTTCCAAGTAGTAAACCTCATACCAATTATACTCACACGTAGGGAAATCAAAAATTTTTTTAAAAACAATTGACTTGTCTGAGCCCGGGTTCGAACCGGGGACCTCTAGTGTGTGAGACTAGCGTGATAACCAACTACACCACCCAGACAATAACTCTAATAAACAATCAGCCAATATATATATTATATATAATATTAATATTTGCTCATTGTTCAGACTAAACTAAATATAATTTTCAGATCTCTCACCGTGGGCTCCTGATTCCATGGTTTGAGTGATCTCTGAATTTGGAAACAACATTAGCGAGAAAAAGTTCACTTCCTTTTCCATGCACAAAAGTAAATTGTAGTGGGTCAGCCTCTCAATGACAGCACTTCTTTCTTGAGCAACCGCTAGCGCCCCGCATCATGCATAGGGCAATGAGATATGCAGCGGTACACGGACCATCTCGACCACGATTGCTGTACAATATTAGCAGGCTGCATGCGAAAACCATGTTGGTGTGTATTTAGCTTCCGAGTTAACTTCATAAAAAATTTTGAAGTTTACCCCAAATTAATTTAAATTTTAAAATTTAATTCCTCACAATTCAATTTCTAATATTTCTATCCATTTTTGATCTTACCCAACATCACTTATGCAAAAAAAGTTTAACAAAAAATACCACGTGCAATGCACATAGCACATTAGTTGTCCAACATTGCACTTCTACCATCCATCCTGTGCCTTTTTGGAGGGCAAGTCATTTTATTTTCGAGATTTAAGTTAATTTGCCGGGGAGACGAGAAATAGATGCTGCTCTTGAAGATGGTGATTGAGGTTTCGTCTTCGGCTAGCAATTAGATCCTATCATTTAGAGAGAGATTAGGGGTTACTCTTTGATTATTTGGAGAATAGATTGCTAGTGGGTTCGGCCTGCCAAGTCTCTTTGAACTGGCCTTGGGGGCTGCTCGAGGGCTATGCATTTAAAAACAACCTCCGCCTAGCCAAAGAGCTTGGTTCCGGGGATCTAAGGGTTCTGGTTCTTCTATCATCGATACCTCCTGGGCCCTAATCAACCTCTATACGATCCCACCATCTAAGCATGCAATCCGATGGATGGGTACGAATCTTGAGGGATTAGGAGAGGTTTAACTGGTGGGTTGCTGGGGAGGCTTCACCGACGATTTCACATTGACGACTATAGAGTCAATAACAGGGATATAAGAATTGAAGTGTTGGTCATAGATCAAGTGCCGGTGGCCATTGATCTGGGGATCGATGGTTTTGGAGGAGAGGAGGTCCTTGAGCTGGATCGCCTCCTGGATTTTTTTTTTTTTTCAGTCTCTAGATCCTTGGCCAACTCATCAATGCTTCACAAGTACTGGAAGCATTGCTTGATCTTGCTGTACGTAGTGCGATCATGTTCGCTTCGATGACTTGGGGAAGAAGTCCTGGGTATCGAAGGAGCACTTTTGCTAGAGGGGTGATAAGAGAGTTCCCAAAATTTGGCCTTGCCGAAGATCGTAAGGTCCAACGAAGGCTTCTAGTAGGAGCTCATGCCAATATAAGGTGCGTTTCGGAAGTGCCACATAGAAAAATTGATAGCCCATGTACATTACCAACGGAGGATGATAGCTCGACCACTATCTCCAGGAGTATATCTGTTTTTCGTTTCGATAAAATTTTGAGATATATTTTTACTTGGGGTTAACTTCATCAAAAATTCTCAAAGTAAACCCTCCAAAACAACTTAAATCTTGAAATTAGGATGTCATGTGCAAGGATACATATAGGCATATATTTAGTTCCACATCAATTATTCGTTGGAAATATCTTAAATACTTATACAAGATCAAGGAACCTAAATAATACATGCTCACTAATCTTTTTGGATAAGGCTCTAGATTATTGCAAATGCTTTCAGAGTAGATATGGTCCATAACCTATGTAGACTAGGGGATACTATAGCATGGGTTTATTAGGCTGATCACGAGCTGATCGTGGCGTTTATGAATGAATAAATGGATTTAGATCCTTAGCTTGGTGAGGATGCTAGGATTTAAACGAGGGAAGTATGCGAGGATCCATACATGTATGTATTTAGTTCCATATCAGTTATTTACTGAAAAGAATTTAGCATTTATACATGATTAAGGAATCCAAATAATACCTTCTGGATAGCTTTTTTGGATAACGTCCTGCATTGTTACACCGTGTCATCCAAAAAAAGTGCAAAAAAAGTGCAGGGTGTGTTCCGAAAGTGCCATGTAAGAAAACTAATATATCATGTATGTCATACTTAATATTTTTCATTGAGTTTTTAATGCCCGAGTGATATTGGAACAAGATTGAAAATGGATGAAACATCAAAAGTCAAATTGAAGGTTTAAGTTTATTTGGGGTAAACTTCAAGGTTTTTTTATGAAATTTAGCCCAAGTTTTTCATCAAATATATATTAGAAAGATTTTAGATATTTAAGTAGGGCTAAGAACTAACTTTTGCTGGTCCTTTTAGGTGAATCTTTATAAATGATGTCAAATCAAACATAATACATTGTTTACGTGAACCAGGGGACATCATAGATGTTATCTTCGGGATTGACCATCAATCAAACACGTTACTTGTGTTTGCGGTTTCGATTGAATTCTCTCTAACGAGGATTCTAGTTCTCAGAGAAAAAAAATATGAAAATCCATTTGGACAGGTATTTAATCTCATGTCAATTATATATTTTGCAAAGTTTAGATACTTAAGCAAGTTTAGGATCCGAAACATATCTTCTTGCTAGCAATTCTGGAGTATTTTTTCAGATTAATGCAAATAAAAAAAGTTATTTACAAAATTATGGTGGTTTGGAAGTTATTTATCAAATTATCATTGTTCTGCTATGGAGGATGCCACACCTGAAATTGTGGATTCAATTTACCATTTTAGGTGACCGGATCACTACCGCAGCGCGCTTGAAATTATGAGTTAGAACCCATGATTTTAAGTTTCAGTTTAAAAAAATTTGATAATTTTATCTTTTCCAAAATTTATATATTTCACGAAGTGTAGATACTTAAGCAAGTGTAGGACCCGAAATATTATTTATTTATTTATTTTTTTTGATAAAACGGAACATATCTTCTTTTGGAACATTTTTTTCAGATTAATGCCAAAAAAAAAAGTTATTTACCAAATTATGGTGGTTTGGAAGTTATTTACCAAATTACCGTTGTTTTGCTATGGAGGATGCCATACCCGAAGTTGTAAGCTCAATCTATAATTTGAGATAATCAGATCACTACCATATTGATATTTTAAAATCATGAGTTGAAACCATGTTTTTTTAAATTCCAGTTTAAGAAAAAAAATATTCTTAGCTTTTTCAAAGTCTCGAACCAGCTGTCGCCATAAGCAATTTCATTTCATAATTATTGCATTATATACAGTCTGACCCATTAATTTAGTGGCATCAGCATTCCTAGCTAACTCAATAAGGCATTACCGATCAACACATTGATCGTTTTAAAAAAGTATTAAAAAAAGTCGGTATAATCCAAAATTTTCGGAGCATAGATCACAGAACTGAATACAGTGATGGCCCAGAGACAGTATAGCTCTATTCTTCATTCCTCCGTGGCTACGTGGCTGTATCTCATTGATCCAGAGAGACGCATGAGAATGCGTGGGGAAAAGGTATAAAGCAATGAAGGAAGCTGGTCGAGCATTTCAAATTAATAAAAAATAAAATAAGGATGAAACCACGGGAATATTCTAGTCATAAAAACAAATTAAGAACAAAAATGGTGAAAAAAAATTCCCCTCAATTCTGATAGTATTTGTGGACCGTTAAACGCGCATGCATGAGGTATGCCGTCAAACTCCATGCAATATATATATTTCAATATCAAACCTAATCCCACAACCCTGAACAAGAAGTTGGTCAAAGAGAAGATTAGAAGAGTTAATACACGGAACCTAAAAGGAGACGAGGACACTCAAGAGGAAGAAAGAAATGTTGTAATGGGAGGAGAAGAAGGGGGAGCAGGGGTGGTTTCTTTTATCCCTTTTTTCTTTAGCTTTGGAGGGCCAGATTCTTCCACCATTGTCCTGACACTTTGAGCTTCGAAGGGTGGTGATCTGCCAATAAGCCAGTCTCCATAGCATCTTTCTGCCACCCGAGGCCCTCCTCCTTTGTTCCCTTCCCAACAGACACGGCTTGCATGTAATCATCAAAGCAAAATGGGGAGGTGACTCTCTCACCCATTCCTTTGCTGCATCGCAGGCTTTTGAAGTTGGCTTGTGTCTCCATTCGAGCCCTGTCGACGTCAATAAAGTAAGCAAAAGAAGTGGGGAGAGATTAGCAAAAGGTGAGGAGAAAGTGAGACAGAAGGGTAGATGGGTGTATCTTTGTATGTTTCTAACTTGGCCGCTGTTGATATTTAAAGCAAATATATATATATATATATATTTTAAA
The DNA here is from genome assembly GCA_021397845.1 of Areca catechu. Lineage (NCBI taxonomy): Eukaryota > Viridiplantae > Streptophyta > Magnoliopsida > Arecales > Arecaceae > Areca > Areca catechu. The sequence continues at coordinate 55,702,955 of CM038049.1, forward strand.
AATATTTTAAAATTATTTTTATGATATGTGTGGCAAAATAAAATTTTTATAATAAATTAATTATAAATATAATAAAATAGAATTAGAAAATCTGGTCTGGGAGATGGATAAATTCACTGTCCTGAATAAGATTTGGTCCATCTCTCGTGCGAAGACCGATAACCACACATTCTCCTCCAAGGTACAACCGGAAGCCAAAACTTCAACGCTCTGTATGTTCTCGAACGGATACCGACCAGGTCATCTTTAGTCTAAAAAATTTTAAAACAAGAAAATACAAGAAATTGGAACCGGTGGATATAGAAAGGGAGAATTTAGAATTTATTTTTAGGATACTTAGTAGGGTTGGGATAGAGACCTATTTATAGGCTCAAAATTTCAGAGAAAATTCTTAAAACATCTCAAACTAGCCATCATGACCGTTACAAACTTAAATTCAGAATTTATTAAAAATTAACCATTATAATATTAAATGAGAAATAAATAAAATAGCTGTTAAATCATTATATTTTGGAATAAAGATATGGAAAATGGAATAATAAAAGGAAAGAAAATGGAAAAAACTTTTGGGGTTTGTTTTATTTTGTTTTTAATGTACAGTAACGTCAACAATCCCTCTCAAAAATAAAATAGAAAAAAAGTAAAAGTTTAATATTATTAAATTCAGTAAATAATATAAAACTTTTAGACTTTTACTGTGTTTAGTACAAGTACCTTCTAGGTTTGAATTTGTATTTGGTATAAAATATACACAGTATGAAGATGAGTTGATCATAATACGGGATAGTGCTATCTAGGCTATGCGCTTGCCTTGATTTTCATGAGAGTTATTAGGGATTTGTCCGAATCTCATAGTCATGGCCTCACACTACTCTCAAAAAGGTAGATCCTTCAAGGGTACGTGCAATGGAATCGTACCTCGCTGAACTCACAGCCTTGGATCTATTAAGAGCCATGCTAACCTAACCATCACAATAGAGCACCATACTATAGGGATGGGGTAGAGACAAACTTCTAAAAATGGTGCTCCCAAACATCACCTCAGATATCGTTTCTCTTTGAACCTTAACCATGAGGTTGCCATGACAGAAAGGGTTCACTCTAGTGACTAATATATAGGCTTAAGTCCCATCCCCCTCGATGTCTCAGATACCGTAGCCTTCGTAAAGCCTTTGGTCAAAAGACTTATCCAATAGTAAATAATAGTCTATAAAGATTGCTGTCAATTATATATCTATGCAGTTCATATCCCTAACTAATGAACCAACAGAAATTATGCAAGTGCAATATAGTGCAGCAATTGTTCCATATAATATAGGGCCACATGTTTATATTATTTGTAGATCATAAATTTGATCAATGAAAATATGAATCAATCACAATGGCAATTATAAGGGTTCCTGCTAATATTTGTTGACAGAAATTAAATATATGCATCGCAAACAATAAATATATCTGTGTCATAGCTACCATTATTTGACATTACCATTATTTCATTATATAAATGTTAAATTTGAATAATAAAATCATGGAATATATGATTAATGAAAACATAGCACTATTTTGTTTCTATGCTAGCAATGATTATTATATTATAAAAATATTCAACTATAAAAGTAGGTTTTCTACTTTAATCTTTCTTAGTCTCATGACTCATTAATAGTTATGACTTTCACTAATATGTCATTTGACAGGATAGTGAAGAATTAGATTACCATACTGAAGTGGCTCTTGATAGGAACCGAACATCCTAGTACAGTGTCAGTACATCACATACCTAGGTCAGTTTGTAGTGCCAATACTTGACATGGCCCCCATACTGCATACTGATTCGGTGCTAGTATGGTACATCACATACCTAGGTCAGTTTGTAGTGCCAATACTTGACATGGCCCCCATACTGCATACTGATTCGGTGCTAATATGGTAGACCCAGTATGCAACAGTATCCATCGGTACAGCATACCAAGATGACCAAGATAGATATTTGTATGATGTTTAATTCATATCATCCAGTACAAGGGATCGAATCTAAGATTTCTTGGATATTTGGCTATTACTTATCCACCATGACAATATTAGCTTGCGCAGGAATTTTTGTGTGTATGTTTTGAAAAAAGCATATAACTATTGTTTGCAATGGATCTTTTCATTTGTTTATTTCAGTACACATTTGTTTATTTCTGTCTGCATGCATATATGCATTCGTGCATGTACACATGCATGCTATTTGTATGTATTTTGTGAAAAATGAGCCTAACTAATGTTAACAAGGATTTTTTTTCACTCTTGTGCTTTATGTTCTTTCATAAAAATGAATATGAATTTGTTCCTCTGGATGATCTTATTATAAATCCTGTTAATGTTTTTTCAGCTTCAATGGCCTAAAGATGTTTGTTGTATTCCTCCATCTAGACCTTTTGGTTAAGATAAAGGATTTTTTAAAAAATAATATAATTTTAAAAAATATTTATGAAAAAAGGTGTTAGGTTAAATATTTACCAAAGTAGGTATTTCAGGAGGACGTGGTGGCCAGCATGGAGCTTGAAATCATCTTTTGGAAAGGCAATTTAAAATGTGGTTGAAATCGTCTTTCCAAAAGACGATTTCAATGTAGATTTTTTTTAAGAATTAATAATTTGAAAATAGGGTTTACATTATTAATTAATTAAAAATAATTTAATATATTGTTATTAATTATTTCAAGTCTGGGCTCGTCCTGCATCTCGACGTATGGATTATCAACCCTAAAACCTAAACCCCAAACCCTAAACCGTAAACCCTATACCCTAAACCCTAAATCCTAAACCCTTAAACATAGACCTTCGATCAGTTTGTGGCCGAGCCTCACGGGCACCACCGGCCATAGCCGAGCACGAGCTATGAATGGCACGAAACATGATGTTTTTGAATGCTTGGCATCGGGCATGCAGGTAAGGTACGATCTATCGAAGGTCACCGGTCGTGCATTCGTATCGACTATAGCATGTACGATCGCTTATTGGTCACTTATCATGCCACTGCATGGCACGAGGCTCATGAGGGTGCGAGGCCAGATTGGATGTCAGACCACTATCAGTCTGCTCGCTAGTCTGGCCAGCAATATGATTGCCAGTTCGGTGATCGATCCGATAAACAATCTAATTATCTATGCGATTACCAGTCTAGCCGCTAGGTTGGTGTTAGTCCAACTTGAACTGGCAACCGAACTTGCGACCAGATGCATCGACCTGGTGATCGGACTGGCTCCATTACACACGACATCCCTTTAATCGAAAGAAATCTTTTTATCCTCTTTCATCTCTTTAATTATAATTATAAATTATTAATATATAAATCATTAATTAATTGGAATATATGAGCTTGAAATATAATAAGCTTGCAATAAAAAAACTTAATCTTATAAATTAAAATCCCTGATATTTATTATAAAAAATAAAAAATAAAGTATAAAAAACATTAATTAAAAATAATATTAATTAACTAGATAAAATTTAATATATTATTTTTTAAATGTATTAATTAATTATATTAATTTGAAATAATTTAATATATATCTTTATATTAATAATGTTATCATTCCGAGTCTTGCCACCTCCCGTGTCTCCACGTACCATTTACATCACCCATGGTATGTCCCCGTGTCCTCGCGAGCCCTCCACGCTGTTGTGACACGATAAGCGACCGGTTGTCCTATCCCATGTGAATGCGTGATCGGCACCCTTTGGTAGACCATGCCTTGTCTCGTGCACGCACATCACTTGGTGGAGTAACTCCTTATGATTTTGTAACTACAATGCTAATGAACTTTTAGGTAACAAGGTGGAGGACCAAATTTTGATAGTGTTCCCAACATGCTTTCCTGGGTGGATGTTGGTGGTGCTATCTCTGACATTTTCATGGAACTATCTGGATGCCACACCATGTAAAGAATATTTCCAACCCTCCTGATTAGATAATTTGTATGGTGACTATTTTTTTCTTTCTGTCTCTTTTGGTGTATTTAGTCCGTTGGCTTGGATTTTGAAACAGTATATAGGTAGATTAATTCCTTTGTATATGTACAATTCTATCTACTTTTATCTTATCATTCATTATGCCAGGCTTGGTCCCATGAATACGAAAATGAAGGGGCAAGCATGATAGGGAGCATATTGATAGTCAGTTGAAGAAAAGTGTAAGACTTGAAAATATGGTACTGAATAGAACGCCTTTTGCATAGACTATATAGAACAAATTATCCCTATCATTTCTGGTGAAAGATGGCAGAGCTCAAATTATTGTGAATGAAAGTAGACATATGTGCTCTATCATTTCATTGTATATATGATATTTGTCTTAATTCTTGTATTGTGCTTTATAGTTGATGATGGATGCTATTACCATTGGTGAGGAGTTGATGCGACATAGGAGAGCCATGAGTACACCAAGCACCTTTGTCCATGATGGTTCTGAGTCCGATATAGCTAAAACACATATTAGAAAGTTAACTCGGAACCGTGGTTTGGTCTTGTATGAGGAATCACTCATTCATGACTCACTAGAAAATATTTCTGGTGGAAGTTAAAAGGATAAGTGCCTTGTATATTCACTGAGACAGATGCCTGATCATATCTTAATCATTCAATTATTTGTAGCCATATGTACATAATGCATCTTGAGAAGCTGACTCCAGTTAGAGTTGAATCCTATTAATGGATGTAATCTTTCAAAGGCATGCAGTACTGAGAATTATTATCATTTTTTTTGATATTCTAAATAGTGGTTAATTTTTTTTTATCATATTTATATTATCATTTTCCATCTCTATTTTAATTGCAACTATTTTTTCTTATTTTTCATAATTTTTGTTTTATTTTTTATATTTTTCTAAATTTTTAAAGCAAATAAATAATGCGGTAAAGTACTAATCGGACCAGGACAATTTATTGCCTTTCACAAACACATATATAAATAAAAATTCAGAATATAGTTCTATAAATACAATACATAAATAAATAAATAAAGATCCTAGGTCTCACATGGTGGCCATCTCCTCCTGCGTGCAGGCTGCGTACGATGATGCATCGGATGTGGTCCCTGATGCTCCGTCACATGCTCCATGTCGTGTGATACTTGCTGTGCAGATATGTGATGTAACGATCCTTCACCATAGAACAGTCCTCCATGTCCGAAATAATCATGTTGCATCATGAAGTCTAGTGCAACACTATAATTAAAATGTTCTGTCACATCCTCAGTAGATGTGAACTCGGACATCAGATATGGAGAGGTACTATTGAAGGTGAAAAATACCTACACCTAGTATACAATATGCAAGAAAAGAGGGCAGAAGATATGCATTTTAAAACATTTTTAGACATGCACAGCAGAAGGCTCGGTAGATAGATCTAAACGATCTACCGATCTACTGCAACAGGATTTAGCATAATAATCTAGCATGTATATAACATCAAAACAAGAAAGGAACATAAAAATAAAGGTCATACCTCTATACCTTAAAGAGTGCTGGAGAGAAGCTGTGAAGAGCATGAGAAGGAGGAGGGCGCTCGAGCCACATATGCGTTTGGCCTCTACAGGATATCCATACCTGGGCTCGACTCTGATCAACTCCCTCGGAGTGCTAGCTCTTCGGGATCCTTGGCCGATCTTCTTCTTCTAGGAAGACTAGGAGGAGAGCAGGAACCCCTTCCCAAAATCTCTCTTACCAAGACCTAGCTTGATTGTTAGGTAGCACACACTCAATTCCTAAAGCTCTCACTACCATCTCAATCTTTTTCTCCCAAAAATTGGTTGCAGTTCTTGTAACCCTTAGCAGCCACCACAATGACCTTCATTTATAGGGGCAGCAGGGAGAGGGAGAAGAAGGAAGGAGGAGAGATGAGAGGAGAGAATGGGGGAGAGGATCAAGGCCATACCAAATGGGTCTAACCCATTAAGGCATATATGACTTTCATACCATAAAGTCTTAGAGCCAAAACTGGTTTGAATTCGAAATTCCAACCAGGTCAAAACTTGCCCAAAATCCTCCACGAATTTCTTCCAGAATTCTGTTCGTCACAGGAAGTGTCGATACTCGAAAATTGTCAAGTATCGATACTTCACCAAGTGTCGACACTTGCAAAATTTCAAGTGTCGATACTTGGAACAAAGTCAATCATATTGACTTTGGGTGACAACAAACGATTCTCAATTGTCGATTAGCCATAAGATCAGATAGAAATCTTCTATGGTGTGTGATCCCATAGGTTCGAACACTAAGCCGGTAGCACTAGAACATTTTCATACCAGTCAAAGTCCTCATCTAGCAATGATACTGACATCCGGATAGGTCGAAGATGCAGAGCACCTCACAAGAACCTCTGGCATATGGTTGCCATATAATTCATCCCTTTGACCTTAAATGCTCAGGATGACCTAAGGTTGACTGCTAATCCTAATTTGGTTTATTCAGATCATGTCTCAAGCTCACAAGTTCTGTGACTCCTTACAAGAACTACCCTAGCCAAGGTTTTATCTGAATTAAGATATAGTGAGTCATTCACTCCAAACTATTTGGAGAGGTCAATTCCATCTTAATCCACCACCGCTCTACAAGTACTTGACTACACCCAGAAACTTTCGTCACTAGATTAGAAATCCAGGTAGTCCGGTATCAAAATACAGTGAGTTGCTTGCAAGCTGCCATGGTGACCTCATGTCTGAGGGACACATACCCATATCCCTTTGCGAGCAACCCTTTGACAGAAGGGAGCTCCACAGATGGTCACGTTCAGTGAGATGTCATACATTTCACTTGCATGTCACACCAGTATCTCCACATTTCTTAGTTAAGAGGACAACCAAAAAATGCGACATACAACAACCTACACTTGATACATCATCATCCTATAACAATGTATCATTTGGTTGTGAACCAGTTTAAGAACTACTTGATATATCCTCTCTATATCAAACAATATAGTTCTAAGGACTCCATCACACAAGAGTTCTTTACAGAAAAAGTAAATATGATGGATAGCCAAAAATAACTTTTATTTGTTAAAAAAAGTTCATATACAACTACAAAGATAGCACAACCATCTACAGCCTAAACGATTGGCTTTGGGATGCAATTCCTAACAATGTCGTCGGGTACCGTATCTATACTGAGCTGGTGGAGGTGCTTCCGATGAAGATGCATACGGGTAAGGCGAAGGAGTCTCGTCCTCTCTGTCGACCTCCTAATAAAACTCATGTAGCGGGACACGTACATGCTCACTGACAGTATGAAGGATGGAATGCCATACATCTTGTATAGTCTGGGAGGATGTCGCTATGGAACCTGGCTGGACAAGTTCAAGTATTGTCGCGATGCTAGTGCCCTGTAAGTCAAAAAAATAATTAGTTTGAAGAAATTTAAAAAGTAATTTTATTAAATAACAAAATTTAAATTTCTTATCCTGTAATCATACACCGCACCATTACGATTGATAAATCGACGAGTGATGCTATAGTATCACTGCATATAGGGATCATGATAATCCATGATACCATCGAATGGAGCACCATGTAAAATATAATCATGTCGACTCATCCATGACAAAATGTAAAACTGATGAGTGATAAACCAGTCCTGATCAAATCATCCCCTCGTATCGATACGGTGTAGTAAGGAATCCATATCAAACTGATCTGGCATGACCTGTCGAATCACAAACTGGCGCATCACTCTATCAAGTAAGTGCCACTCTCTTATATAAAAATAAACAAGTGGCACTCGGGTACACCAGATATCCTGACCCTGCCAGTAATCTGATAACTCTGCAAGTATATCGACAGTATATGGCTGTCATATCACTTGTTTATAAATAATTTAAAGCATAATTTGTTAAACAATAATATATAAGACTAGTCAATCATTAAAAAAAATAAGCCATATTCATCACTTGGTCGGGTCTCAGGCGATCAAGTAAATAACGATATGAAGAGATGACATGTGTAGATACCTGTATCACGGAAAAAAGATCTCTCCATTTGCAAAATAACTGAATTAAATTTATTAAATAAAATAGTAAATATCGTATGTTACCGCCAAGACCGTCGTGGCCCGTAGCTACTGCCGGCGTCGGAGTGCGTTCCTCTCGCTGCTTGCCGGTCCTTGCTCCTGGACCTGCGAAATAGGGGTTAGTGACTCAGGCCGGGATTTCGACGATCAAGTCAGTGACGATCCAGGAAAACAGATCCTCCTAGTCGAGCCCCTCTTGATGACTCCGTATTAGGAGGAGTGAAAGATGTGTGTAAGCGAAAACATAGCAGGAAGAGATTAATGGCGGGAACAGAGGGGTTCCCTGTTCCTTCGCTTCTCCTTGTTTCCTTCATTTTCCCTTTGCTGTGGTGTTGGTGGTGGCGCTTTGCCCTTTTTGTCGAGCTTGTGCTTGTGTTGGTGGTGGATCGTGGTTACTGTGTTGTTACTGGTGTGTTGTTACCTCCCCCTTTCGAGGGTGCCAATTGTTCTTTGTAATTGAAAATTGGCCGTTTGGAGTTTGCTTCGGGATCCTCGCTGGGTTGGCAGGCGTGTGCGGTAGGATTCCGTGTCGTGGACGGGACGCCTTTCGTGACAGGTGGTAGGGAAAGCTTCCATTCCTTCTGACATCCTCTTGGTTGCTCCATTCTGGGAAGCCTGGCAGAGCCTTGATCCGAGGGTCGCCGCCCTAGGGATGCGTGCTCTCTGGCTGGCCCATCCCCTGGAAGTACGGCCAGACAGGTAGTTATGGCGGCATGGGAGGGCGTCGTTCCGTGGTCCTCGGGTGGCTCGCCGGTGTCCTGGGATGGCAGGGCTTGCTCCGGTCTGAGCGCTCCGAGCTCGTGTGGTCACCATAGTGGAGGAGGGGAGAGTGCGAGCCTGATCCAGAGGGTGCGCTCGGAGAGGATCCACATTGGTAGGTGAGCGCTGAGCTCGACCTTGACCGCAGGGCACTAACCTCCGAGGGTCTCGCTCTGGAGGGCGGAGGACGGACCCGATCCAGAGGGTGCGCGCTCGAGAGGCTCCACATCGGCGGGTGAGTGCTGAGCTCGACCTTGACCGCAGGGCACTAGCCTCTGAGGGTCTCGCTCTGGAGGGTAGAGGACGGACCCGGTCCAGAGGGCGCATGCTCGGAGAGGCTCCACATCAGCGGGTGAGCGATGAGCTCGACCTCGACCGCAGGGCACTAACCTCCGAGGGTCTCGCTCTGGAGGGCGGAGGACGGCTCCAGCCTAGGCATCCCGAGCTCGCGAGCGTGACCTGGCGGAGGACGGAGCTTGGCTCGTGGCCTTGTAGGAGCTTAACTCAACTCGGTAAAGTGATCCGGGCTGGGGCGTCGCCTTGGCATCCGCCGTGGTGGCCTCCCTTAATGTGGTGCCTGTCAGCTATCCACGTCAGTGATCTCGCCACATCATTTGCCCTCCACTCCCGAGGCTCGTTAGTGCACGGTGCTCGGGGCGAAGGGAGTAACTGCAGTGCTGACATGGAGGGGCAAAAATTTGGTGCAATGACGGCCGCGGTCGCTGGCGCTTCGAGGGGTGGCCCCGCGGGCCAATGCGAGGATGCCACGTGGCCACGTCCGAGGAGCATTTAATGCTGGCACAGAATCCTTAGCAGGTGGGACTCTTTTTTTGCCGATGGGCAGCACATGGTACAGATCCATTGGCGAGGGGGTCACAACAGCATGGATTTGATGGTCTTTTCGAAGTGAAAAGAAAAATTTTCTTACTCAAAGTTCCCTTTCTTTCAAATCTTTCACACTTGTCACAGTGTCTAGACCTTCCTTCTCCGTGGTCTGCATCCGTTCTTCTCTTCTCTAGGGGTCCAGACTGGCTTCGTTCTTCTCCTTTCTCTCCTTCTGGGGTAGGCTCCTTCCTTCTCAGTCCAGCATGTCTCGTCCTGAGTCTTTCATCCGAAGGGTGGTGCTCTCCTCCTCCGACGAGGAGTCGGAGGGGAGCAGTTTAGGATTAGCATGAGATTGGTCCTTCTTGCCCCCCTGTGTCCGTTAGGGAGCTAGAGGTCGTTCCTTCCCTTCCTACCTGTTCTCCTCTTCTGCTTGAACCAACCCCCAAGCCTGTCCGGTCAAAAGGTCCGGGCGGGGTCACTTCGACGATTTCCGTCGCGGAGCTGGAGGCCATCCGGGATGCCTATGGGATCCCGTCTTCTGTTCGACTCATGGTTCCCTGCCCCGAGGAGCGGGTCACCTCCAGTGGCCCGGGCGTTTTGCCTTCTACGAGGGGACCTTCTCCAGGGGTCTCCGATTCCCCTTCCATCCTTTCTTCATATCTGTCCTAAATAATTATTGTTTGGTCCCCGCCTAGTTGGTGCCAAACGCCATCAGGGTGATCTTCTCCTTTATCATGCTCTATCATGTTCACGGGTTTGTTGCCCGATTCTTCTTGTTCAGGGCATTCTTCACCCTGAAACGCCACCCGACCGAGGATGGATGGTGGTCTCTGTCTTCTCGCCCAAAGGGCATCAAGTTCGAGCTTCCCTCTTCCATTAAGGGATGGAAGAGCAAGTTCTTCTTTGCAGACGTCGAGGGGGTCGACTGGGCCTGGAGCGAGCCAGACCGGACCCCCAACTAGATCTCTGCGGTCGAGGCAGTCGATCAAGACGATTACGATCAGCTTCGCACCACTCAAATCCCCTCTTTGGAGGTCCTGCTATCGGAATAGAACCTTCTCGATGCTAGGGTCGACTCATCGGCGAGGCCAGGTATGTTCAGCTCCTTCTTCCATATGCATTTTCTCTTTTCTCCATTTTAGGCTGACCTTCTAAGCTTCGATGTGCAGGGTTGATCCTTCCCGCGGGCGAGCCGTTGTCGGTCTCCAAGAAGAGACCGTCCACCGGAGTGGTTACCGAGCCTCCTTCGAGGTGGACCTGAGTTAAGGGAGTGCCGACATCTGCTCCTGCCGTGCCGGTCGCCCCGAAAGGAAAGGAGGCCGTGGGAGCTCCCGCGCGACGGGTGAGGCCACAGGTAGAACTCCTTGCTCTGGAGCCTATAGTGGCCATCCTGGCTGGTGCTGAACTCCCTGTCCTGGAGCCTGTGGCGGCCATCCAGGCTGATGCCATTGCTGTCGCTGCTCCGCTCCATCCTCCGGGTCCGAAGATGGTCGAAGCTGAGGGAGGAGAGGCCCGCCCTGCAGATCCTCCAGCGATGGGGGTTTCGACCACGACAGTACCGGATCCTCGATCGGTTCTTGGGGGTCCTGCCACCGGAGGGGCGGGTGCACCAGCCCCTCGGGAGAGCAGGAGAGACGAGGCGAGGCGCCGCCTTCTGTTCAAGCTAGGATCGGAGAGCTCCTTGGTCGACAACCGCACCCTGGCTTATCACATAATGGACTTCTCCATCCAACCATGCGACCGGGAGGAGATGGATGGGCTGCCAGTTGGAGCAGTGATCGATAGCATCTTTCCGCATCTCTACACAGTAAGCAACCTCGTCCCCTCTCTCTCTTTTTTCTTCTCCTTCTTCCTTTTTTTTTTTGACTTCCCACGTGGTGCAGATGGGTGTCGAGGCCCTATTCATCAGGAGCTGTTACCGAAACTGGGAGCAAGCTGAGCAGCGACAGGCGACCGAGATCGAGTCACTAAAGGCCGACCTGGAGAGGAGGGCTGACTCTGAAGGGGCGCTTGGCCAACGGGTCAAGGACCTCAAGAAGCAGCTCGCCGACTTTGAGGGGCGAGCGAAGGAGCTCCAAGAGAACCTCGATCACAAGCAGGGGGAGTCGAGGAAGAAGACTGAGGAGCTTGCCGACTTCGAGCAGAGGTTGGGTGTGCTCATCGCCGAAGCGGCCCGACAGAAGAGGACCGCCCAGTCCCTTCAAGCTCGACTGACGGTAGAAGAGGAGAAGTCCACCGTGGCTCAGAGGGTAGCAGACGAGGTGGCCAAGTCGGTCACGGATGCCAGGCACGAGGTGGCCGCGGCAAAGAAGGAAGCTGGGGAGGCGATGGAAAGGTACAAGGCCTCGGAGGAGTTCCTCGCCGAGATCCAACAAACAGCGTCGGACTCCTTCTTCAAAGGCTTCATGTACCTGCGCTGCCTGGTCGAGGAGTTCATCTCGGCCGAAGGCTGTAGCCACCTTGACTTTCCCAGTGCTTCAGACCAGGGGGCGGGTGTTGAGGAGGCCACGCTAGCTGAGCCTGAAGCCGTGCGGTCAGAAGCCCCTGCTGATGGAGACTCCCAGCCCGGCGATCCAGCTAGCAGATAGTTATTTTTTGCTTCCTTTTATGCCTTGTTCTTTCTCAGTGTTTAGCAGGGCCACTCGGCATGTCGGGGGCCTGCAGGATACTTGTAATTGATACTTAATCAATGAAGTGCAATCTTTCCTGCAGTCATTCTTCTTGTCTGGCTCCTCCTCTCCTCCACTCCCCTTTTTATCTTGTCTTTCTTTTTAATGTATGGGAAGATCAGAGAGGGCACCTTACCTTGCATGGGGTTGAGTTATTAGACTTCGACATCAGCAAGTTGGGCGCAAGTTGATGGCACTGAAGAGCTACTGAGCTCGGAGATCTCTTGGCCGGAGGTCTGAGCTCCGGTCTTGAGCTGGAGTCCTAGAGCTGGGCTCGAGGACGTGGATGATTGAGAGCTGCGTGGCTCGAAGGTCCCTTGGCTGGAGGTCTGAGCTCCGATCTTGGGCTGGCATCCTGGAGCTAGGCTCGAGGACATGGATGATCGAGAGCTGCGTGGCTCGAAGGTCCCTTGGTCGGAGGTCTGAGCTCCGGTCTTGGACTGGCGTCCTGGAGCTGGGCTCGAGGACGTGGATGATTGAGAGCTACGTGGCTCGAAGGTCTTTCGGCCAGAGGTCTGAGCTCCGATTTTGAGTGTGGAAAGTGGTAGTCTTGTTGTTGTAGTTTCCTCTTCTGTTCTCCTTCTTTCCTTCCCCACTCTCCTTTCTTTTCTCTCTCTTTTCTTCTTTTTTCCTTTCTTTTTTTTTTTTGGAGTGGGGAGATCAGAGGAGAGGACGCTGGCTGTACCCCCACCTTGTTCTCTTTCTTTCCTTCCCCTCTCGTCTTCTTTTTGAGTGAGGAGATCAGAGAAGGGGGTATCGGGCTCCCCCCTTTGTTCTATTTCTTTCCTTCCCCTCTTATCTTCTTTTTGAGTGGGGAGATCAGAGAAGGGGGTTACCGGTCTTGATTGCCTTGGAGCTAGGCTCGAGGCCTTCCTGGACGTGGAGCTAGACGTGGAGCTAGGCTCGGGCCCAACAGTTGCCTGAGATCTTGGCTCAGATCTTTGGTGCCTTGGAGCTGGGCTCGAGGCGTTGATGGGAGCTACGTGGCCCCATGATCTCTTGGCATCTCGGAGCTGAGCTCGAAGATGTTTGAGATAGAGAGCAGCTTGGCTCGAGGTTCTCTTGGCCGAAGGTCTGAGCTCCAATCTTGAGTTGGCATCCTAGAGCTGGGCTCGGGAATGCTTGGAGTTAGGAGCTACGTGGCTCGGTGATTCTTTGACATCCTGGAGCTGGGCTCGAGGCGTTGATGGGAGCTACGTGGCCCCATGATCTCTTGGCATCTTGGAGTTGAGCTCAGAGATGTTTAAGATAGAGAGCAGCTTGGCTCAAGGTTCTCTTGGCCGGAGGTCTGAGCTCCGGTCTTGAGTTGGCATCCTGGAGCTGGGCTCGGGGACACCCGAGGTGAAGAGCTGCATGGCTCGATAGTCTTTTGGCGTCCAGGAGCTGGGCTCGGGGACGCCGTTGGTATTCTCCTGCAAGACAGATAGACACTCGTGCAAGGAAAAACCATTGTTATTATCGTTGTTGGGAAACCTTACATTATTGATAGTATTTTCGCAAGTTGCAGGCATTCCATGTTCTAGGGAACCTGACACCGTCGAGATCCTCGAGGTAATAGGCCCCTTGTGAGAGGGCTTCAGCTACTTTGTAGGGGCCCTCCCAGTTTGGGGAGAGCTTGCCGCACTCCCTAGGCTGGGACGCTTCCGCCCGCCGCAACACTAGGTCTCCGTGCTTGAAAGCTTTTGTCCGGACGCGGGCATTGTAGTACCGGGCCACTCTTTGTCGGTAAGCCACCATCTGTAGGCAGGCTTTGTCCCTTGCTTCTTCAAAGAGGTCCAGGTTAAGCAGGAGTGCGCCGAGTTCCGTGCTTGATCATATTGCTGCACCCGCAATGTGGGCACGCCAAGCTCGACGGGGACAACCGCTTCGGTACCGAAGACGAGGTGAAGGGTGTCTCATTGGTTGCTATCCTGGGCGTTGTGTGGTAGGTCCATAGGATGCTCGGGAGTTCTTCTGCCCACATGCCCTTAGCTTGGTCTAGTCTGGTCCGGAGTCCTTGGAGGATGGTCCGGTTGGTCACCTTGGCTTCCTCATTTGTTTGGGGGTGAGCTATCGAGGTGAACCGGTGTTGGATGCCGTGGGCTACGTAGAATCCTTCGAACTCGTGGTTGTCGAACTGTCGCCCGTTGTCGGTAATGATGCAACGGGGGAGCCCGAAGCGGCAGATGATTGACTTCCAAAAGAACTGACGGATATTGGCTTCCGCGATTCGAGCCAGCGGCTCCGCCTCGACCCACTTGGTGAAGTAGTCGATCGCTACTAGCAGGAACTCTCGCTGCCCGGATGTTGGGGGGAAGGGTCCCAAGATGTCCATTCCCCACTGGAAAAGGGCCAAAGGGCTGAGAGCTGGGAGATCGGCGCCGCCGGCTGACGCTGGCTGTTGGCGTGGCGCTGGCATTTGTCGCACCTCTTGATGAAGTCAACGGCGTCCTCCCTCATGGCCTCCCAGAAGTACCCCTGGCGGAGAACTTTGTAAGCTAGTGTTCTCCATCCCACGTGGTTCCCGCAGAGGCCTTCATGTATCTCTTGGAGCACAAAGACCGCCTCGGCGGGCCTGAGGCATCTCAGGAGTGGGTAGGAGTAAAATCGATGGTAGAGTTGGCCCTCCATCAGGGCGAACCGAGAGGCCTTCTTCCTGACGAGGGTGGCTTATGTGCGATCTTCTGGCAGGGTGCCGTTAGTGATGTACTGGATATACTTGTCCATCCAGCACGGCTCAGGGATGACTTGGTGTACCTTTGTCGGGTTCTCGTAGCTGGGACTTTCAAGGTGCTCGATGTAGGCATGTCCCAACGACGAGTCCGGTAGAGTCGCGAGTCTGGACAGTGCATCCGTGCGTGCATTCTCTCCTCGAGGGATGTGGAAGATGTTGAAGCGTCAGAGGCTTGCCGTGCTTGCACGGACTTGCTCCAGATACTTCATCATCTGGGCGTCCCTTGCTTCATATTCCCCGGAAACTTGTCCGGCGACCAGTTGGGAGTCGGTGAAGACTTTCAAGTCCTGCACACCTAGCTCGCGGGAGACTCTTAGGCCCGCGAGGAGTGCCTCATACTCCGCCTAGTTATTGGTTGCGGCGAATTTGAAGCGGAGGGCGCATTCCGCCACAACCCCATCACAATTAGTCAGGATGAGGCCTGCTCCGCTCCCGCCGGAATTGGATGCTCCATATACGTGGAGGATCCAAGACTCTTCTCCTGGCCCGAGCTCCGTTGCTGTCTGCTCTGGCTCCTCGGTGAACCCAGTGCACTCGACCATGAAGTCAGCCAGGACTTGGGCCTTTTGTGACGACCTCGGTCGGTACGCTATGTCGAATTCACTAAGCAGCAGGGACCACTTAGCCAACCTCCGGATGTCTCGGGTCAGGTGAGGATAGTCCTCAGCGGCTGGTCCATACGACCACTATTGGGTGTACTTGGAAATAGGGCCTGAGATGCTTAGCAGACATTATTAGTACAAAAATGAGTTTTTTGGAGCGAGTGTACCTGGTCTCTGCATCACGAAGGATTTTGCTGGTGTAGTACACCGGCTTCTGAGACTTGTCCTCATCTGCATGGACAAAAACTGAGCTGACCGCTTCCGGTGTCACCACTAGGTACAGCAAGAGCTCCTCTCCCTCCTCCAACCTGGAGAGCAGCGGAGGGGAGGCGAGGAAGTTCTTCAGCTCCTCGAAGGCTGTCCTGCACTCCTCGGTCCAGGTGAAGTCGTGCATCTTGCGCAGCACCTTGAAAAATGGTAGGCAACGGTCGGCCGACCTCGAGATGAATCTATTGAGGGCGGCAACACGTCCCGTCAGGCACTAGACCTACTTCTTGGAGGTCGGGTGTTCCATGTCGATGATGGCCTGCACCTTCTCCGGGTATGCTTCAATGCCCCTCTAGGTGACCATGAAGCCAAGAAATTTTCCTGCCGCCACCCCGAAGGCGCACTTTGCCGAGTTCAGCTTTATTTAATGCCACCACAGGTTGTGGAAGGACTCGGCGAGGTCAACTACATGGCTCGAACCCGGCCTGCTCATGATGAGCATGTCGTCCACATACACTTGCATGTTGTGGCCAATTTGGTCCTTGAAGACCTTGCTGACCAGGCGCTGATAGGTGGCCCCTGCATTCTTCAGGCCAAAAGGCATCATCCTGTAATAGTATGTCCCCTGGTCGATGACGAAGGCAGTGTGCTCCTCGTCCTCCGGATGCATGTGGATTTGATTGTACCCGGAGAACGCATCCATGAAGGAGAGCAGTCGGTGGCCCGATGTGGCATCCACCAGCTGGTCGATCATCGGGAGAGGAAAGCTGTCCTTCGGGCAGGCTTTATTGAGATCGGTGTAGTCCACACAGATCCTCCATTTGCTATTATTCTTCTTGATCATCACTACATTCGCCAGCTAGCTCGAGCATTGGACCTCTCGAATGAAACCGGCAGCCAGGAGTTTATCTACCTCTTCTTTGATAGCTGCCTACCTCTCCAGGATGAAACTTTTCTTCTTCTGCCGAACTGGCTTATGCTTTGGGTCGACACTCAGTTTATGAGTAATGATGTCAGGGGAAATACCTGGCATGTCCGCCGCCGTCCAAGCGAACATATCCGCATTCGCCCATAGGAATCCCAGCAATTTGGCCCTCTCCTCCTCGGGTAGCTGGGCTCCGATCTGCACTGTCTTCGCATGATCGTCTCCAAGCGGATAAGAAAGTAGATGCTCGACCGGGCCTCCTCTAGGGTCTTGGGCACTTTGGTCGAAGTTGTCCGTGCTGGGGTCGTCCTGAGGGACCTTGGCCCCAGGAAGAGTTTGGAAACAATGCTGCACCGGCTGGGGCACTCCTCTCATCTCCCCAACACCGTAGGGAGTTGGGAATTGTACAAGTAGCCTCTTGGTGGAGACAACGGTGTCAAGCAAGTTAAGCCCGGGTCGACCCAATATCACGTTGTAGGTGGAGGGAAGCCTTACAGCCATGAAAGTCATCATGACGGTGCTCTACCTAGGTGGGGTTCCGGCAGTGATCGAGAGAGTGATTTCTCCTTCCACTCTCACAAAATTGCCCGTGAAACCGACAAGGGGTGTGTGCACGGGCTTAAGTTGATCGAGGGAGAGATTCATTCTGGAGAAGGCATCATAAAAAAGCATGTTTGTGGAGCTTCCACTATCAACCATGATGCGCTTTACAGGGTGCTTCGCGATCGTCATTTCGATGACCATGGCATCATTATTTACGTTTTTCCTCCCGTCCTCCCCTTCCCTCATAAAGGGAAGTACATTCTCAGAGTTCCCTGCTCCCCGGGCCTTCTTGGACGCGCGTGCCGCTCCCTAGGAGATCATGCCCACCGACTTTTCGATGGGATGGTTGTCAATGGTTGGAGCTGGCGGGAGAACGATGAGCGCCTGGAACTCCACTTGAGGTCTGCCCCCCACGAACCTCTTGAGGTAGCCTCTCTTGATAAGTTTCTCAATCTCCCACTTGAGGTTGCAGCATTCCTCGGTGTCGTGGACGTGGTCACAGTGGAAGCGGCAGTACTTCATCTTGTCACGGCCGGCAGTGGTCCTCAACGAAGGCGGGCGCCTCAAATAGTCCTCGCCCTCAATCTCCGAAAGGATCTTTGTCCTCGGGATGAGGAGAGGGATGTAGCTCTCCCTAGGGACAAGGGTCCCTCTTAGTCTTGGACGGTCCCTCCGGGAGCTCTGAGCCTGGGGTGCTGGCTTCCGGGTCCCAGACACTTCAGCAGGGGCCGACTTCTTCAGAGATCCTCCATCGAGCTCCCGCCTCGTATGGTCCGCCTCCTCGGCACGGATGTACTTTTGGGCTCGGAGAAGGAGCTCAGAGTAGGTCTTGGGGGGCTTCTTATCCAGCAAGTAGGTCAAGCGGGAGGTCCTGAGGCCTCGCTTTAGTGCCAGCATGGTGACTGACTCTTCAAGATTATAGATCTCCAATGCGGTGGCCTTGAAATGGGCCACGTAGTCCCGTGGGGGCTCGCGGTCCTGCTGCCGAATGGAGAAGAGGCTGTCTGCCTTTCGTGGCAACTTCTTGCAAGCATCGAAGTGAGCCATGAACTTCTGTCCTAGCTGGGCGAAGGAGCTGATGCTCTCCAGCTCCAAATGGATGAACCACACCCGGGCTGCCTTCCGGAGAGTAGCAGGAAAGGTGACGCAGAGAAGAGCATCGGTAGCCCCCTGGACCCTCATGAGAGTCTGGTAGCTTTCCAGGTGGTCCACGGGGTCGGTGGTCCCATCGTAAGGATCCACCTGCGGCATCCGGAACCGATGCGGGATTGGCTCCGCTTGGATTTCTTGGGAGAATGAGGGACGGGCATCGTAGCTCACTAGCTCACTAGCGGAGCCCGGCATATTGGCAAACCGGCGGGCAAACTCTGCCAGCTTGCGTTCATGTTCCTCCAGGCGCCTTTCCGACGTGCGCATGATGGCTTCATCAGTGGACCTATCCGCCAAAGGAGACGAAGAAGGTGACATGGATGCATGGCACCCGTGGTGGGGGGTCTTGCTTTTCTTGCCTCGGTGAGGTATGGGTACCTCCTGCCCGAGGTCTGGCGAGCGGCTCTCTCCGTCAGCAGAGCCAGCTTGTTGTCTTTTCGTCGGAGCTTGATGGCTATCCCGGTTGTCAGTGGTGGTCCGCAACTGCGATGGCCTTCCTTGGAAGGAGTGCAAGCTGTTGCAGGAAGCCACGTCATGGGCTGCTGGGGTCCCTGGCTGTTGGTGGGTAGCCACAGACCGATGCTGGTGCTGAAGCTGGCGCACTGCCGTAGCAAGGACTTGCATCTGCTGGGCAAGTGCAGCCAGCTGGGCTTCTGGTGGAGGTAGCTAGACCGGAGCGGGTGGCTTCGCCTCTTGGTGGTGCGGGTTCCCCCGAGAGGGGGAGTCCCCCGCATGACTGGTGGAGGCTTCGCTTGCCCTTGTCGTCACCATCATTTCGCCTAGCTCATCTGTGAAGAAATGGAGGGTTTACCCCCCTTCCTGGCGCGCCAATCTGTTACCGCCAAGACCATCGTGGCCCGTAGCTGCTGCCGGTGCTGGAGTGCGTTCCTCTCGCTACCTGCTGATCCTCTACTCCTGGACCTGCGAAATAGGGGTTAGTGACCCGGGCCAAGGTTTCCGGCGGGGGCACTCCGATGATCAAGTCAGTGACAATCCAGGGGAACAGATCCTCCTGGTCGGGCCCCTCTTGATGGACTCCGTACTAGGAGGAGTGAAAGATGTGTGTAGGCGAAAATGTAGTAGGGGGAGATTAATGGCGGGAACAGAGGGGTTCCCTGTTCCTCCACTACTCCTTGTTTCCCTCGTTTTTTCTTTGTTGTAGTGTTGGTGGTGGCGCTTTGCCTTCTTTATCGAGCTTGCGCTTATATTGGTGGTGGATCGTGATTACTGTATTGTTACTGGTGTGTTGTTACCTCCCCCTTTTGGGGGTGCCGATTGTTTTGTGTAGTTGAAAATTGGCCGTTTGGAGTTTGCCTCGGGATCCTCGCTGGGTTGGCAGGCGCATGCGGCAGGATTCCGTGCCGTGGACGGGATGCCTTTCCTGATAGGTGGTAAGGGAAGCTTCCATTCCTTCTGACATCCTCTCCGGTCGCTCTATTCCGGGAAGCCTGGCGAGTCTCGATCTGGGGTCACCGCCCTAGGGATGCGTGCTCTCTGGCTAGCCCATCCCCTAGAAGTATGGTCGGATAGGTAGTTATGGTGGCATGGGGGGCACCATTCCGTGGTCCTCGGGCGGCTGGCCGGTGTCCTGGGATGGCAGGGCTTGCTCCGGTCTGAGCGCTCCGAGCTCGTGCGGTCACCTTAATGGAGGAGGGGAGAGTGCGGGCTCAGTCCAGAGGGCGCACGCTTGGAGAGGCTCCACATCGACGGGTGAGCGCTGAGCTCGACCTCGACTACAGGGCACTAACCTCCGAGGATCTCGTTCTGGAGGGCAGAGGACGGACCCGGTCCAGAGGGTGCGCGCTCGGAGAGGCTCCATATTGGCGGGTGAGCGCTGAGCTCGACCTCGACCGTAGGGCACTAGCCTCCAAGGGTCTCGCTCTGGAGGGCGAAGGACGGACCCGGTCCAGAGGGCGCACGCTCGGAGAGGCTCCTCATCGATGGGTGAGTGCTGAGCTCGACCTTGATCGCAAGGCACTAGCCTCTGAGGGCCTCGCTCTGGAGGGCGGAGGATAGACCCGGTCCAGAGGGCACGCGCTCGGAGAGGCTCCACATCGACGAGTGAGCGCTGAGCTCGACCTCGACCGCAGGGCACTAACCTCTGAGGGTCTCGCTCTGAAGGGCGGAGGATGGCTCCGGCTTAGGCGTCCCGAGCTCGCGGGCGCGACCTGGTGGAGGACGAAGCTCGGCTCGTGGCCTTGTAGGAGCTCAACTCAGCTCGGCAAAGTGATTCGGGCTGGGGCGTCGCCTTGGCATCCACCGTGGTGGCCTCCCTTAATGTGGCGCCTGTCAGCTACCCACGTCAGCGGTCTTGCCACATCATCGTACATAGCATAAAATATAAGGTAAGTACTAAACTTACCGCATCCCTAATGGACCTTGTGGTAAACCGGCTCCACCATCATCAAAATCGATCATCAGATCTGGAGCCTGTTGGAGTAATCTGTGGGGTGCAAGAATCGAAAATCTATCCCATGCCCATAGTTGTAATAGCAATAGAGGACCAGCAATATCATTAGCATCTCTCCTACTCGCCCTACACATCTCTCTATACAACCATGCGAGCCCAGCGCAACCCCAACTATACTGTCCAGCAGTCTCGAAATCTGCTAGTAGGAGTAGAAACAAGAGATGCATCATGTTTCCAGATTTATCCATAAATAGGCACCCACCCATCAATTGTAAAATATATGCTCGAGCATAACGCTGTATGGCTATCTCGTTGGCATCAAAAGCTAACTCCTGAAAATGCTAGATAAGTCAGACCAGACTCAATCGTGATCCATGGAGTCTACCATGTGGTGGGACGATCCCTAATAAATCATGACAAATCTATCCCCAGTCTATCTATGTAGTACCTATCACCGGTAGACCATCAATTAGCAAACATAGCTGAATAGCAACATCTTGTAGAGCGATGGTGACCTCTCCTTATGGAAAATGAAAAGTATGCGTCTCTGGATGCCAGCGCTTGACGAGAGCAATGATCAAATGCCAGTCTAATCTAATAAATCCAACACGAGCTAGACCATAAAACCTGGACTACATCAACAAAGGTAAAATACGACAATCAAGCGGTATCAATCTGCGCATAACCATCTCTCGACATTAATAGTGCAAAATAGTAGTATCCTGACCCTCCCATACTAAAGATGATCTATGTGAATCTTGGTCATATAGTGCACTACGATCTAAAGGACCGGGATCCATAACTATGACATTCAATAACTCAAAGAAAATAAAATAAGCAATCACAAACACCACTTAATATTATATATTTCGAACAAAGTTAATTGCAATGCGTTAGAAGATCATGAATTGTTTTAAAAATAATATAGATTTAATAAATATTTACAAAAATAGATATTTGATAATATATTTATCAAATATGATAATAAGTTTATTATTTAATAATTTTAATAATAAATATGATATTTTGATAATGATAAGTTTATTATTTTGGTAAAATAAAAAGTAGAAAATAATGAGGGAAGAGAAAGGAAGAAAGGGGAGAAAATTATAATTTATCATCAAAATATAGGATAGGATTATTTACAACAAGCTTTTTTTTTCAATAGATTTTATAGGAAATAATCTTATAAGATCAAATAATATATCTTAATTATCATGATTCTAATTCTAAGTTTAAAAATCCAAAACATTCAAACAAGACCTAAGGTAATTTTAGCAATCTGAATTTCCTCTGTATTAGCTAAATCTAAGAGCTGAAAAAGTGAGCCTATTCCATTGCAGTTTCTCATGTGGAGATAATCTAATCTTCTACTCCATTGTAGATTCTCATGTTTCTTGAACTCAAAGAAACATGGTAACCATGTTCAAATATGAAAGCTGAAGTACCCATTCCCACTTTCAAAAAAAAGAAAAGAAAAGAATACCAAATAAAAAAAAATAGGAGAAAATATAGGGCACAAGAATACCAGATCGGACCAATTAATAGCTCCTTGGCCATTTGCTCAATGGGGAATGGATATACTTGGTCCATTTCCTCCAGCTTCTAGGCAACAAAAATTTTTGATCGTCGCTATTGATTATTTTACTAAATAGGTAGAAGCTGAACCTCTGGCTTTAATCACTAAAGCGAAAGTTGAGATATTTGTCAAAAATTTCATTATATATAGATTTGGAATCCCTCATGTGATTATTACAAATAATGGAAGATAGTTTGATAACCAGAAGTTCAAGGATTTCTGTGCTCAATATGGAATTCTTCATAAGTTGACATCCGTTGGACATCTTCAAGCTAATGGGGAAGCTGAGGTAACCAATCAGACGATTCTCCATGGATTGAAAACCCGATTAAATGAAACCAAAGGATCTTGGGTTGATGAACTCAACTCTATTCTATGGGCTTATCGAACGACTCCTCAATCTACAATAGGCAAATCTCCGTTTAATCTAGCTTATGGAAGTGAAGCTATGTTACCTGTAGAAATTGTCCTTCATTCCAGAAGAACTGATAGTTTTACAGAATCTGATAATGATAACCAGAGGAGATTAGATCTTGTTCTGGTTGAAAATTCTAGGTTACAAGCACAACTAAAGATGGCTGCTTACCAGCAAAGGGTGGTGCGGTATTATAATTTAAGAGTAAAGGCCCGAATCTTTCGGACTGGGGATTTTGTTCTGCGCCGAACCACTATATCCCAACCAACTGAACAGGACAAACTTGTCCCGAATTGGGAAGGCCCTTATCGTATCATTGAAATTGTATGATCAGGGACCTATCGCTTGAAAGTCTAGATGGTTATCCATTGGCAAGACCATAGAATGTAAAAAATCTGCACAAATACCATCAATAAAGACATTTTCTTCTCTTTCTTCTATTATATGAAGGAAATATTTTATTTTCTGATATTCTCTAAAATATAGAGAAAACAAAGATTGGCCTAATAAGCTGATCACAATCCGACAAATCGAGTTAGTATAATCTACTAACTCAATCGGTATTTAATGATCAGAACAACTGATCCAAAGATTGGCCTGATAAGCTGATCACAATCCAACAAATCAAGTTAGTCTAATCCACTAACTCAATCGGTGTTTAATGATCAGAACAACTGATCCAAAGATTGGCCTGATAAGCTGATCACAATCCGACAAATCGAGTTAGTCTAATCCACTAACTCAATCGGTGTTTAATGATCAGAACAACTGATCCAAAGATTGGCCTGATAAGCTGATCACAATCTGACAAATCGAGTTAGTCTAATCCACTAACTCAATCAGTATTTAATGATCAGAACAATTGATCCAAAGATTGGCCTGATAAGCTGATCATGATCTGACAAATCGAGTTAGTCTAATCTTCTAACTCAATCGATATTTAATGATTAGAGTAAAGGTTATATTAATAAAATTACATTCTGACAAAACAGACTGATCTAATGTACTAATTCATTTGTACTTAATGGTTTGTTGATTGATCAAAGGGAGATAGAAGATTTCATTAATATTCTGTTACAAAAAGAGAAAAGAAGGAAATAAATGACAGTAAAACTATTGCAAATTCTCTATTACATATGTTATTTAGCTTCCTTCTGAATGGTCTGATCAATTGGAATGTTCTCTTGGCCAGATATTTCCTGATCAGGTAACTTTGTCAGATCGTTGCTTGGTTGTCCTTCCTCTTTTCCTATGGAAAAATCTGGGGAGATAGTGGAAAAATCAAGGTCAGGATATAATTTTTTGACCTTATCAAGGCAATCTTCAAAACCGAGGTCATAGCCTTTGACTCCCACTTTTTCTATTCCTTGAGAGAAACCGTCAGATTTCATAAATTTCTCAATTACGGAAGACTTCTGTTAGGTCGGCAAGATGTTTTCTTGTTCGGTTTTTCTCATATTTTCTTCAAGAAGTGATATTCTCTTCTTTATCAATAGATTATGATTCAATACATCTTCGTATGCTTGAATTTTTTCTTCTATGGCTTCATCGGCTTGCTGAAGTATCTTTCTTCTTTTGGCCCCGTCTTCCATGAGCTGATGAATATATGTTTCGTTTTGTTTTAACTGCTTATGCAAAGACATAATCTTCGCTGTCAGAAAGAGAACTTCTGTTCTGAAGACCTTCCAATCGGCAACGGCCTTATCTTTCTCTTCCTTAGCTATTGCTAGCTGCCTCCGAAGATCTTCTTGAAGGTTCTGTGCCCGATCCTAACCTTCTTCAATCATGGAGATATCGCTGACAAACTATATAACAGGTTCGTAATATTGTTAGAATATGAGCAGTTTGTCATAAAAAAAAGAAAAGAATATCGCTTACCTTCGAGATTTTTGGGTAAATGGAAGATAAGGTTTCCTTCATTCCCTGTTTCATGGTCATCTCCCAATCCTTTCGAAGAATAACGGATTGCAGTATGGTTTTTGCCAATTTCGGATTGTTGATACTTGTATCGGCAACCAGTACTTGGACAGGTTTATTACCGGTTGGATCGGTTGATCCTTCTATGGGGGCTTTTCCTTTTTCTGACGGAATATGTTTTGCAAATGGATCTTGGTTTGCTTCTTCCAAAGTAGGGGTGAAAGGATTTTGTTCTTCTTCTTTAGATGAAGATGAGATATATTCAGGAACTGTTGATTTGTTGGAAGCACTTCTTAATAAACAGCTTCTTCTCACATGCTTCATTTTTTGAATACGATGTAGATAAAGATTTTTTCAAGACTATGCCTTAGAACAAAGAATTGCAAAAGAAAAACCCTTGAAACAAAGTTTATTCAAAAACTTAAGCTTGGGACCCCTTTATATAGAAGGTGCTAGTGGTCATGATTCGTGGCTCAAGTTCCGAGATATCGGGAGATTTCGACACGTTTCAGATTTGATTTGGTGGGAATTCATGTGCCGCTTCTGATTCTTAGAAAGCCAATTATAAGGTGTGTATATAAAAGTAAATGATTCGAATTTCAAATTTTATGCGCCCTTCTAGGTTCTAATAAATGTAGTTATACGGCCCTCAATCGTACTTCTGACAAAAAGATTACGCTTGCTAAAGTAGGTATGATCACCTCCCTCGTTTGGAAAAAATTTCTCAACCGTACTTCTGACAAAAAGGTTATGGCTGGCAAGGTAGGTATGATCACCTACCTCGTTTGGAAAAGTTTTTATGAAAGTAGGAAGTCTGACAATTTAGAAATTATTTTTGTACTAATAGTTAGGAATTGCTGTTTGATAAACTTTGATAAACTTATTTGAAATTGATTCTTTTGAATTTTGTTTGAAATAATAAGTAATGCATATGATTCAGTTGGTGGGTTTTCATGATTAGGTTGGGTTTCCTTGGAAGGGTTGCTCATTTAACCCAATTACTTTATACTTTTTCATAATCCGACAAACCTTGAGAAGAAAGACTTTTCATTAAAAAGCAAACTAAGTTGTTACATCATCAATCTGTTACATTGATCCCGATAGAACTTTCCTCTATTCCCTTTTGATTTACAGAAGGAACTGATAATATTTCTTCTGAAATTTGAGAAGTTAATACCGATCCTTCGATCTGATCTCCAACCAGTTATTCAGTTTGGCTTCCAGTTGGTCTTTCTGTTTGATCAGTAATTAGTTCGTTAGTTTGATTTTCCTCATCTGAGCCCTCCTCGTCAGAATCCTCTTCATCGAAATCTTCTTCTATTTTCAAAGTGTCTTCTGGATAAAACTTCTTTACTTTCTTCAGACAATCAGTAAGGCCATGGTTGTCACTTTCAACTCCTGCCTCGTGGAGTTTGTCGTCAAAGGCTTTTGATTGGACATATTTTTTGACTACCCCATTTACAGCCTCCTTCAACAGCTTGTTCAATTCTTTTGGTTGCAGTTAAAACCCTTTCTTCGGTTGTTAAAACCTTTTTCTCGGTCGTTGTGATTTTTTCTTCAGCTCCCTCCAGTTTAAGGAACATTGATCGGATCTTCTTATTTTTCTTCTTTAGCTTAGATTCCATATTATTCATTTTTTATCCTGCTTCTTTTAATTCTGCCTCTAATGCCAAAATTTTAATCGTCGCTTCGTCCAATTTCTTCTTCATAGAGTTTTTCATTTCTTCGGCTACTTCTTTCTCCACCTTTGCCACGTTTACTTCGTTACTCATGGCTTTACGAAATTGATCAAAGTTTTTTAAACTTTCATCCATGATACATTCCATGGATGAGATGTTATTTCATACTTTGTGTTAGTCATATTTGACAAAAATGAGGAAGACGATCAACTATCTACTTAAAATATAAGTATAATTCATACCTTTAGTAATGTTGGGTGAAGTTGCAAAATTATGTCGTCGATTTGCTGGGATTTGGTTATTTCCCAGTCTCTTGGAATTATTATAGACTTCAGCAGCTGGCGGGCTAAGATTGGGTCGTTCAGATCCGAATCATCGGCATATACGAGGAAATCAGCCAAAATATTTGCAGTTGGGACTCTTTCTTCCTCTTCCCTCATCGGAGCTTTGCCCTTGTCCAGTTGATCAGTAGGGTGAGATAGTGGGTCGTCTCTTAGGATATTCGTCGTTTGTCTTTGCGTTGGCAGTTGAAGGGACGTTGACAGGGGAATTTCATCGTCCTCCGACACACTGGCTATCAAAATTGGAGAGTCAAGTCCTGCCGATATTGATGAAGTTGTTAGATTGGTCGGAGTCTTCTTCTTCAGTTTTTTGATCTTCCTCTCTTCTTGAATAGAGGAAGTGGCTTCCACCTTTCTTTTCTTCGAGAGCTTCCGAAGTTTCCGAACATCTACCATGACTGATGTATCTACAATAAATAAGAGATCAGAAATTAAGACAGATTGATTAGAAAGATTGATGAAATAATATCAATAATGAAAATACCTAAAGAGGGTTTAGGGCTGATTTTTGCTGAAAAGAGCCCTCTTTCGTCAAGGAGTTCTTTAATCGGAGGAACTTCCATCCCGGTAAGCTTCTCGTAATCTTCTTGATCAGAAGCCAGAACTTTTTTGCCATCGTTAGGAGTTAGTCGGGGTTCTCTATGGCTAGTGGTAAAGTCCTAGGGGATTTTAGAAATGATATAAAAGAAACTTGGTTTCCAGCCATGAATGGCGAAAGGAAGTCCCGAGATGAATTTCCGACCATGTCGTGGGTTGATTACCCACCATCCATGACCATGAAAATCTCGTTTTAGTACAAACAAAGAGATAAAAAGTAAAGATTTTGAAGTTATGTTCACATCCTTACAAAGGATCAAGAACACACAAATAATCCGGATGCTGTTAGGAGTTAGTTGAGATGGTAATACCCGATATAATCTGAAGATCGTAAGAAAAAAGGGATGGATCAGAAATCTAAGATCGGCCCTTAATGTTCTTCGTATATAGTTATACTACCAGGAGGAGGCCGATCTATTTGATTTTCAGAAAGAGGAAGGATTACAGTATACTCATCAGAAATGTTATAATGTTGTTTTAATGCTAAAATTCTATGTTCGGACAGAGAAGACCTAATATCTCATATTTTTATTTGTTCGGCTTGTTCTCTTTGTTGTTGAGAACTGGATTCTTCAGGGTTTCCAAGATTTTCTATATGACTGGTTTCTAAGATCCTAACCATGATGAAGAAAGAAAGTAAAGGAAGATTAACTTGGAAGAGAAGAAGAGAAATAAGAAGCCGACCTGTGGAGTTTTTCTTTCGCTCCTAAAGTAAAAAGATGGAAATCGCAGAAAACCTATTTTTCTGAGAGGGGCGGTGCTTATATAATACCTTCCAACAGACCGAGATCTCTTCGCAAACAACGAGAATGAACCAGATTTAGCCATCTGTCCATAAGTATTTAATGAAAATTGGATTTCTCGAAAGGTCGAAATAGCTTTTTATGGTACGGTGGTTGCGATCTGCTGATAAGACGGATATCTTTATTCTTTTTCGAAGATATTTCGATTTTCTCGGATTTTGAAAAATTATAATGATGAGAAGAAGATACGGCTGTTCGTTCTTATAACCATTTCCCCAATTAAAATTTGACACGTCATCTAGGCGTGTTGTCCCAAGACAGAAATTTTTGACAATTTCTGATTTCTAAATTAATGAACTCAGAAACTGGGGGGACTAGTGTTGGGATACGACAAAGTTGATCTATTTATGTTGGCCTATTAGGAGCCTGAAATTGAAATTGATCAATGCCCGAAAGGCATGACTATGATCAATACCTCTTACGGAAGGTATAAAACCGATCAATGCCTGAAAGGCATAAATATGATCGATACTTAACTGATCAACATCCAAAGGGTATAAAGTTTATTAATGACCAACAAACACCAGACTGATTTGTTTCCAGGTAATTAACAGGTTTATTTGAGAATAGAATTTATTAATAATTATATAGTGCAGGAGACGATCAACTCTGGAGGAGACGATCAACTCTGGTAGAGACGATCAACTCTTGTAGAGACGATCAACTCTGGAGGAGATGATCAACTCTGATAAAGACGATAAACTATGGTGAAGCCAATCAACTATAAAGAAGTCGATCAATTAGAGAAGAGGATCGATTGACTATGACTAATTTTGGTTGCACGTATTTACATCCTGGATTAACCGTTTTATAGACGGATGCTAGCTGTAAGCGGTTAATTCCTTGGCCTATAAATATCCATGGCTGCGATGATGAAGGGACTTTTTTTTCTTTTTAGGCAATTAGTTCTTTCAATCACCTCCCACTTAGACTTCCTTCATAATTCATCTGTTTCTGTCCAGATGCCATTAGCGAGCTTGGAAGCTACTTCAATCTTCAAACTCTCCAAGAAGATGGCTAGGAGCTAGATCGAATCAGTTTAATCTGGTTCATTATTCTTTCAAGCCTGCTGTGATTTTGTTTGGATACAACAAATGTAATTGAAGGCCAATGATTATTGTAGACAAAAATATCATAGAAAAGAAGGTTGACATTCAAAGAACAGACAGTCGAAGGCGAGATAAATTTATCGAGCAATGATAAGAAGAGATGACTAAATATCTAAAGCTAATGAAAAAAATGGTATAAAATCGTTGTGGATTCATCTAGAAAAAGGTAAAAGATCTTTAAATATTAATCTATTAAAAATATATGATATGCAAATTTATTAAAAATGGAAAATTTGTAGAAAAATAAAAATTGATAGATCAGCAATGATGACATAATAAAAGCAAAAGAGATGATGATGATATATTAGTTAATTGATGGTTTTGATACCATGTTCAAATGTTTATAAAAGAAAAAATAAGAGAGAGAGGTGTAGAGAGAAAATGGATTGTATTATCTCTATTTTAATTATATATGATACATTTCAGAGGGTATATATACTGGTGTATGATTTTATACAAGAAAATAGTATTAGCTGATATAAAATAATATTAATAAAAAAATAATATATAATAATATTAATAAAAAGTTTTATAGGATCATGTTAATAAAAAATATTATAGATTATTATATGATCTCTAAAATTATATATCCATTATAATTATATGATCACTTAAAATTATGCTAAAAATTTTATTTCATAAAAGAATTACTATATATATTGGGCATGGGAGGCCAATCCAAATACTCGAGCATGTGAACCACTTGTGATATGGAATTGTTTAAATACAATGAATAAAATGATGAGTGATGGTTAGAGTGGTGATCGGGTCCATCTGATAATTTGGCCATTCGAGCGGCCATGCGCGCTCCTTCCATCAGATCTGAAGCCGTTCAAAATTTAAGAGCGGCGCAATTGAGAGAATTCGGGAAAAAAATTCGAAGGGGCGGGAGAGAGAGAGAGAGAGGGGGAGGGGTTTGAGAGGTTTTTGAGAACCCTAATTTCTTGCCCTTGGAGAAGAGGAGATGGGGAGCGAGAAGGCGGGGGAAACCCTAACCCTAAGGAAGCGGAGGCCAGTGGAAGCGGCGGAGGAAGGCGGGGTGGAGGAGGAGGAGGAGAGGGAAATCCAGGAGCTGGAAAAGGAGGTGGGCGAGATGGCCCGGAGAATTCTAGATTTCCGGAGGACTATCCCGGATAGGTTCATGGGGGTGTTCTCTTCTCGCCTCGTAGCACAAAGACCGCTTCTTACGCCTCAGATTGGTGCTACTTCTGCTCCATTTGAAACCCTGGTGGGTGCTGATTCCAGAGGTGGTATGTTTTTAGTGTTATTTTCTTGAATCAATTACTCTTTTGTTACAAAAAACTACGTTAATATGTTCGTTGGTCCGGTTCCCCGTTTGTTGCTGGTTTTTTTAATTATTATCAGTAAAAGATGGGTCTTTTGAATGTTATTGAAAAGCTGTATTTTCGACTGATTTTGGTTTTGTTTGATGCTATGAGCACTGAGAGAACACAATCTAGTGTCTTCTACTTCACTATATTTTTAGGTTGGTATGATTTTTTTTTTTTTTATAATAATACATTGAGTTAGATAAGAAAAGAGGGAAGAGTGGTAGAAATGGTGAGATAGATGCTGGTGTTTGGTGTTTGATTGTGGGAAATAGCTTATCATTGTGCTTCAATAAAGGTGTAAATCAATTGACGACGTGAGGTAACATTGGATGAATGCACTGCCGAGCCTGTTGAACAACACTGAAAATGAAGATATTGCCTGCACATATACAAATTTTGAGTTTCTTGTAGCAGGGTTCTTCACAACAATGGGTGTTAGCAAGTTTTTCTTCAGAGATTGAAAGTAAACAACTTGACTTTGCAGCAGACTTGATGTGATTGAATTCATCATGTGGTGAAAACAATCAAAATGTGAAAAATGAATGAAAAAGGAGTTGGTCACCTATGATTGCAAAAAGTCTGCTTTTACTAGGTTATATGGTTGAAGAAAAGGTAGACTGAGGTTTGCAAACCACAGTGGTAACACTTCTAAGTTTGTCGAAAGGCTCACTTATTATTGAAGATAAGGTACCTCATAGTTTTCAATGGAATGTTGATGTCTATAAGAGACATCCTAATTGATTGCAGCAGGCAAATTCTGTATCCAATTGTGTCACAAAATTGTAGACACCTAATCTTTATTACATTGTGCAGAGCATAACACATTCATGGTGACACATAATCTACATGAGCCAGGATAGATATGGTTATTATGACAATCCTATGTTTATTGCCCTTAGAGAGGCATAACTTGATAGGTTCTTGTTTCAAATAACATGCATGCTAACTTGTTAGAGACAATTTTCAACTTATATAAATACTCTTTAGGGGTTGTGCTTGATGAACTTAGCAAGACAAAAATAAAGTATATGACATGCAAATGTGCACTTAATTTAAGGGTTTAGGATGAAGATCGGTAAGACAAAAAACAACATATCTAACATGCAAATATGTGACTCTAATTTTGAAGAATTGTCAAAATTGGTAGAGAAGATGTAACATTTATTAGAGCTGGGAGGATAAGTTGAGTTTTGCTTCATGGGTATCATATTATTTGCAAATGCCTTTGATGCTTAAGAGAATCTCACAAAAGATTATAACAAAGCCTTCAGGGTGTTGGGTAAACAAACATCGAACAAGAGAAGATAGGTGTTAACAAAATAAAATTATTGGGTTTACGATGGAACCTTATTTCCTAGAAGTGGGTTGGGTGCGGGTACAGGGAAGCAGATCTTTTAATAAATATTAATAATAAAACACTTAGAAAGTAGCTGCAAGGATGAGTTCATAAATGGAAGATTCCTGCTACGTAGGGTAGAACTAGGAAATGTGAAACAAGTATCATAAAGAAGCACAAGAGTAATACCAAATGAGAACAAAATGGTGGAAAGCCTACAAAAGAGGACATGGTTATGTGCAATGATGGTCTAAGGAAGTCCTGGTCACGAGATACTTTTGAATTTGCATCAAAGATTATTGAAAGAGAAGACATAGGTTAATGTGGATGGAAGTTGTGAAGGGAGTTAGTAAAGCTTGATGGAGAACCAATATTTGACCTTAGTGGGAACAATTGGCAAACAAGGATTTGTAAAAGCTGCAGCATGTAGCTGAAATAAGGCTTGATGGCTTTGCTCATGGGTTCTTTATATATTGTGAAAGTTTCTCAAAGTGTGAACATTGAAGTAAACTAGGAGTGTGAGTAGCTTTGCATTTACTTCTTGCAAAACATGCGAATCTAATCAGTGGTCTACATTTGATAGATTTTACGGCAACATGGTTCAAATATGTTGGCTGATATAGGTTGCAAAGGGGGCTTATACACTATTTTTAGTTATATAGATAATGAATGAATTAATGATTCTGCTGGTGGATATTTCTGCTTATGATTGCAAAAAGTTACCTCATAGTTCCTCTTTGTAGATTTTATTTTTAGGCTATTCCATTTTTGTACTTGATGTCCCTGCATACATCGTCCTTCATTTGTAGCCTATCCTTCTCTACTCTTGCCTTAACTAGACTTGGTAAGAGGGTGAATTTTGTTACCTTCATCATATTGAAAATTTAAAGAAGCTCTATCCAGTGAAGGGAGTTTATGCAATTTTATGGAGAGTGACTTGTGGCATAAATGTGACTCGAGTACATTTGTTGAATATTCTAACGCTACTTTATAATGAGGGGACCAATTGTGATAGTGAATATAAATTTTTGGATACGCCGAGGTCGTTAGCAAATTCTATCACATTCATCATTTAAGTTTTGCAAGTTTATTTTACGTGCACCTTGTTTGTAGACTTTGGAATGACAGTAAACATCATATCTTGAGCACTACTTAGATGATGTCATGATGATAACTTAAATGGTCATCATTTGGACTGATGTGGCAAGATGTTGTAGTTTATATCAAAGCAAGCTGATAAGCAAATTACATGGTTCAAATATTCTTTGTGATTTTGCTAAGAACAGCTAAAGTATTTCGTTATATGCCTTTTCAATTTTCCTGTGACATTACAACATTATATGTGACACCAAAAGTAGCTCTAGTGCTGATATGGATGATATTGTGATCATCTAAATGGTCATAAATTTCAAGTTATTAGTAATATAGATGCCAAAAAGAAAGTTGCTATCAATGAAGGCCATTGATATGATCCATCTATTAAAGAGGACCTAGTTGTGGTATATCTTTGCTTAGAAATATCTCTGTCAAACAATTTGTGATATGTCAATGACACAAGGTATGGCCTTGTCTAGTTCTAAAATCGATTCACAAATGCTTATGGCACTTGGGAGTGCAGCAAATGAATAAATTAATCCGACCCCCTCATGCCTTCCCTCGCATTGCTCCTCCCTTTCACACAATTGCATCTCCAAACCCCTCCCCTCCTCCCTCTTCTTTGGTCCCAAACTCTGCATTGCCCATCTCAGCAACAACTCCTTCAACTCCTGTCCTATGTCCTCGGTGAATTTTTCGAACATGCTGGTCATCTTGGACATATAGGCAAATTTGCTGGCCATCTCCTTAAATAGTGGCTAATGTCATCAGGCTCATGGTCCTAGACCTCTCCAGGAATGCATTATCTGGTATCTTGCCAGTGATCATGCAGCTCTCCATGCTGGAGTTGTGGGTCAGCGGTAACTCCTTGTTTGGCCCCATTCCTGTAGGCATTTCCCATCTCTCTAATCTTGTGGAGCTCAACCTTAGCTAGAACAATCTCTCCAATGTGATCCCACCAGAAGTCTCCAATTGCTCATCATTGACTCATTGGTCATGCTTTGGCTTGATGAGAACCATCTCTTAGGGAACATCCCCAACTCCACCACCAAGCTTTCCAAGATTCGGATGCTTGACCTCTTGGCAAATGACCTCTTTGGCCCTATCCCAACTTCTCTGGCTTACATCTCCAGGTAAGTGTGGCTGGATGTCTTGGAGAACATCCTCAGCAGTAAGATCTAGTAGGCATCCCTAAGTTCTCAGCTTCAAGGATGCCGGAAACATGGACCTGTGCAAGGTGCCATTAGCACTACACAAAGGTGCCCAAAGCAGGAAGCAACATAGCTGGGCACTATTGATTGACAGCATAATAGGGCCCACAATTTATGTTGTCGTTCTTATCGGTGTTCTATTTTTTTGGTAAAATATCAGTGTTGTATTTTGGTGGGGGGCAATTATATTCAAATGTGTTTGTATATTTTTATAGGTCCAACCGTGCAGCTCTAGGAATCCCCTATGGAGTGGAATTGTCTGTTTTGAATGGTTTAGATGTACTTATTTTGTGAGGGATGATACTGGAATCAATATTGCCAGGTTTTTGTTTCTTTTCTTGGATAGATACGGGTAGAATTGACAACACAATGGTAAGGAGCTATGAGGATATACTGCTGTAGTTTTTTTTCACAAAAAATTGTTTGTATAGGGATGGAACCCAAGTCAAAGTTTCTATGCTATAAAAATTTCTCACCTTAAGGTAACAGCTTGAAGAAGTTGCCATGAAGTCTGGTTTGAAGAAATCAGCTATGACTCATCAAAATTTAGATGTTAATATGCCACCTTGTAAAAAGCCATTGTATTCTGTGATGATATTTTGGGACAATTTAGATGACATAAATTTTTGCTAATTTGATTTGCATAATTTATATCAAGATATTTTGTTAAAAAGAACAGATGATTTTTATATGAGCACACAACAAAATTAATCTGGTTTGGTACGCCTTGTCTAACCGCAACTTTAAGTTGTATGTACGTGCTGGTTGTCTGTTTTCTGGATACATTGTATGACTTTCGCTGTTGGCTTACCTGATTCAGAAATCAAAATCTTACAGTCAGTTGAACTATCCTTCAGTTTACTTTGTGATGTTCAGATGTACGAGTAGAATCCCAGTTGAATGGGGGGGCATCTCTTGCAGATGCTGATCAGCTAATGTTTGGGAAATTAAATATTTTCAGAGCTAAAACTTCTAGCACTATTGCTGCAATGCCGATCATTTTGAAGAGATTGAATGAATGCATTGCAAGGATTGACAAACTTGATCAGTATAATGCAGACATACATCCTGTTTTCAAAAGAAAAAGGAAGTAGTAGCCATTAATATTTTGTTCAAATTTCCTGATGTATATTTTAATAAATAAAGATGAGTGTATTTTGAATGTCATTTTTTACTCTGTATGCTGGCACCAAGAATCATTGGTTTGACAGGATTTGGTAAAGAAAATGTGACTCAGTATATAGACAAAACAGTGTCTATCTTGATGTAATATTATTTTGCAGACGTCCATATGGATAATGAAAGATCCATGGCCTTTTCGTGGAATATGATCGTTTTTCTTCATTGGTTCAAATCATTCTCTCTCGACAGTACGAACATTCTGGATGAGCTTAGTTTAAATCATGTTATATGGTTATTGATAGCATTCTCCACATGATGCTAGGAAGTCTTATAAAGAGGTAACTTTGTATATAGTAGGGATGGTACTATCCCCAAATGTCATGATTTATGTATTTTCACTATGGACTTAACAGGTGTAACAAAGCTATTTCTCTTTGTTGCAAATTCATTATTATTTATGATGTCTTAAATTTAGTTCTGATCAAGTAATGGTAATATGGTATTGTGGTTGGTGTCTTGTACACCAGTGCGGTAATGCTGTTTGTATAATGTGTATAACCCTTGTTTTGGATAGCTAAGGGCATTCAGTGGATTTCAGCTTGTGATATAAAGGATAAGGTAGAGTGAGGCACAGAAACCTTCCCGCTAAAATATTGTAAAGAGAAATAAGTGGGAAAATACAATATTGTAAAAATACATTATAGAATAATTTCTTTTTTTTTTTGGGTGAAAAAATAGTGGGGGAGTTAGATTATGGGCGTGGCCATTTCCAGACGGTTCCTTAGTTCCAGCCAGGAAATGTTCGATGTACGGTGTATATTAATTTTTCGCAATCGTTTCTCATCCGTAAGTGAGTATGTCAACCTGACTATCATCGGCGTCAGCCGAGTGAACAGGATTTATTATATATATTTCTAATTTTTTTACTATCATCAACCAACAGGATTCTATGATTATTTTATTAATTTTTTTTTATTTCTAGATTTTTTAGTTGAAATATGCCCAGCACCGGTGGCTATAATAAATTCTTTACATATATTTATACATGACGTTAAAGATGAATTTGAACTACCAATATTTATCCTAGAAACCAAGAAAGGTTAATGTGCTTATCTTTCTATGTTGTCATCTTGGTTTGCAATCTTTTTTTAATAACCCTTAAAGATCTCACTCCATCATGGCCGCAAAGCAGCTTTGGGCTGTATTCTCCATTACATGGTTGTGGTGCCAAGTTAAATTTGCTATTTGTTGCAGATAGTTTTGCAGTCATGGTGCTAAACGTTGCTAAAGGCAATGGAACTAAAAAATTTGGATCAATGTGCAATTAGATGCTTGGGCCATTTACCCTATCTGGTTCCATCCACACCAATTGCTGGAAAGTTGGAGCATTAGTTACTTTGTTTTATACTTTTTTTCCTTTAGCAAGTGCAACGTTGAGAACAAGAATCTTCTCTTCCTGCATTGCATGCCTATGTAATCTGATACCGACCAAAAGATACAACAACCAAAAAAAGTTGCAATTACAAAATGCAAGCAGCTGAAGATCTGCCACCAGCAGGTGAAGCTATTCTTTCTACTTTTCATTTGAATAATGTTAATTGAAAATATTTCTTGGCTGAGGGAGAGGGAGATCCAACATTTCGTTTTTATTTTGTCCGAGCACGCAAACTGGAACATGTATTGCCAACGTATACAAAAAACAAAAAGGTAATTGACAAAGAGATCAAGCAAACATACAATCATGCAAAGATAACATCCAGATGACATATCCCGTTGCTTCATAAGAATTTTGTAATCTTTGAACAATGGAAAGCTCCATGATGTTCAGAACACTGCTTGAAATGCTGTCAGATCTTATGTCCAAGGCACTTTTGCTTCCATGGTTGCAGAAAATATGCCCATGTAGAGTTAATTCAGCATGAAGAAACAAACAGAACAAATAGGACATACAAGAATCCTAATTGATGGAAGAAATTGTTTATCTTCGCCAAGAGAATGTAATGAATGTTTTTCCTTTCCAGATTTTTTTTTTGGAGGGGGAAAGGGGGTGGTGGCTAATATCCTGCCTTTATCCAGTTGAAGTGTGATTATAGATGTGAAGTGTCAACAAGACATTTAGTTTGTAAACAGAAGGAGAATTAGCTCGACAAAACCTCGAGAACGTCCAAGAAAACTAAAATATGTTAGTTGGAAATAAATGGGATTGCAGAACCTAACTTGAGCTTTGTTCTTCCAACTGATAGCTTTCCTGTAGATACTTTCTCAAGTTGATATATTTATGACTTTATTTCCTTGAAAAAACAGCTGCATATGAAACTTCAAATATGCGCTCAAACTGTACTTATGAATGCAATTTGTGCATTCTTGATGGTGCAAGATCATCTGCTTTTTGTTTGTTCTTGGTGACTTGGGAAGGTGGTCGTGGAACTTCCAAAGCAAAAACTGCTTTGAGAAACTCATATGATGCAAAGAAGATGGCTCCTTGAGAAACATACATAGCCAACCTCGGAGTCAAGCCCCTGAAAACAGAAAAAGAGAACATCGGCTTACAGCAAAATTTAGATGAAGTAATCTCAATACTGCAGATTACAAGCATAATTACATGCTAAGAGAATGAGGGAATCAGCTGTTCAATTGTCAACAATAGAAGAATGATTGCACAGATTTTGTAGGGCAAGAATATATGGAGTCTTTTAAAGTAACTATGTGATAGAGAGATTATAAAATTACTCACCTGTAAAGACCTTGCAAACCTTCTTCCCTAGCTATTTCTTGAAGTGCATGAAGAACCCCATTGTACCTTCCAAGAGTTCCAGGAGCCTATGTAATAATTTCTCGTTAGAAGTGCAGAACTCTCTAAGCTCACACGTAAATGTTAGAAGGCATAAAAAAATATCTGATTCTTATTCCCCAAATTGATGATCATATCCAAGCCATAAACTTCAACAAATTGCTTTCTTGCAGTTGTTTAGTTGCTTATCAGGAAATTTCAGTATTCATTTTAATGATCATATCCACGCCATAAACTTCAACAAATTGCTTTCTTGCAGTTGTTTAGTTGCTTATCAGGAAATTTCAGTATTCATTTTAATTAATTGCATCTAGCATTCATTTAATTGGGACTCAAAAGGAAGGCCTGGCCTCATTATGAACTTCCTAATCAAGAATGCCTCCCTTGCATTAAATATTTTATGATTTTGCTCTAAAAATTACAAATATACGTTTATCAAATCTAATTAAATCACAAATAATACATCTACCAAATGTAATCTTACTTATCTAGCATTTCCTGTCCAGCTCACCTGACCCGATTCTTGGCAAGTCTGCAGTCTGCGCAAAGAAATATTGGCCTCCCAAGTTTTGTTGGCATCAAAATTTTAGGCCTGAGTTGATTATGGGTCAGGGTCAGACATGAGCTGGATATAAGTTTACCTTGGCTTGGCTTGCCCTGCCCCAAACAGTTTAGATATGATAAATGTATCAATAATTCCTAATATTGTCCGTAAAAATGGCTTCCTTTATTCCTTAACCCACTTCACCTGTCCTTCCACTTCAGCTGTTTTCCCTCTCTTTCCACTATCCCTTCATCCCTTCCCTCCTCTGCCTCCTTAGACAAACCACTTGTCAGTGACTACCATTGCACTCAGGTATGTTGTGTCCCCTCTCTATCAACTTAATTCCCTGATCGCCATCTCATGGCCCACCTCTCCACTCCCCCGCACCATTCTCAACTACACCCTCCAATACCTAATTGCTGATCCATGACTCCTCTCTTTCCCATAACAAAGCCACAACCCCAACTCCCTTCTCTTTCCCAAATATCCCCTCTACCCTAGGCCTAGCCCCTCCCCCTCAACCACCATCTCTCTCTCAAGGCAGCCATGAAATGATGGTTGACTTTGAGTGTTGAACCTAGGGTTAGGCCAT
Source organism: Areca catechu (assembly GCA_021397845.1). Lineage (NCBI taxonomy): Eukaryota > Viridiplantae > Streptophyta > Magnoliopsida > Arecales > Arecaceae > Areca > Areca catechu. The sequence goes on from CM038049.1 coordinate 55,742,266, forward strand.
GCAGGCCCATCCTACCTCAGGCCTATGGTTTAACTGTGTAATAATCAGTCTGGATCTCGGCTTATATTAAAGTAGATGCAAGGTCATCTAGTTTAGGCTCCTGCCAACCTTGCACTATGATCTGAAATGAACCTGGTCCATCCCAAAAATGTCTAGGTTTATTTGATATGAATAACACAACATAATAGAGTTTCCAGATATTGACAAGTTCGTGTGATAGTACATTATACTTTTAGAAGGCAATCCAATATTTGACCTGTAACAATAAGAATGATGCTTCTATATGATATGCCCACCTTTACCAGTTTTTTGTGCATCCTCAACTAACAAGAACAGAACTTTAGATTGGTTCATTCCTCAGATTAATAGTGGTCTTAAAACTATGGCCAAATCATGACATATGTGACTTACAAAGAAAGCTATAGCCAAAAGATGATGCCGATATAAATGTCTAATTTCTAATGATAGTTGAATATTCAGATTATATTTTTGATTATGTAAGTTGAAATTCATAACATTCTTGTACAGCAAATCCTGAAAGTGAGACATGCAAAGAAGAACTCATGCATCGTAGTGCAACAGAATAGCACAAATAAATTTAAATAATAGTGATGCCAAATCTAGTTCACAAGCAAAATGCAGAAATTATTTATCAAAATTTCTCTACTCAGGATAATTAAATTCTACAAGGAAAACATTAATTGTTAATCATATGTGATGAAGTCATCCCTAATGCAAGTATGGAGAACTCACTTGTGTCTGTAGTCTTGTCTTCACTACATCGAAAGGAGTCGTGAACAAAGCAGCAGTAGATCCAGCAAGGCCACCACATACTAGCTGCAAAGATACAATCATTCTATTCAATTAGTGTACTTCTTTAAGTGTCTAATATTGAATGTAATAATCCTTAGATACTACAAAGAAGAAACATATAAAGTATCATATAAAGTATAAAAATTCATTGAATTGAAATGCATTGCATTTGTACATAACACCACGATATAATATATAGCCTTAGAAGGTTGGTACTAGATGCTCGCTAATTGTTGCAAACTTTTATAACCATTAACCCTAACAGAAAACTCTGGCTTCTGCTGATATGTTATCATGAAATCCTCACACACGTGGATGCCCACACAGAGATTCTCATGACACATGTTCTATTAAAGCATAATCAGCATGCCTGATTTGGCAGGCATACAATAATAACAGTAAACTCTGGCTTCTGCTGATATGTTATCATGAAATCCTCACACACGTGGATGCCCACACAGAGATTCTCATGACACATGTTCTATTAAAGCATAATCAGCATACCTGATTTGGCAGGCATACAATAATAACAGTAGCAGTAGCAGCATCTGCAGAAGTAATAGCAGTGGCAACAGCATATTGTCACACATTATCCAGACCTTAATATTGGCAGTGCATAGGATCTTCGGAAGAAATCCATAAATATAAACCAGACTACTGAAAACATGCATACAGAACAGAGCAACAACATCACAGGACACCAACTTGTCTTAATTTGAAACTAGTACGATAGCAAGCTATTAACTTCATGGACAGTTAAAATTCAACGCTAGTGGCAAACTTAAAACTATAACATGCTGAATCCTTTGTTCACACACACACACACACACATGCTCTCACACAAATAATATTGTTTGGCATAAATTTTTGATACCATGCATAAGCAGTTCTGGAATGTTCAAGTAGAGGTTTACAGAACTAGATTATCGGTGAATAGCATGATTCACCTATCAGAAAACTGCACATATGAGATTTTCAGTCTCCACAAAATCAAGGCGGGTTGAGCACTAGCTAACAGAGAGAACTGTAGTCTATTACACATTTCTTGAAATGCACAATTACAAAGAACTTTTCTTCAAAACAAACCCTTATTAACAGCTGTTGATAATGATAATATTGGCAGGTCCAATAGCTAACAGTATAGTGTTCACTACAGGAAGATGGACAGAGAACTAACCGTTTGCAATGTGTTGACACTAGCATCAGGCTTTGCTGATGCCAAGAGCAACTGCTTCAGGCTTTCATAGGTATAGAACTGCATGCAGATGGATATATGTATGTAAGCAATCTAAACATATGAGCCTTTTAGACCATATGTATTAGAAAGAAGACAGAACAACGAAAAAGCACATTCTCATTATAGTTATCACATGTTCAAAAGTTAAGTACTAACAAACTTAAATAAGGAAAAATACTTTAATGATAGAGTGCGGGATGTTCCTGCAAAGGACTGCACTCCATCCAGCATATAATGAAGACATGCCACCTTTTTCAAGACATCCAATCATAGCATTCCTGCAAAAAGATTTCTTTTGAGAGATTGATGCACTGATATATGCTATACAAGGAATTTACAAGAAGTATGATTTCTGAGAGAAATTTATAATGCTGATTAAAATTCTGCAGCTAACATATGTGATAGTTAAACAAGTTCGCAAAGTCCAAAACATTTCTTGAAAATTTTATCAAGAATTATTAAGTATAATGTATTTCGTAATAGCTCTGTTCTGTAAAAGAAAAATATCAATAAAAGAATTCAGATAAACATTTTCTAACTTGAGACAAAATGGAATGTACAATAAAAGATTACCAGCAGTTCTGATACTGTAAACCCACTTGCATCTGCTGCTTAATACGTTCACTAGGAGTAAAGACAAAAGAGGTCGCTATACTTGAACAGCCACCTGCAATGCAGTGTGCTAAGGAATGGTATTCCTGTATAAGGAAGACCAGTAAGACAAACAAAGGCAAATAGAAAAGTACTTGCAACAAATAATGACATCTCACAGATGCAAGAATCAAAAATCACCTTTGGCAGATGAGGCAGCAGAGCTCCTTTAACTGATTCATATGTGAACGTATAAATTGCAGATATTGGTGCCGAAGAAGCAATATTGCTAGCAATTCCACGGTAGAGACCCAGGATGCCTAAACAAATTCTAAGCACATTTTTAGAAAGGTTCCAATCACATTTTTTAAGCAATAACAACCAATGAACATCCTAAGCATATGCACTCAAATTTTACCTCTTTCGGATATAATTCTCCTAACAATGAGATAGGATGATTTTTGACCCGTGCCATTAGCCTGAATGATAGTCTTAACTGTATCAACAGGATGTAGACAAAGGCTAACCAATGTGCCAGCTAGTGCTCCTGCAATGGCATGTCTATTCTTGGAAAAGGCATTTTGGATTTTATCTTGTATGGATAGCCAATGCTTTAGAGAAGACTCTTGCTCATGTACAAGCTTGTCATGTAATTTTATACTATTGTCATGAACATTACAATCCTTGGAAGCAGAAATTTCGTCCGAGGATTCAATGACCGCACATGAAGAGTCTGTTTCTTGTTGGCACTGTCCAAGCGTGCAATCAGTTGAACCTAACAGATCCATGTTACAGTCAAAGTGAAGACCAGAACTTGGATTTCTTAAAACAATGTTTGCCTCTTTTGTCATTTTCAATGGCTGAAGTGTATAAGTTGAACAAGGAGAACCATGAGTTTGTACAACATTTTCTACTAAATTCACAACATTACCACTAGAAACATCTCCACATTCACTCGTGATATTACCTCCTTCACTCTGATTAGCAGATAAGTCAGCCAGAGAATTTCTTTCTGCAATGGTGTGGTTATCATCTGTTCCATCCAATCCATTGCTAGTGGCTTCAGTCAGAACTTTCTTCCTAGTTGTACTTTCATATGGGTTTGCCATATCATTGGAAACCTCAAGGCTTGCCACCTTATCGATTCCATGAGAGTCTACAGGCAAATGAGAATCACCGGCCTGGACATTTTTACAGATGAAAGAACTACTGATATTCCTATTGCATGAAGCAAACAGTAACCCTTTCTTAATTGTTTTCAGATCTTCAAAACTTGACTTTGCAGTTGTTGAAAAACAGCTACTTGATGGGAGATGATTGCAAAAACTTTCTTCATTGGCAGATCTGGATTTATGCTTTCTTTGGCCATCAGAATAGCATATAAGATTATCTTTCTGAGAAATGTCATGGCATTTCAAGCTTCCATTGCTATGAAAAATCGCTGGCTGACCAACATAATCCCAGATCCCTGCAACTGCTGACATAAACTTGGCTGTACTTACTCTGTTGTGAGGAACTTTGGTTTCAGATTGTGCATTGCTTTTTGCACGAGGAATAGAGACATCCTCCTTGAGGAAAAATGTATTTGGCTCAACGGATTGAACTTCCAGTGGAACCCACCAATATCTGATCGAAGATTTATTGCTTTTTGAAGGCCAGCACTGGGAAGCCATTTTCAGAAACCCTATATAGAAGTGCCCTTGACTGCTACTGAGTAGCAATATCTACACTGAAAAACAAACACTTCAAACACTCAGAAAAGCACAAGATTTAATATTCAGTAACCAAGAAATAGTGACAGCACATTGAAATGAGGCATTCATTCTGATAGAACTCTTGATAATTTAGGCATTTGAAGATATCCGAGTAAAAAGCCAGCATAGCTCATGCTGATATCAATAAATGTACACAAAATGGTGAGCATAATATCTGTAAAAGGTATAAGAAAAAAATATTATTTACTAAGTAATTACATCACAACTAGCACAGTGTAATGAAGAGTACCACAGAGGTGATTCCAAAGTTCAATGATAGAACTAGGTTTTATTTCTAGCAGACTTGAATATAGGAAGCAAATTATCCAGTCAAATCAGTACGCAAGCTCACAAATTCCAATGAAATTTAACGAGTACGCAACTACACATAACCCAGAAACAGTGAGACTAAATCAAATGCTCTGTTCCTTCACAGCTCTTGCATCAAACAAGAATTCTGCAAAACCTAGCATCGAAATGCCCCACAACCGGTTACTCAAATGCAACATACCATCCAATCATAAGTCCTTATTTTGAAATTTAACTGCAGAACCGACATGGTAGAAACTGCAATTATCGGTGAAAAACGACGCACGGATGCCTTCCAAGGATATTCATCAATTCATACTCAAGGCAATACCTTTTCCAAGAAACCACAAACCCTAGCTCTAGGTCGATGGGATTCATACCTCAAAGGGATTCGAAGAATAGGAGCCTTTTCAAAACGGAGGACAAGGGCTTCTCCACCGCCGGCTTGGGTGCGCTTCGAGGTCCTCCATCTGCCTCCTCTTATATATCGTTCGAAGAAGAATCTCTCTCGAGCAAGCATCATTCCCGGTTCCAAAACTCTCCAAAAATTATTATTTTCACTTTCTTCAGCTGCGATCGATGTCGATCTCGATCTGGAACATTTTCGTCGTGGAGAGAACCCAGCCTCGGTACTTTGTGTAAACGTTTTTTTTAGTGTGTTTTCTTTTATGAAAAACGAATGATGGAGCCGTAGAAGGGCCGTTTTGTAGAGAGGGAACGCGCCTCTTCGGGATTTTCGTTCGGATTATAAAGCACGGGGTACGGTAGGCGGAGCGCAGGCCAGGGAATGCGCTCGCTTTGTTCCGCAGGGAAAGTTGCCGCCGCTAACTTTTTATTATTAGAAACATATTTAATCTTTGCCCAAATTTTTTTCCAAATTCATACAAATTTAAACTCTGCTAAAAAAACTCAGTAAAATTGGACTGTATTTTAGATTACATAATTTATTTTCAATAAGATTATATCACTGCAATTCTTATTCGGTCTCAATCTTATAAGAAAAAAAAATTCCTAGGCTTGAATATGAGGCGGGATTTGATAATCCGGGATCGAGAACATTTTCATTTAGGTATCTCCGTCTTCGTATTATTATTTAAATTTTTCGATGCATAACCAATATAAAATTAAATACATATATGTATAGATCATCGCATGTCCTTACTTAAGCCTTGGCATTCTTTTTAAATTTTTAAGATTTAAATATAGTCAAATTTAAACACAAAGACTATGATCGGTTCGTGGCTCTAAGAGAGTAAATGTTCAAATCTGCATGGGTTATGGATAGATTCATTCCGGTATCATTTTGTAATATTCTATAATTTTATCTAAAAATTAGCTAGAAATAATTATTATTTGGAGTTTGTTTGATGTTATGTAAATATCTAAGATGTTCCTACCATATTTTTGATGCGGGACTGGCTATACGCATGCACAAATCCTTAGATAAAGGATCTATGAGTTTTTTTACTAATTTTAATATGATTATATTTTTATATATTATTATTTGAGTGATGTATTTATAATCATGATTGTCTCGCATGGAAAGTATGGTTTCCGCCAAATGACAAAGCGTGCATGTCTGATTGCTGCAAGAGGCTCTCATTGTGGACGGGTAGAATGAAAATCCAGCCCAGTTTGGTAAAGCCTTTGGGTTAATTTTAGCGACAACCAGGGGAACTCCTGACCTTCAAATATTTATCTTTTTCTATATTTGTTTGTTATATGAAGCCCAATCTTTAATCCATTTAAGATTGGCACGTACTCGTAAGGAAATATATTCGACTCGTTTATGAGGTGCATGCTGAATAAACTCAAATTTTCGTTGCGCGTAGCTCTTGGTTCTTGTTAAACTAGAATCAAGTATCCAAGAGATGAACTCTAGATTTGTTCTCATAAATATGAAAGGCTAATAAGATCAGATCAGATCACTCGAGTTAAATTTTGTTCCCCTCCATTTATACCTGTTTTATTTAATTTCTTGAATTAGGTCTGATGGTCTTTCACTCCATGACTTCGTCGAACGAAGTTTTCGTAAGCAACTTCGCACCAGACGTCTGATAGGAACTTGAAAGCATGGTGTGATGATTTGGCTGGTTTAATTCTTTTGCACATGAGTTGGTTTCGGTACTATATTGCACTTCTATGTGATTATTAGAAAATCTGCGACCATAATTATAACCATTTGGATTATTTTGAATCAGCAATCAAATGTCCGTTATAGAAAGAAAAATGAAAAAGGAGGGGGGGGAAGGCATACAATTCAAAGAATAAACTGATGACATAATTTCTTTTTTTATTTGATGTAAGCTGATGCATTGACATAAATTGAGGGACCTGATTTTCACTTTATTTGTTATCTACTCTGACTTGATTGCTGAAAACTTAAAAACTACCTAGTGATTGGATGGTCAAGAACTCTATGAAACTAGTAATAGCTTTTACTGAATCGTGAGGACATCAAGAATGTCACAATTGCCAAAATCCTACCATGGAACCTGCCCCTCCCTGGAATGGCGTATCCGGCTCGACATGCGGGTAGTTGTAGGACACCTAAATCTAACTAGTGGGGTAATTGAGATCTGCCTTGTGGTCTAGAGAGAGTGAAAAGCTGGTTACACGATAAAGTTTGAAAGCACTAAGAACGTTTTAATGGTGCGAGATCCGGCCAAGAAGAGATGAAAGAGCAGCACCATGCCAAGAACTCTATTTGAATGGTTGGACTTTCTGAGGAGAACCCTGTTGTTTCACCCTTAGATCGACTGGAACTCTTTGAGGAGTCCCATGTAGATTAAAAAGCTTTCAACTTTTTTATTTTCTGGTATTTTTACCCAAAAAAAAAAAAAAAAAAAGCTTTCAGCTGAGGCTATCTTTTTGTTTTGTTGCCCCAAAGCTTTCTAGGGCTCATTCTATTATATGGTTGGAGTCCAAGTGCGCTGAGTATATTGATGACCCATGCGAGCCCGTATCCTTTATACCATTGGGTGATTTGGGTATTCGCACAAGGTCAAGGATCCTGGATAATAACTTCTAGCTAACATTTTTAGGTAAGATGTTGCATTGCTTGAAATGGTATCAGAGCATGTCCGGTACATGACCGGAGAAGATATTATAGGTTGGTTAGATCGATCACAAGTTGATAGTGAAATTTGTAGTAGAATTTAAAGTTGGATTTGAACCTTTAACTTGATGAAGAAATCAGGATTTAAATAGGAGTATAATAATACCTTCTTTTTTCGGTAAGGTCCTTAATTAACTTCTTGCAAGTGTTTCCTTCGCATCCATGACTAAAAGGTTCGGTCCTTGACTCGATGGTGCACTTGATAATAATGGATTTTCAAAGGATACTGATGGGGACATCGACTAGTTTAGAATCTGAAGCAATCCGATCCAAAACCTGAAGCCCAGTCCAGCCGAGAATCTGAAGCCTAGCCCGGAACCTGAAGCCAGTCCAGTCCAAACCCTGAAATTTCAGATTCTGAAGTCGATGCAGCACATATCCCAGAGCAGCACAAATCTCGGAACATATCCAAATGAAGATAAGTGTATTTTTTTTATGGGTGTACGAGGGATTGGGATATTAGGATATTTTTTAGGATTTATCTCGATTGTTTGAAAGTTGTTTTAGGATTTAGTTGGATTAGTTTAATAGTTTGAATGTGTTAGGATTGAGGTTGAGATATCAGGATATCGGATATTTCAGAGTAGCCTATTTATTGTTCTATCGATCAAATAAAACCAGACGATGGATTTTTGGATGGAAAAAAAAGAACTCCTGGTTAAGGAGAGGGTGCATCACTCTTGGTTAAAGAGAGGGTGCATCACTCATGGTTAAGGAGGATGCTGATATCCTATATGGTCACTTTGGTTAAGAATGGGCATTGAAGCCTGGGTGGGGAATCCAATCATGAATTTTATTTTTTCTTCCTAAATTTTTCTATTTATCTTTCTTCTTCATTTTTATCTATGTTCTTTTTACTTTTCCATCTCTGTTCCCTTTCTCCTTCGAATCTGTGAATCAACCACCAAGCCATTTCCCAGATCCGCCCGAGCATCAGTCCTTGACCAATCGCTGAACCCCCTGCGCACAGAACTCCTGGATCCTCCTGACCATCTCCCCGGATCCATCGCCCAATCAGTCTTCCCCGCCGACAGCCCCACCTGACGATCCACCTCCAATCAACCTCCCATCCGACCTCCTCCAAGCCGTGGCCGAAGTTCCTACCCCTGCCTCCTCCTCTAATCGGTCCGACACCATTGCAACGCCCAGACGCCATCACTACCTTTAGAAGCCGACATCCGAAGAGATCCACCGCCAAGTCCCATTCCTTCGCCTGCAACCAGGAACGTCTGAATCGCCTCCAAAGCCACCGACCGTGGCCGACGCTCCCGCCCGAAGCCCCTACCGGTCTTCGCCTCCAAAAATTCCCTTCCCTGCCGAACGACGCCACCGGAAATCATCAATAGACAACCAAACACCACCCGACCGCCTCCCGGTTCGCCGACCTCACTGGAGAGCCAACCGCCGAAGCCCCCAAGTCTCTGACACCTCTGTACAATCCACCTCCACCCGTTGGCCACGCCATCCAGACGTCCCTGCCGTTCCACCCTCCAAGCCATGTGTTGGGGCTAATGTGGTGCTCCAAGTCTTGTTTGAAGTCACACAGGTCTGGAAACTGGTTTATAAGTTTCCAGGGATCTGAGTCAGGTCGGGTCAGGATTTTGATCCAGGATTGAGAGAACTAGTGAGACATGGATGTACATGGGCTCGGGTTTGAGTTTTCTCGAGTGACTCGGAGGGGGGAGTCTTTTAGGGCTAGATCGGTTGTGACCTAGGGTTACTTTGTTTTGTATATAAAGAACGATAGGAACGTCGGGAAAAAAATGAGAAGACGCGATCCCTTTTCTCCTCAAAAAATCCAAGCCTATCTTCTTCTGGTTCTCTCTCGTGCGTGCATCCCCATGGGGGCTCACCTCCGCGATGGGAACGGAAGGCGCGCCCCATCTCTTCCCTGGTAATTGTTTCCTTTCCACCATGGCAGCATCAAAGAGGATTCCGAGATTCCGTGGAATGGGTTTGCTCCAACAATTAGTATCAGAGACAATCTAAATACGATGGCATGAAGGAAGCAGGAAAGAGAAAGTCACAAGGATGGTGCAGATCTCGAGGTGCCACGATCTGAAGGTGAGGGCCTGCTGCCCTCCCCGAAAATGAAGACGGAGAAGAACTCGCGGATCTGGAGGTGCAGATCCTGTGTGGATCTAGGTGACGCATGGAGCAGCGTGCGGTGCAGTCCGCGGATGCGGCGCAACGAGGAGACGGCGGCACAGGGCATCGGCCGAAGCAGGCATGGCGCAGGGCGTCGGTCGTAGCGGGCATGGCGCAGGGCATCGGCCGCAACGGGCATGGCGCAGGGGCGCAGGGCATCACGGGACGGCACTAGACGCGGTGCACGGGCGCAGGTGCTATCACGGTGCAGGGCAGCACGGTCGCGGCGCAGGGCGGTGGGCGCGATGCCAGTCGTGGGCTCGATCTGATCGGCTACAGATCGAGCGACACGGCTCACCGGATGCATGGATGGCAGGCGGTCGCCGGAGGCGCGGCACGGCCGCGGGCGTTCACCGGAGTTGGGTACGACGGCCGGGGGGCCGACGGTGGTGGCCGGGAGCAACTGCGGTCCACGGTTCTCTGCCGTAGACCGACAGCCATGGCGCCCATGGACCATCCTTGGCCCGCGTGAACTGGTGGGACAATTCACGATGGACCGGCGGATTGAGCCATCTCAAGTCACTATGCTCTGAAATTCGTGTTGATGGATTATCGATGATTCCGGGCTCAATTGAACTCCGATTTGAGTCCCGTCTATGCTGTTGGACTCCATTTTTCGAGCTCTTCATGGTGAGTAGGGTTAGATCCGATGATGGAGTCAGATCATAGGGCATATGGAGATCGCGGTGCAGCGGCCTTGTGTACGGGCAGCTCGTGTAGGATGGTTCCATCTTCAGCACTCCTTGATGGACAGAGGTTCGTGGTATCGGGAGCAGTGCGGAGGTCTATTGGTGGAGCGAATCTTGTCGAAGATGATGGGTCCGGTGGTGCAGGAGTTCACGACGATGGTGCAGATCTGTTGGTTCTGTGCTGTGGAGCAGTGGCAGATCGGATGATCTGTAGTTCAGCACAGGTGGAGCGATACATACCGGGGATCTTTCAGAGCATGAGTGGTAGCTCCATCGATAGTGGACCGGATTCTTGGTCACTATGGAGGAGAGCGATCGGTAGTACTCCAGCTATCTTGATCATGATGGAGCTGGACGTGGGTGGTATCCCGCGTGGTTGGAGGTCAGTTTCAGGAGATGGATATCTCAAGAGACCGGAGTACATCAGTAGAGGTGGTACCAGAGGCAGCTCAGGAAGATAGGGGACAGTCTCAGGGAGTGCCAGAGGTATCGGGCAGTCCGGAGTATCCTGGCATGGCGACTTTTGCCTAGGGACAGAGACTAGAGCTAATGGGGCTGGCAGCTCATGGAGATCAGGGATAGGTCTCAGGGAGCGCCAAGGATATCATGCAGCCTGGAGATAGGCTGGGACATGATGGAGCAGTCGCTGGAGATGGTTGCTAGGTTAGAGGAGTTAGGATGAGCTCCTGGGTTTCAGAGGTTCTTACGATGATGCAGAGTATCCGAAATGATCTCGGAGGGGTCCACGGTGATGCGGAGGGTCCGAGGAGGTAGTGACTGGGTATGAGGTTTAGGTGCAGGCTCGGCAGGGCAGCGTTGAGTTGCTGGCCTCGGGGTTTACTTCTACGACATCAAGTGGACTTTTGTTTCAGGTGGAGAACTGGTTGGAGGTGTCTTCACGATTGGAGAGAGAGCTTTGGCACAAGTTTAGAGTGGGATGTGCAAGGATACTAGCCAGATTCTAGCACGAGCGCTAGGGGTACACTTAGCCAGGTGGAGCAGAGTGTGCAGTGATTGGCGTGGCTCTGTGGAGACAGTGTCAGGTGAAGCTCTGGGTGTAGTGAGTGCCGGTTTAGGATCGTTACGGGTCTTTCCAGGAAGTCCAGGGTAAGTGATGCAGCTGCTTAGCAGAAGGGAGCCTACAACAGAGATCTCAAGTTGGTGCTATGGAGCATGTACAGGTTGGTCCTAATGAACTTGTACTGATCTTCAGCTATGGAGGCAGTCATCCCAAAGATCTCCAATGAAGTTCAGAAGCTGAAGAGGTCTGACATTGGCATTAGGTTTGCACAGCTATCTGGGTGTACTGCGGAGGCACGAGTTGGTATTGCAGTCACGAGAACAGAGTAGGAAGATATCAGTTCGAGGTCAGAAGTGCAGTGGAGCACGAGTCTCAGGAGCTGTGGAGTACGAGTCGATGTTCCAGCTAGAGAGGCGAGGTAGCTTCGACAGGAAGATGTCAGCTCTGGAGACAACAGGAAAGGTACAGACGGTCACGCGGAGCTTGTCAAAACTTATAGCACCAAGTTGGAGATTGTTGGGGCTAATATGGTGCTCCAAGTTTTGTTTGGAGTCGCACAGGTCTAGAAACTGGTTTATAAGTTTCTAGGGATCTGAGTCAGGTTGAGTTAGGATTTTGATCCAGGGTACAGAGAACTAGTGAGAGATGGGTGTACATGGGCTCGGATTTGAGTTTTCTCGAGTGACTCAGAGGGGGGGAGTTTTTTAGAGCGAGGTCAGTTGTGACCTAGGGTTAGTCTGTTTTGTATATAAAAAACGACGGGAATGTCGGAAAAAAAATGAGAAGATGCGATCCATTTTCTCCTCCAAAAACCCTAGCCTATCTTCTTCTGGTTCTCTCTCGTGCGTGCATCCCCATGGGGCTCACCTCCACGACGAGAGTGGATAGCGCGCCCCATCTCTTCCCTGGTAATTGTTTCCTTTCTGTCATGGCAGCATCAAGGAGGATCCCGGGCATTCCGTGGAGCAAATTTGCTCTAACAGCTGTGCCAGTCACCGGAACAAGCCGTTGCCACCGATGCCGCCGCCCGCCTCCCATCGCCGGTGCCGGTGAAGACCACCGGTTCCATCGAAATCGCGATGAAGTCCGCCGGTCTCCTCCATCCCTGGTTTTCGTCCATAGGGAAGAAGCATCCCGCACGAATATGAAAGCAGGGGGAATACCACACGGTTCTCAAAGCATAGTGATTTCCTTTGATGCCGACTTTAGGAGAAAAAAAAAATAAATGAGAGAAAAAAAAGTGAAAAAAAGGAGAAAAAAAGTATGGGTTTACTAGTATAAAAAAAGGAGAGAAAATATGAAAAAAAAGAGTTTATTTGAATAAAGAAAATTGGGAAAAAAATAAATTGGGTTTAACTTAGTCTTGGATCGTTTCTTAACGACCAACGGTCCGATCTCCTAGAATAAATATTGATCGGGGTCTGTCCCGTATCATATACAATTGCATCCTTCTCTCCAAATTTTTCTTGATAGATTTTCTCTTGAATTCAGCTTTAAAGCAAGCCACAACACCTTCGCATGTCGCAACTAGGATGTGGGTGTGTGAGATTGAGGAGATCGAGAAGGCATTGAAAGCAAGGCCATCCAAAATGGATCCAATTACCTGAAAGTAGGACTAGAATTGGACTCAAGCTAGCTCGATAGACTTTGGACCGATCCAAAATCAAGGTGAGCTTGAACATAAAAATAGAATCTATTTAATTTTCGTGCCGGGCTCAGCCTCTTTCTTGGCCTGGTATGAACTGGGCCCGAAAAAAGCCTGGCCCGAACCTAGCCCACCAACCCAATAGGTTTTAGGATTTTAATTTTTATATTTTTTTAGAAATATGTACTAATAGTTAAAAGAACTTCATTTTATCATTTTATTTCCAGATTGACAGGTCTAATTAGACTTTAATTCGGGCCAGCTCGAATCGAAGCCTAGTTCGGGCCGGTGCAATCAGGCTCGGGCCGAGCTCAAGTTCAGGCTCAGGCCAAATCTTTTTAAAATAAATATGGTCTAAGTCTGGCTTGAAGCTCAAAATTTTTTTTTTCAAACCAGACTCGAACAGGGATACGGCTAGGCCCGGCCCACTTCTAGCCATACCTAAAAGATTGAAGCCCATTCTCTTATAGTAAGCCCAATAGATCTCCTTAAGCCAAGGCTTTCTCTGTTTATCAATAATCACCTAAACACCATTACCTATATTGAAAGCAACATCATACAAAATTAATCCAAGTTATTGCCCACATTTTTCCACAAAGGAGAAGGTCCTTGCAAGGTTGAAGCCCATCGTCATGCAGAAAGTCCAATAAATTTACTTCACATAGGGCTATGTTGGTAACACCGCCCGACCCCACCATTCTCCAACCGTGCTTTATCAAGCTACCACCATAAAAACCTTTTCCCCCTTCCTCGATTCTTAGAACCGTGGAAGGCCGTTCGAGCCGAGCCAAAGGAAAAAATAAATAAATAAATAAATAAAAAAAAAAGAAAAAAAGAAAGAAAAAAAAAAAAAAAAGAAAAATAATAATAAAATAAGATAAGAGGAGAGAGAAAGAGGGGACACTACAAAAAAAAAAAAAAAGTTAAAAACAACTGATTTTTGCTGACGCTAAGTGCAAGCATTGGAAAAAATTGAGGATTTCCCGACGCTTTTCTGCTAGCGTTGGAAAAAATATGCTTTAATGATGCTTTTTAGCATCGGAATGCTCTCCTACCTTATTTCAGTCGAGCCGCTGCCTCCCTTCTCCTTCATCTCCTCCTCTTTCTCCATCTCCTTAATTCGCACCGGCTCGCTATCTCCCATGAGATTTTTCCATCTTCGAGACTTCTCCGATCACCAGGGCTTCAACGAGATCCCATCCCTTTGGAGCTCTATATAAGCTCCTCCCTCTTGCCCCGTACGAAAACAGAACGAAGAGATCTCAGAGTAAAAGAGAAGAGAGCAGTGCACTCTCTCTGTCTCTTCCTCTTTCTCTCTTTAGTCTGCACCCCAATCCTCCAAAGTCCAAGCAATGGCGTTCGGCAAAACCCTAGCTCATCTGTTCTTCAACGCTGCCAAGTCCTCCTCCGCCGGCACCCTCGTCCCTCCCTGCCTCCGCGCCGCCAAGCCGTCCTCTTACTTCCGGCGCCTCCTCCTAGACTACAACATGAGCGGGGGCTCCACCGCCCGTTCCTCCAGTGGTGGGCCCTCTTCCAGTCGATGGAGCGGCTTCCCCTCCCTGTCGGCGACACCCTGGCCGATCGTATCCGGTAGCTGAACCGGGAATGCCTCCACCTCGACGGGCTCATCCCCCCGCCCAGATCCCCGCCGAAAGCGAAGCGGGAAGAGGAGAAGCGCATCTCGATGGAGGAGGCAAGAAAAATGATGCGGGCGGTGCAGATGGAGACGGCACGGGAGTGGCTGAGGGCGATCCAGAGGAGTTGCGTTGCCTACGCGGAGTTCGCCCAGATCTACTGCGATGTCGCTGGTGTCGATCAGGGGCTAGGCATCGCCCGCGCGCTCGATGAGTCTGGGGCCGTCATCGTCCTCGGCG
Organism: Areca catechu; assembly: GCA_021397845.1. NCBI lineage: Eukaryota > Viridiplantae > Streptophyta > Magnoliopsida > Arecales > Arecaceae > Areca > Areca catechu. Next base: position 55,757,465 of record CM038049.1, read on the forward strand.
ACATCGTCTTCCTCCGTCCTGACCTCGTGAGCCCCCTCAATCAATTTATCTAATTAATTTTCTCGCGAGTTATTTTTTTTATTTTTTATTTTATCCCGGCAGGAGAAAAATGGCCGGTAGATAAAGCATCGAGAATATCATATATTTAAATTTAAAAATAATTAATTTATTTTTTAAAAAAATTGAAATTCCCGATGCTTTAAAGCATCGGGAATAACTTTATCTTGGGCAGTTATTCCTGAAGCTTTTAAGCATCGAAAATAGGATTATTTTTGATGCTTTTAAGCAACGGGAATAACCTTATTCGAAGGTTATTCCCAATGCTTAAAAGCGTTGGGAAAAATCCTGGATCAACGGCAACGCTTTTTCAAAGTGTCGGGAAAAACTTTTTCCACTCCCGTTTTTATGATGCTTTTTAAAGCATCGGGAATGTTTTTAGCGATGCTTTAAAGCATCTGGAAAAACCTATAAAAGCGTCGGGAATTCTACTATTTTTTTTGTAGTGAGAGAGACGAAGAGAAAGAAGAGGAGAGAGATAAGAGGAGAGAGAAGATAAAAGAGAGAGAAAATAAAGAGTAAAATAAATAAATAAATATTTGAAAAGAGAGATCTAAAAATTTCTCTTATGAGGAATTTGTTAAGTTAGAGTATCAACGGATGGATCACGGATGAAATCCGGATAGAAGGTTCTGGGTTTATGTTGCTATGCCATAAAATTATTCATATTAAAAATAAAATTACTATTATAGAAAGATAATTTTTTGGGTAGAAGGGCGTTGAGCAAGTTTTGGATGCAGACTGATATCAAGTGTATTAAGTCTATCTCTAGTGAGGTAAAGATTTCTGGATACGATCACCGGTCTATAAATATATTTTATATGGCATGATTTGATCATGGAATACGAGCATTGGCATGCATTATTATTTATACATTATATATTTTAATTTTTCTTGATGAATACTTATGATTTTCTGTATTACTATTTTTATTTTTTATGTGATATGTTTCTATCAGACATGATTATTTTTGGATGAATTAGATTGTGATACTGGTTATTAAAAATCTTGAAAAGAACATGATTTGATAATATGTTTGAGATTTGATAAAATGATAATCAAGAATAAGGGGTGTTTAGGCTAGTGACGTCATAAACAGGACCGTGGTTATTGAGATTTCCAGTTACGGGCTAAAACGTGATATTGAGATTGCCGGTCACAAACTAGAGCATGATACTGAGATTGCCAGTTATAGACTAAAGTGTGATAACAAGATTGCCCATCACGGGATAAAGTGTGATAATAAGTTTGCTAGTTACAGGCTACAGTGTAATACTAAAATTGCCAGTCATAGGTTTAGCATGATCATGATTAGTTCAAAAACCTAAAGAAGATGGATGACTAAAGTAGAACATAAAAAGGAGTCATATTTTTATCAAATATGATGGTTGTGTTGTTTTGATTACATGACAAGTTATTTTATGATTTCTTATTTTCTTATTGTTTCCTTACTATTTTTAAATTATATTATTACTAGTGTGACCGTATAAAAATCCTTATAGGCTGTAAAATTCATCCCTCACTTTTCGTTTTCTTTCAGAGTCACAGGATGCATAGCGTGGGTAGGGTCGAGCATGAATTGAGTATCAAATTTTTTTAAATAATTAGTTAGTTCTATTTTTGATACTAATATAACGAACAAATTGATTATTTAGTTATTATGAATTTATTTTAATGATATTTGGTCATTTAATTTTAAGTTCTAAAGATGATGAGATTGTTGTGTACTTTAGGCCTAGCACGCTCTCTAGGACGATGCCCAGGATTTGCGCGACCGGTCGCGTGACTGACCTTGGTACAAGGTTCGGGACGTGATAAATTTAAATGCTATTTTTTAGGAAATTTTTTTGGGTAAAGATACAAATTTAAACTCTATTTGAAAAATACAGTAAAATTGGACTGCAATTTTTCTTGAATCATAGATTAATTAGCCTAAATCTTCTATAAAAAAAAAACCTTCCATAGACTAGAATATGGAAATCTTGTATGTGCTTAATCAATCATTTACTTTCACATCCCTAGTAAATTCAATGACGATCAGAGGCATGCAGGTTTTGATAATTCAAGACCTCACCAATATATGCTAGTGAAAACATATTCTTTTAGGTTCCAGAGTCTTGAAATTATTATTCAAATCTTTTTTGTGCATAATCATTATGAGACTAAATATGCAGGTGCATGGATCCTCATATGCTCCTATTTAATCTTCGGCATTCTTTCTAGGGTTAAGGTTTAAATATAGTCAAATCCAGTCACGGACACCATGTTGGCATGTAGATTAAAAAAAAAGAGGATCTATGCTATAGAATCCCCAAATTTACATAGTCCATGGATGGGTCCACTCGGATACTATTTTATAATGATAAAAAATCTCATCTAAAAACTAGTTAGAAGTAATTATTTTGAATTCTTTGATGCTATATAACTATCCAAAATGTTCCTGATATATAATTGATATGGGACTAAATACATACCCGTACAAATTTTTATATAGGTGATATGTATTTTTTTTTACTAATTTTAATATAATCATATTTTTATGTATTTCAGTTGAGGGATGCATGTATAACGATGATTATCTTACATGGAACGTATAGTTTCCCACCAAATGAGAAAATGTGTCTGTTTGGATTGCAGCTTGATTCTCTCATTGTGGATAGATGCAATGAAAATCCAGCTTCAGTTTGGCACGGCCTTGGGTTAATTTTAATGACAACAAGAGGTGCCGACCGAAGTACCTGGTCATGATTGAAGGCATCCTCGGTTGGTGGCTTGCACCTGAATGCTCCCTAACCTTCAAGTTTTTATCTTTTGCTATCTTAGTTTTAATAGGAAGCCCATTCTTGAATTAATTTAAGATTGGCATGTGATTGTAAGGAAATATATTTGACTCATTTATTGGGTGCATGCTGAATTAAACTAAACTTTTCATTGTGCATGGCTCTTGGTTCTTGTTAAACTAGAATCAAGTATCCAAGTGTTGAACTATAGATTTTTTTTCTCATAAATATGAAAGGGTAGTAAGAACAGATCAGATTGCCTGAGTTAGATTTTGCCCGGTCCATTATTGATGCTTGTTTTATTTAATTTCTTGAATCAGGTCTGATCTAAATTTATATTAAAAATTTGCTTTATATTAAAAGTAAGGTTCTGCATTGTTAAAAATGATATTAAAACATATTGGTTTATAAATTTATATGACCTAGGATATACTACAGCTTGGATGGACTAACCACAGACCGATCATAAAATTTGTAATCGGATTTGATTGGGTTTGAACCTTTAACTTAGCCAAGATATTGGGATTTAAATGGGATGAGTGTATTTTCTGGTAAGTTCCTTGGTCAACTCCTTGCAACTAAAAGGTGTAGTTGTTGACTCAAAGGTGCGGTTGAGAATGGTATTTTCCCGGGTTCCAACCTTTTCTTGATAGAATTTCTCTTGTATCCAGCTTTAAAGCAAGCCACATAAGATTTTAACTTACATCTTCATCCGTTGCAACTAGGATTTGGGTGTGCAAAATTGAGAAGATCGAGGAAGAGAGAATGAAAGCAAGACCATCCAAAATGGATCCACGTAATTACCTATATCCTTCCAAATAGAAGCTCGGTGTACTCTCTAATGCCTGTAAGATTGAAGCCCGTCCTCGTGTGGTGAGTCGTAGATTTCCTTACCCCAAGGTTTTCTCTGTCTAGCAATAATCATCGTAGCACCATTACCAAGATTGGAAGCAACATCATACAAAATAGATCCAGGTCATTGCCTAAAGGAGAATCCCGGTGCAGTTTCTTATGCCTGGAAGATTGATGCCCATCTTCGTGTAGTAGGCCCAATAGATTTGCTTCATCCAGGACTTTCTCCATCAATAATCAAATTTTCAATCTCCTCTTCAAGCACCACATCATCCCTTTCCTTCTTTACCATTTCTCTCCTCAATTTAAAATCTAAACAATTATCCCAATACAAATCTAAGACACTACATATCGCAACTTCTTTCTCAACTCATACCTTTTAGATCCATTTGATCCAAACATGAACTAAACAGATCGGATTTCCAAAATAGGAACAAGAAGTGATACAATCCCGACAAGGCCTCGTGCATCCAGGTTCCCAGGTTGACCAATAACGTATCCGTAGATGCTTGCATCGCCTAATTTGGTGTCAGAGTTTAATTGCACCTATGCTCATAGGGAATCAGGTTATTTATTCTGTCTCTAAATCCTGGTCGTCTCGTACATACTTTTTGAAGTCAAGATCTACCAAGAGGGATTAATCAATTCGTAATGGTTGATGCCGTGGGAGTGAGGTTAGGAAAATGTAGTTAATTGGAGGCTTTGTCCTTTTGCCTAAGAATTTAAAAAATACTAACAAGAAAATAAAAAGGATATGCACTAAAGGCATGCTAGCCTATTTATTAATTATGTAACATACCTTTTCCTCATATATGCAAAAATATTTACATCTACACTTTCCAATTGCTATATCATAACAGCCATGTTATGAAGAAAGCTGCACATAAATTATTTGAAAATGATGATTAGAATAAAGCATCCAAATATCTTTTTGTAAGAAAAATAGCGAGGATCTACCTATCACCTACATTGATAAAGGCATCGAAAGAAAAGTTTCAGCATACAACAGATATAAAAAAGATTCTATGAGAATTTTGCTTAAGCAATCCTCCATCACAGCACGTCAATCTTTTGAAATCCTTAATAACTAGACCATTTAAATGGTTTCCATGCATTTCTATTTATTCTAAGCAGAAGCATCAAGTCAACCTTCACCACATATAGAAGAAGAGTTGGGGAGGAACAATTACAATCTTGCAAAGCTCACATGCATCCTCGGTTTCTCTTGGACTTTGGCCTAGTAGAATACATTGTTGTAACCTCATAAATCCAATCACATATCCTGTCAATGAATCGGATATAAGCATACCTTGTGCTCTTTTTGAGCATCACGGCGCCAAGAAAACCCCAGAAGCCAACCACAAATCCTGGACTTAAGCTAACATAAAACCACATCACTTCTGAATCATTTTCATGTTTTTCTTCTCTTCCATAAGTTGCTGGACCTTCTGCAGGTTCATCACCGGGGCATTTTTCCTGCAATGGCTGTCCACAAAGATACTGATTGCCGATGTAGATTGATGGATCATTAAAGGTCTGAAGTTGGCTGCTAGATGGAATTCTCCCTGATAGATTGTTGTGGGATAAGTTCAAGTACTCCAAAAAATTTAAATTTGAGATGCTTGCAGGAATTGTGCTTGATAGGTTTGTTCATCGATAGATCGAGTGACTCCAACTGCCCCATAGCACCAATATCTTCTGGAATGCCTCCTGTCAAATGATTCCCTGATAAGTTCAAGAAGTGAAGCCCATGAAGGTTTGTAAACTCTTCAGGAATCTCTCCAGAAAAATTGTTGTCTGAGAGGTCTAAGCTTGTCACAAGTGATAGCACACTAGTGAAAGTGACTTCTTGACCTTTCATGGTTATCAGGAGATTCTCAGTGTAATAGGAGGCCTCAACTCCAGAAAGAACAGATTTGCTCTTATTTTGTATCACAATCATGGCTCTAAAATTACCAAATGATGGTGGCAAAGTTCCAGAAAGTTTGTTATTAGCAAGATCCAACACTCGAAGAGAAGCAAAGGAGTGATAGTTGTACAGGAATATCACCATCCAACATATTTGATCGTAGTCGGAGAACCTTTAATGATGAGAGATTCTCCCCAATCCATTTCGGTATGCTACCTGACAATTTATTATTGCCAAGATCAATGGTAATCAACTCTTTGCACTGTTGCAAGGACAAAGGAATTTTACCAGAAAGGCTGTTGTTTCTCAAATGCAGCGATTTGAGTTGGCTGAGAGATCCCATCGAGCTAGGAATGCCCCCTGACAATCTGTTATCTGAGAAATCAATGACACTCAAAGATAATGAATTATTCCAACAGTCAGGCAGAACTCCAGATAAATCATTATCGTCGAGATTGAGAACTTCTAGCTGATTTGCCTCGCAAAAGTCTGATGGGATGCTACCACTGATTCTGTTGTGGGAAAGAAGCAGAATGTGGAGATTGTCAACGCCACCAGCCAATGTCGGAGGAATAGGTCCAGAGAATAAATTGTTTGAGAGATCCATTGAAAATAACATGGGATTCATTTGAGGTATGGGACCTTCAAAGTTGTTGTAGCTCAGATCAATGCCATCTATCCAAAAACAATCCAAGGAGCCAGGTAGCTTTCCTTTCATATAATTATGGGAAACATCAAGAGTGAAGCCAGACAGACACATGTCCCAAAACCAATCAGGAAAAATTTCTGATATTCCTGCACCGGATAGGTCCAGCATGGATAAATCAGTCTGGTTCCGAAGCCATGGAGGGAATTTGGGCCCCAGTGGACAAGATCTCATTCTGATTACGCTTGCTTTAAATGGAGGAAGCCAATCTTGACTCACATTTATCGTCAATGAGTTATGAGACAGATCTAAAACATTTAACCTTGTAAGGTTGGCAAAGTGGGCTTCGGTCAATGTTCCTGCCAAGGAATTTGATGTGAGATTCAGCTCATATAGGGTAGATAACTTCCCCAGTGATGTAGGAATTGAACCGTTCAATGAATTATCACCAAGATTAAGATAATACAAGCAGTGGAGTTCCCCTATCCAACTGGGCAAAGAACCACTAAGATTGTTGTCATTTAAATTAATATATAAAAATACATTAGAACTAGTACAGCATCTTGAGAACCGTTCCATGAATCCTGTAACCTCCCCACTTATATGGTTGTAAGAAGCATCAAAGTTGAACATGTTGCAGAGATTACCCACTGAGCTAGGTACCACTCCAGTTATATTGTTGTTATCCAAAATAACATTCCCAAGTGATGAAGATTTCCAACTGTCTCTGGTATTTGACCGTTGATAACATTGTTTGATAAACATAACATATTCAACTCACCGAGATTCCCTATGGTTCTTGGTATCTCTCCACTGATTTGATTGTTACATAGATTTAATGCCTCCAAGCTGTGCAAGTTCCCAATGCTTTCTGGTAACCCTTCTCTGATGATATTAGATGACAGGTCTAAAATCACCAAGTTTTCGAGATTACCTACAGTCTCCGGTATCCTTCCTGTGATATTGTTGGCATTTGCATACAAGTATCTCAGGCCTGTGAGGTTCCCAAGTGTTCTTGGGACCACTCCACTGATATTATTGTAGCTCAACCATAAAGACCGCAACTTTGTAAGACTCCCGATGGTCTTGGGTATTTCACCACTGATAATGTTTCTGCCGAGGTCCAAGGATTCCAAGCTTTCGAGATTCCCTATGGTTTCTGATATACCCCCACTGATATTATTCTGGTTCAAATCTATTGACCGCAAGTTCTTGAGAGTCCACACCGTTTCTGGGATGTCTCCATTGAAGCTGTTCGTTGAGAGATCCAAGACTTGAAGCTTCTTGAAATTCCCGAAGGCAAGTGGTATATTGCCATGGAAATGATCGAGCGCAAGATTGAGATATTCGAGGCTACTAAGATTAAACATCCAGCCAGGTATGGTTGATGCAAAGTTGTTCCCAGAGAGATCAAGAATGGTGAGAGAAGTGAAATTAACATGGGGTACGATAGAGGGAAGGCTAGAAAGAGAAGCAACAGACAGATGCAGGACAGAAAGAGAAGGGAGCGTATTGATGACATGAATCCAATTGGATGCTTTTGAGAGGTTGACCCCACTCATGTCAAGATGCTGCAAGAAACGGATCTGAGCTAACCAGCTAAGATTATCAACATTCAAAGAGTACTGATTCTTTGAATTGAGATCAAGATAGAGTAGGTTTGACAGGTTCCCGAGTTCGTGAGGGATTGTTCCACCAAACCAAGCATCAGAGAGGTTCAGATACTCCAGGTTGGCAAGAAATCCAATGAAGTTAGGGATCGGGGCACCACCAAAAGAGTTCATGCTCAAATCCAAGTAATTCAAATGTCTCAAGTCAAGTAATGAAGGACTTACCTCGCTTTTGTTAGGACGACGTTCGTCGGCACGTCCAACATCATATGGATAAGGGTAGTGGAGATCAAGCTTTACGATATGTCCGGTCATTGGGTTGCATCGAACTCCTCTCCATCTGGCAGCAGTCTTTTCCATTCCAAGAAAGCCATTTATGGGCATCATAGATGCCCTTTCGTATGCTTAGAAGAGCCTTTCTTTCCCTCTCTATGCAGCTTCCTGACTTGGAACTATTTCCACTGAAACAAAAGCATAGTTGCACGGATCCAAAGAAAAGGAGGAACCAAATCCAGATGACATAAGCAAGACGAATGGAAGTATTGGTTGAAGCCATGATGAGATCTCCCCTTTGTGAAGGAGCAAAGGGAGGATAACTTGTTGAGAGAACAAAGTTCAGAGGGAGACAATTTTACAAATGAGGCTGAGCATTTAAGATTCGAAGGCAGGCTCCCATGTAGCTGCCAAAAGAATGGTCCAGCATCCATGATTAAAAGGTCTCGTTCTCGAGTCAATGCAACTGCAAGTAGTCGGGATCCTCTTTTAGGGCTGGTTGGGAGAGCATAGCACGATAGAAAATAAAAAAATTATAAAAAAAAATATTTATTTTTGGTTGGTTAGGAGGTTTTTCGTGCATCAAAAAAGAAAGGAATCGGAAAAAAATAGAATGAATACTAATTTTTTCGACTCGGTATTTTTTTTCTTTCTTAAATCGAGCGGATTAGGAGAGAAAGGAATTGGGATTTAATAATTTTTTTATAATTTCTATTTTATCTTTTTCTTTCTTCTCTATTTTTATTATCTAAATGTCTTGTGTTGCCGCCAAGACCGTCGTGGTCCGTAGCTGCCGCGTCGAAGTACGCTCCTTTCGCTGCTTGCCGGTCCTCTGCTCCTGGACCTGCGAAACAGAGGTTAGTGACCCGGGCCGGGATTTCCGATGGGGGCACTCCGATGGTCAAGTCAGTGACGATCCAGGGGAACACATCCTCCTGGTCGGGCTCCTCTTGATGGACTCCGTACTAGGAGGAGTGGGAGATGTGTCGGTGAAGGAAAAACGCAGCTGGGGGAGAGTGATAGCGGGGACAGAGGGGTTCTCTGTCACTCCGCTTCTCCTTGTTTTCCGGTGGTTTTCCCTCGACCGTGGTGCTGGTGGTGGTGCTGTGCTCTCTTAGTTGAGCTTGCACTTGTGTTGGTGGTGGACTGTAGTTCTTTTCTACTGGTGTGTTTTTCTGTTGTTACCTCCCCCTTCTGGGGGTGCCAATCATTCTTTGTAGTTGAAAACTGGCCATTGGGAGTCCGCCTCGGGATCCTTGCTGGGTTGGCAGATGCGTGAGGCAGGATTTCGTGCCGTGGACGGGATGCCTTTCCTGACAGGTGGTAGGGGAAGCTTCCATTCCTTCTGACATCCTCTCTGGTTGCTCTATTTCGGGAAGTCTGGCAGAGCCTCGATCCGGGAGCCGCCGCCCTAAGGGTGCGTGCTCTCCGGTTGGCCCATTCCATGGAAGTACGGTCGGACAGACAGTTATGGTGGAATGGGGGGCGCCGTTCCGTGGTCCTCGGGCGACTCGCCGGTGTCCTAAGACGGCAGGGTCTGCTCCGGTCTGGGCGCTCCGAGCTTGTGCGGTCGCCTTGGTGAAGGAGGATGAAGGACGGACTCGGTCTAGAAGGCGTGCGCTCGGAGAGGCTCCACATCGGCGGGTGAGCTCTTGGCTCGACCTCGACCGCAGGGCACTAACCTTCGAGGGTCTCGCTCTGGAGGGCGGAGGACGGAGCCAGTCTAGAGGGCGCGTGCTCGGAGAGGCTCCATATCGACGGGCGAGCTCTTGGCTCGACCTCGACCGCAGGGCACTAACCTCCGAGGATCTCGCTCTGGAGGGTGGAGGACGAACCCGATCCAGAAGGCGCGCGCTCGGAGAGGCTCCACATCGACGGGCAAGCTCTTGGCTTGACCTCGACTGCATGACACTAACCTCCGAGGGTCTCGCTCTGGAGGGCAGAGGACGGACCCTGTCTAGAGGGCGCGCGCTCGGAGAGGCTCCACATCGGTGGGCGAGCTCTTGGCTCGACCTCGACCGCAGGGCACTAACCTCCAAGGGTCTTGCTCTGGAGGGCGAAGGATGGACCCGGTCCAGAAGGCACATGCTCGGAGAGGCTCCACATCGGCGGGCGAGCTCTTGGCTCGACCTCGACCGCAGGGCACTAACCTCCGAGGGTCTTGCTCTGGAGGGCAGAGGACGGACCCGGTCCAGAGGGCACGCGCTCGGAGAGGCTCCACATCGACGGGCGAGTTCTTTGCTCGACCTCGACCGCAAGGCACTAACCTCCGAGGGTCTCGCTCTAGAGGATGGAAAGCGGCTCCGGCCTAGGCGTCGAGCTCACGAGCTCGACCTGGCGGAGGACTGAGCTCGACTTGCTGTCCTGGAAGAGCTCAGCTTAGCTCAGCAAAGTGCTCCGAATTGAGGTGTCACCTTGGCATCCACCGTGGCGGTCTTCCTTAAAGTGGCGCCTGTCAGCTACCCACGTCAGTAGTCTCACCACATCATTTGCCCTCCCACTCCCGAGGCTCGTTAGTGCGCGGCGCTCGGGGCAAAGAGAGTAACTGCAATGCTGGCATGGAGAGGCGAAAGTCCGGTGCAATGATGGTCGTGGTTGCTGGCGCTTCGAGGGATGGCCCCGCAGGCCAGTGCGGGGGTGTCGCGTGGCCACGTCTGAGGAGCAGTTAATGCTGGCGCAGAATTCTGAGCGGCAAGGACTCCTTTTCCGCCAATGAGCAGCACGTGGCGCAAATCCGTTGGCGAGGGGGTTATAATAGTGCGGATTTGACAGGCCTTTTCGAAGTGAAAAGAAAAATTTCTCACTCAAAATTCCCTTTCTTTCAAATCTTTCGGGCTCATTGCAGTGTCCAGACCTTTCTTCCCCCACGATCTGCATCCGTTCTTCTCTTCTTTAGGAGTCTAGGCTGGCTTCGTCTTTCTTCTTTCTCTCCTTCTGGGGTAGGCTCCTTCCTTCTCAGTCCAGTATGTCTCGTCCTGAGTCTTTTGCCCGAAGGGTAGTGATCTCCTCCTCCGACGAGGAGATGGGCGGGGTGGTACCGGTTTTGTTATTGGAGGCCTGAGTTTAGGATTGGTGGCTGCTCGGCGGTAGTTATCTCTTCGAGTCGACGGTTCCTATGATGGAGCTTTGTGGTACGTGGGTTGGAATTGTTTATGCTCGGAGAATATCATGAGCAGATGATCCAATTATTGAGGGAAACTCCGCTATGGTAGTGACTTGAATTCAGGAGAGTATGTAGAAAAACCATGGGCGTCCTCTTCTTCATGATATCGTAACTATCTAAACAGGCTGTGTGGTCATCATTGTGAGGCATGTCTACCTAAAGGTGAACTCAATAGCTGATTGGGTTGCCTTCAATGTAGCAGAGTATTCAGGAAATTTTTTTAGATATATTCATACTATGTTTGTATAATTTGAATGCTCCGTCTTAAAAGAAAAAGAAAAAAAAAACTAGATAAGCCCGTTTTGGATTAAGAATTGTAAGCTGTCCACCGAAGTTTTATCTGTAGGGAAGAAGTCGGCAGGTCTAGATGCCGTGTTGGTCTTCTCTAATTTAGTTTGCACGGGGAAGTCGTAAGTGTCTTCCAATTTCATGCTGAACTGCTCTTCCCTGTCTATAACAAAAGATTCAAAGAGTCATTTAATACATTCAGCATTACATTAGATCACTCAATTCAAAAAAAATCATTACAGTAGATCACGAATCTTGAAAATTTATTATGCTGACAAGACGGGCAATGTGACGAGAACTCTCGGTATGAACAAACCGGGGGGTTTCCCGGTGACTTCCACTCCAGCATGGAAATAATTATTAAAGGTCCATTTCTTCGGTTGGTCCATACCTAGCATCTTCTCGGCCACGGATGCAGATTTTCCAACCTAAAACGCCTTGACTGCGCTTCACCCGAGGCTACTAATTGGTCCATCAATTGAAAAAATGTACCCCTTTTCTTATCCACTGATGTTTCCAAATGGAGGCCAGTCTTTTTAGATTTGAAAAATACTGACTTTCATACTCGACATCCAGAAATATTATCATGAAAGAATCCTATTCGGAAAGATGCCTCCTACCGCATCTTTAAAAGATTGGAGCTTCTTAGGAGACGTATGCTCGTGTAGAATAGAGTTGAGATGGGCAATGCTTTTGCTAAATTGGAATCTATGGAAAGCTCTATCAAGCAGCTTCAGGATAAGGAGGCGAGGGATGGGGGTTTATCGGAGGATGACATGTCACTACTTCGATTCCACCTATCTTTGTATCACTCTCTTCTGCATAATCAGGAAGTTATCTGGAGACAGAAATCTAGAGTTCAGTGACTTCAGAAAAGGGACAGGAATACCGGCTTCTTTCACCAAGCCACCATTTTCCGCAGACATTGAAATAGAATTCAAGCCTTGCGCTCCAATGATCGTCAGCGCCTGGAGGATGAGGAGGCTATTCGGACAGAGATGTTCATGTACTTCACTTCTAGATGATCCGTCTCTATTAGAGTCTCTCACTCTATTCCTTCATTACCATACTGGCTCAAGTCCTTTAGGATATGTATTGCATCAAAGATAGAATTAATTAGCCAAACAGAGATACTTTCTAATTTGAAAATGAAAGAGTTATAGATAATACTTTGGCTTATATATATCTATCGATTACACTTGTAGAGGCAAGGTTGCAAGTGTCTTGTTATAATAGCACTAGCATATAATCTGTTAGATGCAAAGAATATTTTTTATTCAAACACAATCTCTAAAATATTATTTTTAAAAATTTATTTTAAAAATAATATATTTTATTATATAAATTATTTATTTATTAATAAATTTTATATTAGTGTTTAATAAAATATCAAATCTCATATTGTATCGTACCTTTTAATATAAATGTCGGTTACATTGTCCTCCTGGCAAGACAAATTTCATCGCCTCACTCATCATCGCTAATTTAGCTTGCCACGGGAGTCATAAGCGTCTTCCAATTTCATGCGGAGCCGTTGACTCTTTTTCCCTATCTAAAACAATAAAGCACGTAAATAACTCACCGGCCACGAATTCGAGAGAGATTTTTTTTTTTGGATGGCTTAGATTAAATTTTAAAAATTTTGAATATCGAAGGACGGGGCAACTCTGACTTCGACACCGTAATGAGATTAGATCGATATATTCATCGGATCGATAAGGAAAGAACATGAACTATACGATCTAAATCGAATAATCATCCAATGAACCGAAAAATGGAACGGAAAGCTACACAAAAAATTTTACCCTCTACCTTTTTATTCTATAAAAATAAATAAATAAATAAGTAAATAAATAAACAACAACAATGTTCACGGTCATTTGATAAATTCAAAATTACGTTTGATTACGAATCTTGATAATTTATTATGTTGACAAGACGGGCAATGTGCCGAGAACTCTCGGTACGAACAAACCGGGGGTTTTCCGGTGACTTCCACTCTGGCATGGAAATAATTGTTAAAGATCCATCTCTTCGGTTCTTCGGTTGGGTCCATGCCCAGCATCTTCTCGGCCCTGACGCGGAGTTTCAAAGAATTCCAACCTAGAACGCCTTGACCAGGCTTCACGGTCGATCATACAAATTCTAGGCATCTTTCCAAAAAAAATATGTTAAATTTAAATACATAAATTTTTTATCATTTTATAAAAATTAAATTTAAATAATTAAATATAATTAAAATAAATTTATAATAAATAAATGATCGATTTATTTTATTTGTGATGATTAAATGATTAACTTGTTCATTAAAAAAAAAAAAAAAAAAAAAAAAGCCATGAAAAGTTATGAAAAGTCAACCCCGAATTCAGAAATCAGACTAAAAACACTGCTTTAAGCTACTGACCGTAGTTTCGAGCACAAGAACGTTAGCCTTCCTCCGTAAGGAAGAAGTCGGCAAGTCTAGATTCATGTTGGTCTCTATTTTAGTTTGCCTGCCAACATGAAATCATCCGATAGCTTAATGCTGAACCGTTGATCGTTCTTCTGCAGCTATAACATGATTCAAAAAGTCATTCAGCACACCCAACATTAAGTTATATGACAAAGTCTTGGAATTCATTACGTTGACTTGACCTTGCCTTCGATGCGCGCCGCGCAAGAATAAAAATCTATCAACCATCTCAAGATTTACCTTCGAGACTTCTAAACTAATTTATCTTGGTTTCACGCATAAAATAAAAATCTTTCCCCTTGACAGCCAATTACCATAAAAGACTTTGGACAAGTTGATCTTTTTCAAATTTTAAAAAGTAAGATACATGAATAATTTTCTTGAAAATAATCATACAAGATAGTGTACGACCTAATCTATCTATCAACTAACTCAAGATTACAACACAACGAGCAAAAACAACTCCACTGTTTTACTTTGACTCCATTAAGATAAGAGAACCACTAAGCTATTTTTACCATCCAAACATCACAGCCATCTCCATTGTGCAGCATCTGGGTTGGCACCGCCTAGAAAGTTAGCTTTCTACAAAAAGAGAAGTATGATTACCTGGCCCATCTTTAACACTATGTTTGAATTTTAGGAATGAAGAACTAAAATAAGAATCAAATATATAATGAGAATACATTATATATATATATATATAATCCTAATCCATGTATATTATTCATAGTTTTTAATTTTATTTTATTTAATTATATTTTTAATTATACTTTTATTTTTTATTTTTATTTTAATATTTTCATTGATTATTATGATTTATAATTTTTTTTATATTTATTTGTGTTTAATATTGTATTATGTTTCAATTTTATTTAATTGCATTTTCATTATATTTTTAATCCAACTTTAAATTCATATTTTGTTTGTTTATTTAACATACTTCTTTTTTATATAGATTTCACCAAGGCAAGCTATCCTCTTTATTTAATTTTTTATTATTTACCAATTTTATTTTTTATTCAGTGCTATTAATAATTTATTTTTTTTAATGAACTGCTTCCTTTAACATAAATTGCACAATATTCAATTATCTGTATATCACATGAAAGACCTTTAAATCATGATTATTATAAAACTATGATATACACAATATATATTACTTTATATTTTATTATTTATAATAAAATAATTTTAATCAAATATTAGTTATATATTTATTTTTATTTTATATCATAATTATCAAAAATTAATTTTATAATAATGTAAGATCTCATGTACTTGTCCATTTAAATCCCGGCATCCTTTTTCTAAGAGAATTCGTGCGGGCATTTATTTAATTTCGCATCAATTATTTACTAGAAAAATTTTAGATATAGGATCAAAAAATCCAAATAATACATTTCAGCCAGTCTTTTTGAATGAGATCTTGAATTCTTACAAATAATCTCAGCACCAATCTAGTTTATGGCCAATGTAAACTAAGAAATATTGTGGCATCTTTTTCATAAAGCACGGTAGTTGTAATATTCTCAAAGAACTTAAGCAAAGAATAAATCAGCATAAAGCCATTGTCTTTTTTATCAACATCAATATCAATATTTGCCAAATCAAGTAGGGGCTTATTATATTCTTCCAAGTGATTCTTGAGTGAAGTTCCTTCTGCCATACGAAATATGTATAACATTTTTATCAAATACAGTCTATTGGTAAAAAACTTTGCTATATATTGGCTATTCAATTTATCACATGTATCTTTAGCTATATCAAGATTTATAATATTGCATAGAATTTTCACTCTTAAATTCAGAAACAAAGTTAGAGTTCTTAGTGGTCTCTCATTGATTTTCTCTTTGGCAGCCTTAGTATTTTCTGAAATTGCATCAATACCCTTGAAGACTATTACCATACTATCCTTGAACAACAAATATTTTATTCTTATCATCTATGGTGTAAAATCACCTGTACCATCAAACACGGTCACTTCATGATAGTAGAATGAAAAACAACTGCTTCATAAGTCATTGAAGAACTTTGTTGCCCGTTAGTTATCATCCAAAAATTCTGATACTAGCTGTTAGGATCGTGCGCAGTCGATTGATTCACTTTATACTTTAAAGTGATATTCTATTTCAATGAGATATTTCACCGAATACATCATAGGCATAAATAAATAAGTATAAAAAAAAATTTACAAATCTACCTACATCCACACGAAAGAAAAGTAATCCACTATACGACCATCCCAAATTGGGTACAAAGGCAATACAAATATCCAAATTAAAATGATTTCAAAATAATAACAAAATGAGACAGAGTAAACCGATCAAAAGCCAACAATAAATCGAATGGACCTTTCTCAACTTCTAAGAGAAATCAAAGAATATACCCGATAGAAGGGATCAACACTTCTCAACCTTGGCAATAAATCAAAGAAAACAAGATCCTTTCAAGTGATGAACAATAACCAAAAAGAAATAGAGCTATCGGTGTAAATCCCAGAAAGAAGAATAGAACCGAACCAAACCGAGAAAACAAGGCCATCTTGGCATGGGAGGAGGGGTCACCAACGTGCCGAACGGCGAAAACTTTTAATTGCCGAAGGTAGCTGGAGCACTAACCGAATGGGACCAAAGAAGGGATGATTCACGAGGGTCTTCGTTCTAGTTCTTTTAAAGGAACAAAAAAAAATAAAAAAAGAGCAAGTCGAAGTTAATTCTTTCATGCCTCGAGTCAGAAATTTCGGAGGAAAAGACGAGTGAAAGAAAAATTCTTCCATCCCCAAAACCCATCTCTTGGTAGAGAAATCAATTCTCAAAAAATTCATCATCATCGAATGAATTTCATGGAAGAAGAAATTCCATCGAGCCAAACCGAAGTTGCTCTCATCCTGCCAAATTTCTTGGAATGGGATTCCCAATCCGGTCTCCAAACGAAGAAGTTATGCCTATCCCAAATTTTATCACGGAAGATGAAATCCGAACAAAACTAAACTTTCGAGAAAAAGACAATGAAATAGGTGAATTTTATATTTTTTTAATAATTCTTTATCATATTATTCATCCAGGAGTGGATGCCATTTAATGGGCATCTAATAATTGATAATTTATTTAATAAAACTTTATCATATTATTTTATTTAATAATCTTTTAATAAATAATTTAAATTATTTTATAAAATTATATTTGATAATAAATAATTTATCCAAATTACTCGTAATTTAATAAACGCGACCATAGATCCATGTTACTGTATTTGGTATATTTTCTATATGACAATCTATTAATCTGAATTGCCTTCCAAGAAATAATTTAGGTTATATTGGAAAGGGATGGTAATCCAGATTACCACTTTAAATAATTAGATTATCAAATTATCCTCCTCTTCTCTCTTCTTCTTCCCTTCCGTATAGTATAATAAAAACAATATAACATATTTAATATTTTTTTAATAATATAATATACATTATATTTTATAATATGATATAATAAATATATTATTATATATTATATCATATTATATTACAAATATAATATAATACGATATAAAATATATTACAGTATATTATATTATATATTTTTAAATTTAATTTAGTTAATATATTATATTAAATAATATATAATTTATTTTATTTAATTTTATATTGATATAATATAATATGATATTTTATATTTTATAATATGAAATATATTATATTATATTATATTATTTAATATATTTAAGTAATATATTAAATATATCATCTATTTAATATATAAATTATTTATATTAAATGTATTTAATATAATAATATTTTTATTAAAAAATATGAAATATATTTTTATATTTTATATATAAAATATAAAAATATATATTTAATAAATGGATAAAATATAGATTTGTTTTAAGGATATTTTGAAAATTTGATTTTATATTATATGATATTACCTATATATACCAAATATAATAATCCATATTATCTACAATCAATATTGCTACAATCTATATTATCTTTCAAGATTGCCCGGCAATGCACCAAAAGCAACTAGAAGGTACTTTAGATAACCTTAAAAGGATGTGGCTATCCAGTTTATCATCTCTTTGATAATCTTGTAATTAAAATTTTAGACTAAATTATCCTTTCAACAAATTTTATATAAGCTTTCTAAGCTATTCTTTCTTCTTTTCTCACCCAACAAATCCTAGCCACAAGTGACTCCATCTCTTACGTCGGTCATTCTTGCCATTGCTCTAGTAATAAATCCATTTTATTCATAAATTTACTATTTTTGTGATATTTTTTTAGTATACTTATCTCTCTTTGTGATAGTTAATATTATTTTATATAATATTATAGATCATGTAATTGGTATTGTCTGATGAGTATATAAATTTTTAATAGATTTGATTTAGAAATATTTTGAAATTTTAATTTCATATTATCAGTAATCTAATTGTCATACTAAATAGGTCAATCAAGAATCTTAGTAATTTTACTGCAACGATATCTATATGTAACATTGCCTTTCTCGTAAAATAATTTTCATCACTTCATCCATCACAGTAGGCATCTCTAATTTAGTTTACCTAGAGAGTCATGAGTGTCTCCCAATTTCTTGCCGAACTGCTAACTACCCGATCTATAATAGCAAGGTTCAAAGACTTATTTAATACAATCAACATTACATTTGTGAGATATGGATCTTGGGCCGAAGTCGGCAGGCCCAGCCAACTTTGACTCAGTCCGAACAAAAAAAATAAAAAACATAGAAGTTTGAAACGAAGAAGAAGAGGGAGTCGGAACAGGGAAGGCTTCCTCTCCCTTATCCGGCCGGAGTTTTCGAGGGAAGAGCCGTGAGAGGAGAGGGATGAGGTCGGCGATGCGTCGGGGTGGAGGAGAACTCCGATCGGAGTGGAGTTTGTGTCCCAAACGGCATGAAGGGAAACTGTCGGGTATTTTCTTTAAATCCCCCACACCACCGTCTCGCCGAGCCTTCACACATATTCTCCCTCTTCGATAAGCAACCGGGAACTTTCCAAAGCCAACCGGTGAGTTTCTCCTTTTTATTTAGCATCATTTTTAGGTGGATTAGGAGTTTGTTTGGATCGATTTATTTCGGTTTGGAGTTGGAGTCGTGGATTTCTGGGAGGTTGTATCGCCATCCATCTATGTCCGTTGAGGTCTTCTGGTGACCTCCTCCTATTGACCACCGCCGGCGACCATGGGAGGCCAGCTCGATTGAGTCGGGAAAAACAGCAGGGGGGGTTCGGGAGAAAGAAAAGAGAAAGAAAGAAAGAAGAGAGGAGAAGAAAGAAAGGAAGAAAAAGATAATTGATTTTTGAGAGGTAAGGATTCTGGACCTAATCACCAGTATATATATAATATATGTGTGTGTTTATTATTTTAGTTTGTCTGATTTGATCCGAATATATATATATATGTTTACATGCATGGTTGCTTTCGGATAGCATGATTGATTTCTCGAAATAAAAGTGGATTTGTTATTATTATTATTTATGTTTTATTTAATATACCATGGTTATCAAGTAATCTTTGAAATGGGTTGGACCGTGATATCGGTTGTTAGAAAATGACATATTTTGACAAGATGATATAAAAAGATAAGTGTTAACAGTGTTTGGACTAGCCATGCCACGAGATCGTGGAGTTCTGCGATAGCCTGAGCCACAGGCTTTGTACGTGAGCTAGCTTGACCACGAGGAATGGTCGATTGTGAAACTAGCCTGACTACGAGGAATGGTCGATGAGACTAGCCTGACCACGAATAAAAGATCGATTAACGGGCTTGTACAAGGCTAGTTTGGCCACGGCGGATAGCAAATAGCCGATTATGAGATTACCAGTAATGGGTTATGAGATTACCAGTAATGGGTTGGAGCATGACCATGATTAGTCCAGAACCCTAAAGAAGAGGAAAAGTTAATGAAAATATTTAAAGGAAATATAATATTATGAAAGGTTTTGATATGTGATTGGTTTTTGGATTGCATAACCGAAAAATTGATCATTTTTCATTATATGATTATGATCTTGCTGTTTTCGGTTTTTATATTAATACTGGTATGATTGTAAGGGAACCTTACTGGGCTGCAGAGCTCACAACTTTACTTTCTTTTTTCACAGAGTTGTACAGATGTTCGGGCTTAGTGAAGAATGAGATATTTTCTTGAGGTAAGTAACTCTTATGTATCCAGGCCGTGCATGATCTTTAGGATAAAATCTAGAATTTGTACGATCAATCGTGTACCGATTCTGATGCTGAATTCGGGATGTGATAATATTAAATAACGAATCTTGAGAATTTATTATGCTGACAACACGGGGCATGTGACAAGAACTGTCGGAAAGAACAAACCGGGGGTTTCCCGGTGACTTCCACTCCGGCATGGAAATAATTATTAAAGGTCCATGTCTTCAATTGGTCCATGCCGAGCATCTTCTCGGCCCAGATGCGGAGTTTCCAAAGAATTCCAACCTAAAACGCCTTTTCCACGCTTCACCTGATGCTACTAATTGGTCTATCAATCAAAAAAACGTACCACTTCATGGAATTCTCTTCTGGCTGATTATAAATGGTAGATTATTTACATGAGGAAGTCAAGAAACTAACGAGAAAACTTGCATCTAAGAGTGGACGCCACTTAGAAATTATTTGCTGCTGCTCCTGGTGCAGTTTTACTTAATACCATGAAGGACCTGAAGTCCCTTACAATATACCGTTAAAATGGTAGCCTGGTTAGTAAAGGCTTAGCTTCATCTTTTATCGATCATGAGTGCAAGGCATGATCCTCGCAGGTGATTCGATTAAATCCAAAAAAATTTTTGGAACATGTAATCGATCTTAATGATGTCAGGCTGATGATCGGATGGCGAGAGAGCGTACTAGTCCGGCGTCTTAGTAGTGTCAGGCTGACGTACTCACCGATGATGAGAAGGGTACGCGAAAAAATTACGGTCCGAATCGAACATAGCCTGACAGGATTGCAGTGAGGATAGCTATACCGGGATTTATCCCTTCCTCTTCTTTTTGGTTCATCAAAACAAAAAAAAAATCTCTTACAATATATACCACATCAAAAATAGGATCAGCTAAACAAAGATACTTTGCAATCCGGAGAGAAAGCGGTACAGGCAATAAATATGCCTACCGATTACACCCGAAAAGGTAAGGTAGCAAGCATCTTATTATAATAGCACTAGCATATAATCTAACGGAATATTTTTTTATTAAAAAATATAATTTCTAAAATATCATTTAAAAATTTATTTTAAAGTAATATATTTTTATTAAAAAAAGTTATATTTATTAATAAATTTTATATTAGTTTTTAATAAAATAATAAATCTTATAATGTCCAGTACCATCTAATATAAATATTGTTTATGTAGTAGCACACATTGTCTTTCTAGCAAGATAATTTTCGTCACTTGACTTATCACAATAGGCATCTCATATATTCCACCATTAGCTTGTTGAAGCTGAGTGACGTTCAATGATCATAGCACATGTTGCCAATCTGGTTGTCAAGATTTTATTTAAGCCATGAAGTTGGGGCCTGCAAGAGAAGACATGCAGGACGGCAATAAACTTTTGAATTTTTAGAAGGGATGCCGGGGTTATGACTTGATTGTATCAAGGATTCTTCTCTAAAGGATTAATAAAAGCAATCTTTCTTTTTCTCTTATATTTTCTCTATATCTCCATTGATGTTGAATCCGAAGAACAGGTTGTTGGATTGTTTTCTTCCAGGTTGCGTATAGACGCCGGTCCGGAACAGTTCTTGAAATTTTCAACAACTTCGATATGATGGGCCCGTCTTTACTAGTTTTTTGTGTGCATCCTCAACTAACAAGAATAGAACTTTAGATTGGTTCGTTCTCTAAATTAATCGAGGTCCTAAAAATATGGCCAAATCAGGACATATGCGACTTACAAAGTAAGCTAAAGCCAAAAGGTGATGCTCGCATAAATGTCTGTTTTGTAATGATGGTTGAATACAGCTAAGGCGGCCTCTACCATCCGGTCATGAGTTCGAAACTGGATCCCAAGGGTGACTCTATTAAATCCAAGAATTATTTTCTAAGGCCCGCGATAGTTGGTTTGAGTGAGAGATCAGGGTCTTCCTTTTTTGTATCCCCATTCTACTAACCGGTATCTTAGTGGTGTCAAGTTGACGTACTCATCTTTAGATGGGGAAAGACTGCGAAAATCTAAATATCTTAAATCAAACATTACCTGACGGGATGGGGGCCTGTGGGATAGCTATACTGGGATTTAATCTCTCCCCATCCCTTTTCTTTACCCCCTCAAAAAAAAAAAATGATAGTTGAATATCCAGATCATCTTTTTGATCGTATAAGTTGAAATTCATGCATTCTAGTGCAACAGATGGCACAAATAAATTTGAATTATAGCTTATGCCAAATCTATTTCAGAGGCAAAATGCAGAATTATTTATCAAAATTTCTCTACTCTGGATAATTGAATACTACAAGGAAAGCATTAAATCGTTTATCATCCGTGATGAAGTCATCACTAATGCAAGCACGGACATCTCGCTTGCGTCCGTAGTCTTGTCTTCACTACATCGAAAGGGGTCGTGGTTCATCAAAACAAAAAAAAAAAAAAAAAAAAAAAAAAGGGGTCGTGAGCAAAGCGGCGGTAGATCCAGCAAGGCCACCGCAAACTAGCTGCAAAGATACGATCATTCTATTCAATTAGTGTACTTAATTCTTTTAGTGTCTAATACTGCATGTAATGATCCTTCGGTCGATCAGCCTGGTTCATGGTTGCATCGAGATGATATCTAAAGTCTTTGGCAAACCACCTTCAGCCTTTCCTTCGTGATCTCGTTGATGATGCCCAAACAGTTTACAAAAAAAGGCAGATTCATATTGGATAACATTATTTGTGCAAATGAAGTTCTTCACCATTCCAAGGAAATATAGTATCAAAGGGTCTATTTGCAAGTTAGATTTTATAAAAGCTTTTGATATGGTGAAGCCCTCATGTCTTGAACAATTTGCTTGTTAAGGAGGTTGGAATTTTCCAAAGGCCTGGTGCGATCGGATTTCCATTTTGCTTCTTCTTTCTTGTAAAGTAGGGGGTGAGTGTGAACGGAGAAATTAGAGATCGGATCTTTTGTAGGCATAGGCTTGGACAAGAAGATCCTCTTTCACTTCATTTTAGCTGCAAACCTTCTTCGTGGGATACTTAATGCTGCTGCATCAACTAAGATTTTTAAGGAACTCGGAAATCCGTGGAAGGACTAAGCTTTTGCAATATGCTGATGATACTTTAGTTTTTTTTAAAAGATGGAGAAAATCACTGTACGGTATCGAAAATCATTCTATATTGCTTTAAATTAATATCGGGTCTCACCATTAATTTTTATAAGAGTTCTATTACTTATATCAGTCATCGACCGGATAGCGGGGCCGTTTTGCAGAAAATGGCTCGACTGCTTGAAAGTATCTTTCCCTCTTAAATATCCGGGCCTTCCTTTATCTGGCTCAAGATCTAGAAAGGTTGATTGGCTTATCTTTCCCTTTGGACCTAGGCCTCTATTACCTCGGGGATCTCTTGCAATGTAAATTTGGAAGGGTGTTTGTTTTGCCTCAAGAGGAAAGGGGACTAGGAATCAAAGATTTATCTTGTTTCAACGAGTCTTTATTCGCTAAATATGGTTGGAGGTACATTATCAAAGATAATGGTTCATAAAGGACGCAGATTGAGCTTGCTTATCATAAGAAGATTAAGTTATCCAGCAGTCGGGAAGCCTCCGGAAAGGTGCTCCAACTTTTAAAGCAAGTGGTCGGAAGTTTTTAAAGGAAAAGATTGAAAGGCAATTAACCGCTTGGGAAGGCAAGGTATCTCATTAGGAGGCAGACTGACACTCGCAAATTCGGTACTTAGCTCTATCCCAATTTATTGGATGTCCTCGCTTCTCATTCTTTATGAAGTTGTAGATCGAATTGACAAGAAATGGAGAAGTTTTCTATGGAGAGGAGACAAACATTTGCAAAGGGATACACCGTCTGGCCAACAGGGACCAGATTTGCAGACCTAACTCTTCGATGATTGGAGGTCATAAATCTCAAGCTCTTTAACAGACGCCTGCTTCAATAACGCTGGTGGATATTTTACCAAGAGCGGGATAAATCTTGGAAAATTCTCGTGCAAAATCTGCATTATAGCAGTAGACTACCAGGTCAAACGGAGGTGAGGCAGCTTAAAAATGCATCAATAGCTTTGAAAAATGTTGTGAAAGTGATCGGTGATCCCTTCATCGAAGTATCCAATTTTATCTTGGCAATGGAAATCTTGTCTCTCTATGGCATGATCAGTGGATAGGATCTGGGCCACTCAAGTATTCTTTCCCGGTGCTCTTCCACCTCACCTCACTACCAAATATTTCTGTTCATGATTTCAAAAGGACATCTGACACTGAAAGTCTTTTGAGAGAAGACATCTTTTGTAACATGGAAGCAACCTACCAAGTCTTCAAGAGCTTCACCGAAAACCTCACCCTCTCAAACTCACCAGACAAAGTAGAATGGAAATGGGACTCAAAGAGGAAACTTTAGGTGTGCTATTTTTTTCTATGCAATGGAGGTGGATGGTCATCAGTTGCAAAGGTGAATTGGAGAACACCCTTACCAGAGAAAGTGAGGATCTTTAATTGCCTCCTGTTCCATGATAAAATCCTTACGGCAGAAAGTCTTAGGGGAAAGAATGTCCAAGGACTTCGGTGCTGTTCCATGTGCTGCACTCATTTCGAAGCCACAGACCACCTATTCATTTCTTGCAGCTATGCTGCAACTATCTGGCACAAAATATTTCACAAACCAAACATATTCGAAGTTCCTTGTTCTATAGAAGATCTTTGGAAAAGTTGGCGAGACCGTCTTCCTTACAGACTACCTAAACAAGTTTAGGACTGCCTATCTTCCATTACCTGCTGGACCATTTGGAAAGAAAGGAACAGAAGACTGTTCTGTTTTGAAGCTCTTTCAGTAAACAGGCTCTTTAGTTATCCATTTGAAACTTCTAGCTATGAGGGCAAAGCCAAGCAAGGGATACAATTCATTGTTCAGGTACTCAAGTAAGAGGTTGCCCTGTTAAGGATTTATTTGAGGCAGTAACTCAAATATCTTCATCCACTCAAATCTCCTTTCCTGGTTGACTTTGGTCAACCAATCCCTTTCTGTAAATCCTTTGTAAATATCTCTTCAATTTAATAAATCTGGGTGGTAACACCTCCCACTTGCATCAAAAAAAATCTCTGATAATATCCAAGATATTTTGTAAAAAGGTAGATAAAAAAAATGTAATCGATAGGAAATCCATCTGCCCGGGGAGTCACTGCCGGTTTACCTTTGGTCCTTGTTGATCTAAAAATTTATTATTTATTTTGTTGGGAGCAAACCCGCTTCACGGAATGCCCGGATACAACTTGATACTATCATGACGGAAAGGGAACAATTACCATGGAAGAAATGTAGGAGAAAAAGAGAGATTGCTTTATTCTTTTGAAGAAAAATCTTGTTACAACAAACAGGATAACACTTGACAGCTCTTCTGAAAACCCAGAAGCTTCTCGCCGTCCCGCACGTCTTCTCTCTTGTAGGCTCATGCCCCAAGAATTCACGTACGCTACACACGGACAATACCTCAACGTGCATCCTTCTCCAAAGTCCCGTGAAACACCATCACGGTACAAGCCCTCCACGTGATATCTCCCGCGCTTCTCTGCAGTCCATCACCATGGTCTCCCACGCGGACTCCATCACATGTGGTCTCCAAGAAGTCTCCACCTTGGAACCATGAGCCAACCCTCACGGACCAAAGCCTTCATGCTGATCTCTCCACGGTCTTCACATAACCCCGAGACCCCAAAGGGGTCGGCCTCTTGGACCCTCCAACCGTACTCCCCATCTTCTCATATTTATAGCACATGGGGGACGTTGAAGCCTTCTTGGATTGGGCGTTTCATATTGGACTTCTTGTTGGACTGCAACTACCTTTGAATCTTGTTAGGATTCAATCACATGGACGGTTAGGACTAGTCTTGGGCCAATAACAAACTGATCAGGATACCTCACATGGTTGGGCTTCCTAATTGGTTACAACCAACAAACTAACCAACCAATTGGCTGACCTCCTAACCAATTTAACAAACCTGGACCCAACCCCATAACCCAATTGGGTTATGTTACAATCTCTCAAAAAACTCCACCCTTTCAAAGCCAACATAAAATTAATAATCCTTGGATCGAACCCCCTGATCCAAGATGACTCAAAAGGGATCCCGGGAAAAAATCCCAGAAAACCCTGGAATACCTCCATGATAGCTTGGGACACGCCCCCAAGCTCCAGGGATCGCCTCTAGCATCCCTGCCATGGCCTCTCAAATCTCTTCAAGGCTTGGGAGCACCACACAAAACCCTACAGATTTCGCTTTTTGTCCCCGACCCTACGCAAGCTTGCACGTAATATGTATTACTTACATAAATCCTATACAATTCGCTGAGATAATGAAAAGAAAAGGTACAAACTAATCTCGACCATGAAGCTAAGAACCAAACCAGATAATACAAAAAGAAATTAGAAAACATATTTTCCAAGAAACATGCAAATCGGTATTTTCCAAGGCAATGCCAGGGCAGCTACGTACATGTAGCAAAAGGGTTCAAAAAGGTTAAAATTTCGAACCACACAAGATGAATTCGATGATATAAAAAAGCCTTTAAGTGTGTCCAAACTTCAATGGTCAAACAACCCCGTGTCTGGAATATCTCGACTTGGTCTGGGTTTCAGCATATATGGTTGGCTCAACTCATCCCTTCCGCAATATATGCTAATCGTTGCTGGAGTTCAACGTTGGGAAGCAACCGCCTAAACTATCCATAAGTGCCGCTTTTAACACATTTGCACTCCTTGTCCAATATCTATCCTCCATTCACATCATTTTAATAATTTCTAAGGATCGACAATTCCAAATACCTACTCAAATAGAAGGGAATCAGATTATTTATTTTGTCTCCGAATCCTGGTGGTCTCGAGTGTAGCTTTTGGAATCAAGATCTACCGAGAGGGATTAATCAATTCGTAATGGTCGATGCCGTGGATCGACGTTTGAAGAAATGTAGTTGGAGGCTTCGTCCCCTATGCCCTAGCAGAGTTTAAAAAATAATAATAATAGAATAAAAAGGATACGTGCTAAAGTGCATATTAGCCTATTTATTTATATAGCATTCATTTTCCTTGTATATCAATACGGCCATATTGTGAAGGAAGTGCTTCATATTAATTATTGATTATAATAAACAATCCAAACATCTTTTCTAAACAAAACAACGATCACATACGTTAGTAAAAGCATCAAAAGAAATTTTTGAGCACATAGCAAATGTAGTGAGGATTCTATGAGCATTAGCAAATTTCTACTTATTCCAATAATCCACATTTCTACTAAAGTTTCATGCATGATGCAATTCAGAAGCATCCAGTCAACCCAAACCTCATACAAGAGGGAAACATTACGACTTTGCAAATGCCTACATGCATCCTCGATTTTTCTTGGGCTTTGGCCTAGCAGAAATTATTATTGCAGCCATGTAAATCCAATCACATATCCTGTCAATGAATCGGATATGAGCATACCTTGTACTCCTTTTGAGCATCACTGCACCAAGAAAACCACAGAAACCAACCACAAATCCCGGACTTAAGCCAACATGAAGCCATATCATTTCTGGATCATTTACACTTTCATCTTGCTTTTCTTCTCCATGATCTATCGGACCTTCTGCAGTTTCATCGCCGGGGCATTTTTCTAGCTGTGGTAGTCCACAAAGATACTGATTGCCAATATAGATGGATGGATCATTTTTATTAAGGTTTGAAGTTGGTTGCCATTTGGAAATCTTCCTGACAGATTGTTGCGGGACAAGTTCAAGTGTTCCAAATAATTCAAATTTGAGATGCTTGTAGGAATTGCGCCTGATAACTTGTTCATCGATAGATCGAGTGATTCCAACTGCCCCATGGCACCAATATTTTTTGGAATCCTTCCCGTCAAATGGTTCCCCGATAAGTTCAAGTAATAAAGCCCATGAAGGTTCGTAAACTCTTCAGGAATCTCTCCAGAAATGTTATTGTTTGATAGATCAATGCTCGTTACAAGTGAAAGCACGATAGTGATCGATGCAAGTTCTTCACCCTTCACGATTATCAAGAGATTCTCAATGTAATAGGAGGAGGCCATATCTCTAGAAAGAACGGGTTGGCTCCCATATGGTATCACAATCATGGCTCTGAAATTACCAAATGATGGTGGCAAAGTTCCAGAAAGCTTGTTGTCAGCAAGATCCAACACTTGAAGAGAAGAAAGGTGCGATAGTTGTCCAGGAATATTACCATCCAACATATTTGATCGCAGACGGAGAACCCTCAAATTTGAGAGGCTCTCTCCAATATATCCAGGTATGGTACCTGACAACTTATCATTGCCAAGGTCAAGAGTAGTCAACTGTTTGCATTGTTGCAAGGACGAAGGAATTTTACCAGAGAGGTTGTTGTTTCCCAAATGCAGTGAGCCAAGAAAACTGAGAGAACCCATCGAGCTAGGAATGCCTCCTGACAATCCGTTATCCGGGAAATCAATTATTGTCAAAGATGATGAATTGTTCCAACAGTCAGGAAGAACTCCCGATAAATCATTGCCAGCAAGATGGAGAAGTTGTAGATCATCTTTCTGGCAAAATGCTGATGGAATGCTGCCATTGATCTTGTTATGTGCAAAAAGCAGAGCATCACAAGGTCCAACAATATCACTGACCAAGGTTAGGGGAATAGGTCCAGAGAATAAATTGTTGGATAGATCCCAGAATCTTAGCAACGAAGGGCCTAGACCTCCGGAAACCGATTCCTCTTTTATGTTTCTTTTGTTGACAAAAATAGGTAGATTTCCTTCCATATAATTATGAGAAACATTAAGAACATGGTAAGGCAGACCCATGTCCAAAAACCAATCAGGAAAATTTTCCGATATCCTTGCACTAGATAGGTCCAATCGAGACAAATCAGTTTGGTTCCGAAGCCACGGAGGGAATTTGGGCCCCGGTAGACAAGACCTCATGTCGATTACTACCGCTTTAAATGGAGGAAGCCAATCTCGACTCACATTTACTATTAACGAGTTACTCGACATATCCAAAACTAATAAGCGTTTCAGGTTGGCAAAGTGGGCTTCGGTTAGTGCACCTGAGAAGGAATTTGATGAGAGACCCAGCTCAAATAGGGCAGATAACTTCCCCGGTGATGTAGGAATTGAACCGTTTAATGAATTAAAACCAAGATAAAGATATTCCAGACTTTGGAGTTCCCCTATCTGACCGGGCAAAGCACCACTAGAATTGTCGTCGTACAAACCGAGATATTGCAATCTCTTGGTGCTGCATCTCGAAAAACCTTCGATGAATCCTGTAATCTCTCCACCTAGACTATTCTCAGAAGCATCAAAGCGGCTCAAGTTGCAAAGATTACCCACTGTTCGAGGTATCACTCCAGCTAAAGAGTTGCTATTCGAATATAACTCTTCCAGATGACGAAGATTTCCAACCGTCTCCGGTATCTGCCCATTGATAGCATTGTTTGATAAATCTAATATGTGCAACTCGCTGAGATTGCCTATGGTTCCTGGTATCTCTCCACTAATTTGATTGTAACCCAACCGTAAAATCTGCAACTTTGTAAGACTCCCGATGATCTTCGGTATTTCACCACTGATATTGTTGAAGAAGAGGTCCAAGGACTCCAAGCTTTTGAGATTCCCCACAGTTTCCGGGATGTCTTCACCGAAGCTGTTAAATGAGAGATCCAAGACTCGAAGGTTCTTGAGATTCCCGATGGCAAGTGTTATATTGCCGTGGATTTCGGTGGACTCGAGATCGAGAAGTTCAAGGCTGGTAAGATTAAATAGCCAACCGGGTATGCTTGTTGCAAAGTAGTTCCCCGAGAGATCGAGTGCGGTAGGAGAAGTGAAATTAACGAAGGGTAGCGTAGAGGGAAGGCCACGAAGAGCTCCATTAGACATACGGAGGACAGAAAGAGAAGGGAGCATATTGATCACATGAATCCAATTTGATGCTTTTGAGACGTCGACATAATTCATGTCAAGATACTGCAAGAAACGGATCTGAGATAACCAGCCAAGGCTATCAACATTCAAAGAGCACATCAAACAACAGAGATCGAGATGGAGTAGTTTTGAGAGGCTCCCGAGTTGGTGAGGTATCGTTCCACCAAATCTAGTCTGAAAGAGGTTTAGATACTTCAAGTTGGCAAGGGATCCGATGAAGTCGGGGGGATCGGGGCACCACCAAAATTGTTCCTGCTCAAATCTAGATATTTCAAGTGTCTCAGGTGAAGTAGTGAAGGACTTACCTCGCTTTTATTTGGACGACGTTCGTCATAAGGATCATAAACATCATATTCATAAGGGTAGCGGAGGTAAAGCTTTACGACATGTCCGGTGATGGTGTCGCATCGAACTCCCCTCCATCTGCAGCAGTCTTTCTCATTCCAAGAGAGCCATTTGTCAGCATCATAGATGCCTTTTTGTATGCTTAGAAGAGCCTTCCTTTCCCTCGCTATTCAGCTTCCTGACCTGGAACTGTTTCCACCGAAACAGAGGCATGGTTGCATGGATCCAAAGAAGAGGAGGAACGCAATCCAGATGATATAAGCACGAGGAATGGAAGTATTAATTGAAGCCATGCGAAGAAGAGAAAAGGAGGATTGCTTGTTGAGAGTTCGGAATGAGATGGGAATGGGATTCTTTAAGTGATCCTTGATCATGTAAATTAATTGTGACATGCCGATCGGTGGACTGAAAAACTCGGTCATGAAAGATTGGTTCGCCAATGGTTACCAATGAAGCTGAGCTGTCGAGATAAGAATAATCCAAGTTTCCATGCAGCTGCCAAAGAATAGACCAACATCTAGAATAAAAGCCAAAGAACCATTCTCAAGTCATGAGCGCAGCTACTCGTGGATGAGATCCTCCCTTTTCTTTTTTCTTTTTTTTTTTTTCTTTTTTATGAGAAAGGAAGAGGAGTTAGATCCTGGACATGACCACTCCCGGGCGGTCCTCCAATCCCAGCCAGAAAATGTTCGGTACACGTACGGCATATATTAATTTTCTGTAACCGTTTCCCATCCGAAGATGAGTACGTCAACCTGACTATCACCGGCGTCGGCCGAATGAACGGAATTTATTATATATATTTCTAATTTTTTCACTATCATCGACCAATAAAAATTTCATGTTTATTTTATTAATTTTTTTTAAAAATTTTATTTTTGAATTTTTAATAGGAAGGAGATTTATTATATATATTTTTAATTTTTTTATTATTACGGGTCAACAGGAATTTCATGGTTATTTTTTTTTAATTTTATTTTTAAACTTTTTAGTCAAAAAAAATATTTAAATTATAGCTCCCCATGCCGTTCGGAAAGGGGTCTGCAAGGACCGAAGGTTTGTGTACAAGAATGCTCCCCGTGCCGCAGGGAAGAAGTTGGCAGGTCTAGATGCCATGTTGGTCTTCTTTAATTTAGTTTGCTTAGAAATTCAAAATTATATTTTAATTTAATGATGAGCCGTTGAATGTTCGCGTGCAGCTATAGCAAGTTTCAAAGAGTAATTTAATAAACTCAAAATTAAATTATATCACAAACCATGTGAATTCATTATGTGGCCAGTGGCCTGACCATGCCGCGGTAGAGGCACAAAAGAATAAACAGCCTGTTTTGATACTTTTAGACTAATTTGCCTCCCTTGCATGTCCAAAACAAAAATCTTTCTTCTTGATGGTAGGGCACCATAAAAGATTTTGGACAAGTTAATTTTTTCAAATTATAGGAAAGAAGCTTTATGGAAAAACTTTTTAATCATAATCACAAAAGATGGTGCACAAGCTTTTTTTTTTTTTTTTTGATAACCCAAAAGGAAGGGGGGGGGGGGGGGGGGGGGGAAGGAGTTAGATCCCGGGCGTGGCCACCCCCAGATGGTCCTCCAACCCCAACCAGGAAATGTTCGATGCACGACGCATATTAATTTTTTCGCAGCCGTTTCCCACCCGAAGATGAATACGTCAACCTGACTACCACTGGCGTCAGCCAAGTGAACGTGATTTATTATATATATCCCTAACTTTTTCACTACCACAAGCCAACAGGGACTCCAGGATTATTTTATTTATTATTTTTTTTTATTTTATTTTGTAAACTATTTTTCAATTTTTCATTTTATTCCCGGACTTTCTTGTTAAAATATGTCTAAACCAAAACTCAAGCCCCTACCAGCTGATTGCACCACTCGCCAAGTGGTGATGGTGCACAAGCTAATATATCTAGAACCTACGTCAAAATTGCAGCACAATAAATGGATAGAGATTTATTTTTTAATACTTCAGTCCATAAAAATAAAAATAAGTGAATGATCACCGGCTATTTTGGGCCATCCAAACATAACGGTCTTCTCCATTTTCTGGGTTGGCACATGATGATGATTTGGGATGGGGTTTGGGTTGTATTTTTGGCATGAAAAAATGATTCACCTTCTTTCATGACATCAACTATTGAATCTTTCATAAATTTCAAAGCAATCATTATATGATCCGATGATTGATGTTATGAAAGAAGATTAATCTTTCTTTTGCATGAAAAATACAATCCAAACCTAGTGAATTATGGGATGGTACACCATTCTCTAAACAACTATGATTATTAGGCATCTATCCAAAAAAAAAAAAAAAAAAAATCTAGCTAACACTACGTTTGGATTTTAGGAATAGAAAATTAGGACAAGAATTGGATATAGATGGACAGACCATCCACCCACCCACACATATAACTATTTATATTTTTTATTTTATTTTTATATTTTTATTTTGTTATTATGATCTTTAATTTAATTTTTATTTTATTTTATATTTTTTTATTATTATGATCTATAATTTTCCAGCATTATATATGATATGGCAAGATCGCTGATATGGAGAAATCTGCGGGCGCCATATGGAGAGGGACGCCACGTCGACCCCCCGGCTCGGACCCCACTATCAAGACGAGCCAAACTCCCCCACGGCAACAGATTGAGCCCAGTCCTCCACCAGGTCGAGTTCATGAGTTCAGCACCTAGGCCGGACCGACATCCGCCCTCCAGAGGAGACCCTCGGAGGTTAGTGCCCCGCGGTCGAGGTCGAGCCAAGAGCTCACCCGCCGAGGTCGAGCCTCTCCGAGTGCGCGCCCTCTGGACCGGGTCCGTCGACATCCGCCCTCCAGAGGAGACCCTCGGAGATTACTGCCCCGCGGTCGAGGTCGAGCCTCTCCAAGTGTGCATCCTCTAGACCGGGTCCGCCGACATCCGCCCTCCAGAGGAGACCCTCGGAGGTTAGTGCCCCGCGGTCGAGGTCGAGCCAAGAGGTCACCCGCCGAGGTCAAGCCTCTCCGAGTGTGCGCCCTCTGGACCGGGCCCGTACTTCATCCTTCTCCACCTGGCCGTCCCCGCAAGCCCGGAGCACCTAGGATGGAGCGAGCCCTGCCGTCCCAGCTCGGCCCCAACCTGAAAGAAGTCCTCACCAGCCGAGGGCACCGGCGAGCCGTCCGAAGACCGTACCAGAATGCCTCTCAGGCCGTATTGACTACCTGACACCACCAGTTACACCAGAAAGGCAAGCAACGCGCCGATCGAGGCGCTACATTCCTCACCAACCACTCAGATCACCTAGAAAAGAAGACCATCCAGATTCGAACCCCGCAGGCAGTGGCCCGCCATTCGAGGCATCCCCACTTTCCGGAACAAGGCAATCAAGAAGGAGTGTCGGAGCGCATGACAGCACCTTATCATGAATCAGGAAAGGGCTTCCTGGGACACCGCCATGCACGTCTGACAGCCCGGCAGGAATCCCGAGACAAGCTCCCAATGGCCAGTCTTCGACTACAAAGAACGATCGGCATCCCCCAAAGGGGGGGAGGTAACAACAACAAAAAAAAAAGAAAACAAAAACAGAACAACCACTCACCACCAAGACAGGGCAAGCTCAACCAAAAGAACAAATGGCCACCACCACTACAAATGGAGAGAACGGAGGGGCTCAAGGAGAGGCGGAAGGACAGAGCATCCCTCTGTCCCCGCTACCAATCTCCCCCTGCGACGTTCACACCACACACATCTTTCACTCCTCCTAGTGCAGAGTCCATCAAGAGGGGCCCGACCAGAAGGATCTGTTCCCCTGGATCGTCATTGACTTGATCATCGGAGTGCCCCCGCCGGAAATCCCAGCCCGGGTCTCTAACCATTGTCTCGCAGGACCTGGAGCAGAGGACCATCGTGCGGCGGGAGGCGGGGACTCGGGAGCCGAGTGCGGCAGGCGGCGGGAGGAGCGCACTCCGGCACAGCAGCTACGGGCCACGACGGTCCCGGCGGCAACAGGACCACTTGAAGAAATTAGTCCCTGTGGAGGTCAGGTCGGCAGCTTGGCTAGCCTGCTTCAACCAGGCTGGCACCTCGACCAGCTCGGTAGCTCGGCACCCTTGCCTGGAGCCCTGCCAGGCATGAAGGGCAACCCATTTTGGCCCACAAAGCTCTCCAGAGCAGTCCGGCTCTGCTCTGCATGGTCCAAGCGCCATCTGGAAGCAGCCGCGCTCCAGCCCAGCCTTTGCACGGCTTCATCCGGCGAGCACCCACAGGCACGTCCCAGGCACCCTCCCCGTGCCTCGATCCACGTGCAAGGGGGCATGAGCCCGCGCCAGCCCAGCTCTGTACCACCCTCGGTCTGCGTGCAAGGGGGGCATGAGCCCGTGCCAGCCCAGCTCTGCATCGCCCTCGGTCCGTGTGCAAGGAAGGTGCGACCGGCTCTGCACCGCCCCAGGCTCCGGCTCCGGCCTTGCACTGCCCGAGCATTGCCCGACGCCTCCATGCCCGGCGAGGCGCGGTCCCCCAGGTGCCTCCGAGCCCGGCGCAGCGCCCCAGCGTTCTTGAGCTCGACGTAGGTCCCCCCAGCGCCTCTTTGCCCGGCGCAACGCCCCGACATCCCCGGAGCAGCGCCCCAGCGTCCCCGGTCTCGGTGCAGGTCCCCTTGGCACAGTCACAGCGCTTCCGAGCCAAGCGCGATGCACACCCGGCATCCCCGAGCCTGGCACCTCCGAGTCCGACTTCTCCGGCTCCGCGTGACCCAGTCGCCCGAGCCTCCCCCGGCTCTGCCTGAGCTCCCGCGTCTCCGAGCTCGGCACTGCTGCGCGAGCTCACAGCTCCACATGCACCCCCTCCGGCGCCCAGCCGACCTCGGTACGCCCGGGGCGGCGCGTCCCCGCGCCTAGTTTCGGCTCCCCAACCTCGCCAGCGCGGTATGAGTTCGCCCGCATCCGGTTTGGCGCCTCTGAACCCATCATCGTGACAAGCCCAGGGCAGCACGCCATGGACCCCGGCTTCCTCGGCTCGGCGCCGCGGCACGCCCGCTTGGCGCACCCACACTCCAATCCGGTGGGACCCCAGCTCGGTGGCGTCGTGCCCAGGACCGACTCCTCTGACTCTGGCCCGCACGCCCAGCTTCACCCGGCTTCGCCCGCGTGGCACCCAGCTCGGCACGCCCGCATGGCGCCCAGTTACGTCTGCACCTGCTCCGCGCCTCGGCACACCCGCAGTCCGGCTCCGCCCTCCCACGGTCTGGTTTCAACCAGGGGCAGCGTGTGCGTCCGCAGCGTGTGGGTTCGCATCCACGCGCATGGGGCCTTGTACCTTGCCTCGATCAGCATGCATGGAGACCCCCACGGGCCTTCCCTCAGTCCGCGTGCCTGCATGGCAGCCTGGAGCAGCATCCCAGTTGGCTCGGCACTTCGGAATCTCGGCCCAGCTCGATCGCTGGGTGCATCGTGTAGTTCGGTCTCATTCATGTGGGCCCGGTGCATTTCCCGATGGGCCTATCTACATGGGCCCGGCGCTCTTTCCAAGGATCCCCCTCCACGTGGGTCTTATGGCACGCCGCCTGACACGCCGTCTGCAAAGAAGGTTTGTATTTAAGTTTCCTAAGCTACTGTTTACGCTAACTAGTAAATGGTGCCATGTCCAAGGTACTGTACCCCTGCACCAACTTCCTAAACCACCCAGAAGAAGAAGGTTCACCAATCAATCATGGCCTCACAAGCTATCCCAGCATGACAAGTCTACATCAAGACCAGCACGCCTCCCCAGGAGCCATTCGTCTACACAAAAACCGGCATAGAGGTAAAGGAATGTAAGTAAGAGACAACACACTCTATTCATTATCATCCTCTGGCAGCAGAGAGTCCCCCAAGCTCTCCGCCTCAGAGGTCTCTTATTTTCTTCGATCGTCCCACTGACTTGATCGTCGGAGTGCCTCTGCCGGAATCCCAAGCTCAGGTCTTCCTTGTTTTGCAGGTCCACCCAACAGAGGGACAATACGGTGAAGATTTTTCTCACCTGAGAGGCCCACAGGAAGACCACGACACAGTATCAAGCCCCTTCATCCCTATAACTATGACTATGTTCCCCTTGATCGTCTCCGATCGACGAGTCCGGTGATGCTGGCAAGGAGTCCACTCACCCGGGCCACGTAAGAAGCTACAGGCCAGGCGATCTAGGCAGCAACAATATATATATATTTTAAAACTTTCTATATTTACTAATTGATGTTTTCTTTCTATCTAAAACTTTATTTTTTAAAGAATTTATTTAGCTATAATTTTGTCATTCTTAATCTAAAATTTCTATATTAATTTAACATACTCTCCTTTTTTACATAGATTTTACTGATGGAAGTTGTATTCTTTATTTAAATTAATTTTCTATTATTTACAAAGTATAATTTTTTTTTTCAATATCATTCATAGTTTATTTTAATAAATTGCTTCATTTAATATAAAGCTGCAAATGGGTCAAGTTGACCCATGACCCGATCCAACCCAACTCGATCCAACCCATTTTTAAGGATATGTGGATTCGGGTCAGGTCCCAAATTGGACCCATTCCATTTTCCGGGTCGAGTCTATGTTTACAAAATTTAGATCCAACCCGACCTGAACAATATTATATCTTAATTTATTTTGTGAACAATATTATTTGTTATCTATTTTATGGTTAATGATAGTTAGCTATGTAATAATTAAAATATAGTTATCTATATTTGATCCAGATCATATCTAGTTCTAAATTTTTAGATTGGAACTAGGTTATTCATAGACCCGATCTAACCCGAATGACCTATTAGATCAAAAACTTTGATAGTTGACCCAATCCAATTTTCTAGTGGACTGGATCTGGGTCTAATATTAGAACCTGATCAAAGAATTGGGTTGGATCGGGTTGGACCCGATCCAACCCGACATATTTTCATCCCTAATTTAACATGCATTGTACAATGTTCATTTACAAATATATTGTATGAAAAAACTTTGAAAATATAATTAATATAAACAATATGTATTACTTGAAAATTTTTATTATTTCCAATAAATATTAATTTTTAATTAAATATTAATTGTAGGATTTATTTTTATTTTATACCATAATTATTAATAAAGAATTCATGTCGGATATCATAATAACTTAGGATCTTATCTAAAATTGCTAGTTGAAAAGTATTATTTGGGCACACTTGCTATGCATAAACATCTAGAATTTATTCAATGCAAAACTAAGGTAGGATTAAATATATACCCACATGAATCCTCATACACTCTCTTTATTAAAGCTCTAGTCTTATTTCCAAGCTAAGATTCAAATTTAGTCGCAAACACTATGATCAACTTGTGATCAATCCCAAATGCCTCGTGATATGGTGGCTTATGATAGAACACTATATCACAAGATGTTTTGAGTTGATCATGAGTTAATGTTTGTATTTATGATTAGATTTGATTAGGTATGAATACTTAGTATAGTGAGAATGCTAATATTTAAGATAAAATGTGAAAGACCTATGCATGCATGTTTTAGTCTCCTACCGACTATGCATTGAATAGATCTTGGCTACTTATATGCATATAGCCAAGCAATTCAAATAACATTTTTTAGCTATTTTTTTATTTGACATCTTAGATTATTGCAGGAGACCATGTTACTCATGGATTTGCTTGCTTGATAACATAAATTATCCCAAAGATGACCATTAGCCATGGATGTTTCAAGGTGGAAGAGGCTTAGAACAAATTAAGATCATAACAGTTCATGTACCCAATAACGTAAATATGACAATCTATGGTGATAATGCTATAGTGAATTAGGAGAAGCCCTAATTCAGCAAGTGGCCATCTTTAGAAAATTCTATCCCAGTCATGGGAGGACCAAATAAGGAATCTATAATTACTCGGAACAATTTAACATAGCAGCTGGGCAACAACTAGGCAATTACATGTCCTGAACATGAGGCGCGACCTTCGCCAACACAATTTGCTTGCACCTTCTAATAATTTCCCTACCAGGCTGTACCATGAACCTACTAACATAGCTCACTGCATAGACGATATCTAGCCTATAACAAATCATGGTATATATGAGACTTCTCACACCAGAGGTATATGGCACTCTCTCTATCTCTTGAGCCTCTATCTCAGTCTATAGTGCCATGGTCTTCAAGAGTCTAAAGTGCCCTGCAAGTGGCATCTCTACCAGTTTCGCTTCCTTCATCCCGAACCTCTCCAAGACCTTCTTCACATAACCACCTTGAGATAAACACAGTACCCTCTTGGTTCAATTTTGAAAGTTTCCATCCCTAAAATCTTACTTGCATGATCCAAATCCTTCATCTCAAACTCCTGAGATAAGGCTGCCTTCAGTTCCTACACAATCTTCCTACTCTTGCATGCTTTCAATAAGTCATCCACATACAAGAGTAGGTAAACTCTAAAGACATCATCCAAAGATCTCACATAAATACAAGAGTCATGATCATACCTGGAAAGTCTGATGCTTCTCATAAAAGTATTGACTACTTGTACCATTATTTCGATGACTACTTCAGCCCGTATAAGAACTTCTGTAACAAACTTTTTCTTCTGATCTTGGCTTTGTGAATCCTAGGGGCTACTCCATATAGATGCTCTCCTCTAGATGTCCATGAAGAAATGTTGTCTTGACGTCCATCTACTCTAGCTCTAAGTCCTGAGCTGCTACGATGCTCAACAACATCCTGATGGAAGTATATCTGACATTGAGAGAGAAAACCTCACTGAAGTTGATGCCTTCCTTCTGTGAGTATCTCTTGGCTACTAATTGCACCTTGAACCTGATACCTCCCTATTCTGAAGGCCCCTCCTTGCATTGGTCAATCCACTTGCAACCAATAGGTTGCACCAATCACAACATCTCGTTCTTGTAGAGTGACTGCATCTCCTCGGACAATACTTTGACCCATCTCTCTCTGTCTTGGCTCTTCATAGCCTCTTCATATGTGTAGGATCTCCATTCGCTATCATGAGGGCATATGACATCATATCTTCGAAGCCATACCATTCCAGTTGCCTGACGTTCCATTTAGGCTTATGTAGTGCAACCCCAATGTCTATTCTAGGTCTAGCTTGCTCCTGATAGACCTCTTGTCTTCTTTCTTCCATCCAAGCTCTCTCCACCTATGGAGACACCCTCTAAGAGTGCTCCACCTGAATACAAAGTCCCCCTGATACATCTGCAAGTGGTAAGATAGAAAATGATGTAAGTTGTCCAGCACTGCCCTGCTAGACCGTTTGCTGCTCCTGTTGCCCTTGTATGCCACCTAGCCTTTGAAGAACCAAATTTTCATCAAAGGTCATATCCCTACTGATGATGACATCTTCTCTAAGAGATCCCACAACCAGTATCCCTTAACTCCTCATGGATATCCCAAGAACACTATCTTCAATAACCCAGCATCCAATTTGCTCTGTTCACCAGCATCAATATGCACAAATGCCGTGCACCCAAATATCCATAGATGGCTCAGCCCAATCTTCCATCTAAATCATCTTTCCTTTGGAATTCTACTATCTAACTTGGTGTAAGGTGATTGATTCACCAAGTAACAGGCTGCACCAACCGTATCAATCCAGATTACCTTAGGAAGCCCTACCTATAGCCTCATACACCGTGCCTTTTCCATAAAAGTCTTGTTCATTCGTTCGGTGACCCCATTTTGCTAAGGAGCTCTTCTGACCGAGAAGTATCTTTTGATTCCAGACTCATAAAAAAGTTTGAACTCCTTGCTGGTGTACTCTTCGCCATTGTCTGATTACAGACACTTCACATTTCTACCATACTCCTCCGCTTCGACTTTCTATATCTTAAACCTTGAGAAGACTTTTGATTTTTCCCTCATGAAATAGACACAAACCTTTTTAGAAAATCATCTATGAGAACACATAATAATGGAAAAATTAGAACAGGCATAAGATAAATAATGGAACACATATGCATACATACATACATGCATACATACACATATTAATGTTCATCCATATATCTATATATTATTCATAGTTTTATTTATATTTAATTTTATCTTTAGTTTTATTTAAAATTTTAATTTATTTTCATATTTTATTTGATTATTATTATTTATAATTTTCCTACATTATTTGTTGTAAATGTACTATGTTTACTAATTGATGTTTTTCTTCATGTTTAAGACCTTATTTTTTAATTTTATTTAATTATATTTTTGTTATTCTTAATCTGGTTTTTAATTCGTATTTTGTATGTTTATTTAACATAATTTCTTTTTTATGTAGCTTTTACTAAGGCATGCTATACTCTTTAGTTTTGTTAATTTTCTTTTACTTACCAAATATATTAAATTTATTTTTTCAATACTTTTAATATTTTGTTTTCTACTAAATTGCTTCATTTAATATGCATTGTACAATATTCATTTATCAAAACATTACACAAAAGAAATTTTGAAATCATAATTAATATAAACAATATATGTTACTTGATATTTTTTATTATTTCTAATTAAATATTAATTTTTAATTAGATATTAATTGTAATATTTTTTATTTTATTTTATATCATAACTATCGATAACTAATTCATATCGAATATCATAATAACTTAGGACTTCATCTATAATGTTAGTTAAAAGGTATTATCCGGATACATTAGCTATGGAGCTATGCATAAGCATCTAAAATTTATTAAATGCATAACTAATAAAGGACTAAATATATATACCGTCATGGTTCCTTATACATTCTCTTTATCGAAGCTTTGGCATCCTTTCAAAGTTGAGAGTACAAATTCACTTACAAACACTACAATTAACCGGTAATCAGCCCAAATGCCTCGTGCTATGGTGGACTATGATGGGACACTGCAACATGGGGGAGTTTTGAGTTGACCATTGGTATAGCGATATTGTGATTGGATTTGATTGGATATGGATCCTTGGCATTGTGAAGATACTAAAATTTAAATGGAAATAATGCGTAAAGATCTATGCATAAGTGTTTTAGTCTCGTACCAACTATGTTTCATATAGATGTTGGCTGCTTATATGCATATGGCCAAGCAATTCAAATAGTATCTTTCAGCTACGCCCTTCTTGGTGATGTCTTAGATTGTTACACGAGACCATCGTACCCAGAGACTCCGCTTATACGGCAACATAAATTTTCCCAAGGATCATCGTCAAAAGTTGAACATTTTGCGGTGGAAGAGGCTTGCTTGGAACAAAGGAAGATCATGACAGTCCATGTTGCCAACGACGTAAATCAAGCAATCCATGGTGATAATGCTATGGTGAGAAACCTTCATGTGATTGTTGCTACCAATATCAAACTGCCATCATTGTCATTATTGCCTTTCAATGACCGCTCCCCTTTGTCCCTAGCTTGTCCACCGCTACCATTGCTGCACTACGTAACATGGTTGATCGGTGTGGTGGCCATAATTGAATATAGAGATGTATCGCTAAGATGATAGCCCGGTTGGTAGAGATCTTCGTTCATATCTAATCGGTCATGGATTCCAGACATGTATAATTCACGTGCGGTGACTCGATTAAATCCATAAATTATTCTCGGAACTCAGGACGGATTGGATTAGGTGAAAGATCAGGATCCTTCCTCTTTATTCTCATTCTACCGGTCGACGTCTTGATGGTATCAAGTTGACATACTCAACTATAGGTAAAGAAATGTTACAAAAATTTAAATATCTTGTATCG
Organism: Areca catechu; assembly: GCA_021397845.1. Classification (NCBI taxonomy): domain Eukaryota; kingdom Viridiplantae; phylum Streptophyta; class Magnoliopsida; order Arecales; family Arecaceae; genus Areca; species Areca catechu. Next base: position 55,799,726 of record CM038049.1, read on the forward strand.
AACATTACCTGACAGGATAGGGACCTGCAGGATGGCTAGTAACCGATGTGTCGAGGTCGCGGCAGCACGTTAGATGTAAGTAACCGTGCTCGAATGTACCCAGATCCATTACTCACCCAACTATCGGAGGTCTGACCGCAAGTCTCGCTACCGAAAAGAAGGCTATGTTAGCTCCTGGTCCAATCAAATAGGATGGGCTGGTTTTAGCTCCCCATTATATGCAACTTATAAGCAAATACTGTTCGCATTTAGGTCAGCAATACTTTTTTACTATATAATGATTGCATGAGTCTTTTCTGTATGCTGTCTGGTCGAGATTGTTACAGGGTGTTCTTTCCTTTTTTTTTTTTTTTTTTTTTTTTTTTTTTTTTTTTTTTTAATAAAATAGAAGAAAAACGGAACCACTTTGAGATGACCCAACCTAGGACCCAATATCATTTCTATGTTTAATGAGACATTTATTCCAAGGCTTGATTTTTAGGTCATGCAAGCTTTGACGCCAGATCACAACCGCGACTGTTATCATATAATACGTAGCTGTAAAATATATTGATCCTTTCAAGATCCAGGTTTTTCTTTTAAAGAAATTTAGAAACTCAAACTGCACCCTCCCCGAACCGGACCATATCCAGCCACAAGCTGATAGTTTATGGGTTGGGTCCACTTTGCTTGTATGATATTTGCATCTTTTTGAAAACGAAAGGGGTTCCGAATTCTGTTAATTGGCCATGAAAATATCATGATAAAGTCTAATGAAGCATGATCTCATCATTTGCAAGTTACACAACTTCTTGTTTAAAAATAAGCCAAAGTTTTACAAATGTAAATATTCGTTATGATGGACGTCATTGAAATCCTTATTAATTGTTTCATTGTTTGTCTATAAACTTTCCATGCAGTGATATAGGTAATAATAAATTATTAATTATTGATGACAGGAGGAAGGTCATGGTGTCGCTTCGTACTCCACTCCATCGGTGGTGGTCTTTTGCATTCCAAGAGAGCCCATTTGTGGGCATCATGGACGATGCCCTTTCGTATGCTGCGAAGAGCAGCCTTCCTTTCTCTTTCCATGCAGCTTCCAGGCGTGGAACGATTTCCACTGCACTGAAACAGAGGCATGGTTGCAAGGATCCAATGAAAACGGGGAACGCAACCCAGATGACATAATTAAACATGAGGAATGGAACCATTGGTTGGAGCCATGAGATCTCCCTATGCCAAGGAGTAAAGGGAGTATATAGCTTGTTGAGAGAACTGAGTTCGATGGGAGATTGGAATGGAATTATTCTTTTAAGGATCCATTTGATTGGGATGTATTAAATTATAAAATAATTTGATAATTTCTAGGAATCATTTTTATTTATTCAAAAAATAATAATTATAGAGAAAAATAATTTTTACTATATTTAGTTGATATTTTTTTTTTTTTTAGAAATTGATAATGAAAAAAGATTACTACGTCCGATTAAAGATAATTTTATATATAAATATGATCAAATTTATAAATATGTCTATTCTTGCCGTCTAGATCGCCGTGGTCTGCAGCTCCTGCGTGATGTCGATCGGTGGGTTTCCCGCCTGGCCCCATCCACGAGCATCCGAATCCTGCAAAAGAAAGGAGACTCGGGCCGGGGACCCGGTAGGAGCACTCCGACAGTCAAGTCGGTGGACGATCAAGGAAAACAGATCCTTCTTGGTAGATCCTAAGGCAATCTCCACTCTCGGAGGATTCAAAAGATGAAAAGAGGAGAGTTAGGACAGTAAGAGTTCAAGCAGCGATGGCTGTTGCCGCTCGAATCCGAGGGGAAGTTCTTGGGTTTTACTTCTGCCCTCAACGTCTTGCCGGTCATCCGCTCTTTGTTGCTTACCTCTACCGAAGGCCCCTTCGAGTTTCTTATAGAAGCATTGTACCTCTGGTAGAGCATAGAGTTCTGACCTGGTGTTCTCTGACAGCTCCTCCCCATGCGGACGATGCGTAGGCCAGTTCTATCCCTTCCCTTAGCGAAGGGGGCAGGACCTGTAGCCCTTGTCAGGGGAAGTCTACCACGGGTGCAAGCGAAGTACTGAGGAGTGCACATCACTCTCACGATGAGCGCGGGTGGTCTGCCATGGGGCCTAATACCCCGACAGGGCGCTGCCACTTCCTGGCATCATTCCGTCATGTTTGAGGAGTCTCGGCAGAGCTCTGGTATGGTGGGAGACGCTACAAGGCCTGAAACCGCCGATAAAACCTTCCTCTTCAGGATGGTGCCAGTGGTAGGTCGTGGGGTGCAACACCCCAAGCGGAGTGCCTTCTTCTAAGAGGTGCTGACAGTAGGCCAAAAGACCTGATACTCCGACGAGATGCTCCTTCGTAGACGGCGTGCGATGGTAGGATGCCATTTTTTAGAGATTGCAGGCGGCATGCTCTGGTGGGGTGCCAGTCTTTCCAGGCCGCTCAAAGGTCCTGACTTCGGGGGTAGAAGTTGACTTTGATCGGCGACCCAACCCCAAGTTATGGGAGCACAACCTCAGCCAGGGGCTCAACCTCGGGAGAGCCGACCTCAGCCAAGAACTCAGAAGGCAGGAGCACGACCTCGGGAGAGCCGACCTTGGCTAGAGGCTCAGAAGATGGGAGCACGACCTCGGCCGGAAGGTCGACCTCGGAAGAGCCGACCTCGGCCAGGGGCTCAGAAGATGAGAGCATGATCTCGACCTAGGGCTCGACCTCAGGGGAGCTAATCTCGGCCAGGGGCTCAGAAGATGGGAGCACAACCTCGACCAGGGGCTCGACCTCGGGGGAGCCGACCTCGGCTAGGGGCTCAGAAGGCAGGAGCATGACCTCGATCGAGGGCTCGACCTTAGGAGAGCCGACCTTGGCCGGGGGATCAGAAAGCAGGAGCACGACCTTGATCGAGGTTTGACCTTGGGGGAGCCGACCTTGGCCAGGGGCTCAGAAGGCATGAGCACGATCTCAGCCAAGGGCTTGACCTCGGGGGAGCCGACCTCGGCCAGGGGCTTAGAAGGCGGGAGCACAACCTCGGTCGGGGGATCAACCTCGAGGGAGTCGACCTCGTCCAGGAACTCAGAAGGTAGGAGCACAACCTCGATCGGAGGTTCGACCTCGAGGGAGCCGACCTTGGCCAGGGGATCCAGAGGCTTAGACCTGGCGCTTCGCCAAGTCACTGCATCCATGTGGCACCTTTTGCCAGCATGGCAGCTAGCTAGGCCCGTCAAGGTTCCACATCAGCAATCATGTTGTATCACCCATCAACAAAAAAATAATTTTTTTAATACTAAAATAGTAGTATCATGTCTAATTAATTTTTATATAATAATTATTGTTACCGCCAAGATCATTGTGGCCCGTAGCTCTGGCACATTTAGCTCCCGTTGGGTGCTCGCTCCTCTCGGCTTAGCGATCGGCTCTTCGATCCGGTAGCCTTGCAAAACAGAGGAGACCTACACCGGGAATTTCGATGGGGAAGCTCCGACGATCAAGTCAGTGGGACGATCGTGGAGAACAGAACCTTTGGGACGGAGAGTTTGGGGGACTCCCCACCCCTAGAGGGTGAAAAGAAAGAGAATGAAACTTAGCCTATGAGGGGGAAGGATGGAGTCGGGCTCCTACTCGGTACTCGTCCCTCCACTTCATGGTCGACTCCGGGGTTCGAACGCCCTGCGAAATAGAGGAGACCCTTGCCGGGGATTCCGACGGGGACACTCCAATGATCAAGTCAGTGGGATGACTAACAAGAACTGAATCTCTGGGGCGGAGAGCTTGGGGGACTCTCTGCATCCAGAGGGTGAAAAGAAAGTCTATAAAACTTAGCCTGTGAGGGGGAAGGATGGAGTCGTGTCGGGCTCCTGCTGGGCACTCGCCCCTCCACTCCATGGTCAACTCGGGGGTTCCAACGCCCTACAAAATAGAGGTGACCCATACCAGAGATTCCGGTGGGGACACTTTGATGATCAAATCAGTGAGACGATCGACAAAAATGGAACCTCCGGGGCAGAGAGCTTGGGGGACTCTCCGCATCCAGAGGGTGAAAAGAAAGTCTATAAAACTTAGCTTGTGAGGGGGAAGGATAGAGTCACGTCGGGCTCCTATTGGGCACTCGCCCCTCCACTCCATGGTCAACTATGGGGTTCGAACGCCCTGCAAAATAGGGGAGACCCGTGCCGGGTATTTCAATGGGGACACTCCGACAATCAAGTCAGTGGAACGATCGACAGGAATGAAACCTCTGGGACGGAGAGCTTGGGGGACTCTCTGCGTCTAGAGGGTGAAAAGAAAGTCTATAAAACTTAGCCTGTGAGGGGGAAGGATGGAGTCGCGTCGGGCTCCTGCTGGGCACTCACCCCTTCACTCCATGGTCGACTCCGGGGTTCGAACGCCCTACAAAACAAAGGAGACGCTTGTTGGAGATTTCGGCGAGGACATTCCGATGATCAAGTCAGTGGGATGATTGACGGGAACGGAACCTTTAGGGCAGAGAGCTTGGAGGGCTCTCCGCATCCAGAGGGTGAAAAGAAAGTCAGATTTTAGTAATAGTAAAGGAAAAAGAGCAGAGAGCGGGGAGCGGAGAGGTTCTCCCGGCTGGCTCTCCGGTTGCTGGCCTTCTGCCATTTTCTTGCTCACTTACCTCTCCCTGCCCCTTCCGCTTAGTGCTTACCTTCCTTACCTTTCTTCTTGTGTTTGTTTGTGAGTGTGGTCTAAAAACCCCCTCTCTTCTCTAGGGCCTTCTCTTCTCTCTTTCTCGCCCAGAGGTCCCCCCTCTTCTGGGTGTCCTCTTCTTGCTTTTTGTATTGGCTGGCATGGTGTCGTCGAGCCTCGAGCCATAATGAGGTGCTTTTATTTCGGGAGGGGCCGTCCAAGAGTTGCAGGGCTTGTGGCTTTTGCAGAATTTCCTTCTCGGAGAAACTCCAAGCCTCGCATCCTGGGGACTGACGTTCCCCGGTTGCACGAGTGCAGATGTGGCGGCACGTTACAAGGCCGGGCGTCTAGTAGCGCACGCGCTGCATAGGAGCGGCGGGTGGCTGGGAGTCAGAAGCCTCCAAGGTTTGAATTTATGTCAGTCTTCCCTCCCTTCGCCGTTGGTGGGAACTTGGACTCTCGCTGGAAGGGAGACGGAGTCCCACTCTGGGGACCGGCCGTTGGGAGCATGAGCTCGACCCCGGCTGGAAGCTAACCTCAGTCGGAGGGCTCGCCCCATGAGCTCGACCCTGGCTGGGAATTGCCTCGGCAGGAGGGCTCGCCTTGGGAGCATGAGCTCGACCCCGGCCGGGAGCTGACCTCGGTCGGAGGGCTCGGTCCATGAGCTCGATCCTAGCCGGATGCTAATCTTGGCAGGAGGGCTCGCCTTGATGGCAATTGGGTGCCGCCTTCAAGCAGCGCTCTCCACCTACGGAATCGCTATCTAGGATGCGGGCTCTACGTTAGCGGATGTTGCCACATCAATTATAATTATAAATTTTTTGTATAATGCTATTTATATTTTAATTATTTTATAAAAAAAATTTATTTAATAAATTTAAAAAAATATCGAAATATATTTAATGATCATAAATAAATTTTATTGAAAATATTTTTATCTCTCAAGAAAAATAAAATGGAACCCATCATTTATTTTATCATCTCCCTCTATTTTTTATACCAAAATTTGACATGGAATGGGTTTTGTTTTTCCATGCCATATTATCTCAAACCAAACGAACCTTAAGAGGTCATGTAAATTATGAATTCATTACTCGCCGATCTGTGGTTGAGGTCATACTCCAGAAATGTATTTGCGGACAAGAATGCTCCCCATGCCGTGGGGAAAAAGTCGGCAGGACTTCAGTTTTGTGTACAAGAATGTTGTTCCCCATGCCGTAGAGAAGTCGGCGGGCCCGTAAGTTGTGTATAAGAATGTTCCCCATGGCGACAAGAATGCTCCCCATGCCGTGGGGAAGAAGTCGGCGGGATTTAAGTTGTGTACGAGAATGCTCCCCATGCCGTGGGGAAGAAGTCGGCGGGACTCAGTAAGTTTTGTGTACGAGAATGTTCCCCTCTCCATGCCGTGGAGAAGAAGTCGGCGGGACTCGGTAAGTCTTGTGTACGAGATTGTTCCCCTCCCCATGCTATAGGCCAGTACCGAAGAAGTTGACAGGTCTAGATGCGACTTCTTGAATTTGGTTTGCCTGGGAATTCAAAATTGTCATCTAATTTAATGATGAACCGTCGATTTCACTTGTGCAGCTATAACAAGTTTCAAAGAGCTATTTAATAAATTCAAATTTATGTTATATCACAAAGCCTATGAATTTATACTATGCTGACTTGACCATGCCGTGTTAAGAGACATGCAAGAACAAATAGCATATTTTTTAACTAATTTGCATGCCAAAAACAAAAATCTCTCCTTGATAGTTTTGAGTACCACCTAAGATTCGGGATAAGATAGCATATTTTATAATTTTTAAAAAGAGTGCTAGCTTCGTGTATGCCTCTATTGGTCCTTAATTGTATCCTCCAACAATCCTTTCTTGGACGGGAGAAATTAAATTTTTCAAAAAATTGGATATGTTAATGATCATTAAAAAAATAATATACGATTTAATAGCAAAGCGGGAGATAACAAGTCGGGTAGATTTCACCAAGACATATATTGTCAGATATAAAGATATAATTTTATAATTTTTATTAATTTGTAAATTTTAAATTATATTTTACCTAATAGTATTAGAGTACCATCATATCGAGGGTATGTATACAAAAGTTAAGTTTTAAGGGAGTAGATATGCAAATATTAATTTTAAAAGAATATTCAAACAAATGTAAATGTTCGAAATAATATAAACATTAAAACTATAAAAATTAAATTAATTTTCTTTGCATATATACCCTCTTAAATATTTAAATTTGTATGAATATCCTCGTCAACTTAGTTTTTGCATATATATCCTTATAATTTTTTTTTTGCACGCATATCCATAAGGGTATTTCAGTCGTTTTAATTTTAAATCATTAATTTTTTAACAGTGTTAGATGATATGAGTATATTTGCAAAAAATAAGAAAAAATGGTATATATGCAAATATCAATTTTAAAAATGACATTAATATAAATTTAAATATTTAGACGGGTATATATATAAAAAAAATCTCAATTTTATTAATTATATTTTTATTATTAATCCAATTAATTTCAATCTACTCTCTTTTTTTTTTTTTATGTAGACTTTAGCGAGGCAAGTTATACTCTTTATTTTAGTTAATTTTTTATTATTTTCCAAATATACTTTTTAGGCTTTTCAATACTTTTAATAATTTATTTTTTTAATAAATTGCTTCATTTAACTTGCATTGTACAATGTTCCTTTGTTAGTGTATTACAAAAAACTTTTAAATCATAATTGTTACAAAGTTACAATATAAGCTTGATATTTTTATTATTTCCAATAAAATAATAAATATTAATTATAGTATTTATTTTCATTTTATGCCATGATCATCGATAAATAACTCATATTGATTATCTTAATAACTTAGGACGTCATCTAAAATGGCTAATCAGAAGGTATTGTTAGATACCTTAGCTATGTATAAGTATCTAAAACTTATTCAATGCATCACTATAGGGAGCAGGGGAATCGGCAACTGTGAAGCGTTGGGAGCTCCCGTATACCCGTCGACGCTTGTGGAAAGCATCGCCGGATAAGTAAAATTTAACGACGCTTATAAGCGTTGTCGGACATGGGAATTTAACGACGCTTATAAGCGTCGCCGCCTGCAAACCCGCCGACGCTTTTAGAAAGCGTCGGCATCTTTCGACGCTTATAAGCGTCGTCGGAAAAAGCGTCGCTAAGTTTTCCTTTCCCCCCCCCCCACCCGAGCCCTAGCCTTCATTTGCTTTAGCCGCCGTCGCCTGAAACCCCCTTTCTTCCTCCTCGCTCTCCCTGGTCCTTCATCTCCGGCGTTTCTTTTGGTCCCTCGCCGTCGAAGCTCGATCTTCGGCACCTTCATCTCCATCGCATTGCTCCGAAGATCGATCTGTAAGTTTTTTTTTTCTTGCTCTGTCATTTATTTTGGGTTGAAGACTTGGTCAGTATAATTAAATTTGACCATAATTTTTGGCTATGGGAAGGGTTTGAAATTATGTGATAATAACTTGCATGAGTTCTATAATGAGTGGTTAGAAGATATTGTACTTTCATTTGGATAGACTCTGCTAGGTATAGTTAGTTGTGACCATAACTATGTCTCTCATAAGTCTTGTAATCACAATCATCCAGCAATGCATGATTTAGCCATCTCACCAGTGACGAAACTTTAAACATTAGACACAAAATATCAATTTATTTTTGTAATCTCTTTATTATAAAAAATATTTATCCATTTTAGCATTGTTTTTATGCAAAGTAATTGTTCTTTCAAACTTTCCAATCTTGTTAATTAATTATGAGGTAATTTTATGTATATCTAGTAATCAAGTAGAAATATATCCTCCTAAGTTTTCTGCAGGCATCCAAATCTTCACACTTAGCTTGTTGTCGAAGTTCACGAGAATTTGTGTGAGTTTACATTCATTCATGGATTCATCTTTTTAAGCCTTTTTCTTTACTTTCTTTTCTAGTAATAATTTTTGATATTTGATGTTTATGTTGTTTTCTTATCATATTACCATGCATGTGTTATAATTTCCATTGTTCAAAAATTCATATTCTTTTTAGATTAGACTAATCTATGGCTTATTTATAGTTTAAAATTTAGATTGCTTTTGAACTGCATTGTTTTATTACGGCTATAATTTTATTCTTCTTTTTAATGTGATTAATTATATATTGAATGAGTTGAAATTTGATTTAATTTACTTTATTTCTCAAAATATTTAATATCTACTTTTTTGTTATTTTGACTTTTTATTATTTTAATACTTTAGTGATTTATGATGGAATGAATGTAAAAAAATCTTAGCACTTGCTTCTCTGCCAAGAATTCTTGGCTCTGTCCTTGAATATTATAGAATACAAAAGGATGACAAAAACTAGGGGTGGCAGTTTATGGCTTCATTCATTGAGTTCACGGTCTGGTATGGTTTAGCAAATCTTGAGCCACCAATAGGTCAGCTTGGGTTTAGGTCCAGCCGTCCAGGCCCCCTAACTCATCTGGTCATGGAGGGAGGATATATTCTATATATTAGTGAAATGATGGGTGAATTTGAGCTATTGGATCACTGATCCAGTATCTTAAAGCCAAAAAGAAAGAGAAGTATAGTGGAAATGGTTCAAAACCTATGTCAGAAGATTACCATACAATATTAGATATTAGAAATGACTTTTATTCAAAGTAGAAACAAGAATACCATTAGTTCTTATCCATTGGGAGTAGTTTATCGTGGATCAAGTTGTTGATTTCAATTCTCGTCAATAATCATTTCAGCTTTCTAGGGAACATTTTGTTGGTTAAACATGTAATGGTCCATTTTCATGGCAAAACATCCACTACAGCCTCAAAAGGATGGATGTTGTTAGCATTTGGATTACTTGTCCGAAGGTAATTTCTATTTATTGGAGATAACCAAACCATCCATATATCTAGTATTGAGGTTACATCTACTTTGGATGCATTGGATATACCTTCAGAATATGATTTCACGAATGGATGTTTAACTCACTGACTCGAACACTGACCTATCTGTCACCGGAGCATATTGTTGAGGTATCGACTAGAGCTTGTTATGGCCCCATCTGTCAATTCACTTACCCATCTATCAGTCATATTGAACTTAATACTGAAGCAGCTTTACTTAGTTGTTATCAAGTACGGTCCTTCGACGTGCTCCTTCTTACATGGTCTGTTTCTGAGATTTCAAATAGCCAATTGCCTAAATTATAGAAATAGTTATCTCATGCCGATAATATCACCAGTAACAATCTTCTCCATCCATGGAAGCGAATAAGGACTATAATACGGTAATGGCATGATCAATAGTCCGATACTCTCGGAGTTGCCTATTTTCTCAGTCATCTTTTATAAATAACCAAGACCTTAAGGATCTCAAGATAAATAACTCTTTTTTATGTTCATTACTTACTTTCTATCTATTCTAGATGTCTAGCTTGAATGTTGGAAGATCCTTGCCAGAGCTAACTCCAGCTAAAAACTTTGTTTATAGATCACTTCAGTGATGATTACTTCGATATCGAAATCTACTGCAACATGTCCGATAAGTTGTCCATGAATAACTCCATTTTTATATATTTCAATACCATCTGTAGTTTTGTTACGATCAATTATGATTTTTTATATATTTTTTAAAAAACTTGCATTGCATTGAAACATAGACCCGTCAATTGATTAAAGTACATATTCTACATGATCCGTACAATTATTTAATTTTTGTACGGATAGCAGAAATATATACAGTGGTCAATTGAATGTCCAGTTTGGATAGTTTGAGAATTGCAAATAATTTTATAGATGCTTACAGTAATCAAACGGTACGGATAGAGTTCCAGATATATTTCGGATATCATTTCCTTTTAGTTCTCCTCATACATATTTATTTGTATGGGGAGAACAAAGAGAAAATGCTGCCAAAATTTTTCTGGAACTTCTATTGCATATCCTTTGGTTACTGTAAATGACCTATATAATTAATGCAATTCTTGAATGGGATAGGACCTCTTTACCTATTAGTTGGTGATAGGGTGCATTTAATAATACTGTAATTGATCTATTGAATAAACTTATTTTAAATTTGTTCTGTTCTTATAAATATTTGTTTATTTCAGTTAGCTTTTTCTTACAATGGATAAGAGTTGGATAACTAAACCGAGGAATAGCAAAGAATATCTGGATGGAGTACAGAATTTCATTAAATTTGGTATGGAGAGAAGTAGAATCAGTGAGAAGATTTTATGTCCATGCCGAAAATGTGTAGATTCCAGTTATCTATATCCAAATATTGTTGAAGAACATTTGGTATGGAATGATTTTTTAAGAGGTTATACTGAGTGGTTTTTTCATGGAGAGTCAAGGTTACAATCTACATGTAACCAAACCTCTAACATGAAACATATACCTGATTTTGGATCCAGTAACCAACAGAAAAATCTTGCAAGAGATGATGATATCAGGGGTTTGCTCAGAGATACTTTTGAATATGGTGCTCAACATCCTAGAGATTACAGTGGAGGACAAGTTGTAGCTGGGTTACCTGAGGATCTTATATTTACTAAATCTATACATGATGGAGAGCCGATACCCCCAACTAATGTTAGAACAGATCGTTATCAGAAGCTGATAAGAGATGCAGATCAAGAATTATATGCCGGTTGCAAGAACTTTTCAAAAATTTCTTTTCTTGTGCATTTGTTTCATATAAAATACTTGAATGGATGGTCTGGCAAGAGGTTTACTATGCTGCTCATGTTGTTAAAGGATGCATTTCCTGAATGTACTAGTTTACCAACATCTTGTTATGAAGCCAAAAAACTAGTAAAGGAATTGGATCTTGGATACGAAAAGATTTATAGCTGTCCAAATGATTGTATATTATATCGGGGAGAACATGCCGATCAAGAGTCGTGCCATGTGTGTGGATGTTCACGATGGACGAAGCAAAAAGAAAATGAGAGTGAGGGATTAGATGAATTGGATGCAACATACATTAAACAAAAGCCGGCGAAGGTATTACGCTATTTTCCTCTTGTACCTAGATTGAAAAGGATCTATGCATCATCAAAGACAGCTTCGTCAATGAGATGGCATGATGAAAGCCGTACAAAAGATGGAATGCTGAGACACCCCGCGGATAGTTTAGCATGGAAAGCATTTGATGATAGACATCCTGATTTTACATCTGATGCTCTTAATGTCAGGCTGGGTTTAGCCAGTGATGGGTTCAATCCATTTCGGACCTTAAGTTCTATCTATAGCACCTGGCCAGTTATACTGATTCCTTATAATTAGCCACCATGAATATGCATGAAACAGTCTTCACTTATTTTATCAATGGTCATTCTAGGTGATAAGGGTCCAGGCAATGATATTGATATTTTCTTACAACCTTTAATAAATGAATTGAAACAACTGTGGGAGGGTATCAGTGCAATTGATGCTTCGAATGGCCAAACATTCAATCTACGGGTAGCTCTATTATGGACTGTTAACGATTTTCTTGCATATGCTAATTTATCTTGTTGGAGCACTAAGGGACGAGTTGCATGTCCTTCTTGTGGTGAATCAACCCATTCAATTTGGCTAAAACATGGAGGAAAGTTCTGTTATATGGGACATCGTCGATGGTTGGAGGCAAATCATCCATTTCGATTTCAGAAGGATTTATTTAATGGTACTATAGAGTTGGGGTCTGCTCCAATTCTACCTTCTGGTTCTGATATTCATAGACAAATACTTGGTATCAAACATAGTTATGGCAAGATGACAAAGTAGTGCAGGGCGGATGTCAAACGCCTGCAGCGACCAAAACCCCGACTCAGCGAGAACGGGTTCTGAGAATTCTTGGATGCTAGGATTGAGCAAGTTGGGGAAGATCCTTTGAAACCTGCAACGATCAAGCGCTGGAAGGGCCGCGTGATTCCTCACGTTGCTAGCCCTCTACCGGATTTCAATCCGGGTCTTCACAATTGGAAGGGACGAACGATGGGTTTCTCACCATGAGTCCCTGTTTCTTTTTTTTTTTTTTATCAAGAACTTGGAACGGAAGGAAGAGATTCCTCACGGAATCGTCCTCTCCCAACCAGGCTTTCGGCCTGGTGTGCGCGAGGGGAAAAAGAGTGGCCGGACGGCCTTCCACGGAATCAAAAAAAAACAAAAGCACCATCCAATGGAAAATTCCAAAACAAAATGCTCCTCCATTCATTCCTTGGGTTCCGTTTTCTTTTTAAAGCATTAATACATCAATGTCCAAGACTTCCATGTGACTAACAGGGAGGAAAACAACCAATTAAACACAAACTCCAACACATAAACTTCAACACGCTGACTCCATGCGTGAAATATTCAAATGGGTTTTTTTTTTTCCCGGATCCGAAACTCCACGGACATTAATAGTGTATTGGGCCTTCGGCCTAATTCCCAATTAATTATTTTCATCCCAAAAATGGGTCAAATTTGAAACTTGCTTCCCTTGAAGGCGTCTGGACCTGCGCACGTTTCCTGCTGGTGAGGCTGGCGGCCCCAAATCGTCATGGGCCGGAAGCTGAACCGAAACGTCTGGGTTGGGCTTCGTCGAACTATCACCAGGCTGTCCTGATATATGAGTCAACTGATCAGGTTCAATATTCATCTCGATGTCCGCATCACTCTCCCCTTCCTCTGAAAAGCTTGTCCTCAAGCTTGAATTATCACCTGCATAAGGGGTTAGATGTTGAATATTGAATACATCAGAAATAAGGACATCGTCTGGTAATTCAACTCGGTAGGCATTGTCACTAAATTTCTCCAACACCTGACAAGGACCAATTTTCTTTGGTTTGAGTTTGGTGTAGGCCCCCTGTAGATATCGTTCTCTTGGCAAGAAGACCCATACCAAATCACCAACCTCAAAAGTCTCCTGTCGATGCGTCTGATCAGCCTTAGCCTTATACTTGGCATAATTTTACTCTAGATTGGCTTTAATAGTTGCGTACACCTCACGTAGATCAGCCACTCGTTCTTCTATCTTCTTACTTGATTTGTTTGGCACATCAACAGGTAAAATATCAAGTGGTCCTCTTGGCAGAAATCCATACAATACCTGAAAGGGTGCAAAACCAGTAGAACGGTTCACCGAAGAATTGAACTCAAACTCAATCTTTGGCAAACATACATCCCAGTTTTTAAATTCTTGCACATTGGCTCTCAACAAGTTACCAAGACTTCGGTTGACAGTCTTGGTTTGCCCATCGGTCTGAGGATGATAGGGACTACTGAATTTTAATTTTGTACCCAATTTTTTCCACAATTCATGCCAGAAATGCCCCATAAACTTGCTATCTTGGTCCGAAACTATCGACGATGGTAACCCATAATGTCGAACAACTGCAGAAAAATAAAGATCAGCTACTTTCGACGCATCAAATATCATTTTGCATGGCAAGAAACAAGCCATCTTGCTGAACCGATCTACGACTACCATAATTGAGTCTAGACCTCTCACTGTCCGTGGTAAACCTATAACAAAATCCATAGATACCTCTCGCCATGGCTCATCTGGAATCGGTAAAGGGGTATATAAACCTTGATTTGTATCTGATCATTTGGATTCCTGATACAAACGGCATCTCTTCACAAATGCTTTGACATCTCGGTCAAGCCCAGGCTAATAAAACCGTTGATGAATTAACCATGCAGTTTTGTCTCTTCCAAAATGTCCTTGATTATGCAGCTCATGAATAATCAATACACGCAGTGAAGTGTTAGGAATACAGAGGCAATTACCACGGAACAAATATCCATCATGTAGGACGAAGTCAGATCGACCTCCAGCTTCCAATTCAGTCACAATGCTCTGGAAATGCTCATCTGCATGGATATCATCCTTCATGCTTTCAAACCCAAGGGTATATACTTGCATAGCACCAATCAATAAATTCCGTCTACTTAAAGCATCTGCCACTTTGTTCAAAGTGCCTGACTTATGCTTGATGCTGAAAGTATACTCCTGTAGAGTACTTATCCATTTTGCATGTCTGGAGCTCAACTTATGCTGTCCCTGTAGAAATTTTAATGCTTGATGATCTGAGTACAGCACAAATCTCGCTGGATCAAGTAATGTCACCAATGATGCAATGACCTCACAATGGCGTATAGCTCCAAATCATAAACCGAATACATCAGTTTGGCACCTCCAAGCTTCTCACTATAGAAAGCAACGGGTCTCCCATCTTGGTTGAGTACTGTGCCAATCCCAGTCTTCGAAGCATCACAATCCACTTCGAATACCTTGTCGAAATCTGGAAGAACCAACAATGGTGCTTGTGTCTACTTGACTTTCATCTCATCAAATGCTGCCTGAGCAGTGTCATTCCATCCAAACTGATTTAATTTCAACAAGTCTGTTAAGGGTGCAGCAATCTCACTATACCTCTTCACAAACCTTCTGTAAAAACCCGCAAGACCCAAAAAGGATCTCAATTCAGTCAAAGTTGCTGGTGCTGGCCAGTCCACTATCGCTCGCACCTTACTTTCATCTGGAAGAATCCCATCACCAGTAACAACATATCCCAGAAAAATTAATTTGTCTACCATCCAAATACACTTCTCTGGGTTAGCAAAAAACTGGTTTTCACGTAATACTGTTAGAACTTGTGATACATGCTCAACATGCTCTTGTGCTGTCTTACTGTATATCAATATATCATCAAAGTATGCAACAACAAAAGAACTAAGGAATAGACGCAAAACCTGGTTCATTACTCGCATAAACATACTAGGCGCATTAGATAGCCCGAATGGCATCACCAACCATTCATACAGGCCTTCCTTTGTCTTGAAGGTTGTCTTCCATTCATCACCTGGCTTCATTCTGATATGATGATACCCACTTTTCAAATCAATCTTAGTAAAGAACACGTCACCACTCAACTGATCTAGCATATCATCCAGCCTCAGTATTGGAAATCTATACTTCACAGTAATTCTGTTTATTGCCCGACTGTCAACACACATACGCCATGAACCATCCTTTTTCGGCACCAAAAGTGCTGGTACCGCGCACGGGCTAATGCTTTCCCGTACAAAGCCTTTGTGTAAAAGATCTTGAACCTGCCTCTTCAGCTCCTCATGCTGCTGCGGGGTCATTCGGTAATGAGCCTTATTTGGCAATACAGAACCCAGAATCAGATCAATCTCATGCTGAATATCTCGAAGTGGCGGCAAACCCGCAGGAAGCTCACTCCGTACAACATCCCGAAATTCCTCCAAAACTGACACAAACTCCTAAGGAAGATCATGTAGCTCCTGTTCCCCATTCTGGCCAAACTCTTCTGGCTTACTAACCAGGGCAAAACAGAAATCTTCTTCCTCTAAATTCGCCTCAAACTCCCTGCTTGGCAAACAAATTACTACCTTCTGTTCAGCCATGTCCTGTAGCGGTTTCAAGATCACTTTTCTCCCATCTGGTCGCAGCATATAAGTATGAGTGTAACCATTATACACTGCTTTATTATCAAACTGCCAAGGTCATCCCAAAATGATGTGTGTCGCATCCATCGGTACAACATCAGCTACTATTGACGTCTCAAGCTGAGGACCAAAAGACAAGGCCAACCTACAACGTCGACTAACCTGAATATCTGCATCCCGATTCACCCAGTCGAGCTTGTATGGTTGAGGATGGGGCTCGGTCATCAACCCCAATTTCTTCACAACTTCCTCAGCAATCACATTCTCCCAACTTCCAGAATCAATAATTACCTTGCAAGTTTTACCAGCTACAGTGCACTTTGTTGAGAAAATATCGTGCCGACGCCAATCTCCACCAGCTCTTGGTGCAAGACACATTCTCCTAATGATCAGACTCACTCCCTGGATGTGGTCTGGGTCAATCACATACATCTCATCCTCGAACTCCTCATCCTCGAGAAATTCAACTTCCTGCTCCTCCTCCATAAGTAACTGGGTACGCGCCTTGGGGCACTCATTGGCATAATGTCCTAGGTCATGACACCGATGGCAGCGAATATTGGCTCGATTGCTGCCCACCCTCTGCTGGGGACCTGAAGCCCCACTCGGCACTGTAGGTCTCGGAGGAACTGTCGAAGTTTGATGCCTAACCACAGGAGGTGCACTCCTACTACCAGAACTCTGCCCCGAAAACTGACCAGATAATTTTCCTCTACTCTGGAACCCTCTATTCCGCATCAGGCTCCGCTCCACTGCTTGCGCCCGCATGTGCGCATCACCAACACTGTCAATCCGATGCAAAGACAATGCATCCTGGATCGAGAATCGCAGTCCAAGCAAATACATAGCTACCAACCTCGGTTCTGACTCCATCAATCGATTTCGAGCCACCAGTCGGTAGAACTCTGTAGTATAATCTTCCACGCTTCGATTTTCTTGTGTTAAACCATGTAATTTAGAATAAAGGACCTGTTCATGATTCTGAGGAAGGAACTCTCGATTTATCTCCTGCTTCAAGGCTGCCCATGATGTAATTGGTGGCCTCCCATCCATATACCTCCGGTAGTGCTGTGCATGCCACCAAGCCGCTGCTCGATCTCGGATTGTGATAAGCAGCACTTGCTTGTCCAAAGGAACTTCTTTCAGCCGGAAAACATCATCAACCTGTAGGGTCCAATCCACAAACTCATCAGGATTCAAACCACCTCTGAACTCCGGTATTTCAATCCGAAACCCGGACTCCCAACGAGTCTGATTGTCATGCATAGGCGGCGGTCCGAAATCCCTGGGAAGCACTACATCACACCGCAGTTGCTGCCCTCTTTGCAATGGTGGAGGATCTTCAATATTCTAGAAAGGGTCGGCATCACCTTCTCGATGTTCGTCAGGAACATTGCGATCTTGATGAGGTATAGCACGATCTTGCGCCTCCAACCGTGCCATCATTGCTTGCAAAACAGCCATCATCTGCTGCTGGGTCACCACAACATCACGAAGAGAAGGCTCCTCGTTGTTCTGCTCCATGGTTGCCGGCAGAATTTTTTTTTTTTTTTAATCAAGAACGGATCAAGAACAGATCAAGAATGGATCAGGGACATATCAAGAACGGATCAAGGCCCTGATCAAGAACGGATCAAGGCTCTGATCAAGAATGGATCAAGGCTCTGATCAAGAATGGATCAAGGCTCTGATACCAAGCTGGTGCAGGGTGGATGTCAAACGCCTGCAGCGACCAAAACCCTGGCTCAGCAAGAACGGGTTCTGAGAATTCTTGGATGCTAGGATTGAGCAAGTTGGGGAAGATCCTTTGAAACCTGCAACGATCAAGCGCTGGAAGGGCCGCATGATTCCTCACGTTGCCAGCCCTCTACCGGATTTCAATCCGGGTCTTCACAATTGGAAGGGACGAACGATGGGTTTCTCACCGTGAGTCCCTGTTTCTTTTTTTTTTTATCAAGAACTTGGAACGGAAGGAAGAGATTCCTCACGGAATCATCCTCTCCCAACCAGGCTTTTGGCCTGGTGTGCGCGAGGGGGAAAAGAGTGGCCGGACGGCCTTCCACGGAATCAAAAAAAACCAAAAGCACCGTCCAATGGAAAATTCCAAAACAAAACGCTCCTCCTTTCATTCCTTGGGTTCCGTTTTCTTTTTAAAGCATCAATACATCAATGTCCAAGACTTCCACGTGACTAACAGGGAGGAAAACAACCAATTAAACACAAACTCCAACACACAAACTTCAACACGCTGACTCCATGCGTGAAATATTCAAATGGGTTTTTTTTTAAAAAAAAAAAATCAAGAGATCACGCCACTAATGAAATTATAATAATAATAAGACTAAAGACTCCGGTGTTTTCCCGGATCCGAAACTCCATGGTCGCTAATAGTGTATTGGGCCTTCAGCACAATTCCCAATTAATTATTTTCATCCCAAAAACGGGTCAGATTTGAAACTTGCTTCCCTTGAAGGTGTCTGGACCTGCGCACGTTTCCTACTGGCGAGGCTGGCGACCCCAAATCGTCATGGGCCGGAAGCTGAATCGAAACGTCTGGGTTGGGCTTCGTCGAACTATCACCAGGCTGTCCTGATATATGAGTCAACTGATCAGGTTCAATATTCATCTCGATGTCCGCATCACAAAGTCCTCTAAAAAGCAAGGAAGAGATGATGTTGAGACTTCGGTACAAGAAGAAGTATCGGAGGAAGTCAATACTTGCACCTTAGATACGGCAGTGTTCGAGGATCCGAATAATTTCTTTGAAGTTGAAAATGATGATGATATAATCACAGCAACTACCCATCAGCATACTAAACAATTATGGAAGAAAAGAAGCATATTCTTTGACTTACCTTATTGGGAGCATAATATACTCCGGCATAATCTTGATGTTATGCATATAGAAAAGAATGTTTGTGATAATTTGATTGGAACAATATTAAATCTTGATGGAAAGACTAAAGATAACATGAAGGCGCGTCTTGATTTAAAAGAAATGGGCATCCGACATGAACTTCATCCACAAGTGCTTGCAAATGATAGAACTTATATCCCTCATGCATGTTATACAATGTCTAGTCGAGAAAAAGATCTCTTCCTGATTGTTTTAAAGAATATCAAAGTTCCTGATGGATATGCCTCAAATATTTCACGATGTGTGAATCTGAAAGAATGCAAAATTTCAAATCTTAAAAGTCATGATTGATATATATTAATGCAAGATATTCTTCCATCGGCTTTAAGGTCGTCAATGCCAAAACAAGTTATTACGGTTGTTTTTCAGTTATCATCATTCTTCAAGGCATTATGTTCTAAGGTTCTTGATCCTCAGGAGCTTGATCAGTTGCAGTCTCAAGTCATACTTACATTATGTCAGATTGAAAAGATTTTTCCTCCTGGATTTTTTACGATTATGGTTCATCTACTCATTCACCTAGCTTCGGAAGCTAAACTTGGTAGACCGGTACAGTACAGATGGATGTACCCTATCGAGAGGTAATGCTGTAAAACTTAAATTTTATAATTTATATAACTTTTTCATTATTTAATATGATATAAATATCATACTTTTTGAAGGTATCTTGTACGTTTGAAGGATTATGTACGAAACAAAGTTCATCCTGAGAGCTCAATCACAGAGGGATATATTGCTGAAGAGTGTTTAACATTTTGTTCAAGATATCTCGAAGGTGTTGAGACTGTATTCAATCGACATCAACGTCATGGTGATACAATGGAGAATACAGATCTATACAAATTTGCATCATCCGGAAGATTTATAGGAAAAGCTGAAAGTATTGTTCTTGACCATAAATCCATGTCACAAGCACACCGTTATGTATTGCTACATAGTGACATAATATCTGACTATCGTAGGTTAGTCTATCTACACATGGATAATACTAAATATTAGACATGTTGTTGTCAAACTTATATTTGATTGTCATGCAGTGAATTTTTATCTGTACAACGACAAGCCAATCATTCCACTCGTCCTAATCCAAGGATTGAACAAAGATGGTTGGTTGAGTTATTCCCTAATTGGTTTGCCAATCAGGTTAATATATATAAGTCGTATAATAATTTTATATATTTTTAACATCGAATAAATGATCGATAATTGATATTATATTTTTTAGGTACCGGTACTGATGGAGAAAAATAGTTCAGTAGAATTAATTGCACTTGCCAGAGGTCCAAATTATATTGTGAACAAATATAATGGTTTTATTATAAATGGCTTTAAATTTCATACCAAGGAGCGCGAGAAACTTAGGAAAACTCAGAACAGTGGTGTTATGGTTGAAGCAGATGGAAAATCTTATTATGGTATACTTAAAGATATTTTGGAGTTTGATTATTATGGAAATTTTAAAGTTGTATTATTTCGATGCGATTGGGTGGATATAAATACACCGAGAGGTTTGAAAAAGGACTCAAACATATTCATACTTGTCAACTTTTCAAGATTGATACATATGGGTGTGTTATTGAAGGATGATCCATTTATCTTTTCATCTCAAGCTCGACAAGTTTTTTATGTACAAGACTCGAAAGATAAAGAATGGGCTACTATTATTAAGACAAAACCTAGAGACTTGTATGACGTGGGAAAAAGGGTGGAAGAAGAAGATGATGATACTTACACTCGGTGTATGCCTTATAATATTGTACCGGATGATCATATAAATGATACAAATATTTTGGTTAGGTTGGATTTCGAGAAAGGTACAACTGGTTGATTATGACAAGTAAGTAGTTTATAAGATGGTTTACATTTTTGCATTAATGATTATGTTATATTTTAAATTGCAATTCATTTCCGTTATAATTTGATTATAATGTTGACTGACTTGTTTTTAAATAATGCAGGTTAGGTACACCATGCCTCGAAGGAAGCGATTAGCAGATGTACAGTTTCAGTTTTTCCAAACCGAGGCTGGTACTTCTTCATCACAGCAGCCCGAGGGCAGTCAATCAGTTTCACATCGGTTTGATGGCAGTCCATCTATTTCTGCACATCAGGCCGATGCTACTACCTCTACACCTCATGACGACGCTATTCCCTCCGAGTCCGCACATCACGATCCTTCTATGGATCATCCTGATGACGAGCCTATCGTCGATGATATACAGATATAGGGTACATAATTTAATAATTCTATCTCATTTCAATTCATGAATATGCAATAGTTTTGATATACAATGTTCTGTATTTTTTTTTTTGTAGATGGATCCGGGAGACTCGGGCATAGGCGAGGGCCCACATTGGTCCGTGATGTGTAGCAGTTACCTGAGGGTGAGAGGATAGTGATAGAGTGCAACAAGCTAGGGCAGCCTATTAAGAAAGCTGCTAGCTTGTTGACTAGCTTTCTGGGGACAGTAGCACGCCGTGGTCAGCTATGTCTCCTGAATTATTCGAAGTGGAACGACATGCTTCCTGCATATAAAATAGAAATACTACGAGTTGTGCAGGTAAAAAAATTAATATATTATTTTATATCTTAGGTTTTTAACAATTGAATTGCTTATTTTATTTAATATTTATTCTATTATTTAATTAAATTGTAGAGCAAGTTCGTTCTTCCTTCAGATTCATCTGATTTTGTGCTTAATTCTCTCAATCACAAGTGGAAAGAATATAGGGCGAAGTTGAAGAGAGACTACAAGCTAGAGGGTAGGACAGAGGAGCAGGTTGTAGCTACCTGTCCTCCTGATGTTCACCCTCATCAGTGGATGGAGCTGGTGCACTATTGGTTCTCCGAGAGGACACAGGTTGTGTAGCATCATCAAACACTTCAAAATTTATTAATTTTCACTTGTCATAATTATATTTATACAATATATAACATTGTTTTAATTTTATTTTGTAGATGTATTCTGATATTGGTAGAGCTGCACGAGCTGCTCAGTCTGTTACTCACACAGCGGGGTCCAAGAGTTATGCACGGCTCAGGCATGAGTTTGTATGTTTCTCATCCCATATAACTTTTAGTATACTTATGTTTTAACATCATGTATCATCATGTATCATGCATGTGCCATGTATAATGGTACGGGGATATAAGATGTGTTATTTTGAAGCGTCGACAGGTTGCGTCTCAACGCTTGCATAGACGACGCTTTACAAAATGTCAAGAGATTATTTAGCGATGCTTAAAAGTATCGGAAAAGGTCAAAAAAAGCATCGCTAAAGCCCAGATTCACTGTAGTGCATAGCCGATATGGGATTAAGCATATGCTGCTCGAATCCTCGCACACTCCTTCCATTAAAACTCTGGCATTATTTTTAGGCTAAAGGTTCAATCCAATCACAAATATCATGATCAACTTGTGACTAATCATGTCGTGCTATAATAGATTATAGGATACTGTAGTATGGAGGGTTTTGAGTTGACCATGAGTTAATTATAGTATTTGTAATTGAATTTAATCGGATGTAAACTGTTAATATGATGAGGATGTTAAAATTTTAAATGAGAAGAATGTGCAAGGATCCATACACGCATGTTTTGGTTTCCTACTAGCTATGCATTGGATAGATCTTAATTACTCGTATATATGCTCAAGCAATTCAAGTAATATCTCCCAACTGTCTTTTTAGGTAACATCTTAGTTTGTTACAGGTGACCACAGTATCTTGGATTGCCTACCCAGTGACATAAATCTTCCCTTAGGATCACCACCGGTGGTGAACATTTTGTGGTGGAAGGGAGTTAGAACAAAGGAAGATCGTGTCGATATATCCACATTACCAACGACGTAAATCAAGTAGACATGGGGACAAAGGGCATGGTAAGATATGCTTCATCGAGCATATATGGGAGAGAGGGCTCCTCTACCAATTTTAATGTCCATCAAACCTGAGCACAACAACTTCCTGCTGCAATAATTGTTGCTAGCTATTGTCGTCATCATTGTCTTTCAATAGCTATCCCTTCGATCCCTGAATTTTTTTGGTTGGACCAAGTCCACTAACTCAATGGTGGACCAGACCAACAACATAACAATACGTATAAACATGCTTGTATTGTTTTGTTTTCCCTCTCCTTTATTTTTTTCTCTATTGTTGAATTGGTCCCCCGTTAAGCTTGTTGATCCGGTCCAACAAGGAGTACTGCAATCGGGTTGAGATGAGTTCGAGTAAAGAAGATTAAGCTTGGCTTGATTCCAAATACTCGGGCTCGAAACTCAACTCAAGATTGATCGAGGTTTGAAATCCTAAGCATGAGCTCTGCTTGATGAAAAAAAAGCAATGATCGAGATCTACCTATCTTGACTCGAATATCAACAGAGACATGCTCAAGCTTGAATTCGAATCTTAATCCATTAATAAATATACATATTATAAATAAAATAATTATAAATATATATGAAATCGAATAGACTTGCAAGCTTTGAAGCTGAATATTTTACTATTCAAGCTCGACTTGAAAAATTATTAAAGCTACAAGCGAGCTTAATAATAGTAGGATCGGGTGGAGCTCGAATTCAAGTCAAGTTCGAGCAGTTCATAAGTAACTTAATTCATTTGCACCCTTTTAAGTCCAACCAATAATTTCTCCGTCTCTTTGTCCACTGCTACCATGAATGGATCATCTTACTCTAAGGAGATTGAAGGGTGTTTCTAGGGATGATTGCAAAGAAGAGATTGAGATAGACGGAGGCCAGGCACAACGACCATAAGCGAACATGGAGATGCCATGGGCAGGGGATGTAAAGGAGAATGAATTTTTTTTAAAAAAAAATTAATTTAAGTTGCCGATGGCTGCTGGGATATGGCAACATGTAAGATGTTAGTAACCATGCTTGAACGTAGGGTTGCATGGGAGAAATTATTGCCTACGCAGCATGCATGCGTCTTGTGGCTGCATGTATACGCAACCGATCACGATGGTTGATTTCTATAATGATGTGCTGAGATAAGCGCTTTGATGAATAGGGCTTATCGAAACTAGCAGTGGTGTTTGGCTGCATTGATTCTTGGCCATGTAGCCAGTAGTGCAGGTGCGTGGCATGAATGAGTCAGACCCATTAGAGGTTCGTCCCCAGGTCCCACCAGCGAAGAAGGCGAGGTTTAACTCATGGTCTAATCAAAACAATGAAAAATGAATTCCTGGATGTTAAGCTCCAAATTCTACGCTGCTAACCAAATGCTTGTTGCATTCAAGTCACCGATAGCCACTTTGGAAGTACATCCAGAGTTGGCTTTGTTTCTACAAACCTATCATACGAGAGACTTCCTTGCGTGCAGTCATTGCTAATGTTCGATGGGACATTTGTCCAGCACTTGGTTTGGGTCATGCAAGCTTTGAGGCCAGTTCCCAAATGCAGCTTTTCAATACATACCGCATTTAGATTCCGAAATTTGTTTCATTTAGATTCCCCCATCTGAATAAAACTATTCAACTTTTATTATACGTAGCTCTAAAATTTACCCTGCCAAATAGTATCGATCCTTCCCCATTACAGAATTTTTTGATAAATTTTGAAACTCGAAACCAGACCATATCCAGCTAGAACCTGATAGTTAACAGGCCGAGTCCACCTAGCTTTTATGATGCTTCGTATCATTTTTGAAGTGAAAGCAATTCTTGAAAATATCATGATAAAGTCTGTGCAGCATGGTCTCGCAGGCTTACTGTTTAAAAATGAGCAAAAGTTCTAAAAATACTTTCTTTTTTTTTTTCTTTTTTTTTTCCGGTGGACCTTATTTGAAATCCTTATTAATTGTTTTATTGTTTGTCTAAAACTGTCTAGGCAGTGATAATGATATATTGTTAATTATTAATGACAAGAAGGTAATGTAGTTATTGATTCCGATCACTGTTCACCATAATAAGATTTCATATGTATATTTTTTTATTAGATCAGTCAATGTTTGTGCTGAAATACAGCTAATAAAAAAAATCCTGAATGTAGTCTAAGAAAGCTAACAAAATTTATGATTCCTCTTTTACAAAAAAATTTTAAAGATTGACTTATTGAAGATCGCGAAACCAGAAACAAAAATCCAGAAGTGAATTTGTATATTGGTGGCCCTGCACGTGTATCATAGTTTTTATGAAAGTTTCCAGAGGTTGCCTATATTTCTAATCACGGTCATATATGGATCCTCTCATATATATAAGATTTTTTATGGATGCGTATGGTATCATATCTCGAGAAATACATCTCTAATCTTATTCAGAGAAATTTTTTTTTTAACTACTATATAAGAACACTAATCACTATAAAAATAAAATGGAATCTATGACTCCTATATCAAATAAATCATATATGCTTTCTGACCAATTAATCAGCTTGTTATTACTATATTGAACCTCATTCAAAGGATCTTCTATAATAAAGATTGGGTTTTCATCAGAAGGTGCTTTTTAGACTAAACCCCATTCTCCTTAATAATTCTAGAAGTTTAGTCCTATTTAAATCTTTAACCAGATAGATTAACGAAGAACCTTCTCCTACAAGTTCTAAGCTATACCAAAATTTATAATTTATAACTACGAATATTTCTTTACTTTAGGCTACCAAGTCGTAGCATAAGAATAAAAGAAATAAATAGTAAAAAGTTAAAATATGATATCTCTTAACATAAATAATTATTCATGCCATAAACCAAGACCAACGTTAAATAGAATCTACTTCATTTTTTTTTATAGATCCTGTATATATTAAATTAATAAAGAATTCAGTATGCCTTTAGTTACGCATCAAATATTTTATAAGGATACTCAAAATCATTATACAATATACTATAATATATATATTCATACCAAATATAAACAAACAATATATCAAGAATACACAATCTAGAGCAGAGACGGATCGCAAGGCGGCCTTGGCCCTCCTAATTTTTTCGTAAACCACTTTATATCTAAGATAAATCCTTATATAATAGGTATTTGGCCCCTCCTCAAATTTTTCAAAACCAATTCCATAAAAATCGGGAAAAAAATCTCCAAACCGAGACTTATAAAAAGAAAATAGTGAAAAGAATTTCCAAATTTTCTAATAAGTCTTGTTAAAAAAAAAAAAATCGGAGAACAACTCACCTGGGTCTCCTTCTCCACCAAAATCTGGAAGCCCAAATCCACCCGGCACCTACCGGCCGCCGTTATCCTCAACAGGTGACAGCCGACAGGGCATCCGTTGCTGCTGGCCGCTGCCCCCACGACCCCACCCGTCGCGGCACCACCGACAACTGGGCAGCCATCTCCTCCTCCAAAATTCGGAAGCCCAAGGCCCCAAACCCACCCGGCACCCGCCGGTCACCATCGTCCCCGACAAGCAATAAGGCACCCGCTACCCCAACAACCACTCGTCGCGGCGCCGCCCCACGGTCCCCACCCCGGACCACCCGCCGTCTTCTTCGTTGCTTTGCTAACAGCCGGACCACAACTGTCGCTCCGCTGGAGAAGGTCCGGGTGATCGGGCCACCGTTGACCCAGAGTCCGGAGAACTAGCGAAGCCCTCCATGACCGGTGACTCTGTCTCCACTCTCCAGAGACCATACCAGATCCAGAAAGACTGAGAGTCTGAGGCACCGAGCGAAACAAAAAGGTAATACTTTTCCTTTACTCTTTTATGAATTATTGTTGATTTGTTGATGGGCTATAGCCAATGGGCGTTGATGGGCAGTGGCCAATGACCCAATGGGCTCATTCTTCTATGGTTATGCCCTGGCTAGCTAAATCTAAATCCCAGGCCCTAATTATTACCATTGAGTAGAAAAGAAATATTAATTTTATTTCAGTATCTCCCATTACTCTAAGCACATATGCTAATTAATATCCCAAAAAACATTATAAATGAGTAAATACCTTTAAAAACTTGTGCAGCATGTACAACATTATCCTGGGATGAACATTTTTCTAGCATTCTACTTTCTAATTTCTTGATAATGATTAGTGAGTTTGGATTGCAAAGATACCAAACTTTGCATCATAGAGAAGAGAATTTTTCTTGGTTGGTGGGTATTCAATTGAAAATTTTGCATCTTGCTCTCTATGTTGGAGGTTATATTTCTTCTTGGAAAAGAATTGATAGCTGTTTCATATTATAGGTTCATTATGAGTAAAAAAATTAGTGATTTTTTTAAGAAAAAAGAAGTAGCAGAAAAAATTGATGGTGGAGCTACACAGCCTGCACCTGATCAGATTGAGACTAAGATTGAACTTCATCAACCAATTTTAAGAATAGACACTATTCCTACAAAAGAAAGGCCACCTGAAAAAATAAATGTTGGAAACAATTATATTGATAACAATGAATTGAAAAGAGATCCTGGAATGGGCAAACAAATTTGGAAATATCTTGTGAATCAACATGATGAAATTCAACGTGCCTATATTAGTTTTGGTCCTTATCAGCCAATATTGGATAAGTATGATCTCATTGGTTCAAAGATCATCATAGACATTTTCAATCATATTGGTTCAATCAGCATCCTAGTTAGCTCGAATATTCTCCAACTACAAATGCTGTTTATTGTTTTATTTGCTATCTCTTTTCAAATCTAGGTGAAAAAAAAAACAAATTTGTAGAATGTGGATTTCAAAATTAGAAAAAAGTAAATAATGGAGATAATTGTGCATTTCTTGGACATGTGGAAAAAAAATCTGAATTCCTCAGATAATATTACTATGAAGAGCTATCATAATTTGATAAATGAGAGGCAATATATTCAAAAAGTAATTGACAAGCAAACCTCTAAACAAATTGCTCAAAATTGTTTACAGTTCAATATCTCAGTAGATGTAATTAGATGGCTTATATTTCAGACTTGTGCTTTTCGAGGATATGATGAATGTCCAAATTAAAAAAATAAAGGTAATTTTCTTGAATTGCTCAAGATTTTCGCATGTTATAATGAGAATGTTGAAAAAGTTATTTTGGAAAATGCTTATAGTTATGCTTCTTATACTTCGCCAAAAATATAAAAGGAAATTCTATAATTTTTTTCAAGAAAAGTAAGAAGAGCCATAAAGGATAAAATTGGTGATGCCAAATATTGTATAATTGTTGATGAAGCTCGAGATGAATCAAGAGAAAAATAAATGACTATTATTTTGAGATTTGTTAACAAGAATTGATTTATAAGAGAGCAATTATTTGATATTGTCCATATTTCATATACAGCTTTTTTGACTCTTAGAGATGCTATTTATAATGTTCTCTCAAGAAATAATTTAAGCATTAAACATATAAGAGGTCAAGCTTATGATGGGGCTGGCAATATGCATGGTGAATGGAATGGTTTGAAAGCTTTGATTAATAATAATTGTCCATATACTTATTATATTCATAGCTTGGCTTATAGACTTCAATTAGCACTAGTGGTTGCATCAAAAGAGGTTATTATTACTTTGATTAATAATAATTGTCCATATACTTATTATATCCACAGCTTGGCTTATAGACTTCAATTAGCACTAGTGGTTGCATCAAGAGAGGTTATTATTATTCATCAATTTTTTAATGATTTACTGAATATTGTTAATATTGTAAATGCATCTACAAAACGTCATGATAAATTGAGAGCAAGACAAGTAACCGACATTGCAAATCCATTAGCGACTGATGAGCTTGAATCTGGAAGCGGGCAAAATCAGATTAGCAGTTTACAAAGACCTGGTGAGATTGGATGGAGTTCATATTTGAATTCTGTTCATAGCTTGAAAAAGCTTTTTCTCAGTTATTTGTTCTGTTCTTGAGGATATTACTCGTAATGGAGTTGGTTATGTTTAACGTGGAGATGCCGATGGTGCATTACATTGCTTAACATCATTTTAATTTATTTTTATATTGCATTTGATGATAGAAGTTTTAGAGATAATTGATGATATTTGTCAAGCTTTATAAAGAAAGTCACAGGATATTCTTAATGCAATACATTTAGTAAAAAGTACAAAGATTTTACTTCAACAATTAAGAGAAAATGAATGGACGAGTTTATTAGACAATGTGATACTATTTTGTGAGAAATATGAGATTGATGTTCCAAAAGACTGCTACTATAAGCGTGGTGGTCGAGATCGTCGACAAAGTGATATTATAAATGAGCATCATTTTCGGGTTGATATATTTAATGCTACTATTGATACTCAATTGCATGAATTACATAGTAGATTCAGTGATGATACAATTGAATTATTAATTTTTAGCAGTGCTTTGGATCCTAGAGATGGTTACAGGTTATTCAATTTAGAGAGTATATATCAGCTTGCAGAGAAATTTTATCTAGAAGACTTCAGTGAGAATGAAAGAAGACTTTTGAGAAATTAATTACAAAATTATCATATTGATATTTCAAAGAATCCTGAGTTTCAGAATATGTCTACAATTCCATAATTATGTCAAGGATTGGTGAGAACAAGAAAATCATATATTTATTCGCTCATTGATAGACTGATTCATCTAGCATTGACTCTTCCAGTTTCAACTACTACTATAGAAAGAGCATTTTCAGCAATAAAGATTGTCAAAACCAGATTGTAAAACAAGATGTTAGACGACTTTTTTATCCATTATTTAGTTACTTATATTGAGAAGGAGATGGCAAAATATTTTACAGTAGATTCTATTATTGATGAATTTAGTTCTATAAAACAATGTAGAATTCAATTCAAATAATATTTATAAAAAATAAAATTTTTTATTAATTATTTATTAATATTTTTTTATTTTTTTGGAAAAGTTAGTGCGGTCTGCTCCTGATCTAGAGCAATTACATTCATAACAAATATAAGCAAATAATATACCAAGAATACACGGTCCAGAGCAACTGAAGTGTTTGTGAAAAAGAGGCTATAAGCATGTAGTGACAAGATTCCTCCATATAACAAACCTCCACAACCTGATTGCGCCTTTTGCCTACGTTTGCATGTTTGTCGTGCCAGGGTTGTGGAGAAGCGGGGCCATGATATTTAACAAGCAATATTTTTGAAAAAACTCCAGCAAATAAATGGAGCAATATATATAAATATAAATGTACAATGATATGGTTAATCACAAAATCTTTCACCACACACAACTACAACATGGTAGGCCAGCAAGCTACTGAATATAGTCTAAGCTAATATAAATGAGACCATTACTTTTATATATTGCCAGTTGATGACAATTATACCAGAAAACAATATCAATAGTTGAAGATAATGATATTATTGTCACATGGTAGGCACTACTTTAGCAAGGAAAATTAGTATAAAATTTGAGATTAATAAATAACTATTTAATTGACAAAAAGGAGAAATGTTAAATGACAACAATTATTTCTGATATATAATGGTTGTCATCGAATAAAATTTTATTAATATGATTTATCACTAATCCATAACCAACCAAACTTCTAAGCTGCCCAGCAGTAATCCAACATCAAACGCAACCAACCAATTTGGAACCCAAGTCCACAATTTCTAATCTAGATATAGTTCAAACATGATTTCTAACCTAGACACTATTTTTAAATTTAAAAAATTCTATACCCCACATATATATATATATATATATATATATATATATATATATATATATATATATATATATATATATATATATATATATATATATGGTAGTTAAAATCTGGATTAAAAGGACGTAATTCAAGATTTAGGTCACTTTGATTCCTTCAAATAAAATTTATTTATAGTAAGTATGGTTAAATTACCTTACCCATTGCATGGTACAAGTATCTAAGAATTTATATATATATATATATTTTTAAGAAAATTGAATTTTGTAAAGGATTGTTGAAATTTTAAATTAAAAAAACTCAAAATTACAAAACCTTATCATTTAATTTAAATTTATTTTTAATGTGCTAATTATTGTCTCTATTTGGTTTTAATTCTTTGTTCATTGGGCTTTAATATGGGTTTTAATTTTTTGACCATTAGGCTCCTTGGTACAGGCTTTAATGGGTCAGTAAGAGTCCAATGGATAGATTCTAACAATCAAATTTTGTAGCTATAAAAAGGCCTTCTCGGGACCCTTGTAAGCAATCCAAAGCCATATCTAGATTTTTCTATTTTTAAAATTTCTATTTAATTTTTTAATTACGAAATTTTCTTTATTTTAAATATTGAAAGAATTTTTTGTCAACCTCTACTATAGTTATGCTTGCAATTGGAGGAAGCTTACTCATATCATGGAATAGTATTTCTGATTATTTCCACGTGGAGAATAAAAATATGCTTTAAAATAGTATCTCGAATGTTTTAAGATTTGATATTTTTATTTTATGATATTCTATAAGTTATTTATTTTTTTAAAAATAAAATATTATTGTTATTTTTTTAAATCATATTCATAATTTTAAAGCTTTGCTCTAATAGTTTGACCTTTGTAACAACCATTATGACAAGTCCAAAACCATCCATTTTATAAGAATTAGAAAAATCAAGCTTGCCATTCACCCTATGAACTTTAACAGTTTTTGCAAACACTAAATTACTTATTATCTATTATAGCAACCAAAAAAAGAAAAAAAAAAACTACTCTTTGTCTCAAGTATAATTTTCCTTGAGTATTGTCTGCAAGCTTCTGTATAAAAATTTAGAAAATCTTTTTCTCAAGATTTTGCAATTCCATGTTTATTCATGATAGTTTTAACGAGTTCATTGAAACCATGCTGTCTTCTTATCCACCAGAAATGTTTCTTCAGTTGTATTGTTATGTTACAGCTAATGATTATTATGTTTGCAGGATGATTTTTTGCCTCGGACAGCTCCCCCTTTGGAGGATATTTTCAAATCACTCTTCTGGTAATGTGGACTAATCTCTATTTTCATAAGACCACTCTATGTGAATGTTGATTCCAGTGGGAAGCACAGTTGGTGTTGAAGTAGAAATGAACAAATTAAGTTAATAAAACTCTTGCTGACTTGCATCATAGATTTTATCCCTGTGAAGATTCTCAGCTGCCTTCTCATTTTCAGAATTAAGATATACTTGTTTTGGCAGTTCTAATGTGAAATTTCAGAAACTATGATACTTCCATGCTGACGGTTTTCAGTAAAAGTTCTTACCATTCCCGGTTGATAATAACTTCTATGTACTTTTTATTGTTTAAACTTTGTATTGATGCTGGACCAAATAGACTGGATGAAGTGGTTCTTCCACCGGATCGCCGTCAACTGGTACCTGCAAGAAGTCCCTGACCGGAAGTTTTCCGGCGGGGGACACTCCGACGCCTAAGTCAGAAAGAGCCCAGGCAACAGCAGAATGGAGAGTTTTGAAAGCAAGGAGAAAAAAGAGAAATTCAAGAAAATACCAGTCGAAAAATAAAAAGATCCCTTGAGTATCCCATTTTACCAGTATTTATAGGCTCCAACGTAACTATTTACGGTTATGGAGGTTGGCAGATGCAACTACTTCATAACTGTAATTAGTGGCTATCGGAAAAGCCGTTATACTCGGTGTTTGTTCAATCTGAGGCCTCGGATCATGTGGGTGGTTGTAACAACCCAAACAGATGAACTGTTTGTCCAAGAAATTCACATGCTCCAGAACCCTCTTTCTTTTAAGGATGAATCCAAAGTAAACTTTACATTCTTTAGTAGCGCTCTCGAAGGGAATGTTAGCACTTCGGATTCTTTTGAATATAGCAAAAATAAATACTTACAGTCTTTGGATCAAGGTGGATGCACGAAGCCGAAGACAGTAAACAAAACTTGCTTCCCAGAAAGATAGGTATGGTCTTCGGTTCGAGACAATGATACGAAGCCGAAGACCCATAGTTGATGACTTAGTCTTCGGATCAAGGTGGATACAATAAGCCGAAGATAATAAACAAAATTTGCTTCTCGGAAAGATAGGTATGGTCTTCGGATCGAGACAATGATACGAAGCCGAAGACCCAGAGTTGATGACTTCTGATATGAACATAAAGTCATTAACATTAGGTATGGTATTTGGATTGAGATAATGATACGAAGCCGAAGACCTAGGGTTAATAATGAGAAGACGGTAACATGAAACCGAAGACTCCTTTTGCAAGCTGATGCAACCAATAAAATAAAAGAACAAATAATTAAATTGGAATAAAATCGGGATATCATAACAGCTGTCCCCCACTCCCAATTTTGAAATGATTACGTTTCGAAAAATGGGAGTACTTTAATTTTGTCTTCTAATGATAACCGTCAAATAATGATGACAGAATCCTGACACGTCTTTTCATCATAACTGCCTGGTGGAGTGATAGAACGTGGCGAAGACACGTGTCACCCCACCACGAGCGGCCTCAAAAGAAACACCTCGATTCCGGAAAGGCCTTGGAAAATTTTTGAGAGAAAAAATTTTAATTGATGGGGATCGGATACATGGCGATCATCCGGAGCGTGGATGTTTTGTCAATGTGATCCCAGTCAGTAATGAAATTTCACGCGGATCGCCATGACTTGTCTCATTAATGATCTTTCTAAAAGGTCGTACCCACGATCGAAACCGCCGATACGGCGCATGATCGTTTAGTTCTCCGAACCGTCTCGAAGATCTATCTCCTTCACCTATAAAAGGGGAGGAAACTTGAAAGAGAAATTTTTCTTCACACCCGTGCTCTTGGATTTTCAGTTTTTCCTACAGTCCGTCATCTTCCCCGATGGTCTGGTCCACCATTTTTGTTTTTTTCACAGGTTAGAGGCTTTCCTCCTTCCTTCTATTTCCTTATTTCTTTCAATGTCGAGGTCTTCTAGGAGCCTTTCCTTCAACTCTAGCAGCGGTTCACCAGTAGGCGAAGCGAGTAGAGTATTACCCGAAAGAGATACCGATAGGATCCCATTGGGGGATGGGATCAGTAGGAATCCTCTGGACGAGACCAGTAGGGGAAGGAGTTCTAGTAGGAAGCGGAGCCCGGAACGATCACCGGACTCTGTTGAAAGCTCCTTCACCCTTGCCAAAATAGAAGAAACCAAACAATGTTACCACATTCCATGTACCTTTCACATGATCCTTCCGAAACCCGAAGAAAGGGTAGATAAGCCTCCCCTGCGATCCATAGCTATATACGAAAACCACTTCAAAGCGGGTCTTCGGCTTCCCCTCTATCCCTTTTTTACAAAAATTTTTAACCTCTATCAGATAGTATCAGCCCAACTGACCCCCAATAGCTTCAGGAACATTTGCGGGTTCCTAGTGCTTTGTAAACTTAGGAACGTAGAGCCGAAAACATCCCTGTTTACTTCCTTGTTTATGTTAAAAAGAGATTTTCACGGCAAAGGGTGGTGGGTCATAGGTCCTCGGCCAGGCCGAAGACTACTAAAAGGAACCCCCAGTGCGATACATGGGTGGAAACCTTGCTTCTTTTTTGTATACTATACCCACTGGGGTTTCAACACTAAGTGGACAGCTTCGCGTTTGGATGCAAACACCAGTAAGAGGGTATTAAAAGCAAATGCTAAAGATTTTGAGACCTTGTTGGAACCAGAGATCCCTTCCCTTAAAGAACTGCTGAGGGAAGAAAACCTTCACCGCACTCATATCAGCGAAGTCCCGGCGTTAGGTATAGAATAAGTGGTCTTCAGATTCCTCTTGTTTCTCTTCTTTATGTGTACATGCATAACAAACTTCTTGTTTCCAATTGCAGGTAAGAAAATGAAGCCCCAACTTGAAAAGGTTCGGCAAGCTTCTAGAAAAAGGGCGGTGGCTGCTCCTGCAACAGCTGAAGTCCAAAAGAAAAGAAGGGCAGAGGGTTCTAGCGCACCTCCGATGAGGCCCGTATGAGATGAAGAAGTTCCCTCCGCTTCTCCGGTTCCACATGATTCCGCTAGAAGCTCATCCCTAAGGATGTCCCCTCCAAGGAGCCCTCAACATACGCCATCCACGGGTCAACGAGATACAAATTTTAATAAAGAATCCATGATTGCCCCTCCGAAAGACATAAGTCAGGAAAGGTCAAAGTACCGATCTGAAGAGGGTCCTAGATGGAACGCCACTTCGGAGGGAGGATGCAACGTAGATTTTACTGCCTTCTCGGATCGAGAGGGCTTGAAGAATCCTGAACTGGCGAGAGAGTTGATGAAGCGCACTCTTCTTCCGAAGGACTGGGATAACATTAAGTCCCGGTGCATCGAAGAGATCTCGGATTCGGTGTTCTCATCCGCTCTGAAGGTAAATATCTATTTGCTGTGTTGAACTTAGGTTTATAATTACTAAGTTTCCCACTTGCTATTGCAGATGATGCATGACATTACCCATATGGAGGAAAGTATCTTTGACTTCATAATAACCTACAGAAAAGTGAAAGAAGAAATAAAAGCGGTCAAAGCCGAGAAGGCCATAGCTGAAGAGCAAAGACAAGCTATGGACGAAAAGCTCGTTCAAAGTGATGCTTCGGTTCAGAATCTGAAAATCGAAGTGGAAAAAATTCGGTTGGAACGTGCTGAACAAGAGGCAAGGTCTAAGAAGAGAAAATCCAAGATTCAGTCCTTGGAAGCCTCACTTAAGAAAGCTACTGAGCGTTCCGAGGAAGCCTCCAAAAGAAGGGAAGATGTCATCGAAGAAAACCGATCTTTGAAAGATCAACTAGAGAAGGCAATAGAAACTTATAAAGCATCTCCAGCCTTCAAAGCTGAAATGGTTAAAGCAGGGACTCATAGCTATCAGGGAGGCTTCAACGATGGAGTGGAGGTGCAAAAGCTTTACCCAGACTTGAACATTTCAAGTATCCAACTGTTTGATCTTGAGAGTCCAACTGTGCCTGAACTCCAAACGGACCCTGAAGCACTAACAATGACTGAAGAAGCGGTGGGTCCAATTGATCTAACCGATGAGGCTCCTACAAAAAATTTGTAACTTTTCCTTTTCTTCTTTTGGAATATAAGAAAGTCATTGTTAATGAAGACTTTTGGAATTTCCAATTGCGTGTGATAGGATAGAAATTTCTTAAGTATGAAGTCTTCGGACGAATAAGGATTCTGAAGCACATAATACTGAATGCTAAGTCTTCGAATTTAGAATAAAAGAAATCTAGACATAATAATCAAGTCTTCGGACTTGAATTTACGCTAAGTCTTCGGACCTAGGATAAAAGAATTCTAAATAATAATCAAGTCTCTTGGACTTGGGATAAAAGAAATCCAGACATAATAATCAAGTCTTCGGACTTGAATTTATGCTAAGTCTTCGAACTTAGGATAAAAGAATTCCAAATAATAATCAAGTCTCTTGGACTTGGGATAAAAGAAATCTAGATATAATAATCAAGTCTTCGAACTTGAATTTACACTAAGTCTTCGGACTTGGGATAAAAGAATTCCAAATAATAATCAAGTCTCTTGGACTTGGGATAAAAGAAATCCAGACATAATAATCAAGTTTTCGGACTTGAATTTATGCTAAGTCTTCGGACTTAGGATAAAAGAATTCCAAATAATAATCAAGTCTCTTGGACTTGGGATAAAAGAAATCCAGACACAATAATCAAGTCTTAGGACTTGAATTTATGCTAAGTCTTCGAACTTAGGATAAAAGAATTTCAAATAATAATCAAGTCTCTTGGACTTGGGATAAAAGAAATCCAGACATAATAATCAAGTCTTCGGACTTGAATTTATGCTAAGTCTTCGGACTTAGGATAAAAGAATTCCAAATAATAATCAAGTCTCTTGGACTTGGGATAAAAGAAATCCAGACATAATAATCAAGACTTCGGACTTGAATTTATGCTAAGTTTTCGGACTTAGGATAAAAGAATTCCAAATAATAATCAAGTCTCTTGGACTTGGGCTAAAAGAAATCCAGACATAATAATCAAGACTTTGGACTTGAATTTATGCTAAGTTTTCGGACTTAGGATAAAAAAATTTCTTGAATCATTTATGACTTAAGATAGGCTGATCGGGACTACCTCGGTATTTCGTGAGGTAGATCCGGAGATCATCCTCATGCCTTTTTACATTGGGATTAAGACAGGCTGATCATGCCTACCTCGGCACTTCGTGAAGTAAATCCGGAGATTATCTTCATGCCTTTTAAGATTAAGATGGACTATTTTGAGCCCAACTCGGTACTTTGTGAGGTAGATCCAGAGATCATCCTCATGCCTTTAAGATTAAGATGGACTATTTTGAGCCTAACTCGGTACTTTATGAGGTAGATCCGGAAATCATCCTCATGCCTTTAGGATTAAGATAGACTATTTTGAGTCCAACTCGGCACTTTATGAGGTAGATCCGGAGATCATCCTCATGCCTTTAAGAGAAATAAGATAGGCTAGCTATGCTTATCTCGGCAGTTCATATAGAGATTACCATAATGCCTTTTCAAAAAATAGAACAGAGAGGGATAGATTGAATCTGTATCAATGACCTTGAATGAAACCTTTATTGATAATATTTTCGGAGGTTTTGTACATTACATGGTCGAGGTAATAGAACCCCTTCCAAAGTTTCCAACCGATAAGTTCCAGGTCAAACGACCCCTTTGACTCGGTAAGGCCCTTCCCATGTAGGAGAAAGTTTACCCTATTTTATTGGCTTTGACACTTCGAATTTCTGTAGAACTAGATCACCAGGGAGAAGGGCCCGTTCTTTTACACGAGAGTTGTAGTAATCCATAACTTTTTGCTGGTACATAGCTATTTTTAACTATGCCTGGAGCCGTGCACCTTGCAGTAAATCCAGGTCAACTCTTCGACGTTCAGAGTTTTCGGGTTCCTCATAGTGATCAATCCGAAGAGAGTATAAGGAGACATCTACAGAAAGGACTGCTTCGGTGCCATAAGAAAGATGAAATGGAGATTCACCGGTGGTCGTTCTAGGAGTTGTTCGATATGCCCAAAGAACCGAATTCAACTCATCAGCCCATGATCCCTTAGCATAATTTAACCTGGTTTCTAAATCATGAAGAATAGTCTTGTTGGTCACTTCGGCCTCTCCGTTACACTGAGGATGCCCTACCGAAGTAAGTTTGTGCAGAATATGGTACTGGGTGCAGAAGTTTTTGAACTTCGGATTGTCAAACTGTCTCCCGTTGTCAGTTATAATAGATAGGGAATTCCGAAGCGGAAGACGATGAAGTTTCTTACAAAACTTTCAACCTTGGCCTCAGTAATCTGTGCTAATGCTTCAGCTTCGACCCACTTAGAGAAATAGTCAATGGCCACAATGAGAAATTTTCGTTGTCCGGAAGCTAGAGGAAATGAACCAAG
The DNA here is from genome assembly GCA_021397845.1 of Areca catechu. Lineage (NCBI taxonomy): Eukaryota > Viridiplantae > Streptophyta > Magnoliopsida > Arecales > Arecaceae > Areca > Areca catechu. The sequence goes on from CM038049.1 coordinate 55,837,980, forward strand.
AATGTCCATTCCCCATTGTGCAAAAGGCCAGGGAGCTGTTAACGGAGTTAACTGATTGGCGGGTCGTCTTTGCATATTGGCATATCTCTGACGATGATCACATTTTCGAACAAATTCTGTAGAGTCATTTTGGATGGTTGGCCAATAATAACCCTGACGGATTATTTTGTATGCCAAAGATCTGCCTCCTAAATGGTCTCCGCATATTCCTTCATGCACTTCCCTGAGCGCATAATCCGCATCAGAAGGGCCTAAGCACTTCAACAAAGATTGTATGAAAGACCTCTTATACAATGCTCTGTCCAAGATAACATATTGAGAGGCCGTCCACCGAAGCTGTTTAGCCTCCAACTTATCTTCGAGTAAGGTACCCTCTTTCAAGAACTTGAGAATCGGATCCATCCATGAAGGTTCATGTTTAACTTGACAGATTTCAGCTGGGGATTCTGATATGCTGGGGTCTTCAAGATATTCCACATACGTCCTTCCAAGAGAATCCGGCACGGTGGTTGCAAGTCTTGAAAGGGCATCTGCCCGAGAGTTCTCTGTTCTCGGTACATGAACAATTTCAAAGTGTTCCAACCCAGATGTTAGGCTTCGGACCTTTTCTAGGTACTGGATCATATTTGGATTTCGAGCTTCGAAATCACCTTTCACCTGATTCACCACCAGCTGTGAATCAGAGAAAACTTTGACCCTTTTGATCTTCAACTTCTGGGAGATTCCAAGTCTAGCAATGAGTGCTTCATACTCTGCCTGATTATTCGATGCTTGAAAAGAAAATCGAAGAGCATATTCAATAACTTGCCCAATGGATCCAGCGAGAATTAAACCTGCACCACAGCCATTAGCGTTAGAAGCACTATCAACATGTAACATCCAAACAAACTCTGGATCGTCTTCAACTTTTTCCTCTTCGGCCCTTGATTGGTCCTCTTCAGATCCCCATGTGCACTCAGCTATAAAATCAGCCAAAATTTGTGCTTTCATCGATGATCTGGGTTGGTATTCAATATCAAATTCCCCTAATTTAATAGCCCATTTAGCAATTCTTCCTGAAGTATCAGGACAACGAAATATAGCCTTCAAGGGTTGATCCGTCAGAACCATAATAGAGTGGGCTTGGAAATAAGGCCAAAGTCGCTTCGCCACAACTACTAGAGAGAAGATGATCTTTTGCACTCTAGGATATCGGACTTCGATTTCATGCAACACCTTGCTGGTGTAGTAGATCGGTTTCTGTGAGTGATTGACATCTCTTCGTATTAGAACCGAACTGACCGCTTCATCCATGGCTGACAAATATAGATAAAGTGTTTCTCCTTCATAGGGTTTGGAGAGCAATGGTGGCAATCTTCTGTCCATTCAAAATTTTGAGTCTGACGAAGGACCTTGAAGAAGGGTAAATACCTCTCTGCAGAGCGGGAAATGAAACGACTCAAAGAGGCTATCCTCCCTGTTAGCCTTTGCACTTCTTTTTTGCTAGTAGGGTGCCTCATAGTTCGAAGGGCATGTATTTTTTCTGGATTAGCCTCTATTCCCCGCTTAGTAATTAAATATCCCAGGAATTTCTCAGAGGTTACGCCGAAGACACATTTGGTTGGGTTCAACCTCATCTGATGATGTCTAAGAGCATCAAAAGATTCCTTTAGATCTGTGATGTGATCAGACTTATGTAGGCTCTTCACAATCATATCATCAACATAAGCTTCCATATTTCTTTCAATCTGGTTTTTGAAGACTTTGTTGATGAGCCTTTGAAGAGTTGCCCCAACATTCTTTAACCCAAACGGCATCATCTTGTAACAGTAAATCCTTTCTCCGTAATAAAAGCAGTCTTTTCTTCATCTTCAGGATCCATTCAGATCTGATTATAGCCTGAAAAGACATCCATAAAATTCGGCATTTGATGACCAGCTGTAGTGTCAACCAGCTGATCGATTTTCGGCAAAGGAAAACTGTCCTTTGGGCATGCTTTGTTGAGATCCGTATAATCTATACAGATCCTTCACTTGCCATTTGATTTCTTCACCATGACTACATTTGCTAGCCAATTCGAATACTGAACCTCTCTTATGAAGTTTGCTTCAAGGAGTTTGTTAACTTCTTCATCAATTGCCTTTTGCCTTTCTGGAGCAAAATTTCTCTTCTTCTGGCGTACTAGCTTATAGTTGGGGGATACTTCCAAGCGATGAGTAATTACTTCAGGCAAAATTCCAGGCATGTTTGAAGCTGTCCAAGCAAAAATAGCAGCATTATCACGAAGAAAGGAAATTAATCTTACCTTTGACTCCTCATCAAGCAAACTACTAATTTGCAGAAGCTTGGTTGGTTCGTCTTCGGATAATGGTATAGAAAGTATCTTTTCCGTTGGTTCTCCAGAGTCTTCGGGTTCATCTCTCGGATCTAGCTAGTCAAGTGCCAAAGATTTGGATGCTTGTTTGTTTTGAATCATGAGACACTGATGAGCGATCCTTTGATCCCCCCTTACTTCCCCTACGCCTGTTCTAGTGGGAAACCGAACCAACAGATGGTATGTTAAAACTATGGCCCTGAATTTATTCAATGCTGGAAGCCCCAAGATTGCATTATAAGCTGAAGATATTCTGGCCACAATAAAATTGATTGGAAGGGTCCTTTGGAATGGTTCGGATCCAAAAGTCACGGGCAAAACCATTTCACCCTCAACTCCAACCCGATTTCCACCAAAACCAGTTATTGGAATGAGGGATCTTCGTAATTCATGTCCAGGCAATCTCATCCGAAGAAAAGCATCATACAGCAACACATCAATTGAGCTTCCATTATCAATCAATATTCTTTTTACATTAAATTTGGCAATTACTGCCGAGACCACTACAGGGTCATCATGCGGAAGCTATACATCTTGAATATCCTTATCAGTAAAAGTGATAGAGTTTCTTCCCTTAAATCTCTTCGGTATATTCTCTTCAGCTTCTTCATCCCATGCCGAAGACCGATGGAGCATCCCGACACCTCCACTGGTTGGCTTCTGGTGAGGCAAATCAGCTTCTTCGAATATTCTTGGAGGGGCAGTTGCTTTGGCTTGAGACTCTGGGCGGTTGACATATTTGCCTAGATATCCTCTTTTTATCAAATCCTCAATGGCATCCTGAAGCTGGAAGCACTCTTCAGTATTATGGCCATGGTCTCGATGATACCAGCAATATTTGCTTTTGTCCCTGGCTTTTGCCGGTGTCTTCAAGGGATGCGGCTTCTAGAAATATTTCTTTTTCTCTATCTCCAGTAGAATCTTTTTCCTAGATAAGTTGAGAGGTGTGTAGGTGTCGAACCGATTGTTCTGTTGTTGAGACCTGGGGTTGCCCCTGGAAGCCGAAGTGTTGTTAAAGGATGTTGATGCATTTGGTTCTTCGGCACCTTTCTTTCTTGGAGGAAGTCTTCCCTCCGCTAATCTTCGGCTTGCCACTTGCTCCTCAGCGGCAGCATACTTCTAGACTCTTGCCAGCAGTTCGGCGTAGTTCGTTGGGAATTTTTTGTCCAAGGAGAAGGTGAATCTAGATGATTTTAAACCTTTCTTTAAGGCAAACATGGCCACATGCTCATTTAAGTTTGGAATCTCCAAGGTGGCCGAATTGAAATGGTGGATAAAACCTTTCAAACTTTCTCTCTCTTGTTGCTGGAGAAGAAATAAACTGTCATTGTTGCGCGACATCTTCTGGCATGTCTTGAAGTGTGAAACAAATTGCCGCTCTAACTCGGCAAAGGAATGAAATGAATTTGGAGGCAGGCTCGAATACCACATTCGAGCGGATTTCTTTAGAGTGGCAGGAAAAGCAATACAGTAGAGAGCATCGGACGCTCCCTGCACCATCATATGTGCTTTGTAGCTTCCTAGATGGTTAAGGAGATCCGAAGTCCCATCATAGGCTTCCAACTGCTGGATCTTAAAGTGCCTAGGGATAATTTCATCCATAATGTCATCAGAAAAGGGAGGTTGAGAGTTGAAGGTCACAACCTCATCATTTCTTCTCAATTCTAAAAGAAATTCTTGCTATCTACGCTTGCATAGCCTTGAATTTCTCCTGCACTTTATGATTGATCCCTTTCTGCTTTGTATTTTCTGGCACATAGCTTCTAGAAGAAATGGAGGGAGATCGCCGGATCCTCTTCCTTTCAGCATGACCCTCTGCTTGTCGATCTGGCGGAGAGATGTAGCGGCCACGAGATGACCGGATCTATGAGAAGCTGGGGGTGATATCTCTACGTTGATCTCGCTCCCCTTCAGGTGGACAGTCAGGTTGCGAAACATGGGGAGGGCATTGTTTCTAAGCTGCGGCTTCATGCAAATGCTGCACCAGCGCCGTCAAGGTTTCTACCTTGTTCACCAGACTTTCAAATTGTTGCTTCTCCACCATGATCATGGGAGGCGGTGATCCCTTAGCCACCGGAATAGAATTGACCGAAGGTCCGTTTGATGGAGGAGCCTGCTGCTCCTGACTCGTGGAAACGTTCTTGCCTTTCCCTTTCACCATTCTTGCCCAGCAAAACTTCTCCTTCGAAACAGAGGAAGTAAATTTCTTTTCCTACCTGGTATGCCAATCTGTTGATGCTGGACCAAATAGACCGAGTGGAGTGGTTCTTCTGCCGGATCGCCGTCAATTGGTACATGCAAGAAGTCCTTGACCGGAAGTTTTTCGACGGGGGACACTCCGACGCCTAAGTCAGAAAGAACACAGACAACAGCAAAATGAAGAGTTTTGAGAGCAAGAAGGAAAAAGAGAAATTCAAGAAAATGACAGTCGAAAAATAAAAAGATTCCCTGAGTATCCCCTCTTACAGGCATTTAACAGGCACACCTTGTTGATTATCCAACATTTTGACCTTTGTCACATTGGCAGCCTTTATGTTATGTAAGTTTCATTGATTCTATTTCGTTTGGTTACCATGGTGCACTGCAAGAGCACTCCATTTCATCAACCTGATCCAAACATGTTGGAAGGCTAATACTGAACCCTGGAAAAATAAACTACCCATTAACCTTGGTCCACTCCATGATGAGCTGTGTCAAGTTGATTTTGGATATTTCTCAACACTGATAGTGGTTTAGCTTAGATTGGCTGTCTTTTACCTCTTTAGAAATCAGCAATCATCAAAATCAACTTGGAGACTGTGTCATGAATTTGATAAAAATAAAGGATATCCATGGACGGGTGAGAATAGGTGATCTTCAAGGACAACCAAATATTATTGTAATTAAAAAATATACTTTATTTAATTTTATTTAAATTATTAAATATTTAATTATTTAATACATGAAATAATTTTTTTAATTATATAATTTTTGATATATAAATAATTTTGATATAATAAATGATATCCAATGATTTGGATCAACAATATAAGATTATTATTAAGTTTTGATCCAATTAAATTTGAATCTAAATTTATTTTTTAAAAAAAAAAAAGTCAACACCCCCTCTCTCTCTTCCTCCCCCCCCCCCCCTCCCCCCTCTCTCTCTCTCTCTATATATATATATATATATATATATATATTCATATTTGATTTGTTGATTTTTAGTCATCGTTTAGTGATTGGGTTAAGATAAGGTTTTCCTCTCTTTTTTGCAGTTCTCTTTCTCATTATTATTATTATTATTGTTATTCTTTTGAAGGTAGTCCTCTCCTTTATTGATACCCCACCGAATGATCATAGTCTCCTCCGTCGTCGTCGTTCTCGAACGAACCCTAGACGAAATCCTCGTTGCTCTCCTCTACTGAGCTTTTGGATTGGGGTTAAAAATGGCGTCTTTGAGGACTTCTCCGTCCCCTAACTCTCTCCAGCTCCGATTCGGTCTCAGGTGTAGGGAATCCTCTTCGATCTTCCTTCGGATCCCATTCCGCCCGTCCAATCTCCGCATGCGTCTGGTTTTCGCCGCCGATGTGAAGGCGAGAGATGGAGGTAAAGGCAATTCATGGAACATCTCCAGTGGATCGCCGGATTCATTTGCCGGATGGTCAGACGCGGAGAGTGGCGGCGAGGACTCGCAGAAAAAAGGAGGATTTGGCGGTAAGAAGAGACCTTTCTTCTTCAGGTAGTATATTTTGATTGTTACAGATGGCAAAGTCTTAATCCTTTCGTTTTCTGGTTTGTATCTAACGTATCTCGGAGTGAAAACCTAGTGAAAATAACATATATTCAATAAAGATAGACGAAGAGGAAGAAGAAAATTTAGAAACTTTATTTTAAGGATTATAGACACTTCAAAAATGAGAACGTGATAATGGACACAAAAGTTTGTAACTTATACCAATGAAAATGACTACTTAGGGCCTGTTTGGATGTCTAGGATTTTTGAAGTAAGGATAAAAATCATGTTAGGGTATAGGATTCGATCCTATAGGATTGTACATCAAATCCTATTGAAAAAATATATCTCATATAAGTAATCCTATCCTATGTTTGGATGATGCCAAGATGTCATAACGTTATAAGTTTCTTTTTTAAATCAATGTAATTTGGAGCTAAGTATAATCCATGAACCAAATTGAAGAAGAATTAGAAACAGGAGATAAAGGAAACCAAACTCATACTTCTGATCTGGTGATCTCTACAAATCTCCTTGGTGAGCATGGTCTTCCCACACCCCCACGACCCCACAACGCTCACAAATCTATACCACCTCCATACCACCTCCCGTCACCATGAGCATCTCCCTCGCCCTCTCCTTCCCAACCCTCACCATCTCCAAGAGTTGGGATTGATGGCCTAGGGATGAGGAAGGGGCGATGCCAACAGGAGGGGACAGGGCTGAGGTTATGGTCAGAGAAGCTCCAACGCTCGGGCCAAACACCTATGTTGAGGATGCTGGCAATGACATTGGAGCCATAGTCGGAGTTGGACCAAGAGGCTGACATGGTTGCGGAGTCCGAGGAACTGGGGGAGTGGGTGGTGTGGGGGTGGTGGAGGCGGTCCTTGAAGAAGGTGAGGATAGCAGGGTGACGGGTGATCTTGGCGGCACGGTCGGGGTGGACGAAGGCGGAGAAGCTGTGGAAGATAGTGTCGTAGACATGGTGGAGTGGGAGGAGACGTGCCGTGTAGGGGGGGGAGGAAGAGCCCAGTGTCGTCAACATGGAGTGGGAGGAGACGCGGGGGAAGAGCCCAACGAACATGGAAAAAAATAATGACATGTGGTGGTCGTTATTTTTTTCCTATTGGATCAGGTATTTCCAATTGGTTTTTTGTCCTATAGTTAAGTCATCCAAACAGTGTTTAGGAAAAGGAATAGGATTTTTATACTTGGGATTGCCAAATCCTATAGGATTTGGGCCAATCCTATCCTTCCCAAACAGGCTCTTAGTCGGAAAGAAATAATTGCAAAAGTTTTAGGTACATATATGACCTGTCTACTGCATGTTTAGAGTTTGGGGACATGAGCGAACTTAAAGGAAACATCTTGTACCACCATTTTATGATTAATGATGGATTGGCTTATTGAAAGGACAAACCATGTAAAATAGAAAATTACTTTATTTTTTGCTACCTTGCACCTAATTCTAATTTCAGTCTTTATATTCCCTTTTTCAACACTGGAAATCGTATCAAAGACTCCCGCCTTGTTAGGACAGTCTCATATCCTCAGAATGCTTGGTTTTGGTTTAGCTTTATGACTTAGTAGGACAACCAAAATGCTAGATAGTAGTACAATGATTTTTAATTGTTCAGTTCACTGCTGAGAAAGGTGTACACCCTTGCCCATCTTATAGGCTGGATGGGTCAGAAGTTATGAAACTTTGTCAGATGTGGAACATGGATTGTATAGTTTTACATCAAGGGAATCTCATGTTACCCTTAGGTGAAGGTAATTATATAAATCATGCAACTTTGCTGCCTTATCTTTCCCCATCAAAACATTGATCATGAATTGTGGAAACCCCTTTGTTTGAATAAAAAATATTATTAATAATCATATATTTGTCTTTTATTCACATGGAACAACCCTTTCTTCTAGTACTGCTGCTTAAACTCGAGGACTTTGGGTTAGTGAATCAACAGCATTCAATTGTTTCCAATACAACTTGTTGATGTGCAAATTGAAGGGAGCACTCCTATGTTTGTAATCGTAAATGACTAAGACTTGATATCATGGTTTCAAAAACCATTGATGCCAAAACAATTGTATCAGTGCATACCCCCCATACTAGTCCATACGAATTTGTATTGGCCCTATTGTAGGAGTACCAACATTATTCAGTTTTTGGGAATATATTAGTATTAGTACGTAGGTTCCATATCAATATCATACCATTCAGATGTAAAAATGATATGAGATTCAGGACCAATATCTAAAACCTTGCTTGGCATAGTTGGATAGAATGAAGCTAATTACCAAACATCTAATAGTTGAAGCAGTATTTAGTTTCATCACCAGCCACATAATTTTTGTAGCCATTTCCCTCGCACTGTGTACGTCCTGTTTTTCTACTCATAAAAACCATGACAACATCAAGCATGCAACACTGCAGCGTGAAACCTTGCCATCTAGTACTGACCTCTATATACCTTTTAGTTGAAGGGTTTTTCGTTAGGTGAACATGTAGATACATGTATTTCCAAATTAAGTTGCCACTACCTTTGATCCATCTCCAAACTGACACTTATTCAAGAATTGCAAACTGAATTTTGCTTTTGAGATGTATAAATAACTAATATGTGTTATAAATCTTAATGAAAAAAATAACTCACTTTGCATAGTGCATCTATGATCTTTTGGATGTGCAACTTTCCCATGCAATGTTTGTCCAACCAAGTAGCTAATATGCAAAGGACCCCTAGTGAGAAGCTTTGAGTGAAAGATATTGTGAATTCTTGGAACTTTCTGGTATCCCAAATAATTGGAGGGTTTTTTTTTTTTTTGGTTACCTATCCTTCCAAGGTAGCGGTCAATTCCATAATTATTTGAACTGATGAAATTTATAATACAATTGCTAGTTGTTCAAGAATTTGCTTGCCCTTGTGAGTGGAAAAGCAGTCTTCCAAGGGAGTCTTAGATAAATTAGTTGCGTTGCTAGCTTAAGACCAGCCTCCTGTATTGAGTTTTTAGAAAGCCTTTGTGCTAAGCAAACAGGATCCAGATTAAGCATTCTTGGGTAAATACTATATCACCTCTAGATGCACTGGAAGTCAAGTCCAATAGATTTGTTGATGATATTCATGAACTTGTTTGTGATATTCTACTTGGAAACAGGATTATCTCTGGTGCACTGCTTCATAATTTACTATGTTTCTGAATAGCTTTTCGCAATAGTGCTTTTGCTTGCTTTGATAAATGTCTTGGTAGAATGTATAATCTCATGGAATTTAAGATGATAGAAAATCATATTATTTTTCCATTGCCCTTAAAAGACAAATTTGTTAATCTGATGACCTGCTTTAATTAAACTCACACATTAAATCCAGCTTGATTTGCTTCAAAAACTTTTTGGATCTCTCACTTACAATGCTAACCATAAACCAATGATATAATTATGTTTTTTGTGGTGAATTGTTCTAGACAATATAGTTATCTGCAATTCATGCCTTCTATACTTGTGTCTCTAACAGATCTATACTTGTGTCTCTAACAGAACAGAAGCATCTCTAAAATAAATGTTATGTGAATTTTTATATATAGGATGGTGATTTAGTGAACAAAATCTATGCATGCCTCTGTAATATAGAAAGGTTAAATTAGTTTGTCATAAATTTGTAGGTAGTACTCTTGCTTTTCTTTGAAATGGAAAATAATTAATAACCGGTTTCTTTTTTGTTCATTCTTCAATGTTTTTAGATTTTAAGGTTTTTGGAGTACTGATGACACTATTCTAGTAGTTTATTTTCAGGGATTCTAGGAGCAGGACTGGCTGGAGTTTTCTTTGCCGCTGGCATTACATTTGCAATATTATCTTTTCGCAGTAAGAGAGGTTCTGGTATGTGAGATTAATTTACCACTATTTACAATGACTTTTAAATTTTAGATGATTATTTGTTTACATCATTATGTAAACATTATGAAGGATTAGTTAAGCTATCTATAAGCAATTTGTTTGAATGCATGTTTCTGTAGTAATAATGTGTGGCTTTAATACATTTCTAAGCTATGAGGCTTTTCTTTTATTGCTACATGATTCTTCATTGAGATTGGAAATACCCAGCACAATTTTTTGGCTAACTTAATTGATCAGTCCATGGACATGTTTTATTATTTGGTATACGTAGGTGCCAAAATGCAGATGGAGCCATTAACAAAAAAACAAGAAGTACTAGTAACTTCTGATGATATGAATGTTGTAGCTGATCAGGCTGGAGATGAGTCTAATTTGCTGTTACCAGACAAAGAGAATAAGATAAATTACTGCAATTCGGACTATGAGACAGGAGCAAAGGAGAACCATTTTCCTCATATGGAATTTAATGAAGATGCTACTGAGGGCAGGTTTGATTATATGCATCAAACGGGGATTCCATCAATGCAAGATATGAAATCATCTAGTGATGGTGTCGATGCTGTTCACCTAGCTTCAAGTCAAGATGTTCTGGATATCACCCCGGATGCTAATAGCATTCCCGTGCCTGCTGGTTCTAATACCAGCCCAGCTGAATCATCAACTTATGATATTGACTTTTCATATGCTACATCTGAGATGCAAGATTCCCAGAGCACCACACATTCTGGCACTCTGGACTTGGTTATTGGACATGATGCGGACAAAAGCACGGTCACTACTGTTGACTTATCTTCTCCTAATACTAATTTGGTTAATCATGTAAGTGTTCATCAGGATGGAAATTTAAGTCCAGTGGAAATGGTAGATTCTGAAGTTCCATTGGATTTCACAGGTCAGTTTGAAAGTGAACTTCTCAGTGAACTATCAACACCCAATCACATCTTGCCAGAGACAGTTGATCTTGTAGATTCCCAAGTCAGAGTTAAGGGTGTCATGGAGAATGCAGACTCTGTGTCACAGGATCAAGATATTGAGCAGAATGGTTTGCTACGTCATCCTGCTGCTGCTAGCATTTCACATCCAGTGGTACACGACATAAATGAAACTACTTTATTAGAAACAATCATTAGACCAGATTTTGATCAGAGTGAAGAACTCTTGCTTTCACATGATTCTATCAGTTTTCCAGAAGGGCATAAATCAAGTGAAAGCACAACATCTGTCACACATTCTATATCGGTATCTTCAGATCCTAATGAAAATGAACTTGATTTGAACAGTCATAATCAAATTCAAAATGGCTCACTGTCTGAGTTACTATTGCCTGAGAAATCTTGGGCCCATGCTGGTATACCTGCTCCATCTCTTATCCCAGCAGCTCTACAGGTACCTCCTGGAAAAGTTTTAGTTCCAGCAGTAGTTGACCAGGTTCAGGGGCAGGCACTGGCGGCACTGCAAGTTCTTAAGGTACAAGTGATCACCACGAAGCTTCTGTTTCTATGTTATGCATTCTGTTGATATCTACTTCACACAAGTTATGCTAGATTCCTTGAGAAAACATTATATTTTCTGGTTGTCTGCTATTATTGCAAAGGGGATTAGTTCTTTTTGTTTGAGAAACTTTTACTGCAGCTGCATGTGTTAGCATTGTCATGGAAGTCTCTCTCTCTCTCTCTCATATACTGTGTGTTTGTGATTTTGTATATTGGTTGGACTAGATTTCAAAATCCATGATGGGATTTCCAAATTGAAGCTCTGTGCAATTGATATTTATCTTCTTCTCTAAAAATGCCTTGAATCAAACCTACACATTTACTGAGCTAGCATGCAAAATACATAATAGGACATAATTCAAAATCCACGTCATTGATGATGATTTACACATTTGAGAACATGGATAAATTTAAATTCAATAGATTTTTGTGATTAGATCATAGCAAAATATAATATCATGTTGTTAAAACCATCCATTTTCAGCCACTTGATGCTTAGGTTAAAGACAACAAACCACATGATTTTTGTTTTTTAGGATTTTTTTCCTTTTTCTTCTTTTTTATTTTTCTTGGGGTGTAGGTCATGTTCAGTGATGTGGATCTAAATTTTGGATGGCCTACCATTGGTTTTGAATCGTTAATTTTTTTTTTTTGAAAAAAAGTAAGTTTAGTGTGTAGTCCAACTCTTCCTCTATACACACTCAACTATGCATAGGTATGTGTGAGTATGTGTCTGTCTATATGTGTGCATTTGTTACATGCATACACCATCCTTCAATGCATAATTGTGTTCTTTTAAATCATTATCAATTTATTTCTTCTATAAGGTGATGCTTTCTTCTTAATGCTGGCTTTTCATATTCAACTTCGTAATAATAACACTGCCTTTGCTGCTGTTTCCTCTGATGTATACATGATAGGGGCATTGTTTTTACATTTCAAGTATTATTTTGTATTTTACATGCTCTGGTATGATGGTGTCAGGCCTGTCACTATGGTTTCTAGGTGTAGATTGGCCATTTTTAATTTTCAATATTTTACTTTTGCTGCCTCAATGCGATGCAACTGCATTATTAATAACCATCAAATATATGGACTTGGTCAACAGGATTATGGTCATATATGTGCTTTAATTTGTAGTATAGGATTGCATTTGGGTTATTAAATAAATCCAGCTTGTAATAGAACATGTGATCTCTAGAATATTTTTTATTGTTTTGGTAAGTGGTTTTAATTAATTTTTTTTGTCTGTTCACTTGGTATTAACTGAGGTCCAAACAGAATTATATTTCACGACATCTGTCATGCACTGGACCTTCTACCACAACTAGCTGCTAGGAATTACTGTAAGCTTGCCCAGCTAGACTTAGTGAAAAGAACAAATTAAAGGATGATTTCTAATGAAGCTTCCAAGGTTTGTTCCTGCAGTTATTTAGGAGTCTTAAAGAGACTGAGACATGAGTACAGCTTGCCATTTACTGGGGCAAAAGAAAGCTGCTCCCTCAACCCCTCATTGCCACCCAAAAGGTATAACACACAGAGACACCATACTTGCTCTTGAGTACTCTATGCTGAACTTGAATACAGTTTAGTGATTATAGATGGAAAATTCTATTCACCCAGCAACAGTAAATGTGTGGACATTTCTTGTGCTGCAATGATTGGCCTAGGAAATCAAGACCTACCTTTATGTTAGAAGGATTTTCTACAAAAACTTCTTAATGGGTGGAGACTTACTTTCATTAGGAATTGAAGTTGGATAGTCTGGCTTTAGTGCATTGTCCAAATAATTTTTTTTAGCATTTGGTAGGGGAATAAATTTTGAAGGCTTGTAACTTGTATGATGGAAGGATAGGACTTATACTGTGGGTTATGGGTTTTTCGGTATTTGGATGGAGAGACAAGTGCAAGGGATAAATGGGGAAATGAAGTGTATTGGATTTCGTGATAGATTTGAATTTTATCCCAAAGATAAAATTACCCTTCAGTTTTTTTGGGTTAGATTTAAAGAGTGGATAGGGTAAAAAAATAATTAGTGGTAATGAGTTTTTCTATTCCATGGTATAACTCCCCCACGTAGTATGACTCTTATTCCTTGACCACTTTTTGTTGTTTGGCAGCATAACCACAAATAGGGGCCTTATTTCTTTACTCCGGTTATACTGCCTACTAAAGGGAACTTTGAGTAAATGGAGTTATGAAGACAAGAAAGTTCTAAATCTAGCATAAAACTAAAGGTTTTTCCTTCCAGATGGTAGAAACAATTTTATTGATAACAAATTCATGAATATAATCACCAAGAAATTTCTTGAGGATTGATCTGATTCTTGACCTCCAGAGTCCACCTTAAATTATTTGCATTCTACTTGAGTTCAATTTTAATGTCAATGTCAATTATAATCCCCATAGTTGTGTGTGATTCTTGTTTTGGTTCAAGGACAAAGAAATAAGAAAATTCACATCTTAATTATTTTCTTTTCTTAATCAGCCTCTGAAGTTTCTAGGCTTGTTGCTTTTTAAGTGGATGGACTGACAGAGGAATTCTGCTGCCATCAATATGTTGGTTTTACTTTGAAATTGCTCTTGCTTATTAACCTTGTATTGTATCATTATAGGAAGGTCTGTTTCATCGACTGATCTCTACTTCCATGTCAGCTGGAGATCGGTTTAGCATTCCTGAAATTTATTAATAGCATTATGCTTGTGTGTCCACTTTTTGTGTAAGACATTATCAGTGGCACAAATGAGGGTTTGTTTAATTTCTTTTAGAGAATTAAAGAAATCATTATTAGTTCCATTGATGGTTGAAATGCTAGGACAAAAAGAAAATGCAACTAGAGGGTAATATGTGTCACCAAATCCTTAACATGAGCAAGATAAGGAATCACCATGCCCCTCAAACAAAAATTAAACACATTTAAAAACAAAGAGCTCATCAATACAAACAAAGTGGGCAAGAAGCGTCATCACCAATGACCACAAAAAGGTGATGCCCCTCGAGGCAGGCTGGACATCTTAAGAATAAATAGTTTGTCAAAATAAGGAGTCTTGGAGCCATCAAACACACCTTGCCAACATAACTAGGTTTCTTGATATTTTCTGTGACTTTGGAGAAGTCGCCTAACTATATTGGTCTTCCGTTTTTGTTTCCGGCAATGCTTCATTTATCAACAAAGAGATTTTTTTAATGTTGTTAAGAGCTAAGAGCAGAATGTTCTTGATTATGTGCTCCAAGGATTCAAGTCCCGGTCGGACGTCTAGCGAGACACCGAGATGGGGTACCATTTCATGTGTCGGGACAGGACATTGGGCCAGCATCCTAACGTTCTAATCAGGATGCCTTAGGACATGCCGTCTCGAGTGTCAGGATGGGACTAGATGCCAGTGCATCCCGTTTTATGAAAAAATCGGGACAGCCCGATCCCACGGGAGTTAAAACCTTGATGTGCTTTCTCTCTCTCTCTCTCTCTCTCTCTCTCTCTCTCTCTCTCTTTGTGCACATTCCAGAACCATGACCGGCATCCCAGTTCTTGTCGAATTCTTGGAACATGCTGCTGACATCCTTTTATCTTTATAATATGTTTGAAGTGAAGTCATGTTTGTAAGGATCAGAGCCTCTAAGGTAGCGTTGCAATTTGTATGGGCCAAAATGGGCATTGATCTTGGGCCAAGCTTCATATTCAAGGCCAAATTGATTACATGCTGGGCAAATTTGAAGTAGGGCTGCTGAAGAGCTCAGGTAATGCTGAAATTATTTCAGGCCTAGCCTGAAATAAGGGGCTTGAGCCTGACATTTAGCTTAAAAATCATGACCCTGATCAATTTCATGTCTCACTTGGGCCACTTAATATTAGATGAAAGATTAAAGCCAGGTAAATTTTGTGCAGAGCCATGCCATTCAAAAGTAGTTTAGAGGACTTGTATGTTATAATTAAAAGATTAGAGAATCCAAACCATTCGTTAAATGTTATCATCAAGCATGTTTTCAGGCAGGCGAACTCGGCGGCAGACTGGGTTGCCTCTTATGTTGCTCATCATTCTGGTTCTGTTTTGTAGACCGACTTGGGGGATGCTTCGAGGCCACTCCGTGATATACTTCTTTCTGGCTTTTTGGATTGTATTCATACTCGATCTTGTTCTTGAATGAATACGCTTTACCAAAAAGAAAAAAGGGTTAAAAGCTTACTCGAAGTTGTAGGGTTGCTAGTGGGCTAGGGCTAGGCCTAAGCGCAGGCCTAGGCTGGCCGTCTCTGACTCATACCTTGTTTATATAAGGGCTGTACAGGCTTGGCCTCGTCCAGATTTCAAATCGTCAGGTTGGCCCACCACTGTAATGACCGGGCAGACCTGCATTTACAGCCCATTAATTGACCGTTGCACTCTGTTTGTGCTTTCGTTGGCTTTGTTTTGTTCTTTTTTGTTGGGTCCACTTGATCCAAAGTGATTTCTTATTCCATTCATTGAGTTATAATATACAAATCTGTAACTTCTACAAGCACTACTTTCTATTTGCAAAAACCTAATCTTGTTCCCTTTTCGTGCTTGAAATAATGCTGGAATATAGAGAGATCTCCGAAATAAGTTAATGTTTAATTAATAATATATTAAGATATTTTAGGTCATCTTCAACAGCATGGGTTTTCCATTTGAGGGTTTTTTAATTGATTCTGCATGGAAGCACTTGGCCCGCACCTCCCTTCCTCTCTTCTCTCTACTCACACACATACGGGATGACTTCAATGTTCATAGGGCATTTACTTATGCTCTGTAGTCAAAGTGCATAATTGAACGTCCAAATATATGAGCTATGCTGTGTGTTGTGATTTATGATGTCATAAATGCCTCAAACCAAGATTCTGAGTTTTCCGAAAGCTTGAAATCAAATTATCACGTGATTGCTAAATTAATAGTTTCTTAAAATAATATTTGTTTTGACATATGATTTGATATTATTCAAACGATTCCATATTCTGTCTACCCATGTTTTAAAATATGTAAAGGGTGTAACAAACTTATGCCTCAGGAACATTATGTATGTATATATGTAAAGAGAGAGCAATTCTTAAAAAAAACCCTGCTTCTGTGTATTCATATTTTTCCTTTAAAAATCCAAAGACCAGAATCTTATCATCAATTTTGGTAGAATGATTGACAATTTTTTTTACCAGTATATGCCAATGTGTAAGCTACTTTGATTAAAATAGATGTTCTGAAGTTGGAAAAGATATATAGAATATCTATTTCAATTTCTACATTACTTCGCTATAAAGCTCCTCTATTTGCTACTTTTTTCCAGTATTGCATGAGAAAAATGTTTTACTGATCCTACCATCCCTTGAAGAAATTTGCAGGGTTGAATTTCTAAAGGACACGAATTCATCCTGGTCTTGCAATACGTGGTTCAATCCTAGTATCTTACCAATAGTCTTCTATTGCAATCAGGGCAGTTCCGCTTTATCAAACCTTATTTCTATCTTGCAACTATCCTAAAAACCTGTTCTAAGTTTTAAGTGGAATGAGAAAATACTTTTGACACTAAAAAGAAGGGGCATAAATTATGAAAAACTAAAACCTTTCTCTGTCGACCTTTATTTAAATCTGGTATACTGATGTATCCGTATACTGATCAACTTGTCTGGGCACTTTAAATGTAGCATGTTGAAATTATCTTCATATAATTTGTTTCATTGTTGTAGGTTATCGAGGTTGATGTTCAACCAGGTGAGTTGTGTACTCGTCGTGAGTATGGTCGTTGGTTGGTCTCTGCAAGCAGTGCTCTTTCAAGGTATATCTTCCCTCCTCTCTTTGTCATCTAGAACTTTTTGACAAAGAAATAATTTTTGTAGGTCTAATTTGCAATGCATCATGTTTGGGCCGAATATTTTGTTTCAAATTGGCTCCTAGCCTGTAGTTTGATGAAATCAGCTTTATTGAGACATTGTACTTTTCACTCTTCGTCACGATTCTTTCCAAGTCTACGGGAACCTTGGAGGGTTGCTGCTAGGTTTGGTGATTTTAAATTGTGTAGTGGACAACAATGGTGGTGGACCTACAAGTCAATAGGTGTCGTAGTTATCTTGGTAGGTTTCTGTCTTGCCTAAACTCAACCAGGCCAAGAACATGAGACCAAGCACAACAGTGTTGATATCAATTAGAAAGCCCCTCATAAAACATTTTTCAGTTTTGTTGGATCATATTTTGATTACTAATCTGATCCCATATAAATTGTAAGAGGTTTGTTGTTTAAGATATCTTACATTTATATACATGACTGATATTGTACGTGAAAGAAGCATTCTTATTTCTTTTTTGTCATGCAAGCTGTTAAGTTATTGTTTCTCTACATAGGAACACACTTTCAAAAGTTTATCCTGCAATGTACATAGAGAATATGTCTGAACTTGCATTTGATGATATCACTCCTGAAGATCCTGATTTCCCATATATTCAAGGTATGAATTTGCTCTCAGTGCTTATATACCTATTGAATGCATCAGATCCCAGGATTGTATGCAGGGGAAAGGCTATTCTATTTGGTGTCCAAAAAGTTATTGTTTTTCTTGTCATGTTGCATGCTGTAGGCTTGGCAGAAGCTGGACTCATCTTTAGCAAGCTTTCAAGATCTGATTTGAATGGCTCTGTCAGTGGAAAGCAGGACTCTGTTATCTTCTCTCCTGACAGGTGATGATGATGGATCCTGCTGCAGCTTGTTTGATGTTTAGTTTTTCTTTTTTTTTTTTGGAAAAATATTTTAGACCTGCCTGCCAGATGATTTTTATGCTTCAGCCCTCTGTCACGCCAAGATCTTGTGAGTTGGAAGATGGCTTTAGAAAAGAAGCAACTTCCAAAAGTTGACAGAAAGGTAATAAGAAAATGTTTATTATTTTATTTGAACTTTATTTTTCTTTAATCTGGTTTGACATTGCTTTAGTACCAGTATCCTGATGTCTTTTTATTATCAGCATCTTTACCGTTGCTCTGGCTACATAGACATTGATAAAATAGACCCAGATGCTTGGCCTGCTTTGGCAGCTGACTTATCTGCTGGAGAACATGGCATTATACCCCTTGCTTTTGGTAATCTTTATGTCACTAATGTTTTTCATATTCATGTAAGCCAAGAAAGAATAAACTAACTTGTGGCCTCTTTGTGCACTTAGGTTATACTAGACTTTTTCAACCTGATAAACCTGTCACAAAAGCACAAGCTGCTATTGCACTTGCAACTGGTGATGCTGCTGAAGTTGTCAGTGAAGAACTCGCTCGTATTGAAGCAGAATCCTTGGCGGAAAGTGCTGTAAATGCACATACTGCTTTAGTAGCTCAGGTTGAGCAAGATCTGCATGCAAGCTTTGAGAAGGAGCTTGCTAAGGAAAGGGAGAAGATAGAGGCTGTGGAAAAATTAGCTGAAGAAGCAAGGCTCGAATTGGAAAGACTTAAAAATGAAAGAGTGGAAGAAAATAATGCTTTGATAAGAGGGCGTGCTGCTGTTGAATCTGAAATGGAAGTGCTTTCAAGGCTAAGACATGAAGTAGAGGAGCAGTTACAGAGCCTTATGAGTAATAAGCTGGAGATATCTTTTGAGAGGGATAAGATTACCAAACTCCGGAAAGAAGCAGAAAGTGAGAACCAGGTTATTGCCCAGTTGCAGTATGAGCTGGAAGTTGAGAGAAAGGCTTTGTCTATGGCCAGGTAAGGAAGTTTATTTAAAAAATTAAGTTATATTTTCTTTTATCAAATGATAATCTTATGGCTTTTTTGCTCTATGTTAAATTCTCTTTATTTTGAAGTAATCTATTACCGCTTAATGTTTTGGTTTATTAGATAGTTTCCTTGTATATATTTTTTTATGTATGACATATTTTGTTATGGGTTTTAGTCTGGTATTCTTTACATGTTTTTGAATGCTTATTTGTTCCCATATGACTAATTTAGGTTTGTTGAAATTCTCATGCAGAAGCTGATTATTGAATAAATTTAGTGATATGCAACTGTTGGTGCTTACACTGACAAATAGACCAGCAAATTTGCATTGTAGCCTGCACATGATTTGAAATTTTACCAAATATATGGTGAAGGGAAGGCAATTGTGTTATTTGATAAAATAAATATTCATGCAGAGACAAAAATTTTAGAAGTGCCAAAATCACCATGAATGCAAATTACTTATTTGGAGTGTCCCCTAAAAAGAGCACTTCATGGATCCAAATGCAGCAGTTTTTGGAACCTCCCAAGAAAAATTTTTTATTGTTACTAACACAGGCCAAAGAAGAAAACATCTATCTAATCTGTTCCCTTCATCTTGCTTAAGGGTCCTTGAGGTGCAAAAGTCACTGCTTTGTAGTTGGCTCACTTCCTTGCCCAGAGAGTTTATAATATATAAAAAAAATAATGAAGATGATATAGACTAAAAAATCGAGACTTTGCAGGTTATAACCATGATGGATGCTGTAGCATTTGCTACATCTATTTTTTGAGTCCTTGCTAGCAAGAAATGATATCAAGAAGCTCGCAAATTCTCCTTTATGTAGTATCTGTATTCTTTTCTATTTCGTCCTGCTTTGTTGTTAGTCTCCCCCCTAATTGGTGGCATTTTTTAGCTCTTGCATTGCAAAAGCATGAATAGAGCATTTTCCAGTAATAAAGCTTCAGGGTTGACTGGTGGGAAGTTGAACCATGTCTGTCCTACTCAAACCATTTTTTTAAAAAGCTTTTCAAGAGCTAGAAATTTTTCTGGGGAAAACTACCATCACCAGCAAGAGGTCTAACTCATCTTTGTTCCTAGGGCATGGGCAGAGGAGGAAGCTAAAAGGGCTAGGGAGCAGGCCAGAGCTCTTGAGGAAGCCAGAGAACGCTGGGAGAGGCATGGCATCAAAGTAGTAGTTGATGGAGATCTCCAGGATGATGCTTCTGCGGGAATCACATGGCTTACTGCTGGGAAGCAGCCTCCAATAGATGAAACAATCACCAGAGCAGAGGGCCTGGTGGAGAAGCTCAAGGCTGCAGCTGCTGAGATAAAAGTTAGGTCTACAGCGGTAATTGATAAAATAATACAGAAGATTGTCTTTCTAATTTCAGCTTTGAAGCATCAAGCGTCCGAGGCTTCCAGGCATGCTTTGGAGCTCCGAAACACTGCAATCTCTAAGGTTAGAAACTCAATGGATCAGTTGCAGGAAAATGCCTCCATGTTCAGCTCAACTGTTGGCGACGGGACACGAAGGGTTGTAGAAGATTGCAGAAAAGGTGTCGAGAAATTAAATGCATCTGAGTTCAGCTCAACCATTGGTGACAGGGCAAGAAAGGTCGTTGAAGATTGCAAAGGAAGTGTGGAGAAAATCACACAAAAGTTCAAGGCATGAGTATCTTTCTTTTTTGTTTTTGGATTGATTGTAACAGCCGAGGGTTCAGGTTCAGGCTGTTTAGTTACTTTTCAGGAAGCATACCTGTATTATCAAGTCAGAGATCCCCCGGAGAAATAAGGGGTTCAGAATAAATTTGACAACATTGTTACTTTAACATTATCCTATTTAGTGAATGGAAAAAAAAGTTGTGAGAATTCCATGATACTTTTACCTTTTTTCCTTTTCTTTTTTGGTAAAGAGGAGTGCTAGATTACCTGAAATAAAAAGATACGAAGTCTGAAGTACATTACATGGGAAGGAAGCAGCAAAACAAACCAAGATTCTGGAAACCACAACAAGATTCATAGGAAGACCAAAAAGATATACAAACATCATCCAGGACCCCGATAGGGAAACATGTTGATATACGACAGACATTAAACTGGGAAACAGATCCATGAAGCATGGAAAAGCCTGGAGATAAACGTGATAAAACATTAAAACTGTAGGACTCTGAATCGTTGCAGTTGTAACTGTGAATGAATACGGCCTGCTAAAAGGAAACTCTCATATGATTGCACCCGTGAGAAGATAACATGTGACATGTGAAAAGAAATGAAATGTGGAAAGTTGGTTCTCTGCAGCAGCATTAACAGGGATTTCCCAGAACATAAACTGCAGCATCTGTAAGAAATTGGATTAAAAAATGGCCCGCATAAAGATTCATGACCCATAAAGATATTATAGAAGAGATCCCATATAGCATTCTCATGGCATAAATTACCATGGAAAAGATAGGAACAAAAGGGTGAAGCCAGCTGCCATGTATAACTGAGGAGAAGTAAGGGAGCTGTAGAAGCAGTAGGACATAAGTAAACAGCAGTGTGTAACTGAAGAACCCCACAATAATCAGCATGGGGTAAGTGAAGGAGGACAAAAAGTAAACCATTAAAACAGCAGCAATGAAGCTGCGCCATGACCATCACTATCAACTACGAAAATGAACAATACCAAAAGCATCAGCTACCAATATATGAATCAAAACTATAGGCAAGAAATCAAACTATGAGAAGAAAAAAGAGCCCCATGAAGCATAAGAAGCCAACCAATCAGCCACCTAGTTAACCTCTTGATACACGAGTTACATGGCACACAAGAATGACAGCCTTCCAAGCAAGGATATCCTTGAACAGCGGTTGAGATGCAGATTTAGAATGGTGGGGCGAAGTAACCCAGAGAATAGCTGTCCATGTATCCCCTTCAATCCAAATTTGTTGTAGGTGGAAAGAAGACATGACCGCCTTCAATCCAAGCCAAAGCCCCACTAATTCTGCAAATGGAATGGATGAGAGAGGCAACAGAGTACCACAAGCCATAAGCAACTCACCCACTCTGATCTCTGAGAATAAAGGCTGCTGCTGCTAGTACATCATGAAACACCGTTCCATCAAAATTAAAGCGACTCCAAGGGGTGGGGGCTGCCAAGAAACAGTTTTAGGAATTAGGTGTCTATTAAAAAGGAGAAGAATGACAACCACAGGGCCTTGAATGAGTACAAGAATAAACAGTTTGAGGAGAGACAGAAGAAGTGATATACCACCAAATATGTCGCACCAATTGGGTAGGCTGACAAGAAAGATTTTGAAACAAACACTCGTCACAAGCTTGCCAAATAAGAAGTGACATGTAAGCAAGAGCAGGTTGGTATCCTTTCTCTACCCTGGCTGTTGATAAATAAATTACTGACTCTTGCAAAGAAGGATGCTACTGCTGCCGACAAACAAAAGCAAGATGTTGCTAGGATGTTGTGGCAAAAGGACATAACATGACCATATGCTCACAATCCTCCTTTTGTTGGGCACGTAAGTCATCATCAAGACTATGTGACAGAAACATACCACGACGAAAGAGAAGACTCTTGCAGGGCAACTTTTATCAAAGAAGCAAGCCAGCAAAAGATCTTGACTCTCATCGGCAACCTAAGCCGCCGAATCCACAAACAGTCCACTCTGTCTTCCTGGGGAATGGGCCAAACACACAGGCATAGATGAGTAATATAGATGAGTAATTCTTTGTCCACTGCATGCGAAAAAAAAAATAAAAAACATTGCACAGCTATATAAATCTCATTTTCCGATGCACATTTAATATTTATAATTTTATTTTTTATTAAAAATTTTAAATAATAGAAATGCCTCTTATTCTATGAAAAAATTTTGGCATCCCATGATCGGGTGGGTTATAATATCTCGCGGTTGGGATATAATATCCCATGACCGAGTTATGAACATGATATCATAACTCGATCACAGGATATCATAAGGTTGACGGATATTTTTATCATTAAAAAAATTTTAAAAATTTTTAATTAAAAAAATATTTATTTGCTTAATGATGTCATGTGATCGAGTTATGATATCTTATTCACAATTCGATCACGGAGTATCGTAATCTCATCACGGAATATTATAATTTTTTAAAATTTTTAATAAAAAAATAAAATTATATATATTAAATGTATATTGAAAAATGAGATTTACATGATTCAATCAGGTTATACAATATATTTTTTTTCTCCGATGCATGCGGTGGACAAAGAATTTCTCAAGGATAGATATCTTTAAAATAGATATTTTGATCGGACCATTTTCCTTGCGCAACAGGGATCCGGAGAATTCGGGTTATCATGTTGGATGGAAAAAAAGGCAGCCACCTTGTTAACATTCCAAAACCCCTGTAATGATTAACGGGTTCAACTTAAGATCAAAACGAACGTCATCAATGTTAAGAAAAGTAGGCCCAGCAATTAAAGGAATGGACTCGAGCCAAGTGTGAGGACCGGTCTTTTTGGGCCGGATTTGGGCTGAAGTCGGCAGCCCTTGCCAACTTCAGTTCAAAATCCCTATGGTTCGGCAGGTCAGATTTTCCGGCGAGAAATCCGGACAAATCCGACGCTGCCGCCGGAGAGGGGGGGGAGATAAGGTTTCTCCTCGGATTTAAGGCTCTGGGGATTACCTCTGTTGATCCGAGAGCTTCTTCCTGTGGTGGAGCGACGACGGTTCCTCGAGTGCCCTGCCCTCGCCGGAACGCCCTTCGCCGGAGGTCGTGAGATCGGAGACGCCTCTCGCCGGTAAGTCCTCTCTCTCCCTGGTATGGGCGTAGCGGGCTTGTGCGGCTCGACGGAGGGGAGAATCCGGCTGATTTTCCTCTCCGTTGAAGCCTTGGGCGGTGGCCGGCAGTGAGGAAGCCGCCGCCGGACTCCTCCTCTCCGGCAACCGTCTTTGGGCGGCCGATCGCGGGGATTGCCGCCATCCCATCGCTTGCTCGGAGAGGGGGGGGGATGGAGGAGGGAGAGACAGTTGGTCGGCCGAGAGGGACTGTTGCAAGCGACATCTCCGGCTCGGTGCTCGCCGGCCGTCGGTCGGACGGCCACCGTAAGGGTCGCCGGACTCTCTTCCTTCTCCGGCGTGGTCGTCGTGGTGGTCAGACGGGAGGATCGCCGTCGATCCTCCCTGCTTCTCTCATGGGGTCGGGCGAATGCCTGGCCGAAGGGGGACGGGGGGCTCGGTTTGATCAGGCTTGGCTGGGCCAAGCCTGTTGTGGGCCGGGTTTGGCTGGGCCGGGCCGGGCTGGGCCGGGCTTGGCTGGGCCGGGCCGGGCTGGGCCGGGCTTGGCTGGGCCAAGCTGGATTGGACTGGGTTTAGCTGGGCCGGGCTTGGCTGGGCTTGGCCTCGTTGGGCCAGTCTTGGTTGAGCCATGTCCTGTTGGGCTAGGTCTATTTCTTGGTTGGGCCGGTCCAGTAAAAACTCCATTGGAAAAAAAAAAATAAATAAATAAATAATAATAATAATGATTATATTAATAATATTAAATAAAGGGGGAGAAGGGGAAAAGATCTGTGGACAAGGTTGTTCCAAGAAAATTTAGTTTATATATAATTTCTTTTTAATTTGTGATTCAGGATCGTCGTTGTCTCTGGAAGATCGGATCTAGGGAATTGAACTGCACGTTGTTGGTGGATGCTCTTGAGTAAGTTATCTTGATCTCTGATATGTATGCCAATATATGTATATAACTTAATAGATATATGCATTTGATTGCATTGGATTGCATGCATCATGTTGGTGTGGGTGCTGTGTTGGCGTGAGTACATTATGTTGGTGTGGGTACATTGTGAGATTGTCTTGGATTACGTGCATGGTGTTGATGTGGATGCATTGTATTGGTGTGAGTGCTCTCTAGTCTGACTATGATCATACGAGAACCTAGTCTCCTTTTGGGCCTCCAGCAGGGCTATTGCTGGCACATGACCGTTGAGCGGTATGTGACACAGGAGCTAGATGTCTTATTTTAGCCATGCGTGGCGGGCACATGCAGAGGATGCATGTTTCTCGTATGATACTCAGAGCTAGTTTTCCTTTTGGGCCTCCAGCAGGGCTATTGCTGGCACATGACTGTTGAGCGGCATGTGACACAGGATCTAGTCTCTTTTGGGGCGAGCCATGGGCCGATCGTGGCCATAGTCTGAGGGACTAGGAGAGTTAAGTAAATGGTTGGCCATCCATAGTCGTGTCGTGTCTGTGTCGGTCGCATTAAGTGTACGTATTTGCATCAGGTCGTGGGTTATTATTATTATATTGCTGGACATCTTGTTGTATGAAGTGTCATGTTTATTGTTATTAGTGGCATATTGGTGTATGTATATTGGAGATGTTGATAACTTACTGAGCCTGTGTAGCTCACCCCTATTTTTCTTATATTTTTATTTCAGATATCGAAGATCATTTGGGTTTTGGAACCAGTCAGTGAGGAGCTAGGATTTAGGTGTTAATCCCTGAGTTTATATTTTATTTGTATTTTATATTCTGTTAATCTTTATGGAAAGTTGTTCCTTACTATTGTTTGGTTGTAGATTTGAAAGTTAGGCCTGGCATGATCTCTAGAAGATATCTAGGATTGTGCGGCCGGTCACGTAGCCGATCCCTGATCTGGATTCGGGGCGTGACACCAAGAGTCTCAAAGGACAATAATATTAGAACCAGTACCAATGGAGAAAATAAATCGAAATTGAACCAAATGACCAAAATTAATAATACAGCTCTATATATCATGACAACCATTTGGTTTATGATACCCCATCGAAGAATTCTGGAAATGATAGTTAGCTGTAATGACTTAAGCCCACGAGGAAGAATGATTCAGGACCAATCGAGAGATAGCTTGCACAACCAAGCTTGGTGTCTCGCAAATAAAGATTGCAATCCCAAACCACCGTACTGTTTAGGCAAACAAACCACGGACCAAGTAATAAGATGAAGTGCATGCTGGGTAGAAGAATGTTCCTATAAAAAAAATATTGAACTTCCTTTTCAATTTTAGAAAGAATTGTCAAGAGGATAGGAACACAAGCCATGGTATAAAGCAGAATAAACCGCTAAGATGGTAGCTCGGTTGATCGAAGCTTTACTTCATTATCAACAGGTTGTGAGTCAAGGCAGGATCCCATGGATGATTCAATTAAACCTAAAAATTATTAACGTACTCATCTTTCGATGGAAAAATATTGTGAAAATATAAACAGGGGCTTGCAGGGATAGCTACACCGGGTTTAACCCTTCTATCCCTTTCCTCTATCAAAAAGGTAGTTACATCGGATTTAACCCTCCTATCTCTTTCTTCGATCAAAAAAAAAAGCAGAATAAAGCAAGATTGTGCTAGCAGCAAGCGTCGGAGCCTTCTCTTGCCGATCCTCAATTTTTGTTTGTATCCTATGCACTAATTGGTTAAAATCAGCAAGCAATGGCTTCTTACCCTGACAAAGAAATCCCCAAATAATGCCAACTACCCTCCAATGCCACATGTAAAGTACATTGTACTATCACTACGGTGGTAGCGCGGTCGGTTAAGGCTTAGCGCAATCCTTGTGAATAATTTACTGGTCACGGGTTCGAAGAATGATCCCATGGATGGCTCAATTAAATTCCAGATTAAGTCTGGAGCACGTGACTGGAAGGCTGCGAGGCCGAAACTTCGACACCGTAGTGGGGCTAGGCTAACGTACTCGTCCAGTTGACGGGAAGGGTACGCAAAAAACGTGCGACCCGAATCGAATATTATCTAGCAGGCTGGGAGCTTGTTACGAGGAGCTACACCGGGATAAAACCCTCATACCCTTTTTTCCATCAAAAAAAAAACAAAACATTGTACTTGAAATTTGCGAAATGGAGTATAGGACTAAAGATGAAATGAGATTTTACCAAATTAATTGCCTAGCCTAAAACGGAGCAAAAACTTTTACTTGACAGCATATTATGTATACTTTTTAGGAAGAATACCAATATTACCAATCTAGAAATCCAAATGCTAATCTAAATTTTTTGCTATATTTACCGTTGCTAGCATTGAAAGTAATTAAATACCATAATAATTGATAGCCTGGAGTGTCTTAAGTACTAGCAATGAAAAGTAGTATAAATAATATCCAATTGAATTCATTTTTATATTTGAATTTATTTGAGGTAAAAATTTTGCATCCAACTAATATTTACGTTCGTATTTATATCCATAAAAAAAATGAATATGAATATGGATAGACAGCTATATGATTCGTATCTGAATATCCAATTCTATCCATAACTCTATGTAACTCTATATACCATTCATTAATTTTTAATAAAAGTATATAATTATATTAATATACTATTAATTTGATTTATTATTGATTTGGTAATTCTTTAATTCTATAATTATAAAATTTAATTATTAGATTTATACCTATATTTATATTTATACTTTTAATAATCAATTTGTATCCGTATCCGTTTCAAACAAATATGGATATGAATTTTTATATCAAATTAATATCTATATCCTTATTTATATTTGCCAAGCAAAATAGATATGGATATGCATATATTGGTATCAGATTTGTATCGAATCCAATTTTAATCTTAGTACTTTTTTTTTTAAAAAAAAATTATTAGATGGATCAATCTACGATGATCTGGAGCAAAATGAAATGACCTAATAATTTTATTATAAGTTGAAATAAATCTACTTAGGATGATTTCATCCTAGATCTATCATGCATCTGGTCGCTCTAATAATTTTTCTTGCCATCCTTCTTAATCTCTTTTATACTTGGACATAATATTACATATCACATAAGATTTTCGGATATCCAAATTCTTTCTAAAATTGTTTCTCAGGATCACCGTTATTGTTCACGGACCTCATAATTTGACCTAATAATTGTACCTTGCGGAGCAAGCAAAACCCTTCTCCAATTCCTAAGCAAATTTGGTCAAACGCGCCTCCAACAAACCATATATAACATCTTCCGCCGCGTGGAAAGCGCATTCGAAAGGAGCGAAACCCAGACTTCCAATTTGTTAATCTCTCATCTGATGGCGAACGAAGCGGTTGCCATGGAGAAGCAGGCGCTGATGAAAGCTCTCACGGTGGCCAAGAATCTGGAATCCCAGGGCTTCCATTCCTTTGTCTGGAGAAAAAGAATCGATCTAGACCTCGCTCGAGGTTGCCAAACCCTAAACCTATCCCTGAAATCCGAGAAGAAGAGATGCTTAGAAAGACTCGAAGAGATCGAAAACCTCAAGAAAAGAAGGATCGATCGAGTCGCCGATCAAGCGCGGCGCGAAGCGGAGCGGAGAATCGCAGCAAGAGCGCGTTCAGATGCTGAGTTCGAAGATTTTGGGAAGAAAGAGGCAGAGTTTGTTCTCAATCAGAGCAAGATTAGGTCGGAGATTCGTTTGCGTGATAGGCGTCCGAAACCCATCGACATCCTCTGTAACATTCTCGATGGTTGGGAGGATCTTGATATCGAAATTGATGATGCTAGCTCGGTCTTCGAGGATCTACCATTGAAGGAGTTGGAAGAGGTTAGGGAAGAAATTGAAATTCGCCTGGATGTTGACAGAGAACTTAAACCGTTCTGGGAAGCAGTAAAGGTGGTCTGTGATTTGAAAATCACCGAAGCTCGTACAAAGGAAGTGGATCGCCGCTGCTTTTATTCGGGTGTGGAGGTTGATGTGAAGGGTCTCTTGCAAAAGAAAACCTTTGATGAATTGAATTCAATGCAGCTGGAGATCGAATCACGGATGCGTTCTGGTGAAGCTGAGGTGGTTGAATATTGGGAGGCTGTTATCGAGCTTATTAAGATCCACAAAGCAAAGAGATACTTGAAGGAGTTTTATATGAAACCTCAAGAGAAAGGGTTGGGTTCTGGAGCAGAAAAAGAGAATATCGATGATTTGGCCAAAGATCATGTAGAGTCCGAAGAAGTGGGAGGCGTGGAAGAGGTAAATCTCGATTCATCATTACTATGGGAAAAGCCCAAGTATGTTGTTCGGGTACACTGTGGTTATGAGTGGAACAAGTACAACCGAGTCCATTATGATCATGATCATCCTCCTACGAAGACCGTACAAGGCTACAAGTTTGACATTTATTACCCAGAGTTAGTTGGGAAGGCTCCACAGTACATCATGGAGAAGGACGGGAGCAGCACTGAGACTTGCCTCCTTAGGTTTCATGCCGGGACGCCTTATGAAGATGTTGCATTTCGGATAATAAACAAGGAGTGGGACTATACAAGGAGAAGGGGATTCAAGTGTACTTTTGATCATGGTATCCTGCAGCTTCACTTCAACTTCAAACGATTCTCTTATCGTAGATGATTAGCTTTCAGCTGCGTGGTCATGTTATCATTTCTGTGATTGCTTTTCTTAGTTTTTATGGTTAGTATATTTATAAAACATTTGATCGATACATGGACTCCAATTTATAATAATGCAGTTTTCAGGTTATCAATAGTTCAATGTACTGGTAACTATAGGTTGCTTCTTCCTGTACTTGTTTGTGTAAAATCTTTGGCTTGTCTTTCATATTTGATGTTTTCTACTTATGTTATTAATTGTGAAGCAGTGGCTGTGGGTTTGGATGCAGGATTTGATCATTTCATCAGACCATCATGATGTTCTGTAGAAAGCAACATTACTTTAACAACAATATTGGGGTCATAACTTGGCACAAACCCTTCGTTCACTCTCAGTTCCGCCAATTAAGTGTAAGCTTCTCTTATGTTGCATTATTAGTTTCTCATGTAACAGTTTAGCTGATCAGGTTATTTATTAGGCCTGTTTGCTAAAATATGTTACAGAGGAAAGATGGCAAATTTCTAGGTATTCCTTTGATCAAGATTCATTGCTATTGCTCTTTCCGGAATTTTATTGGATAAATATTTGAATGTTTTTACTGAAATTTTAAAATGAGTACGTTAAGAAAGATAAGAGCCAGCACCTTCATGACCAAAGGAAACATGTATTTGACGAATCTTTGATCACATGACCTTATCTACAACTTTAGAAAAGAAGATAAAGATACAATAAAAGTTGTGTCGAAATTTGGCTTTATTAACTAGGGGCACACTCCAAGTTCACATCAATGAGTCAAATAATATAAAAGTAAATATGATTTACATTTGCCTTTAAGTTAAATCAAAGGTTGACAATAGTGAAAGATATTTGGAGTATAGGGGTTCATCAACATACTGAATTGAACTTGTCTAGCATAATGATATAAGGTCGACTTGGATTTGTTGTAAGTTGAATTTAGCTAGAGCTAGAGGAATAGCTATAGATGGAATTTAGGTAGGGCCAGAGGACTAATTTATGCTGCACTAGATACATCCCACTGGTAATATGATCAACTGGACCATGCCAAGCTTTGTGGGAGCCAGCGGCTTCATGGGAGAAGACATTACCAGGCAAATATTTTATTTATTTACATATTTGTAGTCTAATAATTTTAGAATGCTTTCTTTCTTGTTGTTGAGTTTTATTTTGAGTATCATTCATTGTTAAATATTTAATGCCCAAATTAGGTTTAGTGGATCATGTCCTGTATATATATATATAATGGTATTGGGACTTCTGACATGTAAATAAAATTTCTTCAAGAAAATTTCTTTCACCAACGAAAGAGTTCTTCAATCTAGTTTGCTTTTATTTGAGTGTTTATCTTTCTCGACGGCCAAACCCCGCCCTTCACCCTTTTCTTCTGTGTCACTAAACTTACATGAATTTTACTAGGGTTAGAGGCCTGACCCTAACATTAGGTTATGAAAGTTAGAGGACTAACATTTATTTGGATTTGATTGAAGTAAAAGGACTAACTATAGTTCGGAGTTCGCTAAGGTTAGATGACTAAACCTAGTTGGATTTGAGAAAGGATCAAGAACTAACTCTAATTTGTTGTAATTGGGCTAGAGAGTTGATTCCAATTTTGACTAAACCAAGGTCAAGGGACTAATCCTTGCTTAGATTTGAGAAGGGTCAAAGGACTAACCCTAATTTGATTTAACCAAAGGTAGAGGCCTAAATCCAGTTGAGCTTAACTAGTGTTAAACAACTTCAACTCCGGGGTTGAATACAATCTACTTCCCTTGATGATTGGATTCTTAGGGAGGACAAGGTCCATTCCTCAATTAACCAGTCAGTGATGATGAGATTCAAGACACTTTATGATGCATTGCACCTAATTGGGCATCAAGACTTGATGGGTTTTGGGTCATGTCCTTCAGAGCTTTTTGGTCTATTGTTCATAAGGATATTTGTCATGCAGTTAGCCACTTATTCCATACTAGCTACATTTCTACCAACTAGAAGGCCACCTACCTCATCCCAGAGCATCAAGATCCTTCTGAACCTTCCCATTATTGGCCCCCATAAGTCACTGCAATATCACATATAATCTCATCGCTAAGCTTCTTGTCAACCAGTTGAAGTGACATCTTCATCCTTTAGTTTCTCTAGAATAGCGGGCTTTTGTGGCTAAGCACCTAATCACTGACAATCTGCTGATTGCTTATGAGGCTTCCCATTTCATTCAAATGACCCCAATTAGGGGCCCATTCATGACCATTAAGTTGGATACCGGGTATGCTTATGATTGTTCGTGCAGTGACTAGACATGTGGTGGCTGTTCTTTGAGAGAAACATTTTCCCAAGCAATTGATGTGATGGTTGCGGAGATGCATTGAACAACCAAGCTTCTTCATCCTTGTTAATGGTAGATCCATGTCTTGGTTCATGTCCATGCTTGTGCTGCTGTTGCGATGTGTCTTGTTTCCTTACTTGTCTGTCCTGTACACAGATTCCTTAATGCATATACTCCATCATGATAGCTCTCTTCATCTTCTGTTGCTGATGCAGTTTGGTTTAAAGGGAGTGCCACTATCACATTAGGTGGCAAGGGTTATTTCCAAAAAGAAAAGGTGATTCTCGAAATTAGATTTTTTACCATTATTTCTCCACAGTCAACGAGTTTGTGTGCCCCCTTACAAAACAGTATTTAAGCAAAGAGTATCACAATGATGGGTGTTTTTGTAGAAAAGAGCACATTCTTGTAGGCTTTGTTTCTGTGATTCGATTAAATAATTGTTAATAACCGTATGATAAACCATTGCTATCTGTTTGACAAATGTTTTGACTTTTAACAACTGGTTATCCTGATTGAGTAAGAGAGAGATAAGTGTCATATAAAACTTGCCATTGCAGAAGGTAGACATAATTTTATGAATTGCAAGCATTAAAACTTTTGTTGATTAATTAAAAACTTTGTTGATTAGCATATACAAATTAATAGCATACGAAGCAATGAATAAGTTTTATTGAGCCACCGTGCAATGAATTCACATATCTGTACAAATTAAATGCCTTATCAATGTGATATGTCATGTATTAGCAGAGACATACGGCTGTCACTGGGGACTAAATCTCTCTGCAATGTGGAGCATCTGACCTTCAAAATTTGTTATTCTGTTTCATGCTATGATGGGTTGCATTACAAGATCAACATGGGTGATGTCTTACATGTCAACTATTTTGCCTTATCTTGGGAGTCCTACATAACATATTCATGCAATGATATGTGGACATATGTGTCTATATAGAAGTTTCAGTCTTTTTTTCTGAAGAATCTTTTGTTAATAGACTCTGTTATGTTTGTTGAATTACCTACTTTGTTATCACATCATAGTTTAGTTGGACACTAAATCTTGCATGTTTTATTGTGTCTGAAGACCAACGTTCCAATTATGCGATCTTTCCTTTTTGTTCCGCTATTGTTTTTTGTTATATAATTGTAAATTGTATCTCCAAGAATGAAATGTTTCATTGTTCTGTTGGATATATAATTAATATCGTATCATGCTTCTTCTTTTCACCAAAAAGAAGAAAATATAAAGTAAAAAACTATAATTTGATGAAGGCTCTAAGATTGTTTAGGAATATTTTCTATAATATGCATATCCTTTCTGAGAAGGCAGCTATCTTTCTCTTTATCAGATTAAAGAGTCGAATGCTTCTCAGTGAACTTATATATGGGGCAGCATCTATGGCATGTTCTCTCTGGCCAGAATAACATCATGAAAGGATGGTGAGCCAGCAAAAATTATTTCTCAAGAAAGAAGCACAAGGTATATTTAATGAGTCAATTTCTTTTCTAGATGCCATGTTTTGTCCAAGTAGCATTTCTCATAAATTTAGTTGTCAGTTCTAGTTCCTAGTCTATGCATCCAAGTGCACATCTTCAAGCACATGTAAGTGCATGCTTGCTTGCCTTTATATTTATGCACGAGGGCTGAGGTTTACTAACCTTATACCAAAGAACAGCTGTTAGCTACCCCCACAACCTGCTGTATATCTGTTAAGTTTATGGGCTGTTCTTTGGTGCAACAATTGGTAAGAATCTTCTCTTTATTCTACCTAGCCGATGGTGTATTTGCCTGTGTATTCATCTGTGTTCTGAAAGTTAGGTACTTAAACTGTGATAACTTGGTAATCTACGTGGGTAACTGATACCGGGCGAAATGATCAGTGGTTTGTCTCAGTTAAGCTCAAAGACTAGAGAATTTTTAACATTATCAAAATATCCAGATACGTCAGCTAATATTTTTGCCCTGTTTGGAACCATGAGTTGGTTATATGTGTGTAAACTACATTCAGTGAGACTGTGAGAGAATAAATTGAAGGGAGAGGAATTTGATAGCAGAACAAGGAAACTTTTGGCACTTTCAGAAATGGAAGGAAGTTGCAGAACCAATTATCCCTAAATTTTGGGGATAAGTTAAATCGCCTTTTGACTCGAGTTAATTATCCTAGTTTTCAGGATAGTCGGTGTTGGCAGTCTTTTGTGGACTCAAATTCTCCTTTCAGATACCTCTATGCTCGGTTTCTGTAATTGTGGGTTGCTTATGTACATATAACTTGTTTTTGCAGTCCTAATGACCTAAATATCAATGTCAGCCAACATGGTTCTAACAAGATTGAGCCTTGTTTTATGCATTCTTTTTAAGAGCGATGATAAAGCATGGGCCAGTATGTTAATATCCTACCAGCAGATATGTCAGGATATATCAGTTAATATCAGATGATGTTTTTCATAAATCATATTGATGGTGCTTATACCAGTACATATTTGGATCTTGACCCAGATGAAAACCACAATTTAGGAAGTTAATGAATTTCAAAGTATTGTAATTTTGCTCAAGTAATCAATTTGGCTTGTTCAACTAAGTGGCATGAGTTCTTCTGAATAACAACAGTGCTATGTGATAGTTTTTGTTATTTATTTCAATTAACTATCCAAAATTGTTTATGACATTGGCATGCTTAGAAACTAGTGATGGCAAGTTCTCATGGCTGGATTTTTGCTGAGCAGACTAAGCCTGCTCTCAATCTCGACTCTTGGCCTTTGGCAATGTTTTTTTTTTCTTTTTTTTGAGAAATGTTGATGATTTTTAAATCACTCAGTTAGCCGGTGCACTTTTGCGTCAGTTTCACCCATTGAATGGCATAATATTTCCTTTTCTGCTTGTAATTCATCAAGCTGGGATCGGTTACACTTGATACATAGAGTTTTGAGGAAATATTAGGAAATTATGACTTTTACTTTACCAGTTTTTTTCGATTGAAATCTTTATAACCTAGTTAATAATATCTGGCCTCTTCTCTTTTTGTTTTCTGATAGGAAAACATACAGGTTCTGTATGCTAGTCCACAAACTGGTATTGTATGCAGGTCCGCTTGACGCTGGAGAAAAGAAAAAGTGAAACTTAGCGACTCAAAATCGTGTTAGTGATGATGTAATTTGAGTTGTTAATTCCGTTTTAAATCTTGTTTATTGGTTAATTTTCCTCATTCATTATATCACTGATATAAGTTAGACATTTTTAAGGGGGTTTTAGTACATGTTTTGAGAAGATCCACTTATGTCAGTTTTACATATTCTTTTCAACAGTCGTGGGAAATGGGTTGGAGTAGGCGAATAATGGTAGGTAGTTCTGTTGGTCCTGTTCCAGTGCTAATTAACTTATTATTGCCCTTTTTAGCGAAACTTCTGTCAGAACCTCCCCATTTTTATTCATATATTAGCATTTCTTATAGAAGTTATTATATCAGTAATAGCAAGGTTCACCGAATCGTGCCGAACCAGCTAGTTCAGGGCATACCGAATCGGACCGGTGGCTGGCTAACACGGTTCGGCAACACAAAACGGTTCCTTTCCATAAAATAAAAAAAAAATTGTACTAGTCCAAATCGGTGCTGAATTGGTCGAAACAAGGCCGAACTGCTCGGTTCGATCGGTTCGAGCCCGGTTCGGCCCGATTCAACTAGATTCGGGTGGGGGAGGTTTTGTTTTGGTCACATGGCTACTGTAGCCATGTGACTGGATGGGGGGATTCTCATAATGCTCTTAAGAGAACAACAGAGAGCTCGTAAGAGTTTTCTGTTTGTTCTTCCTTTTCGATGACGGGTTGAAAAAAAAATTAATCCATTTCAACGCAATCAAACATTCAGAAATCAAAGAGAGGTAGAATTAAGGGAGGTAGAATTAAGGTACGTAGAGCTTCTCTTTTTTCTATTTCCCTCTTCCCTTCTTTTTTTTTTTTTTTTTGTTTGTTAAAATCGTGCAAAACAGAAAATTAATGAAAAATGCTATCAAAATTTTTTTGTTGGTTATGATTTTAGAGTATGTGATAGATATAGGATAGATCTACACAATGATACTAAGATCTTGATTTTTTGTTAAGTATTTAATTTTTAAAATTAAAAATTAATTTTGGATTAAAAAATTAATTTAAAAAATAATTAGTAAAAAAATTGTAATTATAAATTATTAATCTAGAGCTCGTAAGTTATTCTCACTATAAATTTTATGTCGAATTATTCAAGTTTTGATGCGTATCATGAATAGTGCTCTAGGTCTAAAATTGAAGAAAAATTGATTTTTAATTCATTTCTAGGGTCTTAAAAAATATATGTAGCATGTATGATAGAATTTTACATTAATCTAAAATTATTTTTTTATTTTTTTAAATTTTTTATATAAAAAAATAATTTAAATTTAAAAAATTAGATTAATAAAGTATTAATTAATAACTATTATTATTAACCTTATATGTAATTTAAATATTCAGATATAGATCCATCAAGGAGGAAGAAGGATCTGGAGCGTGACATTGGCTAGTTGCATGGAGAGATGCTCTCAGGTCAGCATCACTGGAGGTATAAATTGTGCAATACTGAATTCAAAGGTAGGGGTAACATGGTTGAAGCAGCACTTGGCTGGCGACTATCCTGATGTAGCTGCATGCCGACAGTGTCCACATGAGGTCCATCAGTTGATGAAGAAATATTTTACTGATTTTAAAGCTGGGAAGGGAAGAGCAGCAGAGATGGAGGGCTGGTGACTATCCTGATATAGCTGAATGCCGACAGTGTCCACATGAGGTCCATCAGTTGATGAAAAAATATTTTACTGATTTTAAAGCTGGGAAGGAAAGAGCAGCAAAGAAGAAGGCAGAGATGGAGCGCAGAGCCGCAGAATTACCTTCTTATTACTCTAAGGAGTTAGAGGGAGCATCTATTCTTTCTGATGAGGAGGCATAGATGGAGGCTGCTATTCAAGCGAGCTTGTATGAGCATAGGCAGCAGAAGGAGATAGCCAGACATAGACAGCAATTTGGGCCATCAGCTTTTGAGTCAGGATCAGAATTCGGTTTTGCTAGTGCTGAGGAGAGTCTGAGATAGTTTAGGAGGATCTTCTCAATCGGAGAGCCCGTCAAGAAAGGCACCAGCCGTATTGCATCCATGTTGGAAGTATTTGGTAATAGAAGGAAGTCTTCCAATGACATTCTAGAGGGAGCCACTATTCATGATGTCGATCCATATGCCTTTCCCAGTAAAGAATCCAAGCAATAGAGAATTGACATAATACTGAAAAATAATAAGAAGGATATGTGGCAGGCCATCTCCTCTTAGTTTCATTTCAGTCATATCTCAGCGCATGCAACAGACAATCCATATTATCGCTCTACTATTTCATCTATATAGGCTGTTGGTGCAGGTGTAAATCCTCTAGGATTGAGGGATATTTATGGTCAGGGATAGCAATAAGGAGGAGCTTGAAGAATGTATATCTTTCTATCAGAGCAAGTGGCCCGTGTATGGCTTGACAGTGATGTGTGATTATTAGATTGGTCATACTAGACGGAGCATCGTCAATTTTTTGATTTATTATGATGGAAAGACTTTTTTCAGAAGTCTGTTGATCTTCAGATTATATGCACGATGCCAGTTATATCCTCAGATTGATGGAGGATGTGATTGATCAGGTAGAAGAGCATAATGTTGTGCAGGTCATCATAGATAATAAACGACAATACAAAACCGTAGGGCAGATCTTGATGCAGCGACAATCACATATTTTCTGGATCCCTTGTGCTGTACATTGTATAGACCTCATGTTGATGGATGTTGGAAAAATTTTGTAGGGTATAGAAGATTGTTGAGCTAGCACAGTCTATCACTAGATTTATATATAACCATACATGGGTCTTATCATTGATGATGAACTTTACAGGAAAAAAATATTGAGATCAGGGATGGCAGTATAGCAGATATGCCAGGACAAATACTGAGAAAAGCAATGTAGACAATTTAATGACGAGACAGACATTCTGGCATTGGGCTGAGAGGATAGTGGAGGCTATCAAGCGAGGTACTTCGCGCCATAGACTCCGAGAGATATGCTCAAATGGGCTTCTTGTATTTCATGATGTAAATGATAAAGGAAAAGATCCAGGAGACATATCCATCACATGCATCTGAGTATATCCGGATCATTGATAAACAATGGAGTTATCAAATGAGTTCGGATTTGCATCTAGCAAGTACGCAGTAATTTATGAAGTTCGTAAAAATTTAAATTTAATTAAATTTGTACAAGTATGCTTGACTAATTTTTAAAATATATGTGTAGCTTACTATCTGAATCCGAGATTTTAGTACTCTATACCGGACATTGCCATGGATGAAGATCTTATGTCTGTCCTACGCAATGTTATATATAAGATGGAGCCCGATCCAGATGTCGCTGCTATGTGCCTAGAAGAAGTAAGTTATGTTGAAATTATTGAGTTATTTTTATGAGCATCAATTTTAATAAGTAGACATGATAATAAAATTTTTTTCTGGCAGACGAAATTTTTTAGAGATGGCATATATTCATTTGGATCCACGGTAGCAATCAGAAGTAAATCAAAGATGAATTATGGTAGGTACTACTAAAGAGTAAGTGTAATATTATATCATGATTAAATTTTTTATTTTGCCAAATCTAAAATTCTAGATGATGTAATATCTTTTGCAGCTGAATGGTGGGTGCATTTTGGTGGATCTGCTAAAAATCTGAAGGTTCTTGCAGTTAAGATCCTCTCTCAGATGGTGTAATCCAGTGGATGTGAGCGCAACTGGTCTACATTTGGCTTTATCCACTTCAAGTAGAGAAACCATCTGAAACAAAAATGTTTTAACGTATATATACTATAATTTAAGGTTGAGGCTAAAGTGTATTCAGGAGGAAGTAGAATTGAAATATCTCGATTCCACTGCAAATTTATATGTTGATGAGGATGAAGATTCAATGATTGGGTGGGTCATGAGTCAACAACAGTAGCCAAAGCTTGATAAGTCAGGATCGTTTTTTTGACCAGCCAGTTTTGTAACTAGTGAGGCTGGGGTGAATGCTGGACAATGGGTAACAAGCCATATTCTTCACAGGGCTCCAGCAGATACAGTACATCGTCCCTCCCCACTATCTATTCGATTTGGAGACAAAGGAAAAGGAAAGGCAGTTGCATCTCTATCGGAGTACTCAGTCCATTCAGATTTAGATACCATAGAGTGATGATAGTGCTTCAGTTAGTGGAGGATCTAGTAATCAGGGAGGGGCCGGAGGACAGGAGTTGCAGCCATCTATTCATATTCGATTCACTAGGAATTGCAGTTTAGCCATGCCACATAGGATACAGATCATGGATTATCATCTGGTAGATCCCGTGGTGATACGATTTTGTATAGGCGATGGGCTCCGCGAGGTTGTTCGGGACACGATGCAGCAGCAGCTCTTGCACATGGAGTAGGATCCATGGATGTATTTGGGTCATCCTCATATTCAGAATCCTCTTATCTGCATTCTATATGATCCATATGGTGCATCTGAGATGTCATCTTCAAGGGATTATTATTCCATACAGCCCGGAACATCTTATGTATCTTATTTTGTTGCTGGTATATTTGGATGGGCCCCTGCACTGTCATATTATCAGTCTCTGAATAGTTTTCAAAGTCGGGACATCAGAGAGGGATTTGCGATGAGTTATGATTCATCACGTATATCTCCTGGGATGATCTTAGAGGAGTATCATGCTGCCTGGCTGGAGGGATATATCGATCTTTTTATAGAGTACATAAATAATCCCTATATTTATGGACATCGACACTTTACCCGATTCTAGACATTGATATGTAATTATATGTTTATGCTACATTTCATTTTCATTAATTGTTGATAATCTTAGTTTAATTATCATTTTATATCTTATTTCAATTGGAATTAATCCTAAATCTTAGGATGTAGTCCTAAACCTTGAAGTCGAACATATCTTAAATTCTAAATTCCAAGCACTTAAGATCCTAAATACTAAATTCTAAATTCTAAACTCTTAAAAAAATAAAATAAAAATTTCAAAATCCATCAAACAAAATCAAAAAAAAAAAAAAAAATGGACACCGGCACGTCCTGTCGTACCATATCGATATGGTACGGTATCGTACTGTACCTGTTGGCTACCGGTACGGTTCCTAATACTGGTACCGGAAACTTTGAGTAATAGTATCCCTACCCATAATGTACTTGCCTATAATGAATTATAAATTTTTGTGCCTCCTAATTTTGATATAATCAACATGCTTCTTTTTTTATATTTTTTTTTTCTGAATCATTAAATTTTAAAAAGTATTTGTACGAGACACAACCTATTAATTTGATCTATTTCAAATAGCCTGTATATCATATGTCAGTATTTATAATACCTCGGGAGCAAACACACTAGAAAAATAGAGAAACAGCGAAGTAACAGGTTAATCTATTAAGTTACATATATGGTAGCATAAAATTTTTAATTGGATGGGGAAGTAAAAACCATCCATGCTTTCTAAGCTTGTTCATCACATGTGCTTAACAGGGAAGGAACAAAGGTTGTTGGGGTTGTTGGAATCTCAAATTGTAGATGGTTGCCTTTACACCAGCAAGCAGATCTGATCTTGAGCTTGGGACTCTTAGACGTGAAATAATGAGTCGGCATGTTGCTACCAGCAATTCTAATAGAAATGTGATGATTTTTAAAGTATTTGACAAGAGTAGTTGTTAGAAAGCAATGCTGTCTCAGATCGAACCCTTTGATAACCAAATAATTAATTAATATGGTAACTTCCAGCTGTTTTGAGGATGGATGAGTCAATAGCTTGCCCGGTGGTCTGCACTGTGCCTTGTGGGTCAGGTTTCCGGTTCCAGCCATGGTACGGTGAGCATGTCATGACGACCAAATTGACCGTAGCTTAAGAATCGGCAGTTCTGGTCAAGGCTTAAAAGGAGGCCATTATTAGAACGGTTTCAAACGGCAATAATTTAACTGTAATATTTTTTATGTTTATCTACATAACACAAATTTATTCAAATTCTAGTACAAATATTTTTCATATCTAGAAAATTATAACTTAGAAATAAAGCTGTTAGTGCTAGCGAAACTGCTCTCTATGCTAACCATCTCATGGAGACGTGGACCCTTACAAGTGAAGAGGAATCTAGCCGTGGAACAGCAAACAACTCATAATGAAAAGCCTGCTCCCACAGAGCCGTGTCCGGTGTTGGGTTCAGGTAGGCCACAATCCATGCCTGACCTCAATTTTTTTTTTATCCAAACCCAAGCCTAAATCCAATTAAAAAATCCATATCCATATGGAATGTTATGCATGCAAAAAGGACCAAGTTTCAGATAGAAATCAGTATTCATATGTTATTTAACTGTAATTTTTGAAATATTTTGAGATTATTTAACGCATCCAAACTGCTATCTCATAAGTTATGAACAAGATCGTTGACGATTTCACGGCTTTCTTTTTTTTTTTTTTTTTTCCTTTTATAATTAAAACGAAATATTTACAGATACACAATTGGACAAATATGCAAGTATATTTGTATATATTTATGCATGTGAATATGTCTGTACGTTTTTACATATATTGAATTACGTTTGATGCTTTCAGGTATGGATCTACTTGAATCCAAACCCCATATAGTATGTCTCTGGATCTATTGAAAACAAACCTAATTCATACCAAAATACTACATTTCGATCTGGTTTCAAAGCGGGATAGTGGATTTTTAGATCTTCTACTTGCAAACCTTCACATATAAGCCTACTTCACCTCTCTTCAATGAGCTCAAAATTTATCCTAAGATCAGAGCCAATTGTTAGAAGTGCGGCCTTCAAGGTTCCTTGTCTGTGGTCACTCATCTCGTTGCTGTTGTGGTCCCTATCTTCTTGACTTACGAAGTCCTATTTCAATTGTTATTCTAAATTGGCTATTGCATTTATCAGTTTACATAAATAATGAAGCAAGACTAAAAATATTGCACCCATCTTCGGCATCTCTCGCATGCAATGCACATACCAAACTCTTCCAGCTTCTTAAAAATTAATCTTAAATATGGAAATCTTGCCTAACATTAAATGCAAAAGATCCACTGAACCAACTAAACAGGTAAATGTAGATAACTAGAACATTCTACATCACCTCGTTACAAGAAGAGCTAGAACGATCCCCCTCATATTTCTACAAAAATGAATCAATGATCCATTGGATCTTAATATCAAAGGTCTGGATCCAGATCCTATGCTCAATTTTAACAACCTATTATCCGAATCCATAATTCGGGTTTTTTTAAAAAATAATATTTTTAATATTTTATTTCTCAAATTAATGACATATCCATTTTATTTATTGATTTAGGTGTACGGACCCCTCTCCAAAAAAAAAATAATAAATAAAATCACGGATAGAACCTGCAATTTCAAAATAAAAAAAAATAAAAAAAATATTATTTTATTTACCGATTCAGATGAATGGATCCAGAAAAGAAAAAAGAAAAAGGGAAATCGCGAGTTCCACAAAAAAAACGTGCATTTGAAATCCCGCGATTTCAAAAAAATATGCATTTAATACGGTGGATTTTTTTTTAATTATTTAAATATTTTTTTGAAAATAAGTTAGCAATGATATTTTCGTAATTAAATCAAAATTTGTAAATTATAGTTTTGTAATCAAATTAAATATTACGAAGGGTATTTTAAAAATTAAATCAAAATCATGAATTTGTGATTTTGATTTAATTTTCAAAACACCCTTCGTAATATTTAATTTAATTATGAAATTGCTATTCAGAAATTTTGATTTAATTACGAAAATGCTATTGGTAGCTTATTTTTTAAAAAATATTTAGATAATTAAAAAAAATTCCACGACATTAAATGCCATCTTAAATATTTTTTTAATTAAATTTTAATCTAATAAAATTTTAAAAAACAAATAATAAAATTTAAAATAATATAATAAAATATTTAAAATAATATAATAATATTTAAAATAATATAATAATTTTATAATATTTAAAATATTTAAAATTTAAAAAAAAAGGAGTTTGAAATCACTGATCCGCCTTGATTCCGGTGGCCGAATCGACGGTCGGACCGGTAGCCGGATCCTGATGATCGGATCAACCGTCGGACCGGTGACTGACTGTCAGACCAGTGGCCGGATTGACAGCTAGACCGGTGATTGGACTGGCATCGATCTAGCACTCGAACTGGCTATCGGATCGGTGGCCGGAGCCGGACTGACTATCATACTGGTGGCCGAATCGACGACCGGACTGCGAAATTGCAGGTCATAATAATTTGAAAAAATTATTATAGTATCATATTATTATTTTTTATTTTAAAATTCTTTTATTAATTTTTTTGTTTTTTTATTTTTATTAAATTTTAAAATAAAAATAGATGGAGGAGAAATCATGATTAGACCCGCGATTTCAAGCAAGTTTTTATTTTTTATTTTTTTTGTAAAATCGCAAGATGTGATTTCATCTTTTTCTTTTTCTTTTTTTATTGATACCGTATATCTAATTGATAAATATGTCTGGGTTGGCATTATTTATTGAAATAAAATTTTAAAAAATATTATTTAAAAAAAAAAAAAAAAACCCATAATTCAGGTTGTGGTTTCCGATTGCGCCCACCTAGACATGACGCCGACTGCCCGTTATCTCAAACGGGTGACCCGTGGGTTCTCAGCCCTCAGCGGCATGCGTCTGGAATGTAGTAAGAGGAGCGGTTGGATTCCCGGCGGACCAAGTAACGCTGTTCGCCTTGATCTCTGACTTGTAGGTGGCTTCCTTGGCCGGTATCTCCTTTCTTCCTAGTGGACTTCTATTCCATTGCTCTTCTGTCCCAAAACCTCCGTTGCCAACTCCCAGGGTACTCCTTCCTCCCCCAAGAAATCAAAGCATCTACCAACCTTGATCACCAGATTCTGATCTCTTACTACAATTTCTTTCTCTTCACTTTCCATTCTGCATCGAATCCGGCCTCTTTGGCTGGAAAAGTCTTCATCTTTTTACTCAGAGTGGCTCGAAAAGATGGGTTATGGGGATACCCTGGGGCTTGAAGTTTGCACGGGCTCTCTCGTTCCCTCGAAGAATTCTCATCGGGATGTCTAATCCTGTCTTCTGTGTCTCGGTACCCAGCCGACAGCTTTTTGTCAGATTCTTCTCTGCTGGGTAAATTTTGATTTCTTGTTCTTTTACATCATCAGGCGGTCATCTGCAATCCCAAAATCAAATCTTGCTATTCCCACTTCTCTGAATGGTCAAAATCCTCCCTTCCAA
This sequence comes from Areca catechu, assembly GCA_021397845.1. NCBI lineage: Eukaryota > Viridiplantae > Streptophyta > Magnoliopsida > Arecales > Arecaceae > Areca > Areca catechu. Next base: position 55,882,150 of record CM038049.1, read on the forward strand.
CCCAAAACTCTTTACAGGACCTTTTCTTTAGAACAATCCCAACGGTTTGATTTTTGCTCAAAGGTGCAATAGTACTTGGGGAGGAACTCCTCTATTTTTATTTCTTAAGTTATAAGCTTTCCAGATTCCTTCTTTCTTCAGAAAGGAAGCCCTATATTTTCTTGAAGACCCCATCGAGAAGTACCTCTTAAATGGCCCACCTAGTCACATTCCCTTCTGTTCCCAGATAATCCAATGTCACCATATAATTTCCAGTTTCTATCACAATGCGCCGCCATTCCTAGCCTTGCCCTCTGATGTCGCTTGCTTGTTGCATCCCTGTGCTCGAGTGTGTCTACTGCCTTGCGTGTGCTCGCTGGGCGTGGCAGCGCTGCCTCTACACGGCTGGTCATGACAGCGAGACCTGGGGACTGGCATCTGCTGATGATTTCGAGCCTGTGCCTCGGCTCTGCCGCCTCATCCTTGCTGTGTACGAGGATGATCTTGATCATCCTCAATGGGCCCCTCCCGGCGGCTATGGCATCAATCCCCGCTGGGTCGTTCACCGCAAGACCTATGAGGATACCCAAGGCCGTGCACCGACTTACTTGATATACCTCGATCATGACCATGCTGAAGTTGCCCTTTCCATAAGAGGCCTACACATGGCGAAGGAGACCGATTATGCGATGTTGTTGGATAATAGGCTTGGGAAGAGGAAATTTGATGGTGGCTATGTTCATAATGGGCTATTGAAGGCTGCAGAGTGGCTGTTTGATGCTGAATGTGATGTTCTGAGGGATTTGTTGGAAAAGAATCCAAATTATACTCTTACATTGACAGGGCATTCTTTGGGTTCCGGTGTGGCAGCAATGCTCGCTATGGTTATGGTTCAGAACAGGGAAAGGCTGGGGAATGTGGAGAGGAAGAGGATCAGGTGTTTTGCGATCGCACCTGCGAGGTGTATGTCACTTAACTTGGCTGTTAGATATGCAGATGTCATCAACTCGGTTGTTCTTCAGGCAAGATTTGCTTTCTCGATAATAGTTTTTTGTTATTGGCTTTTGCTCTGTTATATACATCTTAGGAAAGTGGATCATTGTTTAAAAAAGCATATTTGAGTATCAAATTGCCTACTGTCTTAAAGGAAAGGCTCTGCAAAATTGCTTTGAGGCACATAGCGAGGCCATATAAAATGAGGGACAGTGGAAGCGATTGCTTAAAGAGGCTCATCGGCTCATGACATGATATCTCATGCATCTAGGTTATGCTTTTGATGAAAGGCATGTAGATTGCTCTTTCTTTGTTTTCACTAACATTGGAATGGGAGATGATTTTGTATTTAATGTTTCACTAACAATGTCATGCATAAGATTAAAATGCTAATATAAGGTACACCAACTATTGCATCATGCAGTTTATGCTTTACATAAGCAATATGGCAACATTGAGTTATAGTAGATATTCTCACCTTGATTTGCTCAATGCTGTTGTTTGCTCTTACCAAAGTTTGGTGATTATCAAATACAAACACGATGCCCATATTCTAAACTATACCTCGTTTCATAATTTTTTGGATTTTGTTATTAGTTCTGCTTGTCTATCCATTTTAATTGAAAATGTTTCATGTCGTCATAACCATATATATATATATAGTTCTATATTGCCAATAATGGATTGCAGGGGAATTAGAACATGTGTGCTAAACTATAAGTAATATTAATTTGAGTTATATAACAAGCCAAGAGATTTGGGATCCAGAAGGATATGGGTTTATGTGACAATTAATAACTATCTTGATGACACAAACAATTGGATGATCAAATATTATATGAATTCATATGGCATGCATGATTGATGCCAACACATTGGCAATTATGTAATAGCCTCATATGCTATTATACGTTCTTAAAATTGTAGAATATCTACTAGGATGCTGGGGTTTTATTTCATGGAAGGGTAAGTAACAATAATGGAACTAGTAGGACCCGTATCCTTGTCGATGTTGGAATATGCTTAAACTAAATTATTGTATAAAAGCTTGCAACTTCAATAAAAACACTGATATGGAGGTTTTGTTTTTCGTTCCAAAATTATGTTGTGGTTCTGGAAGAAGAAAGTGAATCAAATAAATGAATTTGAAAAGTGCTGATCATAAGAGTTCGACAGAGTTTCAAGATGATCATACTGATAGTGAGTAATCATTATGAGTTATCAAATGACTTCTAGATGTTCCTTTTGGCTATCCACATTGTTGATGATCGAGCAAGTATATAAGATTTTATTTGGGCACCTACCCCACTCACCACCCAGATGGTTTGCCTTACTGCACACACACGCCAAGGTATGAGAAATGTGAATCATAGGTAACCCCCTTCCGACTAACTAATGTAGGAAAGAATAAGTTGACTAAACTTGTAATTATTGAGTTAATATGCTAGCTGCAGTTCTACCATTTGTATGTACGTATGTATTGGTATGCATGTGCGTGTGCATGTGTGTGTGTGTGATTTTATCAACCTATGTAACCAAAAATTTCCTCAAGGATGGCTGTTCACCACTATGTAGCCTTTTGGTTTCAGATGAAGCGATCCCGAATATTTATTTTCATATGGCACTGCTCTTTGACTGTGCTTCATTTTTGTTATGGGCTTTTTATCTTTTTGCTGAAGCTGTTGTTTGAAAGTGAAGGTACATCATACTTTAGTCATATCCTATTGTTAGTTGGCATCTGAATTTAGGTCCATATCAAGGTGGCCCGGTGCATGGCTCCTGCCACAGCTGGTTTTGGGGAGTTCATATGTATGCTGCCTTAGCCCCTTGTCAGGGAGAGGCTACTTCCGTGTTTCGAACCCATAACACCCAATACAACATGGAGCAACCTTATCTTTTTGCCAAGTCTCATGCCCAAGTCCAAAACCATCTATTTTATAAAAATTAGAATAATCAAGCTTGCTATTCACCCTATGAGCTTTATTAGTTCTTGCAAACACTAAATTACTTACTATCTATTTTAGCAACCAAAAAAAAAAAAAAAACACTCTGTCTCAAGTATAATTTTTCTTGAGTATTGTCTGTTAGCTTCCATATAAAAATTTAGAAAATCTTTTCCTCAAGATTTTGCAATTCCATGTTTATTCATGATAGTTTTAATGAGTTCATTGAAACCATGCTGTCTTCTTATCTGCCAGAAATGATTCTTCAGTTGTATTGTTATGTTACAGCTAATGATTATTATGTTTGCAGGATGATTTTTTGCCTCGGACAGCTACTCCTTTGGAGGACATTTTCAAATCACTCTTCTGGTAAAGTGGACTAATCTCTTTTTTCATAAGACCACTCTTTGTGAATGTTGATTCGACTAGGAAGCACAGTTGGTGTTGAAGTAGAAATGAACAAAATTTTTAGAATAAAACTCTTGCTGACTTGCATCATAGGATTTATCCCTGTGAAGATTCTCAGCTGCCTTCTCATTTTCAGAATTAAGATATACTTGTTTAGGCAGTCTAATGTGAAATTTCAGAAACTATGATACTTCAATACTGATGGTTTTCAGTAAAAGTTCTTACTATTCTCGGTTGATAATAACTTCTATACAATTTTTATTGTTTAAGCTTTGCATGCTTGATTGTTGAAGAAGCTTGCTATTCATAAATCTTCAATCAGCTCAAATTCTGGTTTGATTCTAACTGATTCCATATCTGTACATTTTTTTAGAATCGGTATCCAAATGAAAAGCACATATGGCTTGCTGTATCTGGACCCAGGTTCATGTCCAGTTGGTACTGTAAATTGGTTGTCAATATGAATATGTTATTTGCATCATGACTGTCCCTAAAGTATGAGCTGGATCTAAATTAATTTCAAGTTCAAGCTTCTTTATACATGTTTTTGTCAGTCTATCATTAACCATTGACCTTGTAATATGTTCTTAGAATTGGCATTGGCGGTGTGAAAACCAACTGGGATGGTATGGTTTGTGCATCAAATATTTGAGAAAGCCTAGTAAAATATGTGTTGAAGGATCTAGAAAGAGGATGGAGAGACCCAAGCTAACGAGGATGGTATTTGAGTAAAATGGTTTGAAAAACTTCAAGTAATACCATGGTGACCCTTGATGGTCATGACTTGTGATCTCATGAATCTGACTTGATAGGGTTGAGACAAGGGCTAATTGTTAATATCATGATTGATTCCTAAAATGATTTGTTTAAATATATACCTCACAAACAATTTTATATTGGAAGAATTAAATTCTTAGGTTTGGATTACAAAGACCTTTAGTTAAACATATGAATATGGATTCTGACAAAGGGAGAGTGGTGGGATTCAGATATGATCATTGAGAATTCAAGATTCATGACAAGTTGACAACCCTTACACTTCTCCAGATACATGACACTGTCATATGCTGCATGATTATTCCTTTTTCTGTTTGTTCTTCAGAGTTTGTTTGTATCTTATATTCCGCATAATGATGTTGTAGCAAAATACAGGTGCTTTATGTAGAAACCAACTAGTAGAACTTTGTATTTATTTTCATTTGAGTTTGTCTGACAGATTGACAATTCCTAACATGCTTTCATAGTGGCTGATGTAATCTTCTGTTAACAGTTTGCCATGCCTGCTTTGTCTAAGATGCATGAAAGACACCTGCATACCTGAGTATGTCAAGTTAAGAGATCCCAGGCGGCTCTATGCACCAGGTCGACTCTATCACATTGTTGAGAGGAAGCCATTCAGGTATGAGTTGTCCATTCACTTCTATTCTACCTGGATATGATGTACAGCATCTTTGACAAGATGAAAATGAGGGAAAAGGTGTGAAGCATATAGAGAGAAAAAGGAAGAAAAAGATGGCATCTAAAGGTGTCAGAACCTAGAAGTTAAAGAAAAATAATTATATACAAAAAACAACACATTTCCATTATTAGAGTAATGTGAATTCCTTTCATTCCTTTTCCTAATTTTCGCTCATCATGGATATTCTTGTAGGGGATTTCTTGTAGTCAGTCGCTATGAGTAGCTAAATTTACAAGTAATTTAAGCAGCAAAAGCCACTTCAATATTTCTTGGCTCATCTGTTTTGACCTTACTGCATAAATCAGAACCCCTCTTCATTGCATACTATAATTTTGACCTCTATTGTTATGCCTCTGATGTACTTATCCCTCCTTTAGTTTCTGCTAGTCTTCCTATCTCTGTAAACATGCATTTAACAGTTGTTGATTATCCAACATTTTGACCTTTATCACATTGGCAGCCTTTATGTTATGTAAGTTCCATCGATTCTCATTTCGTTTGGTTACCACGGTGCACTGCAAGAGCACTCCATTTCTTCAACTCAACCCACACATGTTGGAAAGCTAATATTGAACCTTGGGAAAATAAACTACCCATGAACCTTGGTCCACTCCATGATGAGCTGTGTCACGTTGATTTTGGATATTTCTCATCAGTGATAGTGGTTTAGCTTTGATTGGTTGTCTTTTACCTCTTTAGAAATCAGCGATCATCAAAATCATCTTGGAGATTGTGTCATGAAGATGGTAAAAATGGAGAATATTCATGGACTGGTGAGATCTGGGTGATCTTTGAGGACAACCAAATGTTATTGGATAGCTTAACAAAAGGGCTATTCTTTGCTGGAAATTGTCAAAATGATGCCTGGAATTCCCACGGAGAAATCAACCTTCTTGTAAAAAAAAAAAAAAACAAAATAATAGAGGACAAATATCCAGAGGGGATGAGTGTGTGGAAGGAGAGGATTCCCCATATTAGCTTCTAATATAGTCAGTCATCCTTGCATACCTCATGATTAACTCCTAACATCTTAAACATGAGTAGGTATCCTAGCCCAGTTTGGATGGTTTTTCATCAAAGTTTATTTATGTTTCTTGTTATCTTTCTCTTCTTTCCCGCCGTTCTCTTTTGGGAATTTTTCTCCTCTTTCCTGGTCCAAGTCTCATAAATAAACAGAACATTTTCATCAGATAAGCTAAATCACTGGCCTTCTCCTGAATTCCAGTAGCTAGCTCACCAAGTAAAAAGCTTAGGCCTTAGGGTCAAAGTTGGTTGTTCTGCCTTTTAGTTGCAAACTCACCTTTGCAATACTCTGGTGGCTGGTCCTTGTGCATGTCTCTGTTTCTCAACATATTATTCTCAGAAGTAGGAAAAAAAGAGGAAAATTTAAAACAACTAGTCTGCAACAGGCTTGCCATTTTCAGTTCGGTTCTGCTTAGAGATTCAGGACTTTGTTCCTTTAAAAGAATAATCTTTTGTTGGTGGCTGATCACAGGTGTGGAAGATATCCACCGGTCGTTAGAACTGCGGTGCCAGTGGATGGGAGGTTCGAGCACATTGTTCTTTCCTGCAATGCCACTACTGACCATGCCATCATTTGGATAGAGAGAGAATCCCAAAGGGCCTTAGATGTAAGTTCTGAACTGCTCCTCTTCTGCTCCTGAAGTTTTTTTTTCTTCCAATACATCAGAAAGTACAAATCCCTTTGCTATGGAATACTTTAAATTATAAAAAAAATCTTTAAGCCAAAATAACGAGATCAACAATTCTGTTAACACAGCAGGGACTTTGCAATTCAGCTAGTTATGTGTTCCTAGCATATCTTAGTATTACATTGTAAACACATCTTGTGCAAGTTGCATGATATTCTACAAAGCATATCGTTATGACATGCTATATGAACAGCTTAAGGTCTCTGCCTTTCAAGTGAAGCTGGTTTTTGTTATGTCAGTTTGTTGTTTCAGGAAAAGAATGGCTTCGACAAGGTGATGAGTTACAGTTGTTTAAGTGTATCATAATGTAATCTGAGCCATCCATAGAGAACACAAATCCCAAGATTGCTCTCAATGAGATGAAGCAATCTGCTGATCATCTCTTTTCTGATATACCAATTTAGCCACAAAGGTTCTTCCTCTTCATGTCTGATCATAGTCTCCCACCTGCTTTTAGAAGCAATGTTATACACCATTCTAATTTCTTCTCTCTCCCAACATGGTCCAAAGTATCACCAAAGCAATCCTTTCTATATCTACCTTGTTTGATCTATTATTATACATTGATTGTGCATTCAGAGTACTACACATAATGTCAGGATCTAACTCCTTCGAGATATCATCATGTCTATATCTAGCCAATTTTTAAATATGCCAACCTTTGTAATGACATTTTTTGAATAATCCTTGAGTCTAAGCCATGACTCTCAATCTGCTTTAAACCTGTAGATTGACTTTTCATAGGGGCTATTTGGAGTGCTGTAAGCAGGGTGGCATGCAGCTCGAAGTTTCAGGTGCAGGCCGGTCTCCTAGTTTCAGTGCCTGCAACTCAAATTGCAGAGTAAGTTGAGTTGCTTGTTAGGCTGCAACTCAAGATTATCTTGTAGCATGTTGACTCATAATCAAACTGGCCACAGGATGAGTTGCAGCCACTTGATGAATATTTTTATTTTTTTAAAAGAAATGATTTTCTGTCTTCCCTTCCCCTCTCCTCCACTCCACTTTCTCCTCTGCACCAGACACCTCCAACTCTATACTGCTATGCACCACTTTTGGCCCTCAGGCCTCATTTACCTTCTCCGCTTTACTTGATGCCTGCACTATCATCACTCCCTTCCCATGGGTACCTAGTTCCATGCCCAGGCCCTCACCGCTGATGGCTTCGACACCTACCTCTTCATCCAGAGCACTCTCATGTCCATGTAAGTTGAGTTCCTGGACCAGCCGTTTGCTTGAAAAGCTCTCGATGGAATGTCTGTCAGAGGTCCCTTTTATTTCCTAAACTCTCCTCTGAACACAATAAGTGAGCTTCCTTGTAAGGAAATTACTGCAATTTAAGTTTCAATGTGACTTTAAGTTGCAATGTAACTTAAGTTGCACTGCAACTTCAACTACAGGGCTCCAAACAGTCCTATAGCATTAGGCAATCCATATCGTCTCCTTTTAAGTTTTAAACTATCAGTTTCCACTATATTCCAATATTAAGGTTGTTTAGATTTGCTGCTTGTTTAATCCAACTCGGATTTGAAACTGATGAACTTCCTTCAACAAACCTTTTTTCAGTTCTTCTCAGCTCAGTATCTCCTTATGTTGTGAAGTCACAGCAATCAGATGAATCCATTTGTGCTTGAATTCTTTTAATAACCCATCATTGTTTTTTGTTATTGCAGTTGATGCTGGAGAGGGAACGTAGCATGGAGATCCCCACACAACAGAAGATGGAGCGGCAAAAGACGCTTGCAAAGGAGCACGACAAGGAGCATGAGGCTGCACTCAGACGAGCTGTTACATTAGAGGTTCCAGATGCTTACATACCATCACCATATGGTACCTTTGACAAGAACTCTTCCAGCACAGCCGAGGAGTTTCCAGTCTCATCTAGCAGCGACCGACGCAAGCAAAGCTGGGATCGGTTGATCGAAAGGGCCTTCGAGAGGGATGAATCTGGACAAATGGTGCCTCGCAGATGAGTTGCACCAGTCTCATTGTAAAATTATTCTGTTGTTTATTGAATGTCATTATTCTTGGTTATGGTTTTTTTTTTTTTTTTGCTTCCTGAGCAAATAGAAAAAGAAGGATAATATCAAGGCTATCAAACAAGGATTTTTTTTAAATAATATTTTTTGAAAATAAAAATATCAAAATAGGGTAACTTTAAACAAATTTACCAAAATAAACCTGTTAATTTTTTTTTAAATTTTTTTTGCCACGTGTTTATTCTATTTTGCCATGTGGAGAAGGTTTTTTTTATCCAGGCCGACAGCTTTGGTTGAATGGAAAAAAAAAAAAAAAAAAAAAAACCAAACAGTTGGTCCCTATGTTCCCTTTTCTCTGATCCATTTGGTAGTCTCTATGTTCCTCTTTTTCCGGATGTGATCGCTGTTATCCTTTTCTAGATATTTTTTTATAGTAAATAATATGTATAGTTTTATTTTACTTAAATTTTTTTGGAATGATATAGTTTTATTTTTTTAGAAATTATTAGCCGTAGTTAGTGATTTCGTTGTCCCTTCTTGGACGGTATATTATAGCTATCATTTGAATTTTATTGTTAAAGGTATTTTTTAATAATAGTCATGTTATTTTATTTTTTTTTTGAATGATATGATAATTTTTACGAACGGACATGCGAGATTTCAGGAAAATTTAATTTTTTTATTTTTTTTAACAAATATTTCTATAAATGATTGCTAAAAAAAATTATTGATATTTTTGCAATATTAGGTCTTGGTCTTAATGGATCGGGGTTGGATTGGATTTATTTTATATAAATTTTAAATTTTTAAAAATATTTTATAGTATTTGTTGATGTAAATAAGATTAAATAAAAATGGTAATACAGTATTTTTTTTAAAAAAATAATTAAAAAAATCTTATATTCACATATTTGAAAATTTATATCAAGCTTATAAATTAATTATAAATTGAAAATCAACAATAAATATTATATTTAAAAATTATATTGTAATTTATAAAAAATATATCATAATTTTTATGAAAAGTAGTTGTGATTATTTAAATAAAAATAATAATAGAAATATTATTTTTGTAATAAATAAAAATTTAGGCTGGATTGTTAGGAAAACATAGGTTAATAAATTTTTTAAAAATATAGGTAATATTATTTTTAAAAATTATTGATATTAAAGTAATAAAAAGTATAAGTTTTTTTCAAAAAAATATACTAGAAATTTTAAAATATATATTAATCAATAATAGATTACCAAATTAGTTATAAATTAAACAGTAATCATGTATTAATTAATTATAGATTAAAAATTAATTATAGTTAAAAATGAGTAGTAAATATTAAATTTAGAAATTATACGATGATATATAAAAAATATTGGATAATATTTATGAAGAGTAATTATTGTGATTATTTAAATAATATTTGTAATAGAAAAATTTTAAGGTAATCACTTAGAAATAAAAAAAAAAATTATGATATAAATTGTATTATAAGCCCTAATTAAATTAAAAATAATTATATTAAAAAATATAAGGAAAGCTGTAAAAAAATATTTTTGTAAGAAATAAGATTTTTGGCTATTGTTAAGAAAATATAAGTTAATAAAATTTAAAAAAATATATGTGATATTCTTTTAAAAAAAATTACTATTAAAGTAATACAATATATATATTTTTGAAAAATATACTAGAAATCTTAAAAAATATATATTAATCAATTAAAGATTACCAAATAAGTTATAAATTAAACATTAATCATAGATTAATTAATTATAGATTTAAAATTAATTGTAGATTAAAAATCAATGGAAAATATTGAATTTAAAAAATATATGATAATGTATAAAAAAGTATTAGATAATATTTATGAAGAGTAATGGTTGTTATTATTTAAATAATATATGAAAATTCTAAGGTTATCACTTAGAAATAAAAAAAAATTTACAATACGAATTGTATTATAAGCCCTAGTTAAATTAAAAATAATTATATTAAAAAATATAAGGGAAGCTGTAAAAAAATATTTTTGTAAGAAATAAAATTTTTGACTATATTATTAAGAAAATATAGGTTAATAAATTTTTAAAAAATATAGGTGATATTCTTTTAAAAAAAGATTACTATTAAAGTAATAAAAATATATATATATTTTTAAAAAATGTACTAAGAATTTTAAGAAATATATATTAATCAATTAAAGATTACCAAATTAGTTATAAATTAAACATTAATCATAGATTAATTAATTATAGATTTAAAATTAATTGTAGATTAAAAATCAATGGAAAATATTAAATTTAAAAAATATATGCTAATGTATAAAAAATATTGGATAATATCTATGATGAGTAATAGTTGTGATTATTTAAATAATATTAGTAATAACAAAATTCTAAGTTTTTCGCTTAGAAATAAATTTTTTTTACAATACGAATTGTATTATAAGCCCTAATTAAATAAAAAATTATATTAAAAATTATAAGGGAAGCTATAAGAAATTATTTTTAGATCATGATAAAAATTCTCGATTCAGCGATGGAGTTAGTGGTTTGGGTGAATTTTTAATGTTTATATAATTTTAATATAGATATGTAACATTCATGTTTGTAATTAATGTTTATGATATATTATTATCGATGTACTTGTAATACACAAATATATATATAATTAAATAATTAGTTAATTATTGATATTTAGAAAATTTGTATTGCATAGAACCGTAGACTCGTCAATTGATTGATGTGTATATTTTACATATTTGTATATTAATATATTTTTATATGGATCATAAAATTATATACATTAGTCAATTAATTATCTAAGTTAGACAGTTTGAGAATTGTAATCAATTTTATAGATTAGTTAATAGTAATCAAATGATATGCAATTGGGATGGTAAGAAATTTTGGATAGCATTTTTCTTTTAGTTCTTCTTGCACATAAGTATTTGTGTAGGGAGAACTAAGGAAAATGCTGATGAAGTCTCTTTCGATCCCAATTGCATATCATTTGAATACTATTAACTGATCTATAAAATTAGTTGCAATTCCTGAATGGGATAGGGCTCTTACTTATTAGTTAGTGATAGGATGCATGTTTTACATATATTATTTTTAACTTCATATTTTCGTATGTATTCAGAAATATGATATAATAGTTTTTTAATAATATATGTCTTTTAGCTTCTAGTTGTATGTTTGTTATGCTATAAATAGTTATATATAGAATGCATATTTGTAGATATATAGATTTTCTATTTTGGATGTTAGCATGTTTAATATTTTTATAAATTTCATTTGTTATATTTAATTTATTGAAGATATCATGTTTCAACAAATATTCGTTTATTTATTTTGTAGTAAAATGGAAAAAGTTATCACAGCATTATATTATATTAATGGTTATATTGTTGATAAAGAATTTGATACTGAATACAATCGAGGACCAAAAAAGGTAATTAGAATTAAATATGGAATGACACATGACGAACTACGAACAAGTTATATAGTATCTTCCATATTGAAAGAATAAGGTATAAATTGTTAATTATATATAAATATCCATAAATTGTGTAGCCGACATTAGTGAAGTATGAACCTGTTCCGATCATCAATGATGAGGATATGAAGATAAAATTTTTTATCATTAATGCACATCAATGTCTATTAGGTACAGAGTTGTATGCAGATATACAACCCGTTGAAGATGCTCACCTATTCATGAATCAAATAAATATGAAAAGGTTATTCGAAATATAGCAACAACTAGTGTCAGTAAACATGTTATTTTTGCTCGTAGTCCAAACATTTATAATAGCCTTCAAGTAAATACTACTTTCATATATACCGAGGATCACATTCGTATAATGAGAACTAATGTGCCAAAAAGTATTATCAGGCATGCTTCACTATATATAGCTGATGATGATACAATACATATAGATATGAACTTTTTAATCAAGATAATGCTCCTAACGAAGATGCTGTTGAACATGAAGGTCGGGAAGCTGGCCTTTCTCATGCTATACAAAGTCCACATGACACTATTGTACCAAACAATATTGCATTTGAGGCTCTTTCGATAACATTTACTTAGTTCAATTGGGAAGCTGTTAATGTGTCGATTTACTATTTCCCTTCAAGAACCATCTTTTGTTTGGAAAGGTGGTTAAGAGTTATGCAAAGGATTTCGTTTTGTAGACAAGGCTGAATTACAAAGTATTGTGAAGCAATATTCAATTGATAGACATCATGAATTCAAGGTTGTTGAGCCAAATCCAAATTTATGGATTGTATGAAATGCAAGAATAAAAAGTCAGGATGTCAATGGAAGCTCGGAGAAATTAAATGAAATAATTACTTTGAGATATCATGATATTGTGGTTCCCATACATGCATATCTACAGTGATGTCTTAGGATCATTCTGGATTGGACTCTACTTTAATTGCCAATGAAATATGTGTTTGATGAAAGAAGTAGCTATAATTGCTATTACAAGACTTAGTATGGTCATAAAGAATAAATTCAATTATACTGTCACTTAGAAAAACTTATGGAAAGCAAAATAAAAAGCAATAGCCATGGTATTTGGTGATTTGGACAAATTATATGAATTATTGTCCAAATGGTTGCATGCAGTAAAAGAATTTAATCTCGGATCTTATGTGAAATTCATTAGCACTCCAACCGGTCATCCAGCATGTGCTCAATTTGATCAGGTCTTCTGGGCTTTTGCACCGTTAATTAAAGGATTCAAGTATTATCGATTGATAATCGGTATTGATACGATATTTTTGTATGAAAAGTATAGACATAAATTATTGATTGCAACTACTATTGATAGAAATAATCAAAATTTTTATTAGCTTTTACTATTATCGATAAAGAGTTTATCGATACATGGAGTTAGTTTCTTGCTTGTCTGTAAACTTTTGTTATCCCATGACAAGAAATTTGCTTAATTTTTTATCGGCATCCTGGCATACTGGCCACAGTATAAAATGAGTACCTAGGTTGATAGCAACCGAATGCATATCATGCGTACTGTTTATGTCATGTGGTAAGCAGCCTCTATATAATTTTAGGAATTTCAAATTAAGGGATATAGTGAAAAAGGCTGGAATGCAAACACAGATTAGAAAATTTGATAAATATATGAAAAATATTGGAAAATTAAAACCATAAGCTATTCAATAATTCAGTGACATCCTATTAGATAAATGGATATGTACATATGATGATGATCAAAGATGTAGAATAATGACAACCAATCTATCGGAGTGTTTTAATAGAGTGCTTAAAAATACTCGATTCCTGCTTGTAACTACATTGGTGCAGTTGACATTCTTTTGACTTGTATCATACTTTGATGGTCGATGTGCCCAGACAGTTGATGCACTTGATAGAAATGAAAGATTTACTCCTTTCATTACGGGTCATGTAATCGCTAAACAAGCTAAAGCTATATCCCACACAATTACAAGATTTGATAGAGCCAGCGATATATTTCAAATCCAAACTGCGATGCATGGTCCATATATGAACAAAATCAATAACACTCAGGTACAACTTTAAAGTTATTAAATTTATTCAACTTTGTATTATTTAGTTTCTAATGTACCAATTATTATATTTCATAATGTTGATTGTTCGACTGTCGGATTGTACATATACATGTCAAAAATGGCAGTGCTATCATTTATCTTGTTCACATGTCATGATTGCTTGTGCACGTGTTTCAATTAATTTTTATAGATATGTTATCGATGCTATAGTTTAAATGATTATCATCAATCTTATGCATCTCAATTTCAGCCCATTCCTCACCAAGTGTATTAGTCATAGCTTGGTCAAGATATTACCATTATACCAGATAAAATATGGTTATGGCAAAAAGGTAGGCCGCGCTCTACCAGAATTAGGAATGATATGTGATGTGGCGAGTCACTGACATGGCACCCACGTCGAATCTGGCTAAGCGATGAGGCAACGAAGAACGCCACCTGGCCCATCCAAGGTCGAACTCCCAGCTAAGGTCGAGCTCCCATCCGAGATCGAGCTCCCAGTTGAGATCTATCTCTCATCCGAGGTCGAGCTCCTAGCGGAGGTCGAGCTCCCATCCAAGGTCGAGCTCTCATTCGAGGTCGAGCTCCTAGCTAAGGTCGAGCTCTTAGTGAAGGTCGAGCTACTGTCCGAACTCATTCCCCGTAGGTAAGAGGGCAGTAGGAAGCGAGATACGATCTTAGGAGGATAAAAGAATAGGAAGCCTTGGATTATGACATGGAGGTGCAATGTCATCGCTGGGCAGGCCATCATTCACATGGTACATGTGCTCCGCTGAGGTACAAGCCCTGGCACGCGCCACTCGCACCTCCTGTATAACATATGCTTTGTCGAGGCTCCGGGTCCCGGAGCACACCACCTGCACCCTTTGGTAGGCGCGTGCTCCACTGGGGCTCCAGACCCTATAGCACACTACCTGCATCTCCCATAAAAAGGATGCTCTGCCAGGGCTCCAGATCCTATAGCACGTCATCTGTATCCCCTGAAAGTGGAAATACTCAATCATAGTACATGCCCCTATAGCACGCTACCCGCACTCTTTGCAAGGGTTCACTCCACCAAGGAGACAGGTTTTGCAGCACACCAACTTCACCCCTTGCACAAGAATTTTCCTGTGGGAGGGGTTAGTTTGAGGGGGAGTTTTGGCAAGTTTATGTCCCTCCCACAGGAGACACCCTGGGAGAGGCTACCGACCGAAGCTCCGGGCTTGGTTGGGAAAGATCAATTCTTATATAACATCAAGCGGGACCTCCGTGATGGGAGAGCGAACCAAGAGAGAGAAAAAGAGAGCAAGTGAGCAAAGGTATCGAACCAGGAAAAACAAGGAACGACTCCTCAACCTCTTATGTTCTCTTCACTTTCTCCTTCTATCTTTCCCTCCTCACGG
This sequence comes from Areca catechu, assembly GCA_021397845.1. Classification (NCBI taxonomy): domain Eukaryota; kingdom Viridiplantae; phylum Streptophyta; class Magnoliopsida; order Arecales; family Arecaceae; genus Areca; species Areca catechu. Next base: position 55,897,564 of record CM038049.1, read on the forward strand.
TGGCGTATCTAGCCACCATGACCGGGGATCTGTTTTCCTTTGTCGCCTAACTGACTTCACCATCGGAATGTCCCCGCCAGGATTCCTAGCCTGAGTCTTCTCATTATTACAGGACCAACCGATCACGAAGGCGAGAGGAAGATGAATCTGACGTGTCCGAGGAGGCCGACTCACCAAGCCATGTTAGAGCTGCAGGCCACGATAATCTAGGCGGCAACAGATGACGTGCCAGGAAGGGAGGTGAGACCGGAGTCATAGAGCGGTTACATGCCAACCCCCCATGATCCCATGGTGGTAACCCGTGCACGGGAAGCCTCTGCCAATCGCATGGCAGACCCGTCCCACCACGATAACTGATAAAGTCAGGAGGCAGAGCTTCCTCTTCCTCCACCTCCACCTCCAATTGATCAATCTGTGCAAATCGCCGTGCTCGCATAGTAGGCCCTGATCCTAACTGTAGCAGTGTGCCAACTGCACCACCACCACCAATCCCTAGCAACATAGCAGCAGCCAGGGACACCTACGGCCCATGCCACTGATCCCAGTGCCAGTCTAAGGTCCATCCAGGAATAGCCATCACAAGCAGCCTCATATCCATGAGGAAGCCTGTGGGTGGCTAGCCGGGAGAGCCACTCCCCGGTCTCGAACCACTCCATGGTGTCATGCCGTCGATGCCAACATGGCAAGGAACTGAAGTGCGAGTTCCTCCTGTCAGCGCCTTCTTCTTCCCCGACAGTCTCTATCATAGGGTCAACAGATAAAGCCATTCACCGTCGAGTAGAGAAGTGTCTCGAGGAGCAAGAGCTCAAACTGGCTAATCTAGCCTGCTAGTTTGCCGAGATTCAAGGCTTCCCATGTGAGCCTGCAGGCTACGATGCTTGCCGACCTCTCTCTCGTAGAATACAAGAAGAGCCAATCCCCAACCGGTTTCGCATGCCCCAAGTGGATCCCTATGATGGGACCACCGACCCCATCGACCACCTTGAGAGCTATAATGCTCTCATGTAGGTCTGGGAGGCCACCAATGCCCTCATCTACATTGCCTTCCTGGTCATGCTTTGCAAGATGGCTCGGGTTTGGTATTCCCATCTCAAGCCGAGGAGCATAGACTCCTTTAGTAGTTGGAGAAGAAATTCATGGCATACTTTGATGCCTTTCGGAAGGTACCATGTAAGGTCGATAGCCTCTTCTCTGTTCGACAATAGGATAATGAGTCCCTTCGGGACTTTGTGGCCCGCTTCAATATGACCATCTTAGAGATCTACAACCTTGATGAGCCCGTTGCCATGCTGGCACTGAAGAGAGGGCTCAAGACCTCTTGATTCACTTACTCCCTCAACAAGAAGCTCCTAAAGTCCTATTCGGAGCTCCTCCATGCCCACAAGTACATACATGCAAAAAAGACTGACTCACCAAGAGGGAATTGGACAGGAGGCCCTTGAAGAAGCAGGCCCAAGGGGAGGCGGGCAGCCCATTTGTGCCTAAAGCCATCTCAATCCCCCCAACGGGTCCCAAGCCAAGAGATACTCTTGCCAAATATGACAAGTACATACCTCTCCTCGTCCCGAGAGCCAAAATCTTAATGGAGATCGAGGACGAGCACTACTTGCATCGCCCTCCCCTACTGAAGCCATCTGGTGGATGCGACAAGTTCCGACACTACCAGTTCTACTATAATCACGGCCATGATACCGAGGAGTGCCGCCATCTGAAGAGGAAGATCGAAGACCTAATCATGAGAGGCTACCTTGAAAAGTTCATGGAAGGAAGAGCTCTCCCAGGGACCTAGAGTGAAGAAGCTCGATACCCTGCCATCGATAATCAGTCCATAGAGAATCCAGTGGGAATGATCTCCTGGGAGGTAGGACAAGGGTCAAAGAGGGCTATGGGAAGGGAGAGAGTTGAGGATGTATTCTCATACGTGAAAAAGGGGCTAGCTAGGGTAGATAACCTGAATAATGATGCTGTTATCATGAAAATCATGATAGCAAAACATCTTGTAAAAATAATCATGGTTGATAGCGAAAGCTTAGCCGACATCCTTTTTTATGATGCCTTTGCAAGGATGATGTTGACTCCACTAATTGATTTTGATGATAAGCAAAACATTTAAGTATAATTTGAGGACTAATGATTTGCTTTAAGTATGTTTTCATTGAAAGGATGCTCACAAAATTTGAAAAAGCCCAATTATGTTGAAGAACCAAGTTTGAATGGAATGATTGCACAATACAAGACTTGGACACATTATGAGATGGTTGAATGAACCAGCAGTTTCTGTGATTTTTTCAATGATGTGTCGACTCAAGGTGTCGACACATGACATGATGTGTCGACACATGAAGTTAGAGTGTTGACTCAGGCCGGTATGTACCAAAGTTTCAAATGGCACAGATCAACACATCGCCTAAGACTTTCAAGCCGCAGAACTTGCAGAAGTTGAAGCAACAGTTGAAGTGTCGACTCATGGATGCAATGTGTCGACTCAACTGAGATTTCCAGAGATTCTAAATGGAGCATTTTGAACTATGTGTCAACTCAAGAAGAACATGTGTCGACTCAACTGAGGAAGTGTCGACACATGGAGTTCTGGCAACAGTAACGGCTAGTTTTTGCAAACACAGAACTCATCCCAAATGGTCTTAACGGCTAGTTTTTTTAGTGTAACGGCTATATCTCGGTTTTGAGGCCTTGGGAAGGTATAAATAGGCTCCAAATCAAATCAAGAAGTAATGTATTGAATATCCAAAAAGAGTTTTGAAAGAAAAGAAGAGAGAAGAGCCTTAACTCCTATTCATTCAAGGTTCAACCACTCTCAAGCCAAAAGGAAGCCTTCCAAGCATTCAAAGCCATCAAGAGCATTGAAGATCATTCATACTTGGGCATTCAAAAGGCTTCATTAAGAGCAAAGCAGCACTACATCGAGCTACATTGTTTTATTTGCTTTTCTATTGAAAGCTTATATTGGTTCTTTATTTCTAAAACTTTATATCTTGTAAAGGTTATTGGTTAGCCTATTGAAAAATCAAGTGAGGTTATTAGTAAGCCTTGAAAACCACTTAGGTTGGTGGTTAGCCTGCAAAACCACTAAGGTTCTTGGTTAGCCCGAAAAACCAATGGAGGTTTTTGGTTAGCCTTGTGAAAACCAATTAGGTTCTTAGTTAACCCAGAAAATCAAGTGAGGTTGTGACTTGTGAGCCTTGTAAAACAAGTTGGGTTTTGATTAGTGAGCCCGAAAAACTAATATGCTGTAATCGTTTGATTATAGTGAATTTCCAAGGGGATCTTGGGGAGTGGATGTAGGTGCATGGTTGGCACCGAGCCACTATAGCTTGTTGTGTTTGTGATTGCTTGTTCTCTCCCTCCTTGCTCTTTATATTCTTGCTTATTGCTTTTAATTTTCGCTGCACTATTACTTTAGAGCATTGCACTTAAATCTTAGTACCTTGTTGAATTGAATTGCATATCTTGTCTTGTGAAGTTTGCTATTTGTTTTATCAAGCTTAGCTTTAAATTTTTTAGAGACCCAATTCACCCTCCCTCTTGGATTGCTCTCTGGGAAACAAGTGGTATTAGAGCCCTGTTCTCAGTATATAGGCTTTATCGCCTTGAGTAAAGATCTATGGCAGTCCCATTTGGTATTAGTGTAGTTGAGGGACAAGCCTCAAATAGACCTCCATTTTTTAATGGAACAAATTATACTTATTGAAAAACCAGGATGAGAATTTATATGCATTCTATAGATTATAATTTGTAGAAAGTAGTTGACAAGGGTCCACATATTCCTTCAGTAGTGGTTAATAGTGTTTCCATCCCAAAACTTGAAGATGATTGGGATGAAAATGACATTAAACAATCCGAGATGAATGCTAAGGCAATGAATCTCTTTTATTGTGCATTATATCCTAGTGAGTTTAATAGGATATATACATGCATGTCCGTCAAAGAAATATGGGACACACTTGAAGTTACCCATGAGGATACCGATCAAGTGAAAAATACTAAGGTCAATATGTTAGTGCACACATATGAGATGTTACGGATGGAACCAAATGAATCTATCACTGATATGTATACACGTTTTACAAATATTGTAAATGCTATGAGAAGTCTTGGTAAAGTCATATCTAATGCTGATCTTGTAAATAAAATTCTTAGGTCACTACCAACATTGTAGGATCCAAAGGTGACCGCAATTCAAGAAGCAAAGGATATAGACAAGCTTTTACTTGAGCAGCTGGTGGGATCGCTCATGACTTATGAGCTCAATCTAAAACAAAAATCAATGGACATGGACAAGAAGAATAAGGGGATTGTTTTCAAGTCTATTATTCAAGAAGAATCCTCGATCGATGAGTCCGAAGATGAAGAAGAAGAAGAAGGTGAAGAAGCCCTCCTTGCTCGAAAGTTTAGAAGATTTATGAAGAGGATGAAGTTTCCCTACAAGAAGAAATTTCAATCCAAGGAAAAGGGAAAGGAAAAAGAAAAAGAGAGAGAAAAGAAAAAAGAAAAGGATAAGGAAGTACCGATATGCTTCGAGTGCAAGAAGCCGGGACATTACAAATTTGATTGTCCTCTTCTCAAGAAATCAAGGAAGAAACTAAGAAAGCAATGATGGCCACGTGGAGTAATAGCGAAGACTCCAGTTCAGAAGAAGAGCATATAGAAATTGCAAATCTCTGCTTCATGGCACATCAGGACAATGAAGAGGTATGTTCTGACTCAGAAATTGATTTTATCTTTGATGAACTTAGAAATGCTTTTGAAGAATTGATGCATGATTACAAGTTAGTTTTATCTGAAAATAAGAAATTGAAAAAACATGCAAACAGTTTCTCCTTAGAAAACAATTCTTTACTTAATGATGTTATTTCTTTGAAAACTAAACTAGATATTTTGGAAAAGAAAAATAATGCTTTAGTTATGGAAAATGAAGTTTTAAAAAGGCATAAACAAATTGTTTCTAACAATGAGCTTTTAAGGAAAAACAAGGATTTAGAACTTGAAAATGCTAAACACAAAAATGAACTTGAAAAATTAAACCTTTTGTTGACAAATTTACTTATAGTTCAGAAAAGTTGAATTTACTGTTAAACAATCAAAGAGCTGTTTTTAACAAGGCAGGTTTAGGATATAAACCACAAAAGCAACACAAGTATTTCAAAAAAAATTTTATGCCTGCATCATTCAGTATTACTTATTTTACTTGTAGAAAATTAGATCATAAATTATATCAATGTAATTTTAGAAAAATCATGTCTTTTGGAAAAGTGTGGGTTCCAAAAGGAACCATTTTGAATGCTAACCCGAAAGGACCCAAGCTAGCTTGGGTACCTAAAGTCAAAGCTTGATTATATTGCAGGTGTGTCTTGCAACCAAGGAAAACAAACGAGTTTGGTATCTTGACAGTGGTTGCTCAAGGCACATGACTGGAGATGTGAAGCAATTCACTTCTCTTGAAGCTTTGAATGGAGGAAGTGTGACCTTCGGTAATAATGGTAAAGGAAAAATTATTGGTATTGGTAAGGTTCACATAACTCCTTCCAATAGTATTAGTAATGTACTGTTAGTAGATGATTTAAAGCATAATCTTTTGAGCATTAGTCAGTTTTGCGATAAAGGTTTTCAAGTAGTTTTGATATCATCATATTGCATGAAACTAATCCAGATGCAAATTGAGTACAATTCATTGGAAAAAGTCATGGAAATATTTATTTAATAGATCTTGATGATCTATCTTTACCTAATGGTGAATGCCTTGTTGCAATGAATTCTACCAAGGAAGAGACTAGTTGGTTATGGCATAGAAGGTTAGGGCATGCTAGTATGTATCTCATTTCAAAACTTAGTAAAAAGAATTTAGTTAGAGATTTATCTAAAATTTGTATTGAAAAAGATAGAATTTGCCAAGCATGTCAATTTGGAAAACAAGTTAAAACTTCTTTCAAACCAAAAGGATTTATAACTACTAGTAGGCCACTTGAACTACTTCATATGGATCTCTTTGGACCAACAAGAACATCAAGTCTAGGAGGCAAGAGATATTGATTAGTCATTGTGGATGATTTTTCGAGATTTACTTGGGTTTTCCTTTTAGCACAAAAAGACGAATCATTTTCTTTATTCGTAAAGTTTTATAGAAAAGTTTCAAACGAAAAAGGTGTTTCAGTCATTTGTATTCGTAGTGATCATGGAACTGAATTTGAAAATCAAGATTTTGAAAACTTTTGCAATGAAAAAGGCATAGAACACAACTTTTCTGCACCTAGGACATCTCAGCAGAATGGGATAGTAGAAAGGAAAAATCATACTTTAGAAGAAATGGCATGCACTATGCTTTGTGAAAATGATTTGCCAAGGTATTTTTGAGCTGAAGCTATAAATACAGCATGTTATGTTTTGAATCGAGTTTTGATACGTCCTATTTTAAAGAAAACTCTATATGAGCTTTGGAACAAAAGAAAACCAACTTTGAAATATTTTCGAGTTTTTTGTTATAAATGTTTTGTTTTGAACAATGGAAAAGATTGTCTAGGAAAGTTTGATGCCAAGTCTGATGAAGGTATCTTCTTATGATACTCTACATCAAGTAGGGCATACAGAGTATTCAACAAACAAACTTTGGTTGTAGAAGAGTCAGTACATGTTGTATTTGAAGAATGTTCTAACAAGTCCTCGAGAAAAGAGGATACATCTGATGAATGTGCAGGTGCTGACAAACTTCAAAAGCTGACACTGAATGATCAAGCTCAACCAAATGAAGAAGAACAAGACAAAGATAAGAAAGAAGATGACACTCCAATGTATCAAGATCTACCTAAGGAGTGGAGGTATGCTCATGGACACCCTAAGGAATTAATCTTATGTGATCCATCGAAAGGGGTAAGAACTCGAGCTTCTATTAGAAATGAATGTGATTATATTGCTTTTGTATCTCAAATAGAACCTAAATATTTTGAAGATGCTAAAAAAGACTCTAATTGGATCAATGCTATGCAAGAAGAATTAATCCAATTTGATAGAAATAATGTTTGGATACTTGTAGAAAGACCATCTAATATTTCAATCATTGGCACTAAATGGGTATTTAAGAATAAATTAGATGAAAATAATGTTGTTATTAGAAATAAAGCTAGGCTAGTTGCTAAAGGCCACAATCAGGAGGAAGGGATTGACTTTGATGAAACTTTTGCTCATGTGGCTAGACTTGAAGCAATTAGACTGCTTTTAGCTTATGCCTGTTTTATGAACTTCAAATTATTTTAAATGGATGTTAAAAGTGCTTGCTTAAATGGTTTTATAAATGAAAAGGTTTTTATTGAACAACTACCTGGATTTGAAAATCATGCACATCCTGATCATGTTTTCAAATTACATAAAGCACTTTATGGATTAAAGTAAGTACCTAGAGCATGGTATGAAAGACTAAGCAAATTTTTTATTGAAAATGAATTTTCTAGAAAAAATGTTGACAAAACTCTATTTTTGAAAATAAAAGATAATAATTTATTAGTAGTACAAATATATGTTGATGACATCATTTTTGGTGCTATTAATGAAATTCTTTGTCGAGAGTTTGTTAAGTTAATGCAGGGTGAGTTCGAGATGAGCATGATGGGAGAGCTAAATTTTTTTCTCGGACTCCAGATCAAGCAAACTTCAGATGATATCTTCATCAACCAAGCTAAGTACACAAGATAAATTATCAAAAAATTTAGGATGAAGACTACTAAACCAATAGGTACGCCTATGAGCCCCTCATGTAAACTTGATAAAGATGAGCATGGTAAATCTGTAGATCATAAATTATACAGAGACATGATAGGCTCTTTACTGTATCTGACTGCTAGTAGACCAAATATTATGTTCAGTATTTGCATGTGTGCTAGATATCAGTCTGAACCTAAAGAATCACATCTTATGGCTATTAAGCGCATTATTAGATATCTGTCTGGTACTATTAATATTGATTTGTGGTATGCTAAAAACTCTTCTACTGAATTGATTGGATATTCTGATGCAGACTTTGCTGGTTGTAGATTAGATAGAAAGAGTACTAGTGGAACTTGTCAATTTCTTGGGGTTAACTTAATCTCATGGTTTAGCAAGAAACAAACTTCGGTTGCACTATCTACAGCTGAGGCTGAGTATATTACAGCAGGGAGTTATTGTGCTCATATCTTATGGATTAAGCAACAACTTGAAGACTTTGGAATCAAGTTGACTAGAACTCCTATTAAGTGCGATAATACCAGTACTATTTGCTTGACTAAAAATCATGTTCAATACTCTAGGAGTAAGCACATTGAAATTAGGCATCATTTTATTAGAGATAATGTAGAAAACAATGATGTTTTGCTTGAATTTATCTGTATTGAATTTCAATTAGCTGATATTTTGACTAAACCTTTTTCGGAAGATCGATTCTGTATGATTAGAAGAGAGCTCGGGGTTATCAATCCGTTTGATTAAATCCTTCTCCCAATTTGATTCAAATTAGATATATTCAACCCTATTAATGATAAATCATGATTAATCATTGTTGATTTGACTCCAAAAACATGTTATTTGAATTGATTTTGATCATTCAGAGAAATTCCTGATTTTTCAATTTTTAAGTGGATGTGTCGACACATCATGAGTAGACACCAAAATGTGTCGACACATGCGTTAGCCGATACATGACCGATGGAAAACTAAGATTTAAGGAAATTTTGAACCGTTTTTCTCCCAAATTTATTTCTCCTCCGAGCCGACACATCGATTCCAGGTATCCATCTTGTTCATCCTCTCATTTCCTTGCTTTTACCCATCGATTTCTTGGATTTGAGACTTTGTAACCGTTTTTGTTGGAAATCTTCCTAGGTATTAGCTCCTAAACCTTAGAAACCCTCTTTCTTCCACTAAAAACTTTGCCAAATCTTTGATTCTTGACAATGGGTCCTCGCAAACAAGTCGTTTGCCGACCGCGTCAGTCACAGCATGAAGAAGAGCGGAGAATGAAGGCACGACACGAGTCTAGAGCTCCGGATCCGCCTGCACGACCGTTGTTTGCACCTTCTAGCCGGATAAGCTCCAAGATAGCGGTTGGAGGACACCGAGTGGACTTTACTTTCTTAGACCAGCAGCATTTCAGGATTGGAGATTGGATTAGACATGCTGGATCGGTTACTTTCTGTTTGCTCAGCGAGAGATACTACCTAGAGCTGATGAGAGAGTTCTACGGTTCACTTGCCCGAGGGTCTGATGGCTGGATTGCTCAGGTCAGAGGACGGGATATTCCCATCACTTCAGAGATTCTGAGCAAAGTATGGGATATACCCATGACTGGATCAGTTATTGATAGCTTGGTGGACCAAGTTAGTGGTCTCCAGTACATTTTTGAGTCTGACATCTTACCAGAGGGAGCCACTGTTCCAGCATCGAGACTATCCGCAGAGATGAGACTGCTACATCATATAGTTGCCCGGATTCTTCTATCGAAGACCGGTCGATTTGACTATATCACCAAGCGAGAGTTGCTGGTGATGGTCTCACTGATTTAGCGGATGCTGATTTGTCTTCCTGTTCTGATGGTTCTTCAGATTACTGAGGCATCGTCTAGTCAGCGGCTCTGCTTGCCTTATGGCATGGGGTTGACAGTACTTTTCAGGAAGTATGGAGTTAGTTTCCATGATGAGCCTTATCGTACTTTGATCCATATCAATGTATATGACATCAGGTCGTTGCATCGCATGGGTTATCACTTAGTCCGAGGCCAATGGACACGGAGGATATCAGGATAAGCCAAGGATGCAGCTGACTTTGATGAGGATACAGCAAAGGAGGAGCAGATTCTTTTAGGTGAGGCTGGACCTAGTGAGACTCAGCCTGAGACGGAAACACAGCCAGCTTGGTCTGATCCTTCTACATCTGCCCAGCCACAGCCAGTGCAGACGGAGACTCCTGGTGTTTCAGATACTCTAGAGGACAGAGTCAAATGCATAGAGATCGATGTATTTATCATGAGGCAGCATCTTGATGTGTTTATTACTAAGACAAGAGAGAGCCACATTGGTCTTAGTGATGGCATTTCGGCTATTCTCTCAGCACTGTCCAGATCTTCTACGAGTGCTCCTGCTACAGACACTGTTCCTGCTTCTGTTGATGTACCTGCTCCAGCACCAACGGATGTTTTTGCTGATATCGATACTGGTGTTGAGACTAGAGTTGGAGATGGAGATGGAGATACTATTGTTGGAGATATTGATAGAGACGTGGAGACTGACTCGGACCGTTTTGACATTGTTGATCCTACGTCAGAGCCAGTTGCGGAGGTGACGGATGACATGCCTGCGAGCCCTGTTGTTGACCCATCCTTCTCACCCGTTCCGATTCCTGATCCATCCTCTCCTTCCAAATTGGTTGATCACACTCCAGTTCCTATTCCTATTCTTAGTCCTATAATTGATATACCTGTTACTGATTTACCTACTGTTGATTCCCCTGACATTCATACTCCTATCATTCAGACACCCATACTTGATACATCTATTGTAGATACACCGATACTTTTTATAGCTGATACTGTTATTCTTGATACGCCCGTATTATCAGTTGTTACACCTACTTTTGATACTCCTACCCTTCATACATCGTCAGTCACTCGAGAGCTTGGGTTCTACACACCCGGCTTTCAGTATCTTGATTTCGGTCCTACTTTTGATCACACTCCTGCTCCAGCTGTTGCTGAGTTGATTGATCCGATCAGTTCAGTTCCTGCAGAGGATGTAGCTCCTACTTCTATTGCTTCAGTCAAAGGTCGGACCTATATTCGTCGCAGAGGACATGGATGCCGTACCCCTCCTCAGCCAACCAGGACCAGACTTCGAGATCTTCAATCACGATGGCCGCAAGCTCGATCTTCTTCTGATACCAGACCGATCGAGATCGGTTCATCTTTTGATGACTCGATGGATGAGGATTATGATATTGATGTACTTTTAGATAGTTTTATACTTCTAGATAGTTTACATTTATGCTTATATGTACTTTTACTTTTGTTGTGTACTTGATGTACAAGTTCCTGACATATATGAAAAACTTTTTGATTCCTCTTATCTTTGTGCTTAATGAGATTGAAAATTATATCTTGAATTGCTCTTATAATTCTATATCTTCACTCTTTATTGAATGTATTTCCTAAAGAAAGAGTGAGTAGTTTCAAAAACGAATTTATAAACTCTATGATATATCTTGTATGTATTTTCCTACCTTTTTAATGATAACAAAAAGGGGGAGTAATTTAGTGAGATTTAAGTATAAATGTGTTTTTACTCTCAAAACTAAAGGGGGAGTAACTTTTAACTTTAAGGATTTTTGAAAAACCTGAAAATCACTTACAAAGTTCCTTAAGAAAGGGGGAGCTTTACTTTTTGCTCAAATTCAAAGTGAGTTTAATTCTTGAAACCCCTCTTTCAATATTTTGAAAAGATTTTTTATAAATGTTGTTATGAATCATTAATTCAGGGGGAGCTTTGTTGATTGCTGAAATTTCTTTGTAAAGTATCATGATACATGCACTCTATGAATTTAAATATATATCAAAGTTCTGATACTTTCTAATCTTGCAACAAGCTCTAATTCTCTTACTTGTGGTCTAAATGACTATATCTTTAATACAAGTAATGATTGATATATTTGATGCTTTCAATATTGTGCACCTTAAACAATTCTCTTAAAGCCTGACCTTTGAAGCAATTTATACTTAAGGGTTTTGTTATCATCAAAAAGGAAAAGATTGTTGACTCCACTAATTAATTTTGATGATAAGCAAAATAATTAAGTATAATTTAAGGATTAATGATTTGCTTTAAGTGTGTTTTCATTGAAAGGATGCTCACAAAATTTGAAGAAGCCCAATTGTGTTGAAGAACCAAGTTTGAAAGGAATGATTGCACAATACAAGACTTGGACATATTATGAGATGGTTGAATGAACCAGCAGTTTCTGTGATTTTTTCAAGGATGTTTCAACTCAAGGTGTCGACACATGACATGATTTATCGACACATGAAGTTAGAGTGTCGACTTAGGCCGGTACGCACCAAAGTTTCAAATGGCACAGATCAAGTGTCGACACATGGAGCTTATGTGTCAACTCAAAGTGTCAACACATGAATCAACACATCACCTGAGACTTTCAAGCCATAGAACTTGCAGAAGTTGAAGCAACAGTTGAAGTGTCAACTCATGGATGCAATGTGTCGACTCAAGGTGTCGACTCAACTGAGAATGTGTCGACTCAACTGAGATTTTCAGAGATTCTAAATGGAGCATTTTGAAATATGTGTTAGACTCAAGAAAAACATGTGTCGACCTTATGTGTCGACTCAACTGAGGAAGTGTCGACACATGGAGTTCTGGCAACAGTAATGGCTAGTTTTTTCAAACGCATAACTCGTCCCAAATGGTCTTAATGGCTAGTTTTTTGAGTGTAATGGCTATATCTCGGTTTGGGAAAGTATAAATAGGCTCCAAATCAAATCAATAAGTAATGTATTGAATATCCAAAAAGAGTTTTGAAAGAAAAGAAGAGAGAAGAGCCTTAACTCCTATTCATTCAAGGTTCAACCACTCTCAAGGCAAAAGGAAGCCTTCCAAGCATTCTAAGCCTTCAAGAGCATTGAAGATCATTCATACTTGGGCATTCAAAAGGCTTCATCAAGAGCAAAGCAGCACTACATCGAGCTACATTGTTTTATTTGCTTTTCTATTGAAAGCTTATATTGGTTCTTTGTTTCTAAAACTTTATATCTTGTAAAGGTTATTGATTAGCCTATTGGAAAACCAAGTGAGATTATTGGTAAGCCTTGAAAACCACTTAGATTGGTGGTTAGCCCGCAAAACCACTAAGGTTCTTGGTTAGCCCGGAAAATCAAGGGAGATTTTTGGTTAGCCTTGTGAAAACCAATTAGGTTCTTATTTAGCCTGGAAAACCAAGTGAGGTTGTGACTTGTGAGCCTTGTAAAATAAGTTGGGTTTTGATTAGTGAGCCCGAAAAACTAATCGACTGTAATTGTTTGATTATAGTGAATTTTCAAGGGGATCTTGGGGAGTGGATGTAGGTACATGGTTGGCACCGAACCACTATAGCTTGTTATATTTGTGATTGCTTATTCTCTCCTTCCTTACTCTTTACATTCTTGCTTATTGCTTTTAATTTCTGCTGCACTATTACTTTAGAGCATTGTACTTAAATCTTAGTACCTTGTTGAATTGAATTGCATATCTTATCTTATGAAGTTTGCTACTTATTTTATCAAGCTTAGCTTTAAAACTTTTAGAGACCCAATTCACCCTCCCTCTTGGGTTGCTCTCTGGGCAATAGATGAACTTGTCTCCTAATCTGCTGAAGCTAGTATTCACACCCCCAATCAGTTTTATCAGAGATTCAGTTAGGGTGAAGGGAAAAATTACCCTCCCGGTCACTGCCTGAACACCACCCCGGTAGAGCACCATAATGGTGACCTTCACTATTGTAAGGCTCCCTTCACCTCACAACATGATCCTGGGGCATCCTGGACTTAACCTACTTGATGCCACCATCTCAACCAAGCATCTCCTTTTCGATTCCTGACCCCATGTGGGGTTGGGGAGATAAGGGGGTCCAAACAATCGATCCAACATTGCTTGCAAGCCATCTCAGGAGTCCAGTAGGCTGAGGAAGGATTGACCATTGATCAGCTAAGCTAGATAGAGCTGGAGCCGAAGGGCTGGCCGGTTGAGCCACCATTATCATTTTCCCTAGGCGAAGACCACCCAAAGATGGTGCAAGTGGGAGCCTTGCTGGTCGAGAAGAAGAGGGCTGGGTTACTCAGTTTCCTGCAAGCTAATGCTGATGTCTTCATCTGTACCATAGCATATATGCCAGGAATTCTCCCGGAAGTGATCACTCACAAGTTAAACATTGACCCCAATAGCTGCCCGATCCGGTAGAAGAAAAAAAGCTTCACCTCGGAGAGGTAAAGGGTGATTGACTAGGAGGTTGGGGAACTTCTCGCTACAGGCTTCATCTGCGAGGTACGATACCTTAGCTAGCTGGCAAACATAGTGATGGTCAAAAATGCTAGCAAGAAGTAGAGGATCTACGTGGAATACACCGATCTTAATTAGGCATGCTCAAAAGATAGCTTCCTGCTTCCCAAGATCGACTAACTTGTGGATGCGACCTTGGGGCACAGATTGCTCAGTTTCATGGATGCATTCTCCAGGTACAATCAGATCCATATGTACCTAGAGAATGAGGAGCACATGGCATTCGTGATCAATAGAGATACATTCTTGGATAACCTGTAGCACAGGGGAATGTCGTGAGTCAAATAAAAGAAAAGAGACCCATAGTGAGAAGCTGGGAGAAGACCCCATCAATGGTATCCCCTAGTGTGCGGCCAATCCCGAGGCTACAGGATAAATCCTAGCAGCCTCTTTGCCAGCCTTGCATCGAGGGTCACCGACAAGTCGGGTGGTAGCATCGCAGGTCCCCTAGCCATCATTGAGGATGGAGCTGCTGTGGACGATGAGGGCCCCACTGCCTTTGAACCCATTGGATGAGGCTCTAGCACTGCGATGGGCATGGGCGATGCTAGACTTCCTCCTTGGTCAGGCATGGTGGCAACCTCGGGAGATGGCGGGATCTCTACAATCTTGGGGGCCTCCAGGGGAGGGGCCCGAGGTGTCCCCTCCCTCGGCTTGGCACTTATGCTAGGCCCCGGGGTCGCAGGCCTAGCCAACCTCGTGACCGGTGCTACGGCATCCTAAGCCCTATCCTCCCAAGGGCAGGCCAGAGGCTCCTCGTGAGACCTCTCCTCCAGCTCCTCACAGAGCCTCTTTGCCATCTCCTCCCGAGGCCTTGTTGACAACGATCGCTTATGGGTCATTTGTTTGAGCTGGTCAATGAAGAACTTCATGTCTGTATCGATAAAGGAAAGCTCAGTCAGACACTGGAAGTCTCAAGAAGAAGCAAATTTCAAATATTACCTAGGAATCAGATCGAGCTGATGCCTGCATCGAACAAATTTTGCTCGAAGAGGAGGTTCCGTCCATGCGGAACCTTCGAGATGACGAGTTGGTCATACACCTCCTGGTCAGCGACTCTACCATGGCATCTTGATTGGGGGAGCGATCGGGGTCGCTTCACACCTAATTTACCTCCTCGATGGAGGCAAAGACGTACCTGTTCTTCCATCCCTTGATGGAAGTGGGCAAGTCAAACTTGAGGGTCCCAAGTTGAGGGGTAATGGACCACCACCCCTTTTTAGTAAGGTGGCACTTCAGGATGAATAGGGCTCTGAATAAGGAGAACCTAGCGACTATGCCATGAAAATAGTACAAAATTATAAAGAAAGAAATGGCCCTAAAGGAATTCGGGATTAACTAGGCCGGGACTAATCTATAATGGTCCAAAAATGAAAGAACAAAAGGATGAAGAGGGAGCTAGAAGTCTACGAAGAAAAACTCCTCATATAGCACAACCCGACCCGACCCACCTGAAGTGACCCACTCCCCCAGGTTTGGGGTCGAGATCTGGATGGAGTTCTAGATCCTGTAGATGCTCCAAAGCTGGAGGGCATCCATCCGTGTATTATCGAGGCAATCCCAGATGGTTCAACCGTGTCTAGGCTTGAAGATGAAGGAGGGGGAGGGAAGTATAGGATATTAGGGTCCACCGTCCATTGGGGATCCCAGAGGACCCTAAATGGAACATCCTCCTCCTCGCTACCTAAGGAGGGAGACCCCGCCTGCGATGCCTTCACCATGCTGAGGCAGGTCGGTGGACACCCTTGGGGATGGTGGTCAGTTCCTGAGGAACTCATAACAAGGAAGAAAGAGAAAGCAGAGGAAGGAGGGAAATCTAGGACAAAGGGCACTCCCTCGGTATGAGCCGGAAGGGAAGCAAATAGAAAGAGGAGTCTGACCTGCAGAAGATTCAAAGTCGAGGGTTCTGAGAATGGGTATGGATCTCCCCCCTTTTTTCTTCTCTGCTCCTCCCTCTCCGCTTGAAGTCTTTAAGAAGGAAATGAAAGGACAGGCCATTTATCTAAAAGAGATGGTGAAACCCCTTTTCGAATTCTACCGGCTGACCGATGTAGCCCTTCACTATGCTGGCCAATGGGGTTTGGACATGTGCAAACCCGTCGTTGGCCCCGATGCTTCAATTCATGGGATGCCATGCTGGGAGATGAAAAGGCATCGTTTCGAATTGACATTTTCACTAACATGGCACCTCCTGGTTGGTGCGGGTGCAATCCACAAATCATCAAAAAATATGGCATTTAATGACTTGGGCATGGTGGCCCTCTATGTCAACGACGTCATTACTCCCTTTGCCCCAAACCCAAGAGGCCATTATGCACTCTGGGGCTCGAGAGTGGGGGGCATCTGATGTGGCAAGCCACTGACATGGTGACTATATCAAATTTGGCTAAGCGATGAGACAATAAAGAATGCCACCTGGCCCATCCAAGGTCGAGCTCCTAGCTAAGGTCGAGCTCTCATTCGAGGTCGAGCTCCTAGCTGAGGTCGAGCTCCCGTCCGAGATCGAGCTCCTAGCTGAGGTCGAGCTCCCGTCCGAGATCGAGCTCCTAGCTGAGGTCGAGCTCCCATCCGAGATCGAGCTCCCAATTAAGGTCGAGCTCCCATCCAAGGTTGAGCTCCCAACTAAGGTCGAGCTCCTATCCAAAGTCAAGCTTCGAACTGAGGTCAAGCTCCAATTCGAGGTCGAGCTCCCATCCAAGGTGGAGATCCCATCCGGGGTTGAGCTCCTGGAAGAGGTTGAGCTAATGTCCGAAACCAGTCCCTACAAGTAAGAAGGCAGTAGGAAGCGAGATACGATTTTAGGAGAATAAAATAATAGGAAACCTTGGATTACGGCATGGAGGTGTAATGTCACCGTCGGGCAGACCGTGGTTCACATGGAGACATGTGCTTCGCTGGAGGTACAAGCCCTGGCGAGCGCCATCCGCACCTCCTGTGTAACATATGCTTCACCGAGGCTCCAGGTCCTGGAGCATGCCCGCACCCTCTAGCAGGCACGTGCTTCATTAGAGCTCCAAATCCTATAGCATGCGGTCTGCATCTCTCATAAGAAGTGTACTCGGCCAAGGCCCCAGATCATGTAGCACGTCATCTATACCCCCCGAAAGCGGAAGTGCTCAATCATGGTATATGCCTCGGTAGCACGCTACCCGCACCCTCCGCAAGGGGTCACTTCACCAAGGAGATAGGTTTTGCAGCACACCGACTGCACCCCCTGCACAAAGATTTCTCCTAGGAGGGGTTGGTTCGAGGAGAAATTCTGGCAAATTTGTGTCCCTCCTGCAGGGGACACCCTTAAGGGGCTACCGGCCGAAGCTCCAAGCTCAGTCGAAAAGGATCAATTCCTATATTACATCAAGCGAGACCTCCACGATGAGAAAGCGAACCAAGAAAGAGAAAAAGAAGGCAAGTGAGCAAAGGCATCGAACTAAGAAAAACAGGGAACGACTCCCCAACCTCTTTTATTCTCTTCACTTTCTCTTATCTTTCCCTCCTCATGATGGCGTATCCAGCCACCGTGATCAAGGATCTGTTCCCCTTGGTTGCCCAACTGATTTGACCATCGAAGTGCCCCCGCCGGGATTCCTGGCCTGAATCTCCTCTTTTTTGCAGGATCGGCCAGCCGTGAAGGTGACAGGAAGATGAATCCGACGTGCACAGGGAGGCCAACTCATCCGGGCCATGTCAAAGCTAAAGCTATGGTGATCTAGGCATCAACAATGTGGATTTGAGGAAAAGCGATAACAAATAGAGGTGCATGATCTATCAAGAGAAAGGACATGATAGAAGGTCATGTCGAATAACTAGAAATGCAGATTAGTACTATAATTGAAAGGTAATTATGTAGTTCATCCAAATTAATATTTACACATAACAAATTTATTGTGTATGACATGTGTCAAATTTTTCATGTTACATTTTTAATATTGTACATCGTTTGATCTGCCAGGATTGGATTTTGTTACATCATGGACAATAGACTTTAGGTTCCATTACTGCATGTTATTGAAATTATATTAAATCTATTTGAGGGCCATCATTGATCATGATGGTTTCTTGATGAATTCAGGATGGATTTTTTTTCATATATTTTCTTGTATTGTTGGTTGTTGTACTTGGATTGTTGTTATTATCCAAGTTTTGTATTTTAGTAGTTGAATACATGATGATATAATGTAATCTAGTTCTGTACTTATGTACGTGTTTATTATATGTTAATGTTATGCATTTTATTTTTCAAAGGTGTTGATAATTGTTAAATAGATTTTCGTACTTACAATTAAATCAAACCTTTATAAATATGTGCATTATACTATAGATATGGATCCAGGGCCAGTAGATCATTCTGTGTTATATGATCAGGACAACCATCATTCTGGATTGATATGGGATAGTCAGGAGGCAGGTTTCCTTTAGTATCAACGTAGAGAGCTTGTTACATGCAAGTCAATACCACTAGATAAATGTATCGTACCATACTTGTAGTAAGCCAGATTTTATGGACTAGCATGTATTGGCTACATACAGTTGGATTGGCATTTGATTAGGCACTCATAGAGTGGTGGCGTCTAGAGACTCTTTCATTCCATCTACCATGTGGAGAGTGTACCATCATACTATAGGACATTGTGATCTAGTTGGGTTTACCTATTGATGGATTACCAATCATAGGCAGTACACCGATCGATTAGCATCAACTTTGTTACCTATTATTAGGAGTCATTCCATCGCAGGGTCGACTCCAGGGATCACAGTTGAGTCTAGTATGGCTAGCGAAGCAGTTTCACGAGTTATCCCGTGATGTTGATGAGATAATAATATAGCGACATGCTATAGCTTATATATTATTGTTTATGGATGGATGTTTATTTATGGATATGTCAGTGAAGGGGATACATCTCATGTTTTTACCCTTACTACATGATTTTGAGAGGCTGGACATTATAGTTAAGGTGGTGCAGGCTTAGAATGGTTGTACAAACTTATATGCAGGGTTGCAGGAGAGATGCCCATGATATTGCTAGACCATTGATATTGCTACAGCTCTGAGCATTGTATAGATTTTCGGGTATGGCACTACGTAGATTATTCTGGCCGATTACCAATCCTATGATTGATTTAGATGATGGTGGAGCTAGATTACCACAAGATCCCTTAGGAATAAGGTAAGCATTAAAATTTATTATTATTTTCTTGTTAAAATTTATTTGTTGTGTTAACCATGTAATCTTTATTATCTACAGATGGAAAGATCAATTTTCAGTTAAAGAGGTACCAATGCATGTTGTCTCTTCATATAAACTATATTTTAATCACTTGAGATCGAACCAAGTAATAAGTAAAATTATATATATATTTATTATTATTATCTTTAACATCTTATTATTTAAAATTATGATATATAGATGATATGGCAGCCATATATTCCTGATATTCTTGCATATCTATCCGATTATTATCTACATGGCCAAGATATATGTTGTACCCAAGTATCGCTTATTTGTTTTTACATCATAAAGTGGCACTTCACTGATAGAGTGTTGTGTAGTTTGGGATCTGTCAGTTCATACCAAATCGATGTGATATAGATGCTACACTGCACCATATCGATCTCAGAGGATGAGCCGATCAGGACTGGTCCATCACTCATCAGCATTTTATACAGCTTTGGGAGAGCCATCGAGATCATATTTTATATGGACCTCCTATTGATGGTATCATGGATTATCATAATCTATACATGTGGTACTGTCACATCACTAGGCGGCTCATCAGTCATACTGGTACGATGCATGATTATCTAGTAAGAATTTAAATTATTTTATTAAACATTCTTCATAGTTGAATATTATGTTTTATATAACTAATTACATGTATATTTTAGAGCGATGGGATGGTCATAATTCGACAACTTGCTCGACCAGGTTCTATATCCATGTCATCTCAGTCCATCATGGATATGTGTGATACCATCCTTCATATTATCCATGAGCAGGTTCGTATCTAGTTACGAGCATTTGCTCATGATGATGAGAGAGGACAAGCCCTATGCATTCTCTTACACATCAGCATCATGAGCAGCTCCTGTACCTCAGCATGCACAATGTACTCGTCGATACAGTACCTCTCCATATTCAATATCTGAGTTCACTTTCTACTTATCTGAGAGCAGTTATCTACACTAGGATGTGAGATAGTTCATATCTATGGAAGATGCTGCAGCGCATTTTGACTATACTGTTATGCTGGAGTACATGATGCATTAGGGATACTCAGCCCATGGAAAAGAATTTATTGGTAAGGGATCGATACATGAGGGTGCCACACAAGAGCCAGTTCACACTGAAATAGAGCTTCCGATGGGGTATCAGGGATCGAGTGAACCAGAATCTTCATATCGTCGGAAGCAACCTCCACGTAGGAGGAGACGGCCACCTTGTGGGACTTATGATATATTTTTTAGTTTCATTTATGTATTACATTTATGTGTGGACCATATTATTTTAGGGTTCTGGCATTACAATGAATTTTATATTTATGTATTATATTTACCAATATTGAATACTAAGTTCATATATTATCACAAATTTAATTATTAGGTTTTTATTTAAATATTGGGCATACACTCAGGTACATGCAACTAAGTATTTATATACTACATTACATTATTATTTAATTATAAACATCTTAAAATATTTTATAATTTTATATATTATTATATTTTTTTATGTAATATTATAATTTTAAATTTTAAAAAGTTAGTATTTATTTAAATAATTTTTATGGTAAACATAACTATATGATTTTATATTATACTATTACTTAATCATGCTCACCTTAAAATTTATAAATTTTACTGATATTTTCATCAATTTTTTACAAAAAAATGATATATTATATTTAAAAAGTTCATGTGATTATTTATACAAAATTTAAGATAAACATTAGATTTTATAAAGATTTCTAAAATATTAAATTTTAAAAGTTCATGTGATTACTTAATTTCAAGATTTCTTACATTTTTTATTATTTTAATTTCATGATATATTTCTCCATAATTATTTTTTTAATGTAAATATTAGATTTTATAATATTAATTTTTAATTATTCTATTCCTACCAACATAAATATATAATAATTTAAAATCTAACTTAACATATTGTAATATTTTTTAATGTTAGGCATTTCTTTTAATACTTTTTACAGTACATATAACAAAGTAATTCCATAGTATATTATTATTTAATCATAAACATCTTAAAAATATATTAATATTTTTGATATTATTACAAATCTTTTTAGTTCATATTATAATTTAAGTTTTTAAAATATATTTTTTTTAAATAATTTATACAATATTTTTATCAATTCTTCTTTATTTTTATTATTTTTTAAATTTTTTAATCTCCAGATTTTATTTTTTTAATTTCTGAAAAAGTTAAAAATGCATGTTCAACCTATATTTTTAATTAACTTGAAAACACAGGTTCAACCTACATTTTCAATTAACTTGAAAATGCAGATTGAACCTATATTTTAAAACATGGCTTCCACCTCATCCAAACTATCCTAAATCGAAAAATTTATTATAAAATATGCTATCTTGGTAATTTTATTTTAAAAAATATTATTTTTAAAAAAATCCTATCAAACAATGAGCTATTCATAAGCAGCTAGCATCCATACTCCAAATAAAAATAAAAGATAATTTATATGGTAGTTATTTTAATTATACTTATAGATAAATAAATTTAATTTCACATTATGAGGGTATCTGGTATGGGGTAATCTATCCAAGATCAAGGGTGATACATTTCGTTACATCATGATAATTTTACGTAGTAGTGATTTCAAATTATTTTTACTTTTCAAATTGTCATCTAATCCATTTATGAAATATCTGTTTTTGAAATCGGAAAATCAAAATCATCTTTAGAAAGTGATCGTGAACTAAAATTTAAAAATAAAAATATCTCTTAATTTAACTAATAAAATTGGTATATCAATATATTGTTAATATGTTATATTAATATTATATATTTAATATTATAATTTGTTAGTAATATATCATATTTATAATATATATTTTATTATAATATATTAATAATTATATTATTGTCATATTATGAGATAATGATAATTTTAAATTAAAGTAAAAAATTTTATCGTACCATATATTTATATAATAAAATTATTTAATTATTTTTACTTGTCTTATTTTTTAATCAAAATAAATATTTTAATTAATAAAAAATTTATTATAAGTATAAATAAAAATATTAATTTTATAATAATAATTGATATGTTTATATAGGATTAATAATTTATGGAACTAACAAATATATTTTATAGAATATATTAATAAATATATTAATATTTTATTATAATATATTTTATATGATTAATAAATATATATTTTTTGTAATCAATAAAGGATAGTTTTGGTATTATAGGATCAGTGATCTTAAATTTTCATGAAATATCAAACATTGTTAATTGTGAATACCTAGGGATCTTTAATAACTAAGTCATGAATTACCAAGCATAATGATCTTAGATTACTGTGAATCAAATCAACATAGAATTCAGATCATCGGTTATTTTAAATTATTATGGTGATCCCATTTGGATCATCAAACACCACTTATAAGTATTAAAGATTTATATAATTCACACGCACAAAAAAAAAAAAAAAAGAAGAATATTTTAAGTTTCGACTATAATAGTTAAAAATAATCAACTTAAAATGGCCCGAAGTGATACATATGAAAACCTGATGGACATCAAATCTTTTAAGGTCTCCTGATCAAGTAGTTTGCACGCTGGCTGAGTTTGTGCAAAATTAAATGTTGTAACTGAAGCCCATCAAGCTTAGCTTGATTGATAACAAAGTAAAGTAAACCGAGCTTGAGCTAGGGTTAGCAGCTTGTCCATTTATACTCCAGTGAAATATTCATGGCTTATGGATGGAGGGTGCCAACTAGTTGAGTTGTTCAAATGACCGGCATTAGTTAAGTTAAACTAGCGTTTGGCTTGGCTCTCTCCTTCAAAAAATAGATCCTGGAACTGGTCAATTAAATCACAAACATGCGTGCGTGCTAAATCTTGGCACGTGCAGTCCATGGAGCTAATCTTTCTGGCTCCTTTCCCCCACCTGACTTCCTTTTATCACATGATTACAGTTTAGATTACCGACCAAGGTCTGTACCATCCACCTTAATATAGATTGCATTTACCACAATTTTAGTTTTCTATTTTCAGTTATTATTATTATTATTATTATTATTATTATTATTATTATTATTATTATTATTATTATTATTTGAATGAAAAATCTGTAATTAGTTTAATAGTCACTTGGGTTTAGGCAGGTGAGCAATGTGACCAGTGTTGCTGACGGCAAACAGCAGTGCTGGCGATGGTCATCCTAGATGGTTCTAGTTTTCAAAATCTTTTAGATCCGGATTTTTCAATTTTCATAATTTATAAAAACTGAAAAAGAGTTTTATTTTAAAAATATAAAATAAAAACTAGGTTAGTAAATACGATTCTTTATCTTGCTTTGTGTTTTGTTTTTTTTTTTTTTTTTAATATTGAAAAATAAAAATTACAAACATGCCAAACAGGACCATGCTAACGAACCATTTCATCGATAAAAATCATATCAAATACATGTCATCATGTTTGAACAATTAATCGTGAAAATATATTAAGCTAACCGAAATGGAGTATCAAATAACGAGGTCCTCAAATTTGGGCCGAGGGTTGTCAATGTTGGATCGATCAACAACTTACCTTTTTGTTTTGGTACACGACCTATCTTTTTCAGAAGCAGGTTACTCTCATAATATTAATGAACATCAACATCATTATTGAATCACGAGGATAGATGAGGGTGGCGGTGTTCCAAGGACTAAAAAGTCCAGTGCCTCTGTTAAAGCATCTTGCAACCCAAACATCACCGCAGGATGTTGCACATAATAACCTCATGAGTAAGTCTTTGTGCACGGCATGTCTGCATGCGGTGCAGCAAATTCAACATAGCCCGCACTGTATTTTTTTATTGGTCCAATTGTATCCACGGTGACATGACGGGACGGGACGGATTACAAGTTATTAGTTGAACATGACTAGCATTAATTACCGTTCAGCTTTTATTTGAAATTTTCGTCCAAACAAAAATACCCTTTCCCTCTAGCCCCCTTTTTCCAGCCTTGTTACTTAGATTTTGGGGAATGTTTCGGTCTGAATATGCTATGATTTTTGTCCAATGTATCAGTACAGGTTGATAAAAAATCTCCCCCACTCTAAAATATGCTCCGAGAGTCCTGTCGCAGGAATCAACTTTCAAATATAAATACTAGCATTTTCCTCTTTCTGAAAAAGTGCTCTTCCTATGTTTTGATCCGAGGTTGAAATAAGCCACCGAAGAGTTCTTTTATACGTTCAAGACAAAATGTCATCTCCGACAGGAAGTAAACCAAGCCTTCATAGATTCATGTTTAGTTTTCTTTTTATAGTTCCTTTATTACACAAATTGTTTTGGTAGTTAGAGAAAGTTAATGACACTCTGTGAGTCATAACTCAGTTCGTAGGTTATAGGTATTCCCGATAGGAGGGGATAATAAATATAGTTTAAGTTTTTGTGTAGAGATGTCGTAGATTTATAACTAGAATATCATAGTATTTGAACTGGGATGTCGTAACACTGTTTCAGCATATTAGTTAATACCCTTTTACATCCGTAGCATGTTATTATATCCTAGGAGTCATAACTCAATCCACAAGTGATAGGTTCTCCAGGTTGTAGGGGTTACTATATTTAGTTTCATGTTTTATAATCGGGTGTCGTAATCTTTTAACTAGGATGTCGTAACTTCTGAACTAGGATATCGTAACTTCTGAACTAGGGTGTCATTCAATAAAAATTCTTTTTTTTTTTTAAATCTTTTTTCTTCCTGATCTTTTTATCATAATTTAATAATTTTATTCAAGCCAATGCACGGTTGAAATATCCCATGATGGAGGATAAAAACTTTTATTTTCTATTTTGTACCGAGTTGTTCATGTTTCGAAGTTTTTGATACTCAAATTTTCTCAGAAGCATTTTATTACATTGTGGATATTATATATCAGCAATGCATACCGAAACACTTCTGTTATTGAGGATCAAAACATCCGGTTTAAGTTTTTGTGCAGAAATGTCGTAGGTTTATAATTAGGGTGTCGTAGTATTTGAATCGGGATGTCGTAACACTGTTTCAGCATATATTTGTGATCCTTTTGCATCCGTAGCATGTTATGACATCCTAGGAGTTATAACTCAGTCCACAAGTGATAGGTTCTTCAAGTAGTAGGGGTTACTATATTTAGTTTCATGTTTTATGATCGAGTATCGTAATCTTTTAACTAGGATGTCGTAACTTCTGAACTAGGATGTCGTTCTGAGAAAATCCCTTTTTTGTGAAATCTTTTTTCTTCCTGATCTTTTTATCACAATCTAACAATCTTATTCAAGCCAATGTACTATTGAAATGTCCCATGGTGGAGGATAAAAACTTTAATTTTCTATTTTCTACTGAATTGTTCATGTTTCAAAATTTTTGATACTCAAGTTTTCTTAGAATAATTCTATTACATTGTGGATATCATATATCAGCAATGCATACCAAAATACTTATGTTACGGAGGATCAAAATATGTGTTTAAGTTTTTGTGCAGAGATGTCGTAGGTTTATAACTAGGGTGTCGTAATATTTGAACTGAAATGTTGTAATACTGTTTCAACATATATATGTGATTTTTTTGCATCCGTAGCATGTTATAACATCCTAGGAGTCATAACTTAGTCCACAAGTGATAGGTTCTCCAGGTAGTAGTGATTTATGTTTTTAGTTTTATGTTTTATGATTGGGTGTCGTAATCTTTTAGCTAGGATGTCATAAATTTAAATTCCTGTTTTTAGAAATATTTGGTTCTATGCCTTTATTATTGCACTATCGTGTCATATTCTATCCAATGCATAACTCATTATTTATTATGCTTTAGATAAAATATCATCTAAAACATTAATGTATATCAATGTTTATGATTTTTTATGCAGATATTTCTACATATGGAGTTGAAATTAGAAATCTGAAAAAAATCCAAGATGATCATTTGGATGAGGTTGCTGATGTTGTTCAGAAGAATGCACCTTCTCCTATCACTCCAGTTATAAAGAACGAGTTTGTTGATCCTAAAATTGGAATGTAATTCAATTATGCAAATGATTTATACAATTTCTATAATAGATATACAATGAGAGTAGGTTTTGGAATCACAACAGTGCAGTAGGTCCAACAATAATAAAGAAATATGCTTCAAGCACCTAGCATGTTGGAGGTAAGAAAAATCTAAAAAAATTGATAACTCCATGAATCCCAGGGATACTGGCAAAATTGATTGTAAGGCTTCGATAAAAACAAGACTAAATTCTAAAAATGGTAAATGGATATTGGTTGTGTTTTTCTAGAACATAACCATAAGCTATCCATATCATTAGCTGGTTATCTACGATCCATAGGAGGATCAGCATATAAGAAAGGGTAGAGATTAGCAATTTACATGCCGTGAATATTTTCACAAGTCAAATATACTCTGCCATGGCTCGAAGGAAAGGGGATATAAGATAATTAGATTTCACAAAAAAGATGCTCATAATTTTATCTATCGGGAACATCAGAATCAGCTGAAAGAAGGAGATGCACAGTCAATGGTAATCCATTTCACACAAATGCAAGTAAAAAATCTAAATTTCTTTTATACTTTGGACTTGATGATAATGGACAGCTCAGGACTGTCTTCTGGATCCATCATAGATCAAGATTCGCTAGCACTTACTTTAGTGATGTACTGACCTTTGACTCAACCTATTTGACAAATACATATCAAATGCCCTTTTGTCCATTTATCGGAGTCAACCATCATAGACAGTCCCAATTGCTTGGTTGCACATTGTTATCAGATGAGACGACTGAGATATTTAAATGGATATTCCAATCATGGCTGGATGCAAATGGTGGTCAACCACCTAATGCCATCATAATTGACCAAGATAAGGCAATCGAGGCTGTTGTTAGGGATGTGCTTCCCAATGCACAACATAGATTTTGTCTTTGGCATATTTTGAAGAAGATTCCTAAAAAAATTGGCCATATTTGTACTACAAATCCTAAATTTATGATAGACTTTGAAGATGCGATATATGATTCAGTTACCATAGTGTCTTTCGAGGAAAGATGGGCACATTTAATGGAGAAATATATAGAATGCAAGATTGTATATTAGTTAAATGACATATATAAATGTTAGGATAAATGGGTTACAGTTTATCTTAAAGATACATTCTTTGCAGGTTTATTAGTCATTATGAATGACTAATGTTCATTTTTTTAAAATTTCCAACAAACTTTTTATCTTCAATGCTTCTATTTTTTAATATTTATGAACAGGGATGTCAACTTTACTAAGGAGCGAGAACGTCAATCACTTCTTTGATGGGTTTATAAACTCCAAGACTACGCTCAAGGAATTCATCGATATGTACGAAGATGCCTTGGAGAAAAGATATGAAGCAAAAAATGAGGAAGGCAATAAAATATTGCAAACAAATACTTTCCTAAAGACATCCTCTCCTTTTAAGAGGCAAGCAGCAGGAAAATATACAAGAGTATATTCAAAAAGTTTTAGAATGACATCCTTGAAATGGCTGCATCAAATGCCAAATTAGTTGAAGAAGTTGACAACCGTGATGTATATTCTGTTAAATCATTTGAAAGAATTAAAGTTGATGGAATCAAAAAGGAGATTACAAAAAATTACAAGATTTCATATGACAAATTTTTGGAAGATGTTAACCGCCAGTGTAGAACATTTCAGTACAAGGGTTATCTGAGTAGGCATGCCTTATTGGTTATTCATCAAAGTGATGTATTTTATATCCCAGATAGGTACTTCTTGAATATATGGTGCAAGGACATGAAATACCAATTCGACGATCTCGAATGTAACACTCAATTTTGTGATAAAAGTATGTAAAAATTATGGTATGCACTCAAGAAATTATTTCAAATCAGATATCTTATTTTATGTTTATATAAACCTATCATATGTCATGAAATCCTAATACAAATATTATATTTTATTGATCGTAGATATGCTTTGATGAGTCATCAGATGATGAAGCTTGCAGAGATAGCCTCCATATCTAAAGATGCATTCAATTTAGTGATGGAAGATCTTACACCATTATTCAGAAGAGCTGTAGATGCTAACTGTGCAGGTAAACATAGCACAGAACTTCTAATCCAAGATCCTGACCAGCTTACTACGAAAGGTTGTCCAAGAAAGAGTAGAATTAAGAGTGCAGTCGAGAAGAAGTGAAAGAGATCAAGGAAAAATATGGTTAAGGCTTTCATTGATACTCCAGTGCAAAATGAAAGAAGAGATAGTACTAGCAAGAGGCAGACTTCCCATATTGTAGTGGAAGTTCCAGAACCAGTAATTAAACACATTGTACCATCTTTCGATCATTTTTTACATGAATTTGATGTATGCAGTCAACTAACACAGGAGAGGATATAAAATGCTGAATTATCATACAGTCATGTGTATGTACAGTCATGTGCATATTTAGATTATCTAAAAAAATATAAAACATGATGCATTGGAAATGTTATTGAATCTGGTTATTTTCAAATGTGAATTATAGTACTACTTGATATGGCCAAATACTAAAACAGGGACAACAGAATTATGATGAATCTACATACTACGACACCCTAGTTCAAAATCTATAATACCCTAGTTCAAAACCTATGACACCCTAGTTAAAAAATGAGAATCATGCAGAAAACATAAATTAAAATGTTTCTAATCCCTTTTGACCTTAATACATGTCATCAGTGGATTGGTTTATGACTTCCAGATTGACAAAAATTATCACGGATGCTATAAGATTATCCAAATAACTTGAAACAACATTACGACATCCTAGTTCAAAAGCTATGATATCCTAGTTCAAAACCTACGACACCTAGTTCAAAAATGACAACCATGCAGAAAATATAAATTAAAATATTTTTAATCCCTTCTACCAATAATTCATATCATCTGTGACTTAGTTTATGACTCCCAGATTGTCAAAAACTGCTATAGGTGATATAAGATCAATCAAATAACCTGAACAGTATTACGATACCCTAGTTCAAAAGCTACGACATCCTAGTTCAAAAATAACGACCATGCAGAAAATATAAATTAAAACATTTCTAATCCCTTCTACCTATAATTCATATCATATGTGGCTTGGTTTATGACTCCCAAATTATCAAAAACTGCTACAGGTGCTATAAGATTAATCAAATAACCTGAAACAGTATTACGATATCATAGTTCAAAAGCTACGACATCCTAGTTCAAAACCTACGACATCCTAGTTCAAAAATGACAACCATGCATAAAATATAAATTAAAATGTTTATAATCCCTTCTATCCGTAATTCATATCATATGTGGCTTGGTTTATGACTCCCAAATTGTTAAAAATTGCTATAGGTGTTATAAGTTCAATCAAATAACCTGAAACAGTATTACGACACCCTAGTTCAAAAGCTACGACATCCTAGTTCATAAGCTATGACATGCTAGGTCAAATGCTACGACACACTGTCAAAAAATATAACATTCCTTTATATCATTATCACGGCAATGAAGAATTACAGAATACTGTTTGAATGAATTACATAAAACTACATATCAAGAAACATAACATTCCTTTATATCATCATCACAGCAATGAAGAATTACATAATACTATTTGAATGAATTACATAAAACTATATATAATAAGATAATGATATTCAAAACAATACTGGTTGAATGAATTACATAATTTTTCTTTGAGAATGATGCTTAAAATATAAACCTCAAGTGAGTTACAAATTTGTGTAATATATTACAGAAGTGAATAAATCAAAAAAAAAAGAGTACATAATAAATAATTTGCTTTTACATGCTAATTTTTAATAGCACTTTCAATTTTTTGATTCAGACTTTCTCTCAAAATTCTTGCTGCTAACTGGCGGCGATACACGGTTATATCTTTTCTGTGAAATTCATACTCTCTCTTAAAATTCAATCTTTTCTATGAAATCCCAAGTATCAGGCTTATCCCTGTGAGCAATAAAATCCATGTATTTCAAGCAAAATAAATCGCGATCCAGTGATCCTGTCGATTGGGAAGGGCATTCATTAATCTCTCGCATTGACCATTTGGATACCTCCATATTGTCACAGAATATATGGAATATTGGACCTAATATCTTGTGCCACTTTCTTGCATTTGTCTTGTATTTGGAATTGCATTTTATTGAATTCAGATACATCAGAATCTATTCTTGCATATCAATCGCTACCAGGTGCCAGTAGGAATTGTCCGAGTTTATGATAGTGAAGAGAAATCGAAATTCCTTCTTATCTACATCACTGACTCCATCAAAAATCATATTCCCGACTGTGCCAGCAAGTTCATGATACGGTGATGCTGATGTTAGGCACATGCCGGAGGTCATTACAGGTGCAACTATACTCTTATGATATCTTTCTGCATTCTCAGTCCAGTTCTTTATAATGAACTCATGCCCGGTATCAATTATCTATCAACACAATATAAACTGATTAATTACAAGTAACTTGATTTCATAAAATTCTAAAAATGAATATAATAATTATTAAAAATATATATCATAACATACATAAAGATTAAGAACAAAACGATGTAATACTCCATTACTTACATCATCAACTATCATGTCATTGTTTATCAGATCAAAAAGATTTTTCCTGGTGATAGTGCCTCCAAATTTATTATTGTAGATGACATCTCTAAAATTAATAAACATGAAGGATATTGTATAATTTTAACCATAAATTAGCATATATCTTAGAAAAAATAGATATAACTTACGAGTTCATCTTTTTTTTTCAAAAATGTATCAATCAAATTTTCATCATCTTTAATTTGAAGATTCAAATTTGATTCCTCGGGCTGAGATTCCTCGGGCTGAGATGTGCCCATTATCTTCATCTTTTTATTGATGGACCTGTTTCAAAAGTAGAATCAGCTGTAATTTGGGAAGCCTTCCGCAGCCTAGGTTCTTTTTTTACCCTCTTGATAAGTGAAAGAATCTGGATTTTTTCTTTTTCCCCCTCAGCTTCCTCACTTACAAGGGTGTCATTCAATTTTTCATCAAAAATTTCTTCCACCTCAATCTCAGTATCTTCTCCCTTTGCCCTTTTCTGCCCTTCTTTATTGGCATTGATATCTTTATTTACTAATGAACTAATGAGAGTTTCAACTATCGTAAGCCTCTTCTTTATCTCTTCAACTTCAGCCTTCACCTGTGCACAGCTTGCATAACTTTTTTCTTTTTTGGGGATGTTGCTATTACTGTTTCTTCAGTGAAAAGCCATTATTCCGTTATCATAGGCTCAATAGCTCCCTCCACCTTCAAGCCAAGAACAATAACAAAATAACCATATATTAATCATAATGATATATTGTTCATTAATATTATAATGAAAAAATATTTTTATTTACCAACTCATGAGGCTTCAAGTTCGTAAGCTGAACAATCTTTGTCTTCACCTGGCTATCATACCATTTTAACAGCCTAGGTAATTTATTTGGATATGCTGGGGCTCTCAAGATACTATACTCGAGGAACCAAACATGTACATAATAATCATGTATGTTAAATATATAGAAAATTTAAAATAAAGTAATTATATTTTTGCTACATATTAATGATACTTACCAACAAAGCAGCTATACACCCATACAGGGTTGGCTGCCTCCTAACCTTGTCACTTATCTTGGTTAGGACTGGCTTCTCGGATCTCAAGCAAAAAGCAATATCTGGGAGAGACAAGAGTCAGCTCCCTTATTGTGGAAGCCTAATATAATTGACCCAACCGGGATAAATCATCTAAGTAAGGGATAATAAATCTTGGACAAGATTGATTTGACTTTGGACACAAAAACGTTACGAATATATATGCAATCCATAATCTTACAGTGTCCTCGATATCCTCTTATAAATTCGATGGATGTAGTTGGGCAATTAACTTCTCCAGTCCCTTATTTTGCAGATTTAATTCCATTCCAAATCATCTGAATAACCGATCCTTTTTAACTTGATCTTTCATTTCAATCTTCTTTCCGTGGCATGGCAGACCCAAAATCAGGGCCAGGTCTTTGATGCTGAATATAAGTTCATTGCCACAAAAAATAAACTTGTCTCCTCTCCTGTAGCATCTAATAATTTCAGCTAGTAGATGCTCATCGACAACAAACGGTTGCATGTCTACGAACACATTGAAAGGAATCTTTCAGATTATTTCTAAATGATAACTTGAGAAATCCATCTTCAAAACTTGTTCAGCATACACTACTGGCTTGCAATGGTTTTTAAACAATTATGAAGACTTTACTCTAGGCAGCCGAACCACTGCAAGATCACCTGAAATATATGTAAAATATAAATGTAAGTTAAGCAATAAATTCTAAACAAAAAATTTTAAGACACTCTAGGAGTCATAAAACAAGCCACGGTTGATATGTATTAGAGGTAGAGGGATTAAAAACTTCTTTTTTCATAATTTCTGCATGGGTGTCATAGATTTTGAACTAGGATGTTGTAGATTTTGAACTAGGATGCCATAATACTATTTTGGCAATTTGGATTAATATTATAGCATCCGTGATAATTTTATGATATCCTGCGAGTCATAAAACAAGCCACGATTGCCATGTATTAGAGGTAGAGGGATTAAATATTTCTTTTTCATAATTTCTGCAGGGATATCGTAGGTTTTGAAATAGGATGTCGTAATACTGTTTTGACCATTTTGATTAATGTTATAGCATCCGTGGCAATTTTATGATACCTTGGAAGTCATAAAACAAGCGACAGTTTCCATATATTAGAGGCAGAGGGGTTAAAAACTTCTTTTTCATAATTTCTGCATGAGTATCGTAGGTTTTGAACTAGGATGTCATAAATTTTAAACTAGGATGTTGTAATACTATTTTGGCTATTTTGATTAATGTTATAGCATCGGTGGCAATTTTATGACATGCTGGGAGTCATAAAACAAGCCACGATTGTCATGTATTAGAGATAGAGGGATTAAAAACTTCTTTTTTATAATTTCTGCATGGATATTATAGGTTTTGAACTAGGTTGTCGTAAATTTTGAATTAAGATATCATAATACTGTTTTGGCTATTTTGATTAATGTTATAACATCCGTGGTAATTTTATGACATCCTGTGAGTTATAAAACAAGCCACGATTACCATATATTAGAGATAGAGGAGTTAAAAACTTCTTTTTTATAATTTCTGCATAGATATCATAGATTTTAAACTATGATGTCGTAGATTTTGAACTATGATGTCGTAATACTGTTTTGACCATTTTGATTAATGTTATAGCATCTGTGAAAATTTTATGATACCCTGTGAGTCATAAAATAAGCCACGGTTGCTATATATTAAAGGTAGAGAGGTTAAAAACTTCTTTTTCATAATTTATAAATGAATGTTGTAGGTTTTGAGCTAAGATATCATAGATTTTAAACTAGGATGTCGTAAGTTCTGAACAAGGATATAGGTTCCGAACTATGGTGTCATGATTTTATACTATGAAGACTTAATATTTTTTAAAAAATTATAGTGACATCCCTACATAGAGATAAATTTCAAAGATTGACATTAAAATAGTAAAACAGAAATTACGATATAATAGTTCAAAATCTATGACATCCTTGCTCAAAACCTACGACACCCTAGTTTAAAACCTGAAGCACCCTAACCACTACTCTATATTTTCTCAAGATTTTGACAGCGCATCAAATGAAGGAAGATTACCAACCAACGGCTTCTCGACCATCAAAGAGGAGCAAAAACATAAAATGGAGATTCCTGGAATATCCAAAAATAATAAAACGAACTCTAGGATGAGACATCATAGTGCAAATAGATTTTTTTTTCCTGTTTGCAGAATAAGAATCGTTTTTCGTATCATAACCTATTCCAAAAAAGATGATAACAAAATGAATATTTTACAAGTTTGAAAAGACTGTAGACAGTGATATCAGATTACGTAATCTCAGAAAATATAAAACCATCATATCCCGTTGCCATCACGGATATAATTGGACCAATAGAAAAATGCAGTGCAGGCCACGTTAGATTAGATTTGCTGCACCGCACGCGGTGTACAAAGACTTACTCTAAACTCATAATGACTCCTCCACACCAATCAGTTGGCTATCCACTTGGGAAAATGGGAGAAATGCATGTTTCGCTAAATTGACCTGTTCTAGCTCACTTTGTAATTATTTAAAAAAAAAAAAAAAAAACATCTGTTCTGCAAAAATGTTTATAATAACATGTGAAAGTGTATTTGTGACATACCATCCAGGCAGCCATTAGATCGCATCGTAAAACTGTTGCAAGAGCAGAGCAATGAAAGGATGTGGGAGGAAATTACTTTGTAAAAGGGCTGCAGCAAGAATTTTACAGAATTTTACCAAGAATTGGACTAGACTGTTGTTTTACTGCAATCGGAATACATCTTGATCTATTTGATCAAAGAAGGGGCAGGATTAAAAAAAGGTCAGATTTGCTATCTTTTGTGGCGTTTCTATACAGAAGTGTTAGCCTTTTTGAGTTTTTAGTAGAGAACGTTCCTCCTACACCTGCAAAGAAGCAAATGTCTTTTAGGCAAAGAGGAATTCAGTACTTGAGACAATACCAGAGTCATCAGGACTCTCTCCTCCTTTCTTTTATGACCGGAGATCGAGAACAGCTTCACCTGCAAGGCAGTAGAGTGTCATGCAACTTTATCCTGATGCAGTACTGATCATGCAAGGACAAAAGAATTTGTCTGAAAAAAAGAGGAGGGGGTTGAAATGCCCAGTAACTAATTTACGACAGCTTGCATAATGTCAACTAGGGTAACCACCGAATGCTTCCCAGCGATATAGTCTTGGCATCAGCAGTGTCATTGCAGGTGCTTGCCAGACCAGATGGAACTTTGATTCTACTTGTTCAACAAGCAGCATGAAAGCAAATTCTTCTCTTTATATTAATCACTGGTGAATGTATATGGAACCCTTAAGCCATTTAATTCAACCCATAACCATTCATGCTTGTCCCATCTATTTGAATCAGCTTTATTGAACCTCATCTGCCTAGCAATCCTGTTAAGGCTGCATAAAATGTTATTTCTAGCTTTTCCACAACCGCTATCCATGTCATCATAGATCGTCCCCTCCTACATCCTTCAACACAAATTAAATTGCCCCACCTTGATTACTAAAGCCCCTGGATCTTTGTTATGCATGCTCATACTTGTCAATCAATTCTCTATCACTTTGTCCTTAATTTATGCAACTCCTACAGGTTATCTAACTCCTTTCTTATTTACAACTTTTACCATATAACCATCTGAGTGTTCTTGTTTCTTATACCATCTGAACATGCTCAGCTATTTTGGATTTAGGCATTTTTCCCAAAATAGCACTCACATCATGGAGTGATGAAAGAGAACTAGATGGGGGTTGCCTGTTTCTTTTTTTCTGATTTTAACAAGAGTTCTCTTTTATTTTATCTGCAGTAACTTGTAGAAGATTCATATTTCTCAGAAATGCTGTGCTGAACTACTACGAGCACTACTGTTAAACGTGCAACATTCTATTTACTTGCATATTTATTATTGCATTTTTATCATACAGTCCATATGGCATCACTTAAACAAACATTCATAACTGAGAATCACATAGCTAAGTACCTTGTTTCATGATTGGATATTGCTAAGATAATCCTACAAAATTAGTCCATTGGAGCTGCATCAAAATTGTTGTGGCCAGATAGTGTCTGCTCGATATGTGAGGTATTGTCCGCTCTAGCCCGAACGTCTCAGGCTTTTGCCCTCTCAGATCAAAGCCCAAAAGGAGCCTCACATGGGAGGAGTTGGCCCCTCCTTATAAGCTAGCCTAGCCCTCGACTCACAACCAATGTGGGACTAAAGACGCCCTCCCGATTTTACCACAGCCCCTCTTTTGATTTTTACCACAGCTCGCTCTGCCCCCCCTCCCCCAAAAAAAAAAATTCAAGGGGGAGTCCACGTATAGCTGGGGCTACTACGTACAACCAGAGGGGCCCTTCCTCTAGCGCCATCCTGTAGTGACCAGGTGGCATCCGCTTGACACATGAGATATTGTTCGCTCTGGCCCAAAGGCCTCGTGGTTTTGCCCTCCCGAACTGAAATCCAAAAGGTGCCTCATGTGGAAGGGTTAGGCCCCTCCTTATGTAGAACTAAAGGCGCCCTCTAGCATAAATTGTCCAGCATCTGGCCAGTACATAAGACCCACCATCTCTCAACAGGGATAATCACTTGATGAAGTTAACGTGTAGGAAGATCATTCAGCTTTCTAAAGCAATTCATGTTCTCTTGCAACTAAAGAATATTCAACCGGACCAAGTGAGCAATGAACTTCCTAAATACAAGAACTTTCTGAAATTAAAGCAATGGATTCAGTTAATTATTTTATTTTAAAGATACCCGCCTACAGATACACATACAATTGCATAAAATACAGTTCTGTAACTACTATTATATAACGCTTAGTCATTAATAGCATTCATAATGAAGGTAACTAATGCACACATTTCTACAGCAAGTAGGAAATGAAAATGATTAGTGCAAACACATAGTGCTGCAACAAGTAATAAAAGTATGTAAGGGCTCAATATTTACCATGCATTCTTTTGACAAAGCGCTCAAATTCTAGGAAGTTGTGTCTCTCCATAAGATCTGGACTTAGCCTGAGGTAAGTGAATGCTGATAAGTGTCTTCCATCTGGATCATTCATTGGCTTGGAATTCTCCAGAATTTTGTTGTATCCATCTCTATCATGGCAGGGAAGAGCATTCTCACTAGCCACTGGTATACAAACATCCCAAGCAGCATTCAACACCTGATGATGAGACAGATTATGATTTCAATCACTGGTTTGCGGACATTTATTTTTCCACAGTCTGTACCACATTATAATGCAGATGATTACTACATCAAACTATTATTTTTTGTTCTAGCAATAAACAAAGAACTCTTTAGGCTTTATGCAACTCACATACCATCGTAGCCCCCACCTTCCCAACTTCCCCACCACATGCTCACTCAAAGAAATAAAATTACACCTTTAAAGCCACAAAGATCCTCCAATATCGGGAACCCAATGTTATTTACAAAACAATAAGGTGATATCACTCAAAGAGTTTTCTTTCCTTTTTTTTTAAAAAAAAAAAGCATCAAACTATTCTAGCTGTCTGCCATGAAAATCACATACACAGAAATAGCCCAACAGCAGGAATACTCATTCCCTAATCATATAGAATTGTGTTTACTAAGTGAATGAGACAAATATGGAGGGATGTTCACATTGAACCAGATAAATATAAAATAACTCTAAAATATTATGGTTACTCCAAAAGCAACCAAGAATTTAAATCTTTAAACTAAAGAATCAGAATCATAAATCTACTACCCCAGCTTTGCTTTTTTCCTTTTTAAGTTTTTGACTATAACCAAAGCATACGATACTGATTAGTATGACAAGGAGATTCCTCCAAGTTAGTTTTTACTATACATTACCTGCCAAACCAAACCCTCTGGATCTGCTAATGCCTCGGGGAATTCCTCATGTTGATCCAAAGTCAGCAATTCAACACATGTAAAGTTTAAAGCAGCACCATGCTTCTTCAATACTGATGCAATGGTAGCATAGCCATCACGATTGCAAGGGTTGTAAAACCCGGCAGTCAGTTCAGCTGCATGGCTAGCTGTTTTGTACCACCAATGGATACCTGATATCTGTTCCAACAAGCATAGAACAGATGCCAAGGGATTGGTGTTATATAACATCTTCCTGATTTCATCTTAAAATCTGAAAAGATATTGCTAAACAACAATTGAAATAGCCAATAACTTGACACATGTGACTGAGTAGAAAAGCTCAAAATTCAGAGAGAAATCAAGCATTTAAATTTTTTATAGAGAATTAGTAACTCCAAAACAACTGCAATATTGCAACAAAAAATTGATACACGTGATGAGTACAAAAACTCAAAACTCAGGCAGAAATCAATTGATCCATTTAAAATTTTTACAAAGAATTCGAAACTCCAAAGCATGGCAAGGAATGAGAGGTTGGCAAAATTCTGCAGAAATCCTATACAATTTGAATATTATAGGTATTTGTTTGTTAGAAGGATAGAAAAATGAGTGACTATCTAAAAAAAGAAATGCACCCAAACAATGGTTTGAGTTCGCATTAGAACCTATTATTGAAAATACACCAAATAACATCGAAGTGAAACAAAATTACTTCAAAGCAAAACTAAAAATTATGCAATGGAAAGCAGGAAACTCCGCTCCTCAGCAAGTAAAATTGTATATTACTCATGCCAACAGCAGCTGCGGATAATATGTTGAATTCCATTCCGGAGAAAGGCAATGAGAATTCTTGAATAGAACTAGTGACCTTAATGAAACATAGGGAAAAATATAATCAATATATGAAAGAAAGAAAACAGAATTCACCCTTACCCTTGCAGCAATGGATGTGCCCTCAAAAGCTAATTTGGCCAGGGATAGTACACGATCAGCATGATCAACTAAGACTTGAGAATACCAATTAAGGAAGAATCTACCATAATAGCTATCATAGTCTCCTCCATCACAAAAGAATCCAGTTTCATGTGGCTGTGAATTATAAGAGCCTGCATTCTCCGGTCCTCTTGCCCAAAACAAGTGCCCCCTTGCTTCTGCTGCCTTTCTCAGACTCTTCATTAGATATTGATCATAACACTACAAAGTTATACTTCGCTTAGTGGTCATGTTGAAATTATATAACAAAAGATGAACAAAGTGACTAGTAGATACACTAAAAGGTGCCTATGGTCTAAGGAGGCAAATGATGTCAAATTAGATTCTGCCAACAAAATGGCTGCTAAAAGCACAAGTCTGACAAAAGATTTGAAACTTGAAATGTGGATACAAATTCTATCCTGGCATGCTATGATACATACAATTCTATGCATTATATCAAATAAGTGACCTGTAATTTCTGTGTCAAAGGCAGGAAAGTATATATCTTGGCTACATAGGCACAGCCATAGCAAGCACTATAGTCGTTCCAATCATGTGCTTATAAAGGTTACCAGGGGATCTATTCATATGCACCTCTATTCCATCACCGTTACATGCAAGGGTGCTATGGCTATTGGCCGGGATGTTGACTGCATCATCCCAGGATTCCCAGCTATATACCAACGCATCAATGTGCAGTGGTTATAAGAAGATAATTCAAGTACAACAAAGGAATAGCAAGCCTTCTACATTGAGAGTACAAGTGTTTTGTATCCCTGCTTTGTGGAATACTCAACATTCTAGAATCATAATCATTTGTGAAATGTGAAAGACAGTTGAAAACTTGATTACCTGGAATTCCCCAATGCCAGGATATCTCCAGCCATGCTTTACTGGGTAAGATGGATAACGTAGCTCCCCACAGGGACCTAATCCAACTTCAATCTCAGAGATAATATCATCTTCAAAAAACTCATCAAACTCTACTCGAAAGCTTCTCATGTAGTCGAAGTAAACCTATAACAAATTCATGGAAACATTGGGCAAGGGAAATAAATTTTACATAAAGCAACTTCAACAATACATCTCATATCTTAAAATGAGATATCTGTACTGTCTTTGAAAAACAGGAATTATAAATATTTTTCATAAACAATTGCTTCCCAGTTATTCCTTTCCAAAATACCCTCCCTTCAATCATATGATAAATACACAAAGAAGTATGTTCTGTTAATATTTGTTCCTATATAACCAGGATGATGAACAATGAAGGGAATACATGTTACCTAAAAATGTAAGCATAAAGGAATCAATAACAAGGCTGAATGAAACAGAACCAGCATATCAAGAGGGAATGGCAAATATAGCATGGACTTTAAGGGCATGTTTGGTTGGGAGGAGTTGGACTTTGGAATAGGAATGGGAATGAGGGACTCCCATTCCAGCTGTTTGGTTGGGAGGAGTCCTATTTCCACTCCGATTCCACAGAAATGCAAATGCCCCAATACCCCAAAACCTAGTTCCTACTCTGACCTAGTATTCAAATTCCATTCCAATTCTAATTTGGTCATGAACCAAACAAGTTAGGGGATATAGCCATTCCAATTGCTTCCAATTCCAATTCCAGTCACGAACCAACAGCACCCTAGATTACATTTTTATTATTTTGATATGGACATCCATTTTATTTCTTAGCATGAATTTCGTGTCCCCAATTTGCTAGTAGGAGACAAGATCAGATGTGCATGAAATCAGAAAGTTTATAAGATGTTGTACTTTCTAAACTAGTTTCATAAAAAATAAAATTATATCTTAAAATATTGGTAGGCAGCATGTGTAAATGCAAAACAAGTTTTATCAGAATTTATTAAATAGATCACTGCCTTAAGGCCTTTGACTCCATTAAGATAAAACCTTATTGTTAAAACATCTTCAATACCTCTTTTATAATCTACAAGAAAACCTTTTATTCTTCATACTTTTCTATCTTGCATATGCCTTTGTTACTCTTGATTTTCAATTTATAGTAGTTAGTACGGTTTTAACTGATATCGACAACAAACGAAACTAAACTTCTTCTCAACAAGGTATTCAGTGAAGTGATATAACATAAACAAGTACATCAACATAATAGGCTATACAAATTGTCATGATGTAAAGAAAATCTCAATCACCAGAATGACATTAACAGACACTTGCTCTTTCATGAATTAAGAACTAACGAGCAGCTATACCTCAAGTGCTGTGCGGCCTCTTAATACTCTTTCCTTGTCAATTCCCCATGAAAGGCATTCAGGATTTCGTCTTCCTTCCGCATCTGTGAAAAAAATGTCCAGATTGCTTCTACCGATTTCTGCTACCCAATGTGGCAAAGGAATACATACATCATCACCAATATTGCCACCACATTCATGAAATGACATGACCACCTTACAATTGCAAGCATGGATACATCAGCAATCCATCAAAACCTCCAGATGTACAGTTATGATAGAAAAAGAGTCCAAGCAAAAAGTAGTAAGCAACTTTTTATTGCTGTTAAGGGAAAAAATAAAAAGAAAGAATAATAGTTATTAGGGACTACTTTGTTGAACATGTAACTCCAAAAGAATACTTCTCTTTCCTTCAAGAAAAGGGGGAATCATAAAAATCAAAGGCTTAAAAAATTTATGCATGTTGAGCCACGCATGTACTAGTTCCCTGTTGATTCCATCAATCAGATTTAGGATGCAATTTCCCACTGCCCGGTAGAATATAGTAGTATGTGCTACAATTATTTATTTATCACATGCATCAATTAAGAATTGCATGCATTGAAACAACCACAGTATTCTTCTATCAGTATCAAAACTCAAGTTTTAACACCATTACTTTTGGGAATAGAAGTTTATTTAGTTGTGAAAGGTCAGTTACAACTAAGTAATCTGCCGGCAAAAGTGATGAGCGGCCTTAAATAATACATTCAGCATCTCTAGAAAATATTTAGAATAAGTACTCAGCAAGGGAATTCACATGATGCAGCATGAGCATTCATCATACCCTGTGTTGCATTACCTGCAGTTTAAGCTTCAGTTCTTGTACAATCTGAAAAAGCTTCTTATAGCCATGCCAATTGTATTCTTGTGGTGCATGTGCTTCCACTATTCCCCACCAACAATCAACCATGACACCATCAACATTGACAGATTTTAATATTCTCAACTGCTTTATTAGACTATCTGGGTCAACCAACTCGCATTTCATGTTGATGACACCAAGCTGTCATTCCATCAAAGAGAAAATAAAAATCAGACAATAACAAACTAATAAGTAGAAACCTAATCCTAAATTCAGAAGGTAGACAGTGATGGAGAGTGCAGTGTAACAGCATAACAGTCACTCTATAAATGTTTTATTTAAACAACTCACAGGGAGCATCACATAAACTGGAACATAAGGGGTGCCTGCAAAATCACGCTCTGGCATTCTCTGAGTTGAAGGTATATCAGTCACCTGAAATACAAGTACCGCTCTATGTAACCAACGAATGATGTCTACTATAGCAAAACTAAGACAAAAAAATGATGTCAGAAGCAACAGACCATGGAGGAAGTGTTCAGGTAACTCGAGCCATTATCATAAGAAAAACAACAAAATCAGTTCTCACAAAATGAAAAGGTGTTATGCTCAGCATCATAACCCACATGCAGGAGGAAGACCACAACATATGACATTGAAAAGCCTGATATTTTATCCATCATTGTTGCCACAGTCTTAGTCAAAGTGTAGGTTAGGTGCCAAAAAAATCAGGCAGCACCCAAATTCTTGAAGGCCCAGGCAGAACCATAGGCTCTAGAGTCTATATGCCAGGTCCAAGCTTTATCCTTTTTACAACGAACTGCTATGTTTCCCCAAGAACCTTGCTGGAGCATGTGTAAAATCAGATTTTATTTTGATCCAGGGTTTGGTTATTAATTAGGTGAAAATGCCAACCCATCCATTGATGGTTCATAAAAAACTGAGCTGAAACAGTTTTAGGGGAAAGTAAGCATTTTTCATTTCTGTTTTACAGTATTGGATGATATCAGTATTTTTCCTTTTTCAACTTTCTATGCTGGAAGTAGCACTTCTATATGATGTAGCATTTGTACTTGTTGTCAAAATTACTACTGTCATCAATGGAAGAGTTAAAGAATATTTTGCAGCAGGCTTCTAATATAGACATTGTTATTAAAGAAGTTGTTTAGTAATGCTAATTGCCATACTGTTAATAACATGTAATAAAAGGCCAGACCATCAGAGTATCAAAATTCAAATCAGTCCTATCCTAGATATCCTAGACAAAGTGTTCCAACAGCACAAGTTATTACCCATATTCCTTTCAGACCTACAACTTAATGGTTCTTAAAAAATCTACTTCTGGCATTGAGGTCGTGGAATTCGGCCCAAAAGTTATTAAAAAAATCTGAAACCAGTTATCAAAACTAATCAGAGAAAGAAACAACTCAAACTCTAGAAAGTCAAAAACTACAATACCAAACCATTTAGCATCAGACTTTAGGTTTGACATTGTCATGGTATCTATCACTATCAAATAAATATGACCAACGGACGCATTATTAAGAAATTAGCATATTTTCCATCAGCATCCTTACTAGAATCAGTGAATTTCTAAAAATCGGTATCAGTCACATTCAAGCAATTATATATATACTAAAAAGTACAAAAAAAATAAGGAGCGTTCAAATTTCTAGCATCAGATCACGTAGAATAGCGTAGCATTTTATCGTCACTATGAGCGAACCTCAGTTCAACATGACGTCGAACGTTTCAAGCCACAAAAACACCAATATCGGTTCGATAAAGATAAACAAGCATGAGCAGATCACTGAAGACAGCTACCTGCTTGCCGTCGACTCCGTCGGTGCAGCTGGCGGCGAGGGGCGAGCCCTCGACCATCCTCTCTCTGTGGCCTCCCATCCTGACGGCCGTCCGGGACCGGCCGTCGTAGGAGGCGGCGGTGGGCGTGAAGACGCCCTTCAGCGGGCGGTACTCCACGGAGCGCGGCCCACCACCGGGGGAGACCCCACGGAGCGGCTGGATCTGAGCTGGCGCCACGGACGACGTCGCTGGTGGGGCCTGGAGAATACGGGCGGAGACGAAGAAAAAGCCCATTTGGACCACTCGTTAGCTCAACAAACTCCGAGTCACGGAAGACTGCAGAAAATTAATT
Organism: Areca catechu; assembly: GCA_021397845.1. Lineage (NCBI taxonomy): Eukaryota > Viridiplantae > Streptophyta > Magnoliopsida > Arecales > Arecaceae > Areca > Areca catechu. The sequence continues at coordinate 55,941,615 of CM038049.1, forward strand.
TGGTAGGGAGTCCGAAATGAACGGAGAGCCTGTTCGAGAATCGAGATTTATTTTCTGATTTTTTTTTTTAATGGCAACATTGTTCTCGGGTGTAACAAAGAGAGTTTTTGTCAGGAGAGATCGCAGCCGTCCAATAGGAAGAAATGAGAAACTATCGTCATAGCAGTAAATTTGGAGCCCTTGCTTAAACCGATGATCTGAGCGCAGATTCGAATAATCGGACGTTCAGGATCAGCTCAAAAATAGATCGACACTATCACATGGCACTTTTAGCAATGGTAACAGAACAGCTTCCAATGACGCAACGGCCGTTGCAACTACCATACGAAATAATAATAAAACGACCCTGGCATTCATATACCATTGGACCAAAAAACAAAGAAACGTAACGCAACAAAATCCGAACAAACGGCCAGAAGGGAACCGAAACCAAAGCCTGGCTGGACCGGTCCACGGAACCAATCGAAGAAAAATATCGCATGGGACGGGACGGGAATGGTGTCCGTAATTTCGGAAACGTTTCCCTGGGAAATCCAACGGCAAAGGTTCCTTGATACGTCCCAGGTTCCCCGTCATCCATCGATTTTTCTCATTCGCCGAGGAAAATTAATAAAAAGAAAAATAAAATACCGAGAGAAAACCGAGAGGACCAATGAGAGAAGGGCAAGAGAAATGAGGAGAGAGAGATGGAAACCTGGGGAGAGGAGGAGGCGGAGGAGCGAGAGGGGAAGGTGGTGCCGTCGGGGAGCACCACCCAGCCGGCCTCCCTCGCGAGGGCGGCGATGACCTCGTTGATGTCCGCCCGCGCCCGGAGGTTGTAGTTCCCGTGCCGCCGGAGCCCTGACAGGATCCTTGCAGTGATCGCCCGCCGGTGCCGCTCCCTTAGCTTCGTCCTTTCCTTCTCCTCCTTCGGCCGCGGCCGCCTGATCACCCCTCCTTGCATCATCCCCTCCCCCCCGCCGCCGATCCCCCCCAGTTGCTCGAAGTATCTGCCCCCCATCTCCTCCCCCGCAGGCGTCCCCGCCATCCCCATCAACGCGGCGCCACCGCTGCCGCTTCCCCCTTCGTCCTCCTCGTCCTCCTCCTTCACGTCCATCTCCATCTCCTCCTCGTCCTCCTCCTCGCTGGTCCCTCCCAGCTTCTCCATCTCCTGAGCCATCCCCTTCGCGTGACCCCTTTTCTCCGGTACTCAGCCCTAGTCCTTGCTCCCACGCTTTTTACATTTCTATGTACGTCCGGCTTTTCCAGATATAATTCAAATCGAAAAAGCTTCGATTCCCTTTCCTTCGATCGAAACCCGAGAGCTGATTGTAGTTTGAATACAGAAAAAGGTGTACGAGTTGAGATCTCGCTCCTCTCCTCGAAAGGTCCCTCCGCTCCTCGAAAGGTCCCTCCTTTCCGGACCTCCGGTGAGGTTCCGAGGCGGTGCTCCGGCCTCCTCCGGCGATCCGGCCGGGCTGCAGGAGGGGAGCCGGATCTGAGGGACTGCTGGTCTGGAGACTACCCTTCGGCGAGGTCCTGGGTGGAGATAGGGAGGGAAGGGCGTCGCCGGGGAGTTCCTCCGGCGCCGGTCCGGCGGGATCGCGTGTGGGGCTAGGGGCCTCTAGGGTTTCGCTCGTGTGCGGCCGCGTGTTGGGGTTTATGTTTAGCACGCCTGGGGCGAGGAGGAAGAGTGGGGATCGAACGGTCCAGGACGGGACACGTGCAGCACGTGCGGACGGCACGGATCGGCCGCGTGGGGCGTCGTGGGGGCTTTTGGTGGCTTCCCCTTCCCGGGGGGCCGGGGCACGCTTCCGTGATTCCAGTTCATGCCTTTTCTTTTCTTTTTCGGTTTTTTTTTTTTTTTTTTTCCGCCCCGCTTTACCAAGCACGGCAGTCGGCAGGGGTGGATGGCATGACTCCTCTAATATAAATTTTAAAGGAAAAAGGCTTCGAAAAGATCTGACTCCATTATTACTATTTTATAGTATTCTGGTCCTGCTCCTCGTGCTGAAGATGGTGCGCGGTGACTAAAAAATTCAACGCTGACGGCGGGAAGCCCAAAGCTAGCTTTCTTGTTATAAAACTAAGGATTAGCACGTTAGGGGGCTAAAAATGAAAAATAGAGTTTTTTTTAAAATGGTAAAAAATGAAACAATAGGCTGGTAGCTAGATTTGAATGAAGAGAATCTTTCAAAAAGAGATCAGTAAACTGAAAGTAGTCAACACTGGTGCAAGAAAGTGAAGGTAAGCTATTTTCTAACCAAATCAAATTTTCAAACATAATAAGATGTCTGTTAAAAAGGAAGTTGGATATTTACGTACCCTGACAAGCCTGACAGAGTGACATATAGCTCGTTCCAAGAATGTGATATTGCTTGTTTCCAGATTGTGAATAGGTGAATTGCAAACTAAAAAAAAATGTAAACCTACACATAAATCATGCGGAGAACTCTTTGAACTCTTTGTTAGTGTATTGGATCTATTTTAACTTAAATTTTGAGAGCTGTTAGATTATTTGTGATGTTCTTTGTTGCCGTCCGGATCGTCGTGGCTCGTAGCTACTGATGGTGTCGGGGGTTCTACGCCCACCTGTCGGGTATGTCTCCGGTGTCTCGGGCCTGCAAGAAAGCCAACGTCAATGACCCGGGCCGGAAATTCCAGCGGGGGCACTCCGACGGTTAAGTCAGTGCCGCTCCAGGGAAACATATCCTTCTGGTCGAGTTCCTCTGGATGAGCTCCACGCTAGGAGTGAGTGGAGTGTATGAAAGTGTGAGTGTGAGCTGGGAGACGTGATGGTCGAGGTGATCTTGCCCTCATCTCTGGTCTCTTCCCTTTCTCCTCTTTTTCTTTGTGATGCTTGTGTTGTTGAAAAAAAAAATGTTGTTCTTGTTGTTACCTCCTTTTTGCCTACTCTGGTCGAGACTTCTACTTTAGCTTGCCTCGGAGTCCTCCCATGCTGTCAGACGGGTACGACGAGGTATCGTGTCGTAGACGGGATGCCTTCTTTATTGGGAGCTAGGGAAGCTTTTACATGCCTCTGACATTCCTTCTATTTGTCCCTCTTTTGGAAGCTTGGTAGGGCATCGATTGGCGGGCCGCCGGTCTCGGGATCCGCGCTCTCCGGTGGGGTCTTTTCTCCGGTCGTACGACAGGTCGGTGGAGGACATGGTGCCTTGATGTGAACTTCCTTTCTTTCTGGTGTGAATGACGGCTGTTGCCGCCAGGACCGTCGTGACCCGTAGCTGCCGTGCCAGAGTGTGCTCCTCTCGTTGCCTGCCGGTCCTCTGCTCCTGGACATGCGAAACAGGGGTTAGTGACCCGGGCCGGGATTTCCGGCGGGGGCACTCCGACGGTCAAGTCAGTGACAATCCAGGGGAACAGATCCTCCTGGTCGGGCCTCTCTTGATGAACTCCGCACTAGGAGGAGTGAACTGATATGTCGGTGAAGGAGAAAAGCAGCAGGGGGAGAGTAACAGCGGGGACAGAGGGGTTCCTTGTTACTCCGCTTCTCCCTGTTTCTCGGCGACTTTCCTTCTACCGTGGTGTTGGTGGTGGCGCTCTGCTCTCTTGGTTGAGCTTGCGCTTGTGTTTTTTGTTGTTGTTGTTTTTTTTGTTTGTTACCTCCCCCTTCCAGGGGTGTCGATCGTTCTTTGTAGTTGAAAACTGGCCATTGGGAGCCTGCCTCGGGATCTTCGCGGAGTTAGCAGGCACATAGGGCAGGATTCCGTGCCGTCGACGGGATGCCTTCCCTGACAGGTGGTAGGGGAAGCTTCCATTCCTTCTGACATCCTCTCTGGTTGCCCCATTTCGGGAAGTCCTGCAGAGTCTCGATTCGGGGGCTGCCACCCTAGGGGTGCATGTTCTCTGACTAGCCCATCCCCTGGAAGTACGACCGGACAGATAGTTATGGCTGCATGGGGGGCGCCGTTCCGTAGTCCTCGGGCGGCTCGCCGGTGTCCTGGGACAGCAGGGTCTGCTCCGGTCTGGGCGCTCCGAGCTCGTGCGGTCACCTTGGTGGAGAAGAGAAGAGTGCAGGCCCGGTTCAAAGGGCGCGCGCTCGGAGAGGCTCCACATCGGCGGGCGAGCTCTTGACCCGACCTCGACCGCAGGGCACTAATCTTTGAGGGTCTCGCTCTGGAGGGCGGAGGACGGACCCGGTCCAGAGTGCGCGCGCTCGGAGAGGCTCCACATCAACGGGCGAGCTCTTGGCCCGATCTCGACCGCAGGGCACTAACCTCCGAGGGTCTCGCTCTAGAGGGCGGAGGACGGACCCGGTCCAGAGGGTGCGCGCTCGGAGAGTCTCCATATCGACGGGCGAGCTCTTGGCCCAACCTCGACGGCAGGGCACTAACCTCCGAGGGTCTCGCTCTAGGAGACGGAGGACGGACCCGGTCCAGAGGGCGCGCTCTCGGAGAGGCTCCACATCGACGGGCGAGCTCTTGGCCCGACCTCGATCGCAGGGTACTAACCTCCGAGGGTCTCGCTCTGGAGGGCGGAGGACGGACCCAGTCCAGAGGGCGCGTGCTCAGAGAGGCTCCACATCAGTGGGCGAGCTCTTGGCCCGACCTCGACCGCAGGGCACTAACCTCCGAGGGTCTCGCTCTGGAGGGCGAAGGACGAACCCGATCCAGAGGGCGCACTCTCGGAGAGGCTCCACATCGATGGGCGAACTCTTGGCCCGACCTCGACCGTAGGGCACTAACCTCCGAGGGTCTCGCTCTGGAGGGCGGAGGACGGCTCCGACCTAGGCATCGAGCTCACAAGCTCGACCTGGCGGAGGACTGAGCTCGACTTGCTATCCTGGGGGAACTCGACTCAGCTCGGCGAAGTGCCCCGAACTGAGGCGTCGCCTTGGCGCCCGTCGTGGCGGACTCCTTTAACGTGGCGCTCGTCAGCTATCCACGTCAGCGGTCTTGCCACATCATTTGCCCCCCACTCCCGAGGCTCTTCAGTGCGCGGTGCTCGGGGCGAAGGGAGTAACTGTAGTGCTGACGTGGAGGGGCAAAAATCCAGCGTAATGATGGCGCAATCGCTGGCGCTTCGAGGGACGGCCCCGTAAGCCAGTGTGGGGAAGACGCATGGCTACGTCCGAAGAGCAGTTAATGCTGGCGTAGAATTCTGAGCTGTTGGGATTCCTTTTTCGCTGATGGGCAGCACGTGGCGCAGATCAAAAAGTCCTTTCCTTTCAAATCCTTCGCGTTCATTACTGCGTCCGGGCCTTTCTTCCTCCACGATCTGCATCCATTCTTTCCTTCTCTGGGGGTCTAGACCAGCTTCATCTTCCTTCTTTCTCTCCTTCTGGGATAGGCTCCTTCCCTCTCGATTCAGCATGTCTCGTCCTGAGTCTTCCGCCCGAAGGGTGGTGCTCTCCTCGTCCGATGAGGAGTCAGAGGGGGAGCAGTTTAGGATTAGTGTGAGACCAGCCCTTCCTGCCTCTCCGGTGTCCGTTGGGGAGCTGGAGGTCGTTCCTTCTCTTCCTATCAGTCCTCCTCTTTTGCTTGAACCAGCCTCCGAGTTGGTCCGGTCAACAGGTCCGGGCGGAGTTGCTTCGACGATCTCTGCCGCGAAATCGGAGGCCATCCGGGATGCCTATGGGATCTCGTCTTTCGTTCGACTCATGGTCCCCCGCCCCGGGAAACGGGTCACATCCAGCGGACCCGGGCGTCTCGCTTTCTATGAGGGGACCTTCTCCGGGGTCTTCGATTCCCTTTCCATCCTTTCTTTTTATCTGTTCTAAGCAATTATCGCCTGGTCCCCACCCAATTGGTGCCAAACGCCATCAGGGTGATCTTTTCTTTCATTGTGCTCCGCCACATCCACGGGTTCGTTGCCCGGTTCTCCCTGTTCAGGGCATTCTTCATCCTGAAATGTCACCCGACCGAGGACGGGTGGTGGTCTTTGTCTTCTCGCCCGAAGGGCATCAAGTTTGAGCTTCTCTCTTCCATCAAGGGATGGAAAAGCAAGTTCTTCTTTGCGGGTGTCGAGGGGGTCGACTGGGCCTGGAGCGAGCCGGACCGATCCCCAAACTGGATCTCTGGGGTCGAAGCTGCCGACCAAGATGACTACGATCAGCTTCGCACTGCTCGGATCCCTTCCTTGGAGGTCCTGCTATCAGAGCAGAATCTTCTCGACGCCAGGGTCGACTCGTCGTCGGGGCCAGGTAAGTTCAGCTCTTTCCTCTGCATGCAGCTTCTCTTTTCTTCATTTTGGGTTGACTTTCCCAGTTCCTGTGTGCAGGGTTGAATCTTCCTGAGGGCGAGCCGTTGCCGATCTCCAGGAAGAGGCTGCCTACCGGGGTGGTGGCCGAGCCCCCTTCGAGGCGGGCCCGGGTTAAGGGCGTGCCGATGTCTGCCCCTGTTGTGCCAGCCGTCTCGAAAGGAAAGGGGGTTGTGGGAGCCCCTGTACAATGGACAGAGTCGCAGGCGGAACCCCCTGCCTCGGAGCCCGCAGTGGTCGTCCAGACCAATGCTGCTACTGCTGTTCCGCTCTGCTCTCCGGGTCCGGTGACGACCGAAGATCGATCTGAAGGGGAAGGCCGACTCCAAGGAAGTGCTTGACCGGCGGGTCAAGGACCTCGAGAGGCAGCTCGCCGACTCCGAGGGGCGAGTAAAGGAGCTCCAGGAGGAGCTGGACCACGAGCAGGGGGAGTCGAGGAAGAAAGCTAAGAAGCTTGCTGACTTCGAGCAGAGGTTGGACGTGGTCATGGCCGAGGTGGCCCGGCAGAAATGGACCGCCTAATCTCTCCAAGCTCGACTGACGGCAGAAGAGGAGAAGTCAGCTGCGGCTCAGAGGGCAGCGGATGAGGCGACCAAGTCGGTCGCGAACGCTAGGCATGAGGTGGCTTCAGCAAAGAAGGAAGCCGGGGAGGCGGTGGAAAGGTACAGGGCCTCGGAGGAGTTCCTCACCGAAATCCAGCAGACGGCGTCGGACTCCTTCTTCAAAGGCTTCATGTACCTACACCGCCTGGTCGAGGGATTCGTCTCGGCCGAGGGCCGCGACTACCTTGACTATCCCGGTATTTCAGATCAGGAGGCGAGCGTTGGGGAAGCCGCGCCAGCTGAGTTTGAGGCCGCGCTGTCAGAAGCCCCTGCTGATGGAGACTCCCGGCCCGGCAACCCATCTAGTGGATAGCCACTTTTTGCTTCTTCCTTTGTATTTAGCAGGGCCACTTGGCATGTCGGGGGCCCATAGGGTACTTGTACTTGATACTTGATTAATGAAGTGCGAATTTTCTTGCAATTGTTTTTCTTGCTTGGCTCCTCCCCTCCTTCACTCCCTTTTCACTTTTGTCTTTCTTTTTAATGTATGGAGAGATCAGGTAGAGTGTACCTGAGAGCTGCTGAGCTTGGTGGTCTCTAGGCCGGAGGTCTGAGCTCTGGTCTTGAGAAGATGTCCCGGAGCTGGGCTCGGGGACAGTGGTTGCTGAGAGCTGCTTGGCTCGAAGTTTCTTTGGCCGGAGATCTGAGCTTCGGTCTTGAGAAAGTATCCCGGAGCTGGGCTCGGGGACAGTGGTTGCTGAGAGCTGCTTGGCTCGAAGTTCCCTTGGCCGGAGATCGAAGCTCTGGTCTTGAGAAAGTGTCCTGGAGCTGGGCTCGGGGACAGTGGTTGCTGAGAACTGCTTGGCTCGAAGTTCTCTTGGCTGGAGATCTGAGCTCCGGTCTTGAGAAAATGTCCTGGAGCTGGGCTCGGGGACAATGGTTGCTGAGAGCTGCTTGGCTCGAAGTTCCCTTAGCCGGAGATCTGAGCTCCGGTCTTGAGAAAGTATCCTGGAGCTGGGCTCGGGGACAGTGGTTGCTGAGAGCTGCTTGGCTTGAAGTTTCCTTGGCCGGAGATCTGAGCTCCAGTCTCGAGAAAGTGTCCTGGAGCTGGGCTCGAGGATAGTGGTTGCTGAGAGCTGCTTGGCTCGAAGTTTCCTTGGCCGGAGATCTGAGCTCCGGTCTTGAGAAAGTGTCCTGGTGCTGGGCTCGGGGACAGTGGTTGCTAAGAGCTGCTTGGCTCGAAGTTCCCTTGGCCGAAGATCTGAGCTCCGATCTTAAGAAGGTGTCCTGGAGCTGGGCTCGAGGACAGTGGTTTCTGAGAGCTGCTTGGCTCAAAGTTTCCTTGGCCGGAGATCTGAGCTCCGATCTTGAGAAAGTGTCCTGGAGCTTGGCTCGGGGACAGTGGTTGCTGAGAGCGGTAGCTTCGATGATGTTGTATTTTCTTCTTGTTCTCCCGCTCTCTTTCCTTCCCCACTCTTCTCTCATTCATTTTTCATTCATCTTTCATTTTTCTTTTCATTCATTTTTATCTCTTTTTTTTTTATAGTGTGGGGAGATCAGAGGAGAGGATGCTGGTTGGACCCCCGTTTTGTTCTCTTTCTTTCCTTCCCTCCTCGTCTTCTTTTCAAGAGGGGAGATCAGAGAAGGGGCTGCCGGGCTTCCCCCCTTTATTCCCTTTCTTTCCTTCCCCTCTCATCTTCTTTTCGAGTGGGGAGATCAGGGTAGGGGGGTTACCGGTCTTGATTGCCTTAGAGCTAGGCTCGAGGCCTTTTTGGACGTGGAGCTAGGCTCGGGCCCAGGGATTGCCTGAGATCTTGGCTCAGGGCTTTGGTGCCTTGGAGCTAGGCTCGAGGCATTGACGAGAGCTGCGTGGCCCCATGATCCCTTGGCATCTCGGAGCTAGGCTCGGAGACGTTTGAGATGGAGAGTTGCTTGGCTCGATGGTTCTTCGACGTCCTGGAGCTGGCTCAGGGGATGCCTTGAATTAAGAGCTACGTGGCTCGATGATTCTTCGACGTCCTGGAGCTGGGCCCGAGGGCGTCGTCGATCGGGAGTAGCGTGGCTCCTTGACCCCTTTGGCATCCTAGAGATGGGCTCGGGGATGCCATTGGCATTCTTCTGCAAGACAAATAGACACTTGCACAGGAAAGAACCATTGTTATTCATTGTTGGAAAACCTTACATTATTGATAGTATTTCCGCAAGTTGCAGGCATTCCATATTTTGGGGAACCTGACACCGTCGAGATCTTCGAGGTAGTAGGCCCCTTGCGAGAGGGCTTCAGTCACTTTGTAGGGGCCATCCCAGTTCGGGGAAAGCTTGCCGCACTCCCTAGGCTGGGACGCTTCCGCTCGTCGCAGCACCAAGTCTCCGGGCTTGAAGGCTTTTGTCCGGACGCGGGCGTTGTAGTACCGGGCCACCCTTTGTCGGTAGGCTGCCATCCGTAGGCGGGCTTTGTCCCTTGATTCTTTAAGGAGATCCAGGTTGAGTAGGAGGTGCACCGAGTTCTGTGCTTCATCATACTGCTGCACCCGTAACGTAGGTATGCCGAGCTCGACGGGGATGACTGCTTCGGCACCGAAGACGAGGCTGAAGGGCATTTCATTGGTCGCCATCCTGGGTGTCGTGTGGTAGGTCCACAGGACACTAGGGAGCTCTTCTGCCCACAGGCCCTTAGCTTGATCCAGCCTAGTTTGGAGCCCTTGCAGGATGGTCCGGTTGGTCACCTCGGCCTCCCTGTTTGTTTGGGGGTGAGCTACCGAGGTGAACCGGTATTGGATGCCGTGGGCTGCACAGAACCCTTCGAACTCGTGGTTGTCGAACTGTCACCCATTATCGGTGATGACGCAATGGGGGAGCCCGAAGCGGTAGATGATTGACTTCCAAAAGAACTGGCGAACATTGGCTTCCACGATCCGAGCCAGCAGCTCTGTCTCGACCCACTTGGTGAAGTAGTCGATCGCCACTAGCAGAAACTTTCGCTGCCCTGATGCTGGGGGGAACGGCCCCAAGATATCCATTCCCCACTAGGCGAAGGGCCAAGGGGCTGAGAGCTGGGAGATCGGCGCCGTCGGTTGGTGCTGGATGTTGGCGTGGCATTGGCATTTGTCGCACCTCTTGACAAAGTCGGCTGCGTCTTCCCTCATAGTCTCCCAAAAGTACCCCTGGCGAAGAGCTTTGTAGGCCAAGGTCCTCACTCCCACGTGATTCCCGCAGAGACCTTCGTGTATCTCTTGAAGCACAAAGATTAACTTCGTGAGCCTGAGGCATCTCAAGAGTGGGTATGAGTAAGATCGGCGGTAGAGTTGGCCCTCAATCAGGGCAAACCGAGAGGCCTTCTTCCTGACGAGGGTGGCTTCCGCACGATCTTCCGGGAGGGTGCTGTCAGTGATGTACCGGATATACTTGTCCATCCAGCTCGGCTCGGGGGTGACTTGATGTACCTCTGTCGGGCTCTCGTAGCTGGGGCTTTCAAGGTGCTCGATGTAGGCATGTCCCAGTGACGAGTCCGGCAGGGTCATGAGTCTAAACATCGCATCTGCGCGTGCATTCTCTCCTCGAGGGATGTGAAAAATGCTGAAGCACCGGAGGCCTGCTGTGCTCGCTCGGACTTGCTCCAGATACTTCATCATCTGGGGTCCCTTGCCTCATATTCTCCGGATACTTGTCCGGCAACCAGTTGGGAGTCGATGAAGACTTTCAAGTGCTGCACACCCAGCTCGCGGGAGACTCTTAGGCCCGCGATAAGTGCCTCGTACTCCGCCTGGTTATTAGTTGCGGCAAACTTGAAACGGAGGGCGCATTCCGCCACAACCCCATCGCCATTGGTCAGGATGAGGCCAGCTCCGCTCCCGCCGGAATTGGACGCTCCATCTACATGGAGAATCCAGGGCTCTTCTCCTGGCCCGGGCTCCGTAGCTATCTGCTCTGGCTCCTTAACGAACTCGGTGCACTCGACCACGAAGTCGGCCAGAACTTGGGCCTTTTGTGACGACCTCGATCGGAACGCTATATCGAATTCGCTGAGTAGCAGGGACCACTTAGCCAACCTCCCGGATGTCTCGGGTCGGGTGAGGATAGTCCTCAGTGGCTGGTCCATCACCACCACTATCGGGTGTGCTTGGAAATAGGGCCTGAGGTGCTTAGCATACATTATTTGTGCAAAAATGAGTTTTTCGGAGCGAGTATACCTGATCTCCACGTTGCGGAGGATTTTGCTGGTGTAGTATACCGGCTTCTGAAATTTGTCCTCGTCTATGCGGACAAGAACTGAGCTGACAGCTCCCGGTGTCACCGCCAGGTACAGTAGGAGTTCCTCCCCCTCTTCCGGCCTAGAGAGCAGTGCGGGGAGGCGAGGAAGTTCTTCACCTCCTCGAAAGCTGTCCTGCACTCCTCGTCCAGGTGAAGTCATGCATCTTGCACGGTGCCTTGAAGAACGGCTGGCAATGGTCGGTCGACCTCGAGATGAATCTGCTGAGGGCGGCGACGCGTCCTGTCAGGCGCTGGACCTGCTTCTTGGAGGTCGGGTTCTCCATGTCGATGATGGCCTGCACCTTCTCTGAATTTGCTTCAATGCCCCTTTGGGTGACCATGAAGCCGAGAAATTTTCCTGTGGCCACCCCAAAGGTGCACTTCGCCGGGTTCAGCTTCATCTGATGCTGCCGCAAGTTGTGGAAGGACTCGGTGAGGTCGGCTACATGGCTCGAGCCCGGCCTGCTCATGACGAGCATGTCGTCCACATACACTTGCATGTTGCGACCAATTTGATCCTTGAAGACCTTGCTGACCAGGCGTTGATAGGTGGCCCCTGCATTCTTCAAGCTAAAGGGCATCATCCTGTAGCAGTACGTTCCATTGTCGGTGACGAAGGCTGTGTGCTCCTCGTCCTCCGGGTGCATATGGATTTGATTGTATCCTGAAAACGCATCCATGAAGGAGAGCAGCTGGTGGCCCGAGGTGGCATCCACCAGCTGGTCGATCTTTGGAAGAGGAAAGCTGTCCTTCGGGCAAGCTTTATTGAGGTCGGTGTAGTCTACACAGATCCTCCATTTGTCATTATTCTTCTTGACTATCACCACATTCGCCAACCAGCTCGAATATCGGACCTCTCGAATGAAACCGGCAGCCATGAGTTTATCTACCTCTTCTTTGATGGCCGCATGTCTCTCCGAGGCAAAACTTCTTTTTTTCTGTCGATCTGGTCTATGCTTTGGGTCGATGCTCAATCTATGGATAATGACATCAGGGGGAATGCCCGGCATGTTTGCCGCCGTCCAGGCGAACACGTCCGTGTTCGCCCGCAGGAATTCCAGCAATCGGGACCTCTCCTCCTCGGGCAGCTGGGCTCCAATCTGCACCATCCTTGCTGGGTCATCTCCAAGTGAGTAGGAAAGTAAGCGCTCGACCGGGCCCCTTCTAGGGTCTTGGACCCTTTGGTCCAGGTCATCTGTGCTGGGGTCACCTTGAGGGACCTTGGCCCTAGGGAGGGTCTGGAAGCAATGCTGCACCGGCTGGGGTGCCCCTCTCAACTCCCCGACACCGTAGGGAGTTGGGAACTGTACAAGTAGCCTCTTGGTGGAGATAACGGCGTCAAGCAAGTTGAGCCGGGTCGACCCAATATCACGTTGTAAGCGAAAGGGAGCCTCACAATGGTGAAAGTCATCATGACGATGCTCTGCCAAGGTGGGATTCCAGCAGTGACCAGGAGAGTGATTTCTCCTTCTACTCTCATAGAATCATCCATGAAATCGACAAGGGGTGTGTACACGGGCCTAAGCTGATCGGGCGAAAGATTCATTCTGGAGAAGGAATCATAAAAAAGCACGTCTGTGGAGCTTCCACTATCAACCATGATACGCTTTACAGGGTGCTTCGCGATTGTCATTTCAACGACCATGGCATCATTGTTTACATTTTTTTTCCCGTCTTTCCCCTCCCTCATAAAGGGGAGTACATTTTTGGAGTCCCCTGTCCCCCCGGCCTTCTTGGATGCGCGCGCTGCTCCCCAGGAGATCATGCCCACCGGCTTCTCGGTGGGACGGTTGTCGATGGCTGGAGCTGGCGGGAGAGCGACGAGCGCCTGCGACTCCGCTTGAGGTCTGCCCCCCACGAATCTTTTGAGGTAGCCTCTCTTGATGAGTTCCTCAATCTCCCACTTGAGGTTGCGGCATTCTTCGATGTCATGGCCGTGGTCGCGGTGGAAGCAGCAGTACTTCATCTTATCACGGCCAGCGTAAGGCTTCAATGGAGGCGGATGCCTTAAGTAGTCCTCGCCCTCGATCTCCATAATAATTTTTGTCCTCGGGGCGAGGAGGGGGGTGTAGTTTTCCTCAGGGACAGGGGTCCCTCTCAGTCTTGGCCGGTCCCTCCGGGAGCTCTAAGCCTGGGGTGCTGGCTTCCGGGTCCCGGATACTTCAGTAGGGGCCGACTTCTTCAGGGATCCTCCATCGAGCTCCCATCTTGTACGGTCCGTCTTCTCGGCGTAAATGTACTTTTGGACCCGGAGAAGGAGCTCGGCATAGGTCTTGGGGGGCTTCTTATCCAGCGAGTAGGTCAGGCGGGAGGTCCTGAGCCCTCGCTTCAGTGCCAGCATTGCCACTGGCTCGCAGTCCTGCTGCCGGATGGAGAAGAGGTTGTCTGCCTCCCATGGCAACTTCTTGCAAGCATCAAAATGAGCCACGAACTTCTGCCCTAGCTGGGCAAAGGAGGTGATGCTCTCCGGCTCCAGACGGGTAAACCACACCCGAGCTGCCTTTCGGAGAGTAGCAGGAAAGGCGATGCAGAGGAGAGCGTCGGTGGCCCCCTGGACCCTCATAAGAGTTCGGTAGCTTTCCAGGTGGTCCAGGGGGTCGGTGGTCCCGTCGTAAGGATCCACCTGCGGCATCCGGAACCGATGCGGGATCGGCTCCGCTTGGATTTCTTGGGAGAATGTGGGACGGGCGTCGTAGCCCGCTGGCTCACTAGCGGAGCCCGGCATGCTGGCGAATCGGCGATCAATCTCCATCAGCTTGCGGTCAAGTTCCTCCAGGCGCCTGCTCGTTGCGCGCCTGGCGGCTTCATCAGTGGACCCCTCCATCAAAGGAGACGGAGAAGGTGACATGGATGCATGACACCAGTGGTGGAGGGTCTTACTTTTCTTGTCTCGGTGGGGTCTAGGCACCTCCCGCCTGAAGTTTGGTGAGCGGCTCTCTCTGTCGGCAGAGCAGGCCCGTTGTCTTTTTGCCGGAGCTTGATGGCTGCCCCAGTTTTCAGTGGTGGCCCACGGCTGCGACGGCCTTCCTTGGAAGGAGTGTAGGCTGTCACGAGGGGCTGCGGCATGGGTCGCCGGGGTCCCTGGCTGCTGGTGGGTAGCCACGGACCGGTGCTGATGATGAAGCTGTCGCACTGCCGTGGTAAGAACTTGCATCTGCTGGGCGAGTGCGGCAAGCTGGGGTTCTGGTGGAGGTGGCTAGACTGGAGCGGGTGGCTCCACTTCTTAGCGGTGCGGGTTTCCCCGAGAAGGGAAGTCCCCCGCACGACTGGTGGAAGCCTCCCTTGCCCTCGTCGTTACCATCCTTCCGCTTGGCTTGCTTGCAGAGAAATGAAGGGCTTACTCGGTTCCCCCTACCTGGCGCATCAATCTGTTGCCGCCAGGACCGTCGTGGCCCGTAGCTGCCATGCCGGAGTGCGCTCCTCTCGCTGTCTGCCGGTCTTCTGCTCCTGGACCTACGAAACAGGGGTTAGTGACCCGGACCGGGGTTTCCGGTGGGGGCACTCCGACGGTCAAGTCAGTGATGACCAGGGGAACAGATCCTCCTGGTCGGGCCCCTCTTGATGGACTCCGCACTAGGAGTGAACAGATGTATCGGTGAAGAAGAAAAGCAGCAGGGGGAGAGTGACAGCGGGCATAGAGGGGTTCCCTATTACTCTGCTTCTCCATGTTTTCTGGCGACTTTCCTTCTACCGTGGTGTTGGTGGTGGCGCTCTGCTCTCTTAGTTGAGCTTGCACTTGTGTTTTTTTTGTTGTTGTTATTTTTTTTTTGTTACCTCCCCCCTTCCGGGGGTGCCAATCGTTCTTTGTAGTTGAAAATTGGCCATTGGGAGCCTGCCTCGGGATCCTCGCTGGGTTGGCAGGCGCATGGGGCAGGATTCCGTGCCATGGACGAGATGCCTTTCCTGACAGGTGGTAGTGGAAGCTTCCATTCCTTCTGACATCCTCTCTGGTTGTCCCATTTCGGGAAGTCTGGCAGAGTCTCGATCCGGGGGCCACCGCCCTAGGGGTGCATGCTCTATGGCTAGCCCATCCCCTGGAAGTATGGCCGGACAGGTAGTTATGGCGGCATGGGGGGCGTCGTTCCGTAGTCCTCGGGCGGCTCACCAGTGTCCTGGGATAGTAGGGTCTGCTCCGGTCTGTGTGCTCCGAGCTCGTGCGGTCACCTTGGTGGAGAAGAGAAGAGTGCAGGCCCGGTCCAGAGGGTACGTGCTCGGAGAGGCTCCATATCGGCAGGCGAGCTCTTGGCCTGACCTCGATCGCAGGGCACTAACCTCCAAGGGTCTCGCTCTGGAGGGTGGAGGACGGACCCGGTCCAGAGGGCGCGCGCTCGGAGAGGCTCCACATTGACGGGTGAGCTCTTGGCCTGACCTCGATCGCAGGGCACTAACCTCCGAGGGTCTCGCTCTGGAGGGTGGAGGACGGATCCGGTCCAGAGGGCGAGCGCTCGGAGAGGCTCCACTTCGGCGAGCGAGCTCTTGGCCCGACCTCAACCGCAGGGCACTAACCTCCGAGGGTCTCGCTCTGGGAGGAGGAGGACGGACCCGGTCTAGAGGGCGTGCGCTCGGAGAGGCTCCACATCGGCGGGGAGCTCTTGACCCGACCTCGACTGCAGGGCACTAACCTCCGAGGGTCTCACTCTGGAGGGCGGAGGATGGACCCGGTCCAGAGGGCGCGTGCTCGGAGAGGCTCCACATCGACGGTCGAGCTCTTGGCCTGACCTCGACTGCAGGACACTAACCTCCGAGGGTCTCACTCTGGAGGGCGGAGGATGGACCCGGTCCAGAGGGCGCGCGCTCGACGAGGCTCCACATCGGCAGGCGAGCTCTTGGCCCGACCTCAATCGCAGGGCACTAACCTCCGAGGGTCTCGCTCTGGAGGGCGGAGGACAGCTCCGACCTAGGCGTCGAGCTCACAAGCTCGACCTGGCGGAAGACTGAGCTCAACTTGCTATCCTGGGGGAACTAGACTCAGCTCGGCGAAGTGCCCCGAACTGAGACGTCGCCTTGGCGCCCGCCGTGATGGTCTCCTTTAATGTGGCGCTCGTCAGCTACCCATGTCAGCGATCTTGCCACATCAACAATCATGGGCATTAATGGTGATGTTGCGGGCGTTGTCGTACGGTCCTCGGGAGGCCCACTGCTATTCCTGGAGGAGAGGTGCTGCTTTTTTAGCAGTCAGTGCTTCGATTCGTGCTGGGGTTGAGCTGGTAAGATGGAGCCCGCATGTAGCGAACCTGCCTCGTGGCAGCTCGGCTATGCGGAGGAGGGCCGAGCTCTGCTTCGGGCCAGTGCGACCCAGCTTTGATCGAGCTCGGGCTGGTAGAGGTGGATGAGGTGCGCCCAGCCCAGGGGACCCAGCCTTGAAGGGGCTCCACGTGGCGGAGGAGGCTTGAGCTCAACTCCGGGCCACGGGGCTCGACCTCGGGCTTGAAGGGTCTGCCTCTGGTGGGGCTTGAGCTCGGCTCTAACCTAGGCGTCTCGACCTGGTGGGGACCAACCTGGTGGAGGACGGAGCCCGGCTTCGACGGGCGGCCCAGTTGACTTCGGGGAGCTCAACCCGATGAAGGGGCCCATGACGGGAATCCAGCACGGCATCCGATGAGGGCTCCACGTCAGCCTCCCTATCCCACATCAGCGACCCGGTCACATCATTTGCCCCCCACTCCCGAGGCCCGTTGTCGTGCGGCGGTCGGGGTGAAGGGAGTAATTGCGGTGCTGACATGGAAAGGTGAAAAAATCTGGCACAATAATGACCGATATCGGTGGCGTCTCGCTCGGCGGGCCTTTGAGCTTGTGCGGGGGTGCCACGTGGCCACGTCTAGGGAGCGGTTATGACGGGCATGGAAGTCAGAGCAATCGCGGTCGGATTGGGGTGCTGGCCTCGTCGATCAATGACACATGGGAGGCATTCCTTGGGGAAGCCGCAACGGTACGATCGGGTGCAGGTTGCCTTGACAAAAAAGGGGTAAGTCTTTTCGAACCTCACCTTTTTCGAATCCTTCACGCCCGACGTCGTATCGTAGTCCTCTTCTTCTTCCTCCCAGGCTATCATCGTCCTCCTAGGATTTCAACAGGTTATCTTCTTTTCCTTCTCTCTTCTCGTCGACTAGGAGCCGTCTTAGGTCCTTCCCCGTCCTTCTCTTTTTCCTTCATGGATCGCTTTGGTCCAAACTTCTGTCCCTCGTGCCAAGCCGAGGCTGGACCCTCCCAGCCGAGGACTCCTTCCTCCGAGGAGGAAATGGAGGCGGCATGGTATGAGTTTAGTAGGAGACCTTCTCACGGTCCTTTAGCCATTAGGGAACCCGGGTCTCCTCCTCCACCTCACTTGGCCCTTCTTCCTACTCCTGCTCCTGCTTCTGTCCCTGAACCTGAACCTTCCCGGTCGACAGGTCCCGGAGGGATTGCTTCGATGATCTTCGCTGAGGATCTGGAGGCCATCCAGGGTGCTTACGACATCCCTGAGTCCGTCCAGCTTTTTGTCCCTCATCCTAGGGAGCGAGTCATGTCCAGTGGCCCTCGACGGATTGCCTTCTATGAGGAGACCTTCATCGGGGGCCTCTGATTACCTGTTCACCCTTTCTTTCTTTCCTTTTTGACCAACTACCAGCTTGTTCCTGCCCAGTTGGTTCCCAACGCCATCAGAATGATATTTTGCTTCATCGTTCTGCGCCACTTCCACGGGATTGTTGCCCGTTTCACCCTGTTCGGGGCTTTTTTCATCCTGAAACGCCACCCTACCGAGGAGGGGTGGTGGTCTCTCTCTTCTCACCCTCGGGGCATTCGATTTGAGCTCCCCTCTTCCATCAAAGGATGGAAGAGTAGGTATTTCTTCGTCTCGATCGAGGGGATCGACTGGGTTTGGAGCGACCCATATCGGTCTTCAAATAGGAACTCCTCCATCGAAGCAGCCGACCTCGACCTGTATGAGCTGCTCAGATCGGTCGAGATCCCATCACTTGAGGTCTTGCTGTCGGAGCAGAATCTCCGCGAGGCCGGGGTCAGCTCGGTGCAGGAGTCGGGTGAGTTCGACTTGGCCAGCCCCCTCTCATTTCTTATTTACTCTCTCTCTCTCTTTTTTTTTTGGAGTTGACCATGTCTTTTCTGGTACAAAGATGAAGTTCTCGAATGGATGAGCTGCTCTCATTCTCTAAGGAACGAGAGCAGGCAACTGAGGCAGGCGAGCCCGCTCCGAAGAGGGCTCGGACTAATGACGATGCGAGGTCGGTGCAGGCCGGGTCGGATGCACCAGTTTCAGAGCAGAGGCAGAAAAGGGTGGCCAAGCCCGCCCGTGAGTCTTCAGGGCAGTGCGAGCTGGTGCCGGCGCCCGAGGTGGTCGTTCATGCCAGATCGGCCACCGCTGCCACCAGGGTAGAAGTCCCTCCTCCGGAGATCGTCGATGTCGAGAAGGAGGGGAGGTCGAGGGAAGCAAGGCGGTGCCCCAAGCACGGACTGAGGTGGTGCCGAGCTCGCAGCCGGCGCCGAACGGGCCTCCCACCGCTGAGGGATCTGAGCCAACGGGGAGGCAGGACAGGGACTATCGTCGAGTCCCTTTCAGATTGGGGCCCAACGTCTCGATGATGGACCCGGGGCTCGCTGAGCGGATGATGGACTTCTCAGTCCAATCCTGCGACAGGCGAGAAGGGAGCGGGAGGCTCCTGGGTGACATCATCAGCTCGTCCTTTGCCAACCTATATGCCGTAAGTCCTTTCTCTCTTGTCTTGATACCTTTTAATCTTGCTCAACACAGCACCGTAACTAATATGCTTCCTTTGGTGCAGCACGGCAGGGAGTTGATCCTTATCAGGGACTATTGCCGTAACTGAGCAAAGAGGGACAAGGAGCGGCAGGCCGAGCTCGAGTTCCTGAAGGCGGAGGTGGGCCGGAAGGATGCCGAGATCTGGGAGGCCAACTCGAAGGCTAAGGGCCTTCTGGCTGAGACCGCCGATACCGTCCGAATAAAGAAGGAGCTCGAGAGAGAGCTCGAGTCGAAGAGGACTCGGCTGAAAGAGCTCCGGGCTGAAGTAGAGGTGGCGAAGGACAGAGCTGCCTCTGCCGAGAAGAGGGCAGCGATCGCGGAGGAGAGGGTCACCACCGTCAGTCGCTCCGTCGAGACTACCAAGCAGGCGACGTCGCTGGCGATCCGGTAGCTCGAACACACCAGGAAGCAGCTGGAGGAGTCAAGGCAGTAAGAAGAGGCTATGAGAAAGAGTGCTGCCGATGCAGTGGATGCCTTCAAGGCTACCCCCGGGTACATCAAGGATTTTAAGGAGGCGGCAACGGACTCCTTCGCCAAAGGGTTCGCCTACTGCCGCCAGCAGCTACGGGGGATCCTTTCCGAGGAGCGACTGGCCATGCTCCGGGCTCCAGGCAAGAAGGTGCTAGCTCCGAAGGTGGTTGCAGGAGGGCAGGGGGCCGCTCAGGTCGAGTCACTTCCGCAAGTGGCCCCGGAGGCTGCTGAGCCGGCTTTGGCCACGGCAGCGGCCGAGCCACCGCCGCAGGAGAAGGCAGCCGAGCCGGCCTCTCTGACAGCAGTGGCTGAATCTGCCCCTCCGGTGGAGCCTGCTCAGGTGCACGACCCTGTGCCGGAGATGGAGGAAGGGGAAGTCCCGGTCGTGCACGACCCAGGGAAGGAACTGCCTCATAGTATAGGACTTCTCTTGTATTTTATCGTTTCCTCTGTCATTTTTGTTGTTTGTTTTTTAGCCGAGCTGCCTGGCCTGTCAGGGCCTGGAAGATGATGTACATATTTTTCTAAGTAATGAGAATTGATTTCGCAAATATGACTTCCTTTTTCTTCTGCGATGTGAATGTCTCTTATCCTCCTTTCCCCTCTCTTCTCATTTCTTTCGATGTGAGGAGGTTGGAGGGAGAAGCTTCGAACATGGGTGCCTAAGGGCGGCTCACATCTTGAATGCCTTGGAGCCAAGCTCGAGGCTTGATCGTCAGAGGCCGGGCTCAAGAAACATCACCTCCGAGCCGGGCTCGAGGATGTGCTGGCCGAAGAGCTGCATGGCTCGAAGGTTCCTTTAGCCGGAGATATGAGCTCCGGTCTTGGGCTGGTGTGCTTGGGGGCTTCCCAGGTCTTGATGTGCCGGAGGACTCTTCTATGGGCTTTGATGCCGAGGAGCTAGGCTCGAGGCTTGAATGCCTGGGGGCTTCCCAGGTCTTTGTGCCGGAGGACTCTTCTCCGAGCTTTGATGCCGAGGAGCTAGGCTCGAGGCTTGAATGCCTGGGTACTTTCCAGGTCTTTGTGCCGGAGGACTCTTCTCCGGGCTTTGATGCCGAGGAGCTAGGCTCGAGGCTTGAATGCCTAGGGGCTTCCCGGGTCTTTGTACCGGAGGACTCTTCTCCGGGCTTTGATGCCGAGGAGCTAGGCTCGAGGCTTGCTAGTTGGAGAGCTGGGCTCTAGAACTTAATGATCTGAGGGCGTTGCTCAGCAGATGGCATTTGGGAGCTAGGCTCGGAGATGCTGATAGTTGAGAGCGGCGTGGCTCGAAGATTTTCTTGGCCGGAGATCTGAGCTCCGATCTTGGGTTGGCATCCTGGAGCTGGGCTCGGGGACGTTGATGATTGGAGAGCTAGTCTCCGGGACTTGATTGCCTGAGGACGTGACTCGGGAGATGGTGCCTGGGAGCTGGGCTCAGAGACGTGGCTGAGAGCGGCGTGGCTCGAAGATTCCCTTGGCCGAAGATCTGAGCTCCGGTCTTGGGTTGGCATCCTGGAGCTGGGCTCGGGGACGATGACTGGAGAGCTGCGTGGCTCGAAGGTTCCCTTAGCCGGAGATCTGAGCTCCAGTCTTGGACTGGCATCTTGGAGCTGGGCTAGGGGATGATGACTGGAGAGTTGCGTGGCTCGAAGGTTCCCTTGGCCGGAGATCAGAGCTCCGGTCTTATGTTGGCATCCTGGAGCTGGGCTCGGGGATGATGACTGGAGAGCTGCGTGGCTCGAAGGTTCCCTTGGCCAGAGATCTGAGCTCCGGTCTTGGGCTGGCATGCCTGGGGGCTTCCCAGGTCTTGAGGTGCTGGAGGACTCTTCTTCGAGCTTTGATGCTGAGGAGCTAGGCTCGAGGCTTGAATGCCTGGGGGCTTCCCAAGTCTTTGTGCCAGAGGACTCTTCTCTGGGCTTTGATGCCGAGGAGCTAGGCTCGAGGCTTGAATGCATGGGGGCTTCCCAGGTCTTTATGTTGGAGGACTTTTCTCCGGGCTTTGATGCCGAGGAGCTAGGCTCGAGGCTTGAATGCCTGGGGGCTTCCCAGGTCTTTGTGCCGGAGGACTCTTCTCCAGGCTTTGATGCCGAGGAGTTAGGCTCAAGGCTTGAGTTCCCTGCAAGGCAAATAAACCATTGTGCAAAAAAGAATCTTTATTTCTCATGGAGGGAATACTTACATTACTGATAGTATCTCCTCAAATTACAAACATTCCATGTCCGGGGGAACCTGGTGCCATCCAGGTCCTCGAGGTAGTAGGCCCCCTGGGAGAGGGCCTCAGCCACTTTATAAGGGCCTTCCCAGTTCGGCGAGAGCTTGCTGCACTCCCTGAGTTGGGACGCTTCTACCCAGCGCAGCACCAGGTCGCCAAGTCGGAAGGTCTTCCGCTTCACCCGTGCATTGTAATATCGGGCAATCCGTTGCCGGTACGCCGCCATCCGAAGCCGGGCTTTGTCTCTCGTCTCTTCAAGGAGGTCGAGGTTGAGCAGGAGGTGCGCCGAGTTCTGTGTCTCATCATACCGCTGCACCCGGAGTGTGGGCACACCGAGCTCGACCGGGATTATCGCTTCAGATCCAAAGATGAGGTTGAAGGGTGATTCGCCCATCACCATTTTGGGCGTTGTGTGGTAGGCCTACAGGACACTCGGAAGTTCTTCTACCCTTCGCCTGATCCAACCTGGTATGGAGCCCTTGAAGGATGGTTCGGTTTGTCACCTCAGTTTCGTCGTTGGTCTGGGGATGAGCAATCGAGGTGAAACGGTGTTGGATTCCATGCTCGGCACAGAATCCTTCGAACTCCCGGTTGTCGAACTGCCACCCATTGTCGGTGATGATGCAATTGGAGAGTTCAAAGCGGCAAATGATAGATTTTTAGAAGAATTGGCGAACATTGCTTCTGTAATCTGAGCTAGCGGCTCTGCTTCGACCCACTTGGTGAAGTAGTCGATCGCCACTAGCAGGAATTTTTGCTGCCCTGGTACGGTGGGGAACGGTCCTAGGATGTCCATCCTCCATTGTGCAAAAGGCCAGGGAGATGACAATTAGGAGATCGGCGCGGCTGGCAGGCGCTGCACGTGGGAATGGCACTGGCATTTATCACACATCTTGACGAAATCAGCGGCGTCTTCCCTCATTATCTTTCAGAAGTATCCCTGGCGAAGGGCCTTGTACGCCAGAGTCCTTCCTCCTACATGATTCCCACAGAGGCCCTCGTGTATCTCCTGGAGCACGAAGGCTGCCTCCGTGAGCCTGAGGCACTTCAGGAGTGGGTAGGAATAAGATCGGCGGTAGAGCTGAACGTCCATCGAAACAAAATGGGTGGCCTTCCTTCTGATGAGGCCAGCTTCTCTGCGATCTTCTGGTAGTAGGCCATCCTGGATGTATTTGGTGTATTTGTCCATCCAGCTCGGTTCGTGGGCTACTTGTTGCACCTCCTTGGGGCTTTCGTAGCTTGGATTCTCAAGATATTCGATGTAGGCACGCCCCAGGGATGAGTCCGGTAGGGTTGTGAGCCTCGACAGTGCATCCGCACGATCATTTTCTCCACGGGGGATGTGAAAAATGTGAAAGTAACGGAAGCCTGCCGTGCTCGAACGGACCTTCTCCAGGTACTTCACCATCTAGGAATCACGGGCCTCGTACTCTCCGGAGACTTGTCCGGCAACCAGTTGGGAGTCGATGAAAATCTTTAGGTTTTGCATGCCTAGCTCGCGAGACACCTTCAGGCCCGCAAGGAGCGCCTCATACTCCGCCTGGTTGTTTGTGGTGGGGAACTTGAAGCGGAGAGCACATTCCGTCACCACTCCGTCGAAATTGGCGAGGATGAGGCCTGCTCCGCTTTTGCAAGATTTGGAAGCTCCATCCACGTGAAGGACCCAAGGGTCCCCCGACGGTCTGGGCTCAGTTTGGCTCTCCGGGACCATCCGCTCTGGTTCCTCGGGAAGCCCTATACATTCGGCTAGGACTTGGGCCTTCTGTGATGACCTTGGCCGATATGCAATGTTGAACTCGCTCAGCGTCAGGGACCATTTAGCTAACCTTCCAGAAGTCTCGGGATGGCTTAGCATGGTCCTCAGCGGCTGATCAGTCACAACCACGATGGGATATGCTTGGAAATAGGGCCTAAGGTGCTTAGCAGACATAATTAGTGTAAAAATAAGTTTTTTGGAGTGGGTATACCTGATCTCCGCATCATGGAGGATTTTGCTTGTGTAGTACACCGGCTTCTATGATCCGTCCTGATCCATGCAGATGAGGACCGAGCTGACGGCCCCTGGTGTGACCGCCAGGTAAAGCAGGAGCTCTTCCCCTTCTTCCGATCTGGACAGCAGAGGTGGAGAGGTCAGGAACTCCTTCAGCTCTTCAAAGGTCGCCTTGCACTCCTCAGTCCAAGTGAAGTCGTGCATCTTGCGCAATGCTTTGAAGAAGGGGAGGCAGCGGTCAGCCGACCTCGAGATGAATCGGCTTAGGGCTGCGACCCTCTCCGTCAGGCGTTGAACCTGCTTCTTGGATATCGGGTGCTCCATGTCAAGGATTGCCTGGACCTTCTCCGGATTCGCTTCGATGCCTCTCTGGGTGACCATGAAGCCGAGGAATTTTTCGGCTGCCACCCCAAAAGCACATTTTGCTGGGTTGAGCTTCATCTGGTGCTTCCAGAGACTGTGAAAGGCTTCAGCGAGGTCGACGATGTGGTCTGAGCTCGGTTTGCTCATAACGAGCATGTCATCCACGTACACTTGCACATTCCTACCAATATGATCCTTGAAGACCTTGTTGACCAAACGTTGGTACGTAGCCCCAGCATTCTTCAGGCCAAAGGGCATCATCCTGTAGTAGTATGTCCCCCGGTCGGTGATGAAGGTAGTGTGCTTCTCGTCCTCTGGGTGCATCCGGATCTGATTGTACCTGGAGAATGCATCCATAAAGGAGAGCAGCCTGTGCCCTGAGGTGGCATCCACCAACTGATCTATCCTTGGTAGAGGAAAGCTATCCTTTGGGCATGCCTTGTTGAGGTCGGTGTAGTCCATGCAGATCCTCCACTTGTCATTATTCTTCTTCACCATCACCACATTCGCCAGCCAACTCGGATATTGTACTTCTCGGACGAAGCCAGCGACTAGAAGTTTCTCCACTTCCTCGTTGATGGCCGCCTGCCTTTCTGTGACGAAGCTTCTCTTCTTCTGTCGAAACGGTCTGTGCTTCGGATCGACGTTGAGTCTGTGAGTGATGACTTCAGGGGGAATACCTGGCATGTTCGTTGTCGTCCAGGCGAACACATCTGCATTCGCCCGTAAGAGTTCCAACAGCGGGGCTTTCTCCTCCTCGGGCAGCTGGGCTCCGATCTGTACAGTCTTCATCTAGTCAGCCCCGAGCTAGTAGGGGAGTAGGCTCTCGACCGAGCCTCCCCTGGGGTCTTGGGCCCTCTGATCGAGCTCGTCCATTCTGGAGCCCTCCTCGGGCACCCGGGCCCCGGGGAGGGTTTGAAAGCAGTGCTGCACTGGTTGGGACATACCCCTCATCTCCCCCACGCTACAAGGGGTTGAGAATTGCATGAGCAACCTTTTGATAGAGATGACGGCGTCGAGGAGATTGAGCCTAGGTGGCCCAGAATCACGTTGTAAGGTGAAGGAAGCCTGACAACCATGAACGTCATCATGACGGTGCTTTGCCGAGGTGAGGTCCCGGTAGTGACTGGGAGAGTAATTTCTCTTTCCACCCTTGCGGAGTCTCCCGTGAAACCAACAAAGGGGGGATATACATGCTTGAGCTGAGTAGGGGAAAGATTCATCCTAGAGAAGGCATCGTAGAAAAGTATATCCGTGGAGCTTCCACTATCTACCATGATGCGCTTTACAGGATGCTTTGCGATCGTCATCTCGACGACCACAGCATCATTATTTATATTTTTTCCCTCATTTTTTCCTTCCCTCATAAAGGGGAGTACATTCTCGGAGTCCCCTGCCCCTTAAGTCCTCTTGGACGCGCGCTCAGCTCCCCAGCATATCATTCCCACCGGCTTCTTGGAAGGGCGGTTATCGACCATCAGGACAGGTGGAAGGGCGATGAGTGCCTGGGACTCCGGTTGAGATCCGCCCCCCATGTATCTTCCGAGGTAGCCTCTCTTGATGAGCTCTTCGATCTCCCACTTGAGATTGCGGCATTCCTTGGTGTCGTGCCGTGGTCACGGTGGAAGCGGCAGTACTTCGTCTTGTCATGGGTGAAGGATGGCTTCAACGGTGGCGGACGCCTCAGATAGGTCTCACCCTCGATCTCCATGAGGATCTTCGTCCTCGGGGCAAGAAGGGGGTGAAATTTCCTTGAGGAGCAGGAGCATTTCTTGGCCTAGGTGCTTGTCGGGAGCCCTGAGCTGGCAGTCCCGGCCTCCGAGCCCCAGGCGCCTCGATGGGTGCCTGTCCCTTCAGCGGCTTCCCGTCGAGCTCCCATCTCGTACAATCCACCTTCTCGGCATTGATGTACTTCTGAGCCCGGAAGAGTAGCTCGGCATAAGTCTTCGGGGGCTTCTTGTCAAGCGAGTAGGTCAAGCAGGAAGTCCTGAGCCCCCACTTTAGAGCCATCATTGCAACCGGCTCCTCCAGGCTGTAGATCTCCAATGCGGCGGCCTTGAAGCGGGCCACGTAGTCCCGTAGCAGCTCACGGTCCTGCTGCCTGATGGAGAAGAGGCTATCCGTCTCACGCGGCATCTTCCGACATGCATCAAAATGAGCCATGAACTTCTGCCCCAGCTGGGCAAAAGAGTTGAAGCTTTCCGGCTCGAGGCGGGCGAACCATATCCGAGCCGCCTTCCGAAGGGTAGCAGGAAAGGCGATGCATAGAAGAGCATCGGTGGCCCCATGGACCCTCATGAGGGTCCTGTAACCTTCCAGGTGGTCTAGGGGGTCGTGGTCCCGTCATAAGGATCTACTGGCGGCATGCGGAACCGGTAGGGAATCGGCTTCGCTTGGATCTCCTGGGAGAATGGAGGGTGGGCGTCATAGCTCGATAGCTCGCTGGCTCGCTAGCGGAGCCGGGCAAGTTGGCGAACCGGTGGGATAGTTCTGCCAGCTTGCAGTCATGCTCCTCCAGGCGCTTCTCCGCCATGCACCTGATGGCTTCGTCTGTGGACCCCTCCGTTGAGAGAGGCGGGGAAGGTGACGTGGACGTGCAGTGCCCATGGCGAGGAGCTTTGCCCTTCCTGCCTTTGCGAGGTTTAGGTGCCCCACGGTCAAGGTGCGGTGAGCAGCTTTCTTCGTCAGTAGACCCGGCCCGCCGTCACTTTATTGGGGCTTGATGGGTACCCAGGGGGTCTGTAACGGCACACGGCTGCGAAGGCCTTCCATGGAAGGAACGCAGGCTATCGCGTGGTGCTGCGGCATGGGCCACGGGGGTCTCCGGTTGCTGGTGAGTAGCCAGGGACCGGTGCTGGTGCTGGAGTTGGTGCACTGTTACAATAAGAGTGTGCATCTACTGGGCAAGTGCGGTCAACTGGATCTCATGTAGGGGCGATTGAACCGGTGCAGGTGACTCCGTCCCCGGACCGTGCGAGTTCTCGTGGGAAAGGGATGCTTCCGCATGGATGGGAGAGGCTCCCCTTGCTCGAGTGGTCACCATCCTCCCAATGAACTGTCTAAGCGGGGCCTGAACTGGATCAAGTGTCGTCCTGCCCCCCCTTCCTAGCATGCCAATCTGCTGCCGCCTGGATCGTCATGGTCCATAGCTGCTGATGGTGTCGGGGGTTCCACGCCCACCTGCCGGGTATGCCTCCGGTGCCTCGGGCCCTGCAAGAAAGCCAATGTCAGTGACCTGGGCCGGGGATTCCGGCGGGGGCACTTCGACGGTCAAGTCAATGACGATCCAAGGAAACAGATCCTCCTGGTCGAGCCCCTCTAGATGAGCTCCATGCTAGGAGGAGTGAGTGGAGTGTATGAGAGTGTGAGTGTGAGCTGGGAGACGTGGTGGCCGAGATGGTCTTGCCCTTCTCTCTAGCCTCTCCCCTTTCTCCTCTTTTTCTTTGTGGTGGTTGTGTTGTTGAAAAAGAAAAATGTTGTTCTTGTTGTTACCTCCTTTTTGCTTACTCTGGTCGAGTCTTCTACTTTGGCTTGTCTCGGAGTCCTCCAATACTATCAGATGGGTACGACGAGGTATCGTGCCGTAGATGGGACACCTCCTTTATTGGGTAGCTAGGGAAGCTTCTACATGCCTCTGACATTCCTTCTGTTTGCCCCTCTTCTGAAAGCCTGGCAGGACATCGATTGGCGGGCCGCCGGTCTCGGGACCCGCGCTATCTGGTGGGGTCTTTTCTCTGGTCGTATGGCAGGTCGGTGGAGGGCATGGTGCCTTGATGTGAACTTCCTTTCTTTCTGGTGTGAATGACGGTCATGGGCATTAATGGCGACATGGCGGGTGCTGTTGTACGGTCCTCAGGAGGCCCACTGCTATTCCTGGAGAAGAGGTGCTGCTTCCTTCGCAGTCGGTGCTTCGATTCGTACTGGGGCCGAATTGGGAAGATGGAGCCCGCATGTAGCGAACCCGCCTCGTGGCAGCTCGGCTGTGCGGAGGAGGGCCGAGCTAGGCTCCGGGCCAGTGGGGCCCAGCTTTGACCAAGCTCGGGCTGGCAGAGGTGGATGAGGTGCGCCCAGCCCAGGGGACCTGGCCTCGAAGGGGCTCCACGTGGTGGAGGAGGCTTGAGCTCAACTCCGGGCCACAGGGCCCGACCTCGGGCTCGAAGGGTCTACCTCTGGTGGGGCTTGAGCTCGGCTCTGACCTAGGCATCCTAACCTGGCGAGGACTGACCTGGCAGAGGACGGAGCCCGGCTTCGACGGGCGGCCTCGTTGACCTCGGGGACCTCAACCCGGCGAAGGGGCCCATGACGGGAATCCAGCGCGGCGTCTGATGAGGGCTCCATGTCAGCCTCCCTGCCCCACGTCAGCGACCTGGTCACATCATTCTTAAAAGAAAATAGGTTTGATACTAATTTATTTATGATTGGAGGCAGGCTTTGATAGATTGTTAGATGATGCATTTCAAATGTTTAATAAAGAATTAGAATAACGATGCATCCTTTGATGATGATATCGGATATCCTGATATCCACTTTTACCTATGTTATTGTAATACCTGGTTCTGGAAGAAAAAAAAATAGAGCCTATTCTTTTTCTGTGAAGAGTCGGAAGTAGAGTGGAAAAGGATTCTCCGACTATAAAGAGGGATCCCTTTCCTTTCCATAAACCCCATCATCAGAGAGGTTAAGCCCTCAAAAAAAAAAAAAAAAAGGAGGTAGGAGAAAATCCTTACCTTAGTTCTCCATCACCATCATCACTAATAGATGCTGGACTGGGATTCGGGACCATGCCACCGTATACTATAGCCCGGCCAACTGTCATCGATGAGCTCCTTGAGATTTTGGGAGGAGGAATGAGGAACGCTGGTCCCCTCGATGGAGAAGAAAGAAAAGAGAGGGGAAAGGAGGAGAAAAGAAGAAGAATGGAAGGGAAAAGAAAAGAAAGAGAAGAAGAAGAGAGGGGGAGACTGTTCGGCGAAGAGGAAGGAGAGAAGAGGGGAAGGGAAAAAGAAAAAAAAAAAAAAAAAAGGAGAGGAGAGGAGAGAAGAGAAGAAAAGAAAAGAAAAAGAGAAAAAGAAAAGGAAAGAGAAAAAAAAAAAGAAAAAGAAGAAAGAGAAAAGGGGAGGAGAGAGAAAGAAGAGGAGAAAGAAAGGAGAAAGAAAAGAAAAGAGAAATGAGAGAAAAAAATATAAATATTGAAGGCGAAGATCGAAAAGCCATCTCTTGAAATTCGTGAAGTAAAATATCAATCGATAGATCACTGATAAAATTTGGATAAAATGTTTTGATTTATAATTATCATAAGATTATTTATTTATATTAAAAAATATTATTGTAGGGGAATAGCCTTCTAAGCAGAGGGGCGTTGAGTGAGTTTTGGGTACAAACTAATATGTGGAGTAGTTAGTTGTCTCTAGTGAAGTAAAAATTTTTTTACATAATCATTGATATATATATATATTCTTTATGTTGCATAGTTTTATTCATGGGCATGGACATGTATTATTGTTTATGCATTGTTTATATTTTGGTAATGGATAATTATATTTGCCAGCTTGATATGATTATTTTTATATATTACGTCGGATGCTTTAAAAAATGATGTGGGTTTAAAATATATTAATTTAAACATGGATGATGATGTGGCACATCCACTGACGTGGAGCCTCTACTGGCGACCCCGCTGGCAAAGAGCCCACCACCCGGGCGTGGTGGCCAAACGAAGAACCAAGGCGAGCCCTCCTGTCGAGGTCAGCTCCTAGTTGAGGTCGTGCTCATAAGGCGAGCCCTCCGTCTAAGGTCAGCTCCCGGTCGGATCGTACTCATGTTGTCAAGGCAAGCCCTCCTGCCGAGGTTAGCTCCTGGCCGGATCATGCTCATGTTGTCAAGGCAAGCCCTCCTACCGGGGTTGTGCTCATAAGATGAGCCCTCCATTTGAAGTCAGCTCCAGGTCGGGGTCACGCTCATGCTGCCAAGGCGAGCCCTCCTGCTGAGATTAGCTCCTAGCTGGGGTTGTGCTCATAAGGCGAGCCCTCCGTCTGAGGTCAGCTCCCGACCGAGGTCGCGCTCATGCTACCAAGGCGAGCCCTCTTGCCGAGGTCAGCTCCTAGCTGGGATCGTGCTCATAAGGCAAGCACTCCATCTGAGGTCGCTCCCGGCCGGGATCGTGCTCATGCTCCCTGAGATAGGGCTCCATCCTACTCTGCCGGAGTCAAGTTCCCACCAGCGGTAAAAAGGATCAACAGGAATTATAACCGTAACAAGGAGGTTCCCGATCACCTGCAACCCCTGAGGGGTAGCGGACGCCCGACCATGGGCTTGGGCTCTGCAACGCGTCGCCTGCATGCTCCGGGCGACCTATGCTCCACCAGCTTTCAGACCCTGTTATGCGCTGCCACGTTGACAACCGTGCAACTGGGAGCTTCAACCCTCGTGACATATCGCTTGAACCTCCCCCAAGAGGAGCATTCCATTAAGGCCCTAGGGCCCTACAGCGCTCCAACAGTCCCTCCAGATATGGAAGCATCCCACCGTGGCACGGGGCTCAGTGGCACGGCACCCGCCCCTCCCACTGGGAACTGCGCCACCAGAGGGACAGAGCCTGAACCACACCAGCATACACCCCCAACAAAAGGATCTCCTCCTAAGGACTGGTCCAACAAGAGGGAGGTCACAAGCAATAGTAAGTCCCTCCCAGAGAGAGGGCACACGAAAAGGGATACCCGGACAAAGCCCCATACCTACTCTGGGCCATCCCACATACATAAGGTCAGGGAGAGGAAAAGCAACGGATAAGGAACAACACACAGGTGAGAAAGAGATGGCGAGCGAGCAAGGGACCTTCGGTAGGCCTTTCCAAGTTCTCCGCTCCCATCTCCGTTTGCTCTTTCCACCTCAATTCTACCTTTCACCTTCTATGCGGAAATCCCCCCAAGATCTTCGCCGTAGAGGTTCGATTCCTTTTGATCGTCCCGTCTGGCTTGATCATCAAAGTGTCCCTGTCAGAATCCCCGGCATGCGTCTCCTTTGTTTTGCAGGGTAGTCGGAGTGAGGAGCCAGCTAGGAAAGGGAGGGACGAGCGTCCCACGGGAACCCGACGCATCCACAACATGTTGGAGCTATAGGCCACGACGATCTTGGTGGCAATAAATTGGCATCCAGGTAGGGGAGGAAGAGCCGAGGGAAAGAGCCCCGTCCACTCATCATCGACAACTGGCCCACCGAGAGGCTGGTAGGAATGATGTCATGGGGGGTAGGGAGAACCCCGAAAAGAGCTAAAGGAGAGACTACACCCCCAACAACCCACCAGCAATGAGTAGCGCGCTACTGCAACTCCCGTGGAAGGTCCCGATGAGGTGATTAAGGCCCAACCGAGTGGAGCCTACTATCTCGCCGGCCTCGACGGTGCCCGATGCACATGAACCTAAAATGCGAGCAATTTGAAAATGCACTACCAGTGATGTAAGATTTCTCTTCAATTATTAAAGTTCCTTTTTGGGTACAACCTTGTCTTTCACTTTTGTAGGAACATATCCATCTGACTCCAAGTCCGACGGATCAAGCTGGGCCCCTCCAATATGCCCACACTCTTCATCGTGCTCACAATCTGGAGGTGGCGGCAGGGAAACCCACCATCTACTGCTTGACTCACAGTTCGGTATCCTCAAGCCGGGCCCTCCAAGCAGGTCCACACTCTTCGTCGTGCTCATAATCTGAAGGTGGTGGTAGGGAAACCCACCATCTACTGCTTGACTCATAGTTCTGTACCCTCAAGTCGGGCCCCTCCAACATGCCTGCACTCTTCACCGTGCTGAAAGTCTGGAGGTAGCGATAGGGAAACCTGCCATCTACCACTGACTCACGGTTCGGCACCCTCAAGTCGGCCCCCCAAGCAGGTCCGCACTCTTCATCATGCTCACAATTTGAAGGTGGCGGCAGGGAAACCCGTCATCTATCGCTTGACTCATAATTCGGCACCCTCAAGCAGGCCCCCAAGCAGGTCCGCACTCTTCGCCGTGCTCACAGTCCGGAGGTGGCGACAGGGAAACCCGTCATCTATCGCTTGACTCACAGTTCAACGCCCTCAAATCGGGCCCCCCCAAGCAGGTCCGCACTCTTCGCCGTGCTCACAGTCCGGAGGTGGTGGTAGGGCAACCCACCATCTACCACTTAACTCACAGTTCGGTACCCTTAAGTTGGGCCCCTCTAGCAGGCCCGCACTCTTCACTGTGCTCACAATTCGGAGGTGGTGGCAAGAAAACCCGCCATCTACTGCTTGACTCATAGTTCGACACCCTCAAGTCGGGCCCCTCCAACAAGCCCGCACTCTTCGCCGTGCTCACAGTCCGGAGGTGGTGGCAGGGAAACCTGCCATATATCGCTTGACTTATAGTTCGGCACCCTCAAGTTGGACCTTCCAAGCAGGTCCACACTCTTCGTCGTGCTCATAGTCTGAAGGTGGTGGTAGGGCAACCCGTCATCTATCGCCTGACTCATAGTTTGACACCCTCAAGCCGGGCCCCTCCAATAGGCCTGTACTCTTCGCCATGCTCATAGTCCAGAGGTGGCGGCAGGGCAACCCGCCATCCATCGCTTGTCTCACAGTTCGGCATCCTCAAGCTGAGCCCCTCCGGTAGGCCCGCTTCCTTCGTCGAGTCCTCTAGAAGGCCCACACCCTCCGCCTCACTCACAACCTGAAGATGCCAGTGGGAAACTCCTGAAGCCCCACAATTTGCCGCTTGGCTCGTAGCTTAGCAAACCAAGAGGCCCCAGAAGCATTTCGCGCTCAAGACCACGTGACCCTAAGGTCGGCGGAACAGGAGTGGGATGCCTACAGAGACCTCCTCATTGATCTCAAGACTCCAGCATCACCCCACAATAGCCGAAGGCCTAGGCCGAGCTTACGGCAACCATGAAAGTCTGCCTCCCTACTACAGGGACTTAAGAAGCAGAGGAGAGAAAGAAGTAAAAACAAAATCCATTAGTTGAGTTGTGGAAGTGAGTCCTTCAGAATTCTTGATGGGCTTCCCTTGGAGCAATTCAAAAGAAAAAGAAAAAAAAGAGAAAGAAGAAAAAAAAGAGAGAAAGTAGAAAAAGAAAAAGAAAGAAGAATGATACATGTTGATTAAAGAAAAGAAGAGTTTTTTATTGATTAGAAATTTTGTACATCATGGCGACCCCCGACTGGCCAGGAAGTCTTTCAACAACTCAATTACAAAATGAAAGGAAAACAGGCTTGGGCCTCCCTCGCCGCTCCTTGTCCGACAAGTGGGCAAGTCCTCTCAATGCAGTCATGATGCTGACCGGAGGGGCATTCTGAGCGGCTCCAGCTTGGACTCTACCATCGAGGTTATCCTGCTCCAGAGGACACCTCCCCTGGGTGTCGAAGGTATGGGCAGGACCGGAGGGGGGACGTTCCAATCCCTTCTACCCAAGGAGGTAGGCACCCATCGGCATCGTGACCACCGCGGCCGCCTCCATGGCGACCATGACCTCCATCGCCGAGGCAGCCGTCTCACTGCCCCCCTCTGGGGGCTCTCCCCCTTCTCATCCTTCCTTCAGGGGGTGGCATCGAGCTCGGCAGATTTCTTCTCCAAGACCAGACATCCCCATCGAGATGCCAGACGGCCCCTCCTGAAGGGTCATTATCTGGCTCGTGATGCGAAGACGCCAGCCGACCCCCCCTGAAGGATCATTATCTGGCTCGTGATGCTGATCGGCACTTCCTGAAGGGTCATTATCTAGCCTGTAAGCTTTCGGGACCGGGCGGCCTGAGCCCGAAGCTTGTCCCATCCCACATCTGGGCGATGGCTCCGCCTCATTGGCACTTGGCAAGAAGGAAGCATGAGGAAAAAAGAAGAAGGGAAGATCCAGATGTCTCTCAGGAAATTGCAAGATGCAAGTGATGCGGCGGGGAACTGATTCCTTGCACCCAAGAAAGCCCTTATAAAGATGAGGGGGCTGGTCCTTTCCGAGAGGGGCCTACCACCCCCTGTCGCATCGTCTTCCAAGGCTCGCCACGTGTCGACACTCTGCAGCCTTGGCGCTTCAACCCAATCATGGTAATTGATGGCCCTTTTGAAGGACTATGCCGTGGCATCGTCCCATTAGCACGAAAGCATAGATTTCAAGGCACCAGCACCCAAGGCATTGATGGCATGGGGGACGTGCCTCTTCACATCAGCATGCTCATTACTTCCTGTGCCCTGAGCATCGCTTCGTCTTCCGGGCCTAGGAGTGGGGGGCATATGATATGGCACATCCGCTGACGTGGAGCCTCTATTGGCGGCCCCACTGGCAAAGAGCCCGCCACCCGGGTGCAATGGCCAAATGAAGAACCAAGATGAGCCCTCTTGCCGAGATCAGCTCCTAGCCGGAGTCGTGCTCATAAGGCGAGCCCTCCGTCTGAGATCAGCTCCTGGCCGGGATCGTGCTCATGCTGCCAAGGTGAGCCCTCCTGTCGAGGTCAGCTCCCAGCCGGGGTCGTGCTCATAAGGCGAGCCCTTCGTCTGAGGTCAACTCCTGGCTGGGGTCATGCTCATGCTACTAAAGCAAGCCCTCTTGCCGAGGTCAGCTCCCAGCCGGGGTCGTGCTCATAAGGCTGGCCCTTCATCTGAGATCAGCTCTTGATCGGGGTTGCGCTCATGCTGCCAAGGCGAGCCCTCCTGTCGAGGTCAGCTCCCAGTTGGGATCATGCTTATAAGGCAAGCCCTCCGTTTGAGATTAGCTCCGGTCGAGATCATGCTCATGCTGCCAAAGCGAGCCCTCCTACCGAGGTCAGCTCCCAGCCGGGGTCATGCTCATAAGGCGAGCCCTTTGTCTGAGGTCAGCTCCCTGCCAGGGTTATGCTCATGTTCCCTGAGATAGAGCTCCATCCTACTCTGTCGGGGTCAAGTTCTTGCTAGCGATAAGAAGGATCGACAGGAATTGAAACCATAACAAGGAGGTTCCTGGTCGCCTACAATCCCTGAGGGATAGCGTATGCTCGGCCATGGGCCTGGGCTCTACAACGCGTCGCCCGCATGCTCTGGATGGCCTGTGCTCCACCAGGTCCCGGACCCTATAATGTGCCACCATGTTGACAACCGTGCAACTGGGGGCTTCAACCCCCGCAACACGTCGCCTGAACCTCCCCAAGAGGAACATTCCATTAAGGCCCTAGGACCCTACAGCACTCCAACGGTCCCTCCATAAATGGAAGCATCCCACCATGGCATGGGGCTCAGTGGCATGGCACTTGCCCCACCCACGAGGAACTACGCCACCAGAGGGACAGAGCCTGAACCACACCAGCATACACCCCCAACAAAAGGATCTCCTTCTAAGGATCGGTCCGATAAGATAGAGGTTGCAAGCAACAATAATCCCCTTCCAAAGAGAGGGCACACAAAATGGAACACCTGAACAAAGCCCTAGACCTGCTCTGGGCCATCCCACATACATAAGGTCGGGGAGAGGAAAAGCAATGGGTAAGGAACAACACACAGGCGAGAAAGAGATGGCGAGCAAGCAAGGGACCTCCGGCAGGCCCTTCCAAGCTCTCCGCTCCCATCTCCGCTTGCTCTTTCTACCTCAATTCTACCTTTCACCCTCTACATGGAAAGCCCTCCAAGTTCTCCGTCATAGAGGTTCTGTTTTTCTTGATCGTCTCGTCTGACTTGATCGTCGAAGTGTTCCCACTAGAATTCCCGGCCTGGATCTCCTCTTTTTTGCATGGCAGCCAGAGCAAGGAGCCAGCCAGGAAAGGAAGAGACGAGCACCCCACGGGAATCCAACGCATCTGCGACACGTCAGAGCTACAGGCCACAGCGATCTTGGCGGCAACAGGTGACAATCATGTTGAGCTTTAGTTAAACTGATAATTGAGAAAAGATTATTTTGGACTAGTCACGCCACTCCTAGAATAGCCTAAGCCATGGGCGAATAATAAATGGAATAGTCAGCCACTGGTGGATAGTACATGGGACGGCCTGAGCCATGGGCTTAATACATGAAATAACCGGTCATGGGTGGATAGTATGTGGGACAACCTGAGCCACGGGCTTTGTATGTGGAATAGCCAGGTCATGAACGGATAGTACATGGTTTGATGTGGCGGGATCACTGATGTGGAGCCCCTCTCAGATCCAGCTGGCGGCCATGTTGGCAAGCAGTGCCAACTGGACAAAAACTCTGGTGGGACCTCCTTCGGACCGGGCCCCTCATGCCGAAGTGGCTCCCCCGAGGTCAAGCCTCGGTCGAGGTCAGGCCCTCGTTCTTCGTTCCCCTCGTGCTAGAGTGGCTCTCCTAAGGTTGAGCCCTGATTGAGATTGGGCCTCATTCTTCATGCCCCTCGTGCCGAAGTTGCTCCCCCAAGGTCGAGCCCCAGTCGAGGTCGAGCCTCATTCTTCGTGCCCTTCATGCCAGAGTGGCTCCTCCAAGGTCGAGGCCCAACCTCGTCGAGCCCCGACCGAGGTCGGGCCTCATTCTTCGTGCCCCTCATGTCGGAGTGGCTCTCCCGGGGTCGAGCCCCGATCGAGGTCAGGGTCTCGTTCTTCACATCCCTCGTACTAGAATGGCTCCCTCAAGGTCAAGCCCCGACTGAGATCAGGCCCTCATTCTTCATGTCCCTCTTGCCGGAGTGGCTCTGTCACGCCTCGATCCGATGCTCGGCCAGGTGCATAACAGACAGCCGCATATCCTCAGGGTTTGACCCCATCGAATATACAAGGCTTAACTTTACAAATTAGCATTTAGTCAAGGATAAAATATAAATCACTAAACTTTATTATTATTAATTGAACATTTCAATCCAACTAATAGATGAAATCTCTTAAATATCCCAAATACAAATTGAGCATAGTTAAACCAAATTTAAACTAACATGAACTAATAAACTAAATCCTAAAATCCTAACTTCTCACTGTCTGGTCCCAAAGCCCGATGGATCTTCGATATCTGTAACAAAATATAGAAAAACAGGGAATGAGCTAAATAGGCTCAGTAAGTTATCATCACCTCCAATATAGATACATAAATATGCCAATAAAAAAAATATAAGTATAAACACATCATACAAACAGATATCTAGCATTAAAATAATATAACCACCAATATTATACAAATATGTACCCTTAATTGCAACTGACACGATGGATGGCCAACCATGTACTTTACTTTCCTAGTCCCTCTGACTATGGCCATGATCGGTCCATGGCTAGCCCCGAAAGAGAATAGAGTCCTGACTATACATACCGCACATCGGTATGTGCCAGTGATCGTCCCACTAGAGGCCCGGAAGGAAACTAACTCTGATATCACACGAGAATACATGCATCCCAGCATGTGCCAGCAATCACAACAAAGAAAAGGCAACTAGCTCCTGACTACACATACCGTACATCGGTCATGTACCAGTGATCGCCCCACTGGTGGTCCGGAAGGAGACTAGGTCCTCGTGTGATCATAGTCAGACTAGAGAGCGACAACACCAACATGCATGACAATGAATATAACCTGATGCAGATCAAACCATACCACACATATTTGCAACAATCATAATATATTTAACATGTAATACTAGAGGTCAAGATAACTTACCGAAAAGGATTTTATACTGCCTATTTGAACCTCAACTATGATTATGCTCTTCCAACAGGCCAGAAGAAACTCCTAATAAGATTAATTATACAATCAATTCCTATCTAAGATAAACTAGCATGGAAAAATAATTTCTAGTTTGGTCTGGATCTTGGCCTAAACCCAAAAAAAAATTATTCAAATAATATTATTATTATCTCTAACACATACACATTTTTTTAATTTTTCCTTTTCTCTCTCTTCTTCTCTCTCTATATATTTTTAATTTTCCCGATCCCTTTTTTTTCTTCTTTTTTTTTCTCATCTTCCCCTCTTTCTTTCTTTCTCTTCCGATCCCCTTTCCTCTCTCTCGGCCCGCTGCCCACCTCCCTTGCTGTGGTGAACTGGAGCAAAGATGGTGGCCCACCGAAATTGCCGAACAGTGCTATGACGAGGTCGGCCAACGCATCCTCGACCTCCCCGACCACGACAGAGGGAATCAAAATCGGAAGAAAATCTCTCAGCCCCCTCTTAATCCCCTCTCAATCTGTGAGTTGACCCTGAATAAAAACCTAGGGTGAAGAGGACTTACCGGCAACGATCCACGAATGCTCGACCACCAGAGACGGAAGGAAAAATCGAGGAAAAACTTGGCTATGAGGAGGGTTTTTAAAGAGAACAATGACGAGGAGTCTCCTTGCCGTACGGGGAGGAACTCATCCAATCGGGTCCCCCCTCCCCCCTATGACTCACAATGATCGATTCCCACCTCATCCCGGCCCTCTTCCTGATTTTTCCAGTGAATGCGGTGGTCAGATAAACAGGGGCTCCGTCCCCTGTTTTCCGTATTTTTTTTTTTCAGCTCGATCTGAAGTCGATGGAAGCTGCCAACTTCAGCCCAAAATAACTGGACCTCACAAGCTCCCCCGAGGTCTAGCCCCGACCGAGGTCAGACCCTCATTCTTTGCACCGCTCATATCGGAGTGGCTCCCCCGAGGTCGAGCCTCGGTCAAGGTCATGCCCTCGTTCTTCGTGTCTGCGGGAGAAGTCTTTTTTCCCCTCTCGAGATTGATCCCATGGTCAAAGTCAACCTCTTCTTCGAGGACAGGTATGAACATTTTAGGTGGATACTGCCTCTTCCCCGAGTGCCCTAGGGCAGACAAGCGATGATGCCGACAAGTGGCACCATCACCCTCACCCTGGCATGGCTGGGGAGGCTAGCATGCCTAACGAGTGATGACACGCCCCTGGAACATCTGAAGGAATGGCTCCCCTCCAGAGCATGTCGACCGCACCCCTGTGAAGTGGCATTCTACCAGGGCATGCCGATCTGTAGGGGAGCATCCCGCCAGAACAACTAAACTTCTAGTCCATTATCGGTGCTACCTGGGAAAGGGAGCTCCGCTACCCACCATCTATACCACCCAGAAGTGGAAGATCTCGTCAGGGTATTCAGACCCTATAGCATTTGCCCCTGGACCAGTGCTCTGCTAAGTCCCCTCTTAGATGGTGGGATGGTGCCAGTAAGGAGTAGCGCCTTGTCGGGACGTCAAGGCCCACAGCACATCTTCCTACCATGAAAAGGACATGCACTCCTTCATGTCCTATGGACTCGGTTGGTCGTAGACTCCCCTTCGCCCCTGAGCAGAGGGGGGCACGGGTGCAATTCTGTACCTCATAAAAGGTACTGTTCATCTATAAGAAAATAAGAAGGGGCCTCGGATGAAGGTAAGAGAAGAGAGGGGCAAGCAATTCAAAAAAGGCTCAAAACACATCAAGACCACCGGAGAACCCAAGAGGAGAATTTCCACGATCACAGCCACCATAGCTCGCACCCTCCCCAACCGAAACCTTTACTTCTTCATTTTTTCGGAACCTCTAAGAGTGGACACCCCGCCGGGATCCATCGATGAGGATCTATTCCCTTAGGTCGTCCACTGACTCGAGCATCGAAGTGCCTCCGCCAGGATCCCAGCCAGGGTCTCCCTTCTTTTGCAAGTCCGGACACGAGCGTTGGACACCGGACAGGAGGGCTACCAACCGATGCCACGAGGAAGCT
This sequence comes from Areca catechu, assembly GCA_021397845.1. NCBI lineage: Eukaryota > Viridiplantae > Streptophyta > Magnoliopsida > Arecales > Arecaceae > Areca > Areca catechu. The sequence goes on from CM038049.1 coordinate 55,980,987, forward strand.
ACAGGATATTGTAATCTAGGCAGCAACTTGGTCGATTATCCATTTTGGGCTAAGCATGAATATGGTTAGTCCAAACCTTAAAGAAGGTTATTGATCAAATTGGGACATGAATGGTTTTATGACTATTGAGCTATTTTGGATGCATGAAATGATATTTATGACTCATGGTATTTAGTATTTTCATTATTATTTTTGATACATATAATTATGAGTGAAATGTATGAAAATCCTTATTAGGTTGTAAAACTCACTCTCCTACTTTCTTCCTTCTCAGAGTTGTGTAGGATATCCGAGCTTGGTGGTGGATTGGATTCATGAAAAAATGAGAAATAGGTAGAGAGTCATTAATACCAATCGAATGACTAAAGGATGACTGAAATTGTAACAATATGAGTTGTATTATTTTCTTTATGTTAGGTACTTTCTTATGAATTATGATCAATAGTATTCTGGGGAATTGAAGTTATAATGAAAATTTTTTAGACCTTGCATGATCTCTAGAATGTAATCTAAGATTTGTGCGGTCGATTTGTAGCCGATTCCGGTACTAGATTCGGGATTTGATAGAATTGTATCAAAACTTAGGTTATGATGATTCGAGACCATGGCATAAGTGATTAAGATAGATATAAGCGACATCGGAATTGAGGTCATGATTATTCAAGACTGTGACATAAGTAATTAGGAAATCACATGGTGGTTATTAAGACATGATAGAATGATATCAAAACTTAAGCTATGATTACTTAAGACTATGACATAAGTGATTAGGACATTACATGAGTAATATTAAAATTTAGGTTATGATCCCTTGGAACTGTGACATAAGTACTTGAGATATAATTCGAATGATATTAAAATTTAAGCTATGATCATTATAGACTATGACTTAAGAGATATTTGAACTTAGTATTATAATTAGTCAGGACATGCTAAAAGTTACAAGAATGGACTTAAAGTTAGATTTCTAATTTGTAGGTTGTACATAGGATCTGGAATATGATTAGTATAATAGAGGAACATAATTTTTGTCTCTAATATAAGTAGTAAGATTGATCTAAGATGAGTGTAAAGAGCCGAATGATTTATAGTATTTAATCATAATAAGTAAGTATATGATGGATATTGGAGAGTTGGATAGGATGTATCTTTGCCTTTGATAAGTGGGTTGACATAAGCATCAAAAGTATTGGCCTAAGATTTAGTATGTTATATTAATTGGTCATGTTGAATATGTATGTTAAATTATTAATTGAATAATTTTGGAATTCTAAACTTGATACGGATACAGATTATGATAACATACTAGTTCTGTTGTTAAACATTGGATTGTAAAATTTTGAGATGGTTGCAAGAAGATTTTAGGATGTAGGTTATACAAGAGTTTAATAATACTAGAAAGGATAATTTTATGATAAACCTATATGTGGAGTATTATTGAAAAATATGTAATGAAAAATATATTTGGGATGATGCATAGATTGATAAATTGTTATCAGCGAATTAAATTATATTATGTGAACATACCATGTACATCTTGGTAGAATCCTTGATAGCTTAGATTAGTAGTTTTGGATTGGATTACTTGATCATCTTTATTTTTGTTGGAGATTATTGGATATGTCAAACTCCAAGTCAAATTTAAGATCTATGAGAAGATTTAAATTATCCTATTACTGATGTGGTATTGAGTAAAGAAATTGGTATTGAAACACTTATGTAGGTTTAGTATATGAGGGACAATATTTTAGATGGTTTGTTAATCGATGTTAAGAATCGTGGTAAGATAGCTCTATGAGCAATAACATAATCAATTCTACTTACAAAGATATTTACTTGAGTCATTTACTTTGTTAGAGTTAATGATAACCTTCCAAGAGAATAGTTGATTTAGATTATCTAATTGAGTTGTCGAAAGAAAATATGATTAATCTGGACTTGCACTAGAGTTATGAATATCTTAAAAAGAATGGTGAAATGTATGCAAAGACTTTTAATATGGAAACTGGATCAGGATAAACCTTAATATGATATGCCTAAGATATGAACAAGATAAAGAGACTCGATAACTTTATTTTACTAACTTGCAATCTCCGTGGTATCAAAATAAGATAAATTTTTGAAGGAATTTATTTAATGAACCTAGATGATTTAGTAAATTTTATCAAAGTGCGCAGTTGAAGCAGAGTGGTTTGAGTTATTCTGAAATCAATTAAAAATGTTAACTCTAACTTTAGAAGTGTTATAATGGATGCACTGATTTGAATTTTAGTAACAAGATTTTAGTAATAAATGAAAAGATAAAGTTATTGATTCTTGGACTGGTCTATATATGTTACTATGTAATTTTCATCTATAGGTTCTCCTAGCATAGAGGACTCTAAGAAAAAAAAGGATATGTCTAAATCTAGAATAAAGAAGTGATGATTATTTTACCCAGCTAGGGCAGGGTCAGGAATATTTTTGTCACCAAGCTCCTTAAGTCGTGACATTATGATTTCATTATTTAAAGGGGACTTCAGGTTTCCATAAGATAAAAGACTAATTATAAAATCATAGGAAAGGTTAAGAAAATATAGGATGTAGATTCTAAAGAGTGTCTAATGCTCAAAGTTCTTTTGTTGGTGTTAATAGCATAGAACCGAGTCGATTATGATGTGGAGTTATCAAGAGAAATAAATTTTAGGGATAAAGAGTTTTTTATTTTAATTCGGGGTTGAGGTGCTAACATTCATTTGAAAGAAATTGAAGGAATTCACTATAGATGGTGATGATCAAAATAAAAATGCTATATCATGTTGTTATGTAAAGGTCGTATGAGGAAAGCATTCTAAAAGGAAGAATTATTTGAAAGCTCGAAGATGATGTTAAGATTAGGTATTTCTAAAGTTTGGACTATCATGATGTTATTGTAAAGTCAATTAAGGATAATTAATCATATCAAAAGGTTAGCATCCTTTTTAAAAGAGCTCAAGAGAATTCAACATGCATTATGAATGGAAATGATCCAGTTTTGAGTATTATATAATTTTGTTACGTTAAAACTTGAGAAACAAGTGTCCTAAAAGGTAAGCTAATTAAGAGTTCGAGAGTGATATAAGGGTTGGTTACTTCTAAGGTTTAAAACCTCAATTAAGTTAATTTCGAAGATAAAATTATTTTAAGGAGGGAAGAATGTAAACCCAGTTCTGGAAAAAAAATAGAATTTTCCTATTTTTTCTTCGGGAAGAGTCTGGAATAGAGTGGAAAAGGGATTCTCTGACTATAAGGAGGGATCCACTCTTCTCCATAAACTCCATCACCAGAGAGATTAAGCCCCCCATCCAAAAAAAAGGTGAGAGAAAATCCTTACCTTGGTTCTCCATCGCTACCGTCATCGCTAATGGATGCTGGACTGAGATCTGAGGCCATGTCGCCATATACCGTAGCCCGGCCAATCGTCGTCGATGAGCTAGCTTCTTGGGATTTTGGGAGGAGGAATGATGAACATTGGTCCCCTCCTCGATGGAGAAGAAGGAAAAAAGAGGGAAGAGGAGGGGAAGAGAAGGGAAGGGAATAGAAAAGAAAGAAAAAAAAGAGAGGGCGGGGGGAGGGGGGAGATTTTGTTTAGCGGAGAGGAAGGAGAGAAGAGGGGAAAGGAAAAAGGAAAAAAAAAAAAAAAAAGGGAGAGGAGAGAAGAAAAGGAAAAAGGAAAAAGAAAAAGAAGGGGAAAAAGGAGAGGAAAAAAAGAAAAAGAAAGAAAAAAAAGGAAGGAGAGAGAAAGAGAAGGAGAAAGAAAGAAGAGAGAGAAAAATATATAAATATTGAAGGGGAAGATCGGAAAGTCCTCTCTTGAAATTCGTGAAGTAAGGGTATCAATGGATAGATCACTGGCGAAATTTGGATAAAAGATTTTGATTTATGATTTCCTAAGATTATTTATTTATATTAAAAATTATTATTATAAGAGAATAGCCTTCTGCGTAGAGGAGCGTTGAGCGAGTTTCGGGTACAGACTAATATCGGATGTAGTTAATTATCTTTAGTAAAGTAAGAATTTTTGTACATGATCACTGATATATATATATATATATTAATTATTTATGCTGCATAGTTTTATTCATGAACATGGGCATGGGCATGTATTATTGTTTATGCATTGTTTATATTTTGGTAATGAATAATTATATTTGCCAGCTTGATATGATTATTTTTATATATTATGTTGGATTCTTTGGAAAATGATGCGGTTTAAAACATATTGATTTAAACATGACAATCATGTTGAGTTTTGGTTAAACTGATAATTAAAAAAAGATTATTTTGGACTAACCACGCCATACCCTAAATAGCCAAAACCACGGGTGGATAATACATGGAATAGTCGGCCATGGATAGATAGTACATGGAATAGCCGAGCCATGGGCTTAATACGTGGAATAGTCGACCATGGACGGATAGTACATGGGACAGTCGGAGCCACGGACTTAGTATATGGAATAGCTTCATCATGGACGGATAATACATGGTCGATTGCCCATTTTGGGCTAAGTGTGCTGTAGTTAGTCCAAACCCTAAAGAATGCTATTTATCAAATTTAGATATGAATGGTTCTATGACTGTTGAGCTGTTTTGGATGCATGACATGATACTTATGACTCATGGTATTTAGTATATTCATTATTATTTTTGATGCTTATAATTATGAGTGAAATTGTATGGAAATATTTACTGGGCTGTAAAACTCACTTCCGTATTTTTTTTCCTTCTTAGAGTTGTACAGGATATCCGAGGTTGGTGGTAGATTAGATTCGTGAAGAAATGAGGAATAGATAGAGAGTCATTAATACTAATCGGATGACTGAAATTGTAGCCATATAAATTATATTATTTTCTTTACGTTAGATACTTTCATATGAACCGTGATCAATAATATTTCGAGAAATTAAAATTATAATAATTTTTTTAAAAATTTTACATGATTTTTAGAATATAATCCGGAAGTTATATAACTGGCCGTACAGCGGACTTTGATACTGAATTCGGAAGCGACTGTTATATTCTTTCATCCAAAGGTTATTCAAATAAATCATGTGAACAATATGTAGGTGGATAAAAGCAGCGTCTACCGTGAGAGAATTTTTCCCTGTAGAAATAGTGTTGATTGATGGGACATCGCGTGATGCACGGGTATTGGAGAAAAAAAAAAAAAAAAAGTAATTAAACCTCGTCCGGGAAAAAAAATCACACACCCTTTATTTTCTTTTGCTTGGACTCTCCTCGGACTTGTCCCAGCCATGCCCATTTATATGTCAAAGGACTCGTTGAAGCAAAAATGTCTTCCATTTTTTGAGAGGAACAGGTCTTGCTTTTAAATTTTCGGTTTTAACATTGCAAAAGCGTGGGCTTGCTCTTCATCTAGGGAATATAGGAGCTTTATACAAGTGATAAAAGTTAGCTAATTTTTGTTTTAGAAAATTATATATCATCAGGGAGGCACAAAGATCTAAGCTTTGCCGGCATAGGATAAAATGCAGACATGTATTCAGGAACCATCGTCAGAGACATTAACATAAGCTTTCTTTAAAATTTATAACCAGTGCATGTAGTATATACTATATGGATGAATTCATAGACATGTATCTTTTTGATAAAAATCACGCTTTGGACACAAAAATGCAAATAAGGCAGCTTCTATTTAGGCTTGATTTTGTATTGCTATGGATTAGTCTGCAGTCCGAGCCTACCAAAGATTTTTGATTTGACCTAAATTTTGCTTGATATATTGTCATTAAAATATATATTTTTTAGTTACTATAATTACTAAAATAAAATTAGAAATATTTATTTTTGAGAGAAAGAGATGGAAACTCATCATGATTTCTATAATTATCAAATTTTTAGAGCAGCACCGTCCATGATTGCTAAAAGGAATAACCATTAAGCAAATCCCAATTTTACTATTACAACTAATTTGATTTTTCTAGAGGTTTCATGTACTTTCTAGAAAAAATCACTTTACTTTTATATTTATAAAATAATTTATTTTTAATGTTGTTATGTTTGCTGTTATCTCTACCACTATAAAAAATTGGTCTAGCTTAGATTTCCATTTCTTAATAATAATAATAATAATAATGATAATAATAATAATAATAATAATAATAATAATAATAATAATAATAATAATAATTGATATAGCAGGATCGTTGACGTGGAGTCTTTCAGGATCCAGCTGGCGGCCGTACTGGCAGAAATTATCACGACAATCCCTCTCCTTAAGCCCTTCTGCCAGGGTGGCTCTTCCGAAGTTGAGCACCCAGTCAAAGTCGAGCTCCCTCTCCTCGAGCCCTTTCGTCGAGGTGACTCCCCCGAGGTCGAGCACCCGGCCGAAGTCGAGCTCCCTCTCCTCGAGCCCTTCCGCCTGGGTGGCTCCCCCGAGGTTAAGTACCCAGTCGAAGTCGAGCTTCCTTTTCTCGAGCCCTTCCGCCGGGGTGGCTCCCCCGACCTCGCGTTGGCAGTGAGCCTTAGGCCTGAAATTGGATCTAAAAGATGTGCACAAGAGCTAGATGCCATTAGTACTGCAACCCCTATCACTTTCGCACATAGGAGATCGAGACACAGCCTCAGGGCTATGGGAAAAGTAGATCGATTGTCCTAGAAGTCGAGCTCCCTCTCCTCGAGCCCTTCCGTCAGGGTGGCTCCTCTGAGGTCGAGCACCTGGCCGAAGTTGAGCTCCCTCTCCTTGAGCTCAAAAGGCTGTCGGCTCGAGTTCAATCCCTTGGTTAAGGTCAACCATGCCTCAGGAACCAAGGGAGAGTACGCAGGAGGATACAACCCCTCCTTCAAGCAGAGACGCGCCACCTGAGACCTACGAGGGAACACTTCGCTGGGGTATCAGGACCCCTTCAGATCAATGTCAACACTGGTTAGGAAGGGATGCTCCACTTAGGTCATAGATCCCCCTACCAACCGTCTGCACCATTCCAAAGGAGAAGTTTATGGCAAGGAATTCAAACCTTGGAGCGCCTGCCACCACACCTTGCCCTGCCAGGTTTTCCCAAACACGGCATCTTGCCAGGGTGTCAGAGCCCACGACGTTACCTTATGCCATAAAGAGAACGTATGCTCTTGCACGCCCAAGCACTACCAATCGCAGGCCTATCAGAGCCCTCCCCCTCCCAGGAGGGGGATGGAGAGAGCCAGCCTAGGTCTGGTCACAGTCAGTACCTTTTGTCTATAAGAAACTTCGAGAAGCCTTCGAAAGGGGCAAGCAAGGTAAAATAAAGCGAGCAGTGTAGGGAAACCTTTTCCACCAGTAAGGGGTGATACATGTATTTTAAAACTTTTCTAAATACATGCAGCAGCGGAAAGTGATAAAACAGTTTTATCTATAAATGTTAATCTAATTAACACATGCTCCAACCATGATCTAGATGCATCTGGAGTAATGTAAACATGAGATCATGCAACAATTATGTTATGCATAATTTAAAACACACCTTTCACCAAAGGCTGCAGGAAGATGCCTGGGTTGTCTGTCGTGATCCCAACAGCGTCTCGGACCTGTGGGAGGGCCTCCTACTCTGCTAGCAGCATACATGTACTGCCTTTACTGGTATCCACACGGGATCATCATAGCTAAGTTGTAAGGGATACCGGACTGCTAGATCCTTGCAGCCCCCTCCTCTTTTAACAACTCGGGCTTACTTCGAAAGATCACCCGACCGATACCTGGACTGGATACTGGCTTCTATCTTGCAAAGTTGCTTTTGCAAGATCAAGGATATTTTTTCTCTCCTTCCTCTTATCTAAACAAGCTCTTAATACTTGGAAGAAATTTAAGAGGAGGAGGAATGAATAGTAAGGAGAAGGAACTATTTGGAACTATTTGAAAAGAAACCTTCCAAATATTTTCTCACTTTCTCCCTTTTTTTTCCCCTCACCCAAGCACTCTCCAAAACCTCCTCTTTTGCATTCATCCTTGGATGGCCACCCTCTCTGTCTCCTTATATAGGCATCACCTCAATTATGGGATAATGGTTGATGAGTATGAACACATTTAAAAAAGAGAAGATAAACCTTCTCTTTTTAAATGCTTTCACACTATCATGAAAGCATTATTTTCCTTTAATCTCTCTAATGAGGTCAATTCCTCATTCCAAGTTACTAACCTTGGTGATTATGACTATTTAATGAAGGATTTATAAGTCAAAATAGGGAGGGGATTAGGTGAATACAAAGACTTGAGAAGTCTTTGCTTATGTCATCCCTTACATTATCCATGCTTACATAATGCAAACATCATCCATGCTTACATCATGCAAACATCATCCATGCTTACATCATGCACACATCATCCATGCTTATATTATGCTTTCATCATACGTACATCATCCATGCTTACATCATGCTTACATCATGCAAACATCATCCATGCTTATATCACGCAAACATCATGCAAACATCATCCATGCTTTCATCATGCAAACATCATCCATGCTTTCATCATGCAAACATCATCCATGCTTTCATCATGCAAACATCATCATATGGCATGTAGAAGGAGAGAGAGAAGAGTGCCATGTGGCATGAGGAGAGAGAATCCCAGCCCAACTGGGCTCTGACTCATGGTTCAATTTAAAATTGATTTGACACTCAAATCAAAAATCATATTTTAAACCCAATTGAACCAATTTCGAAAAGGCTGTTAACCCTAACATAATTTGGATTAATTAAGATTAAATTAAATCTAATTTAATTTAATTAATAATTAATCCATAATTAATTAGGTCATCTCTTAATTGTAACAATTACAATTATGTCCAAATCGATTTGTTGATTAGTTACTTAAACCCCTTATGTGTGTGACCCCTCAGGTTCAAACATATAAGGGAGAGTGTTTGGGTGAGGGAAGAGAAAAGGAGAAAGGGAGAAAACATTTGGGAGGTTTCTTTCCAAATAGTTCCTTCTCCTTACTATTCATTCCTCCTTCTCTTAAATTTCTTCCAAGTATTGAGAGTTTGTTTAGATAAGAGGAGGGAGAGGAAAGAAGGTCCTAGATCTTGCAAAAGCAAGTTTGCAAGATAGAAGCCAGTGCCCGGTCCAGGTGTCAGTTGGGTGATCTTTGGAAGTAAGCCCGAGTTGCTGAAAGAGGAGGGGGCTATAAGGATCTAGCAGTCCGGTGTCCCCTATGACTCAGCTACGATGAGCCCCGTATGGATACCAGTAGAGGCAGTACACATATGCTGCTAGCAGAGCAGGAGGCCCTCCCACAGGTCCGAGACACCGTGGGGATCATGACAAGCAGCCCGGGCATCTTCCTACAACCTTTGGTGAAAGGTATGTTTTAAATTATGTATGACATAATTGTTGCAGATTTCATATTTACATTACTCCATATGCATCTAGATCCTGGTAGAGGTATGTGTTAATTAGATTAACATTTATAGATAAAACTGTTTTATTAATTTCCGCTGCTGTATGCATTATGAAAAGTTTTAAAATGCATGTATCGTCCCTTATTGGTGGGAAAGGTTTCCCTACAAGCGGGAAGAGAGCCAAGAGAGAGAGCGCTTGAAGGCTACCAGGAGATCTCACTGGAAGAGTCCCAGCAGACACTGCCACCACCGCTCAAGCTCTCCACCTCAATGCGAACTCTCACTCCCTTAGTTTTTTCAAAACCTCCGAGAGTGGAGACCGCTTAGGGATCCACCAAGAAGAGTTTGTTCCCCTAGATCGTTCACTGACTTAATTATCAGAGTACCCTCGTCAGAATCCCATGCCCGGGTCTCTTTTCTTTTGTAGGATCAGGTGCGCACGCGAAAGGACCGGCAAGAAGGGAGATGCCCGACATCATGTGAGAGTTACAGGCCATGACGGTCCAGGCGGCAACAGATTGGTGCACTAGGAAAGGGGGCGCAGGACATGATTTTGGCCAAGCTAGCCCCCCGTTGCTAGAAATGTCCATGGAACTCGTTCAGACCCGTGAAGCCTCCAACGAGCAGCGGGGAAACCGAAGCCCTAAGAGGGAGCTCCCTGCTTCGCCTCTGCCACCTTTGGTGGATCCTCGGGTTACCACACTGGCCCAGCAGGTCCGCGCCTTAGCTATAGCTATGCACCAACTCACTTAGAGCCATCATTCCCTGGAGACTCAGCCGCAGCTAGGGACCCAACGGCCCGTGCTGCTGGCCCTTGCACCCCATGGTCCTTCTGGGAGGGGCCGCTACAAGGAGACCACCGTACGGTGGCAGACAAGCGGCGATGTGGTTTGACAGCACAAGGGAGCTATTCTCTGATTCCAGACCACAACGTGCCCTCGCATCAACGGTGATGGTGTGGCCAGGAACTCAAGCGAGAGTCCCTCCACTCTGATCCTCCTTTGCCCCTGACATTTTCTGCCAAAGAGTTTACCGATGGGGCCATTCACCTTCGAACAGAGAAATGCCTTGAATAGTAGGAGTGCAAGCTAATCGGCCTGGTCTGCCGGTTTATAGAAGTTCAGGGCTCTCCTGGCGAGTCCAAAGGTTACAACACCCGTCCTCCCTTCTCTCGCAGGATTCAAAAGGAACTGATCCTTAACCGCTTCTGCATGCCTCAGGTTGATCCCTACGATGGGATGACCGACCCCTTGGATCACTTGGAGAGTTACAAGGTCCTTATGAGGATCCAGGGGGCGATGGATGCTACCATTTGCATTGCCTTTCCGGGCACCTTGCGGAAGGTTGCTCGAGCTTGGTTCTCCAGACTCGAATCCGAAAGTATATTTCATTCTCTCAGCTAGAGAAGAAGTTTATGGCACACTTCGATGCATGAAGGAAAGTGTCACGCAAAATTAATAGTCTCTTCTTGATCCGTTAGCATGACTGAGAATCTCTTCGAGACTACTTGTCCCGGTTTAAGGCCGCAACCCTGGATATCTATCACTTCGATGAGTCGATCGCCATATTGGCCCTGAAGGGAGGGCTACGAACCTCCCACTTCACATATTCCCTCGACAAGAAGCCCCCGAAGGCTTATTTCGAGCTCCTCCTCCGAGCTTGCAAATACATTTGGGCCAAGGAGGTTGATCATGCCAGAAGAGAGTCGGAGGGGAGGCCGTCGAAGGGGTGGGCCATTGGGGGGCATTCGTTCCCTTAGCCCAGAAGATGATGCTGGCCCAGCAACCGGGGTCAAGACCGAGAGTTAACCCCGATGGAGGAGGAGAGTTCGCTCCTCCCCTCGCCTCGAGAATGAGGAACTTTGTCCGCTCGTCATGGACAGCCGGCCCACCGAAGGGTTGCTAGGGGTGGTACCCTGGGGGGCAGGGAGAACCCCAAAGAAGAAAGGAGGATGATGGTATACCCCCTCTTTCAGCAAGCCAAGAGATCAAATGAGGCGAGTGACTTGGAGGATGACGCAACCGCTTGGGAAGTGATGACAGCAAAGTGTCCCAATAGGACCAGGGCTGGTATAGGAGGCCCACCCTCCTCAGTCGTGCTCACAACCCAAAGGTGTCAACGGGATGCCATCTACCGCTTGGCTCACAGCGTGGCAAATCCTCAAGATAGGCCCCTCTATCAAGCCCACGCTCTTCTCAGCCGTGCTCATAGCCTGGAGGTGGCAACGGAACGCCATCTACCACTTGGCTCATAGAATGGCAAGCTCTCAAGATGGGCCCCTCCATCAGGCCTGCTCTCTTCTTAGCCATGCTCACAGCCCGGAGGTGGCAACGGGACACCATCTACCGCTTGGCTCACAGCATGGCAAATCCTCAATATGGGCCCCTCCATCAAGCCCGCTCTCTTCTCAGCCATGCTCATAGCCTGGAGGTGGCAATGGGATGCCATATACTGCTTGACTCATAGCATGGCAAGCTCTCAAGATGAGCCCCTCCATCGGGCCCACTCTCTTCTCAGCCATGTTCACAGTCCGGAGGTGGCAACGGGATGCCATCTACTGCTTGGCTCACAACATGGCAAGTCCTCAAGACGGGCCCCTCCATCAGGCCCGCTCTTCTTAGCCGTGCTCACAGTCTGAAGATGGCGGCAGGGTAACCCGCCATCTACTGCCTGAATCACAGTCTGGCATCCTCAAGATGGGCCCCTCCATCAAGCTCGCTCTCTTCTCAGCCATGCTCACTGCCCGGAGGTGGCAACGGAATGCCATCTATCGCTTGGCTCATGGTGCGGCTGTTGGAAATTGTGTTCCAAAGCCAATCGTCTAGGCTGTAGACAGGGAGTGCTTGTGATAGGGACATCAACCAGCCTAAAATCTGAAGTAGCCCAGATCAAACTTGAAGCCCAGCCCAGAACACGAAGCCTAGCCCAGAACCTGAAGCCCAACCCAGCCTAGAACCTGAAGCCAACCTAGCCCAAACCCTGAGGCCCAAGATCCTGGAATCGATGAGCACACATCCCGGAGCAGCACAGATCCCATAGCATATCTAAGTTATTTTTAGGAATTCATTTTTATGTCACGGTTGCTTAGTTTGTTTTAGGATTTACTTTATCCCTAGTTGGATTAATTTACTTTTTAAAAATAAGTAGTTTGAATTTGTTAGGGGTATCTGATCGGGATATTGGATATCTTAGATTAGTTTATTTAAGATGTTTGTTATTCAATAAAAAGTTAGCGAAGATATTTGAGAAAAGTGCTTAGGTGTGTCCCGATTGCTCCCCCTCTCCTTCTTCTTTTCCGCTGCTCTTCTCTCTTCTGGTTCTTCCTCTGAGACTCGCTGTTATCTTTTCTTCCCGGATCTTCCCTCTTCCTCCTCTAACTCTCCTGCTTCCTCTTATTTTCCCCTTCCCACTCTAAGAATCCTAGCTTTCTATGTCAAGCCCTTTGGTTTTTGGTTTTTGGTGTTGATCCGTGGAGAAGAAGCATGACCGCCCGATCTCCCCGTTTGACAGACCGAGCAAACCACCCCGCTGATCGGAATCTCCCTCCGCTCCCAGCTCGTCGTCCATCTCCTCTGCTCCTAGCCCATGCCTGTGATGCCCTTGTTCCGCTTCGCCCACGCCCGTGATGCCCATGATGCCGTCGTCCATCTCCCCGTCTCCGCCCGCAACGACACACCGACGGCCATCGACGCCCTACTGCCATGATGCCCGCCACCCACCGGAGAGGCCGCGCCACCAACTCTCCTGGTTGCCGCCTCCACCAGTGCCGACGCCGGTGAAATCCTTTTGAAGCTGCTCCCTGAGCAATGCCCGATGCCTCATCTTCGTCGCCAAATGTCGCGTGTTCCCCATGCCGCCGCCCGCCTCCCATCGCCCGTGCCGGTGAAGACCACCGGTTCCATTGAAATCACCAGTAAAATCCCTCCCCTCCGCGAGCCTCTATGTTGCTGGTTCGATTCATGGAGAAGAAGGGAAAACTTGCACGAACGTGAAAGCAATCCCTTCTTCTGCACGGTTCTCAAAGCCAAACCGGCTATCCAATGCCGACTTTAGAAAAAGCATAGAAAAAAAAGATCGTGATGAAAAAAAAATGAAAAAAAAGAAATACAGAGAAAAAAAAAGTATGGGTTTATTAGTATAAAAAAAAAGTGAGAAAATATGAAAAAAAGGGGGTTTATTTGAATAAAAAAAATTGGAGAAAAATAATTAGGTTTTGGTTTAACCTAGTTTAGGGTCATTTCTTAACGACCAATGATTCGATCTCTAGAATAAATATTGATCGGGGTCTATGTTCCGCGTCAACTTGGTATTAGAGCTGGCACGTCCCCCATCAAATTTGGTATCAGAGCAAAGTTTAGGTTAGGTTAGCTAATTTTATTTTATTATATTATTTGTAAAAAAAAATTTCAGTCTACAGATGATGCATCGAGGAGCCAATTTGCTGAAACCTGACTCGACGGAGTCAAGTTCTCTCCACACCTCAGGAAAAATGATGGGGACATCGACCAGCCCATATCTGAAGCAGTCCAGATCAAACCTGAAGCCCAGCCCAGAACCTGAAGCCTAGTCTAGAACCTGAAGTCCAGCCGGAACTTGAAGCCCAGCCCAAAAGCTAGCCTAGAACCTGAAGCCAACCTAGCCCAAACCCTGGAGCCCAAGTTCTTGGAGTCGATGAGCACACATCCCGGAGCAGCACAGATCCCAAAGCATATCTAAGTTATTTTTAGGAATTCATTTTTATGTTACGGTTGCTTAGTTTGTTTTAGGATTTACTTTATCCCTAGTTCGATTAGTTTGTTTTTTAAAATAAGTAGTTTGAATTTGTTAGGGGTATTTGATCGGGATATCGGATATCTTAGATTAGTCTATTTAAGATGTTTGGTTATTCAATAAAAAGTTAACGAAGAATATTTGAGAAAAGTGCTTGGGTGTGTCCCGATTGCTCCCCCTCTCCTTCTTTTCCCATGCTCTTCTCTCTTCTGGTTTTTCCTCTGAGACTCGTTGTTATCTTTTCTTCCTGGATCTTCCTTCTTCCTCCTTTAACTCTCCTGCTTCCTTTTCTTTTCCCCTTCCCACTTTGATAATCCTAGCTTTCCAAGTCAAGCCCTTTGGTTTTTGGTTTTTGCTGTTGATCCATGGAGAAGAAGCACGATCGCCCGATCTCCCCGTTCGACAGATTGAGCAAACCACCCCGCCGACAGGAATCTCCCTTCGCTCCCATCCCATCGTCCATCTCTGCTCCCAGCCCACGCCCATGATGCCCTTGTTCCGCTCTGCCCACGCCCGTGATGCCCGTGATGCCATCGTCCATCTCCCCGTCTTCGCCTGCGATGACACACCGACGGCCGTCGATGCCCTGTTGCCATGATGCCCTCCACCTGTCGCCCGCCGGAGGGGCCGCGCCGCCAACTCCCCTGGCCGCAGCCTCCACCAGCGCCGATGCCGGCGAAATCCTTCCGAAGCTGCTCCCTGTCGCAATACCGAATGCCTCATCTCCATCGCCAAACGCCGCATGTTCCCCATGCCACCGCCCGCCTCCCATCACCGGTGTCGGTGAAGACCACCGGTTTCGTTGAAATCATCGATGAAATCCCTCCCCTCTGTGAGCCTCTCTACTGCTGGTTCGATTCGTGGAGAAGAAGGGGAAACTTGCACGAACGTGAAAGCAATCCCTTCTCAGAGCCAAACCGGCTACCCAATGCCGACTTTAGAAAAAGCATAGAAAAAAAGACCGTAAGGAAAAAAAATGAAAAAAAGGAAATACAGAGAAAAAAAATGTATGGGTTTATTAGTATAAAAAAAGTGAAAAATATGAAAAAAAAGGGGTTCATTTGAATAAAAAAAATTGGAGAAAAATAATTGGATTTTGGTTTAACCTAGCCTAGCGTCGTTTCTTAACGACCAACGATCCGATCTTCTAAAATAAATATTGATCGGTGCTCGTTCTGCATCAACTTGGTATCAGAGCTGGCACATCCCCCATCAGCTTATTATAGGGATGATTTGAATATGATGCAGGTTAAGATGTTTGCTTGTTTGTATACCAACCAGTGAAGATTTCATATCCCATGAATCTGATATTCTTGAGCTGTGAGGGAACTTTGAATTTTATGTATGAGGGGTGTTACTGCAAACTGAATTATGTCCATAAACAAAAAAATATTTCAAATTAAACAAAATTTGATATGACATATAAAAAGCTACAAGTATTTGCTATTAGTGAGAATGATATCAAATATTAGATGTTACTATCTAGGATGTTTTCAAAATATAGAAAGTTTGCTTTATTGTGTATACTAACTTAAAATTTGAACTTTGACTTGTGTGTCCCAGCTATGTATGGATATGAATTTAAAGGTGGCATATTTGTAAGCTTTCTAAGATAACCTATACTTTTGACTGCAGGCATTCTATACCTCAAGAGATGATTGAACATGGATATTTATAAGCTTTTTTAGTTGAGTTTGTAAACTTTGTAAAGTAACCATCAACTGGGTAGTAAGCTGCATTACTAGATGGTGTATTCTATAGATTACATCATTGTACATGTAAACATCTCTCTCAAGAAAACAAGATCAATTAACCTGTAGGTCACAACAATCCCTTCAAATATTTGGACTTCTATCTGGAAGATTTAGATGGATATATGTAGGTTAATTATGGTACCAATTATCCTTGCCTTACATGTATTTGATGAAGCAATACAGCAAAAAACTTTTAAAAAAATTCTCTATAAGATTTATGGAAGTAGATGAATGCAGAGACTAACACTTGCAGACTATTCATACATTTACAGATTAAAATCTCACATTATAACTCTGAAGCACCAGGTTCTACTCCTCAACAACTATAATATTCTCCAAATTTATTATTGTACAACATCTACAAAGCCTATATCTTGTTATTATACAAATATTACACTACTCTAATTTGCTAAAAACATTTGATTATGTTGAAATAATATTTATGCAAAAACATTTGATTCTAAACTATGCTAACATCAATCCAGTTAAAATACAACTAGAACATGGTTTAAAATAAAAACATGATTTATGTTGTCATTAATAAATTTTACAGAATGCCAAATATATTGTCATTGAAAATTATGATTGACAAACAGGCATATTAAGTCCATAAACTAGAAAAAGCAGAATAAGCATGATCAAACAACCAATAACACCAAGTGTATTATATCTGCCTCTATCTTTTCTTAACCTAAATTATCTTTTTAGATCACCAAGCTACTTTTCAAGTTATGAATGCTTTCTTAAGCCGCAACATTTGCTTATCAATCTCCAAAGTATCAATTTTTTTCTATAATTTATGGATTACCTTGAATGCATGTTTGGACCACTTTGGATCTAACCATTGGAAGTAGCCGCAACCTCCACCAACCTGCAAAAATTAAATTTTGATTTCCATTATCCTTCCCATTATAACCATAAATTATATTAAAAAGTAAAATGAAGCAAACTTCTTATATTATAACTAGGGCATGCCCAAAATCTCCTACCTGGATTTGTAGAGGTTTAAGATGTTTTTATCATGGCTAGAAGATGGCAATGGCATCTCTTTGGATTTCCACTAAAGCTAAATGACTTCCTTTCCTAAATACCTGAACTCGAATAACTCATTCCCAACCGTGAGAGAGAAACAGAGAGGTAGAGAGAAATAGAGAGAATAAGAGAAAGATAAAGAGACCTGGAGTATATTCAGAGTAAAATAGTTAACAGAAATCCACTCAGCATCAGGTTTTTGGAAGAAAAACATGGCACCAAGTGAGACAACAGTCACCGTGACATTTTTCATTTTCCAATAATGCCAAATAAATCAATAACAATAAAGAAGCAGTCATGTATACATTGCCGACGAGATCAGACCCAAGCTAGGTGGCTGGAGGGGGATATTGCAATAATATATAAAATGTAATGCTAAGATTGTTAAAATTGGAAGTGCAGGGATTATTTGCAATTAAATATAAAATACAAAAAATATTTACTTTTTATCCTAAAATAAATAAATAAATAAAATAAAAAAATGATTTATCTTGTAAGAATTTAAAAAGGAATGCAATTTTTTTTTTTTTTTAAAGCAAAAGGGATAGGAGGGATAAATCTCGATATAGCTATCTCGCATGTCTCCATCTCGCCAGGTAATGTTCGATTCGAGACGCTTAGATTTTCGTACACTCACATCATTTATCGCAGGTCTCAGAAAAATTCCTGGATTTAATCGACTCACCCGTGAGAGTATGCCTCAAATCCATAATTTGTTGATAGTGAGATAATGTCTCTATCTACCGCCTTAGCAGGTAAATTCTTCCTTCAACATCTTCTTGAATACTTCATCGACGACCATGCCTTTTGATTTAGGGCACCGGGCATGGCAAGCAATCGTCAACTAAAAACCAGGCAACGAACCATTATGGTGGTAGTGCGGTTGGTAAAAACGTGGCTTCATCTCTTTTCGGACATGGGTTCAAGGCATAATTTTTTGGATGACTCGATTAAAATTCAAATTTTTAGGATGCACGTGACTGAAGGTGGAGTGGCTAATGCTCCAGTATCATAATAGAATTAGACTGATGTACTCATCGATTGATAGGGAATATGCGAAAAAATATATATAGTTCGTATCAAACAATAGTCTAATAAGTTATTGGCCCGATAAAAGAGCTACATCGGGATTATTTTTCCATCCTATCTTTTTGTTCTATCAAAAAAACAAACAAACAGATAGGCAGCGAGAACCGTGGCTTAAATCAAAGAGCCAGGTGTCTCTCCTTATATTGTCGTGCCCGTCTTCTAGGTTCCCCTCTCTCTCTGCAATCCTCTTCTAAATGGAAGGAGAGGGAGCGGTAAAAGTAGCCGAAGATGTTCCCGCGGCGAATGGAGAGGAACCGATTCGACCCTCCGCCGAATCCGTCCAGGAGAACCTCCTCCCCGGGACGCCTCAAAACCCCGGGGATCCTTCGGATCCCAAACCCCCCTTAGACCGCAACGAGATCTTTAGAGCCCTGGAAGTCGTGGAGAGGGACTCCACAGCCATCGCCGAGAGCTTCGCTTCTCTCTTCTCCTCCCTCCGCCTGGCTTTGTCCGAGGTTCGTTCTCGTAGAAGCCATCAAATTATAGGTTATTACGTTCATTGTATCGAGTTTTATCATTACTTATTGGTGCTGGAGATCAAATTGAAAACAAGATTTGGGTTTTCTTTCTGTGTCGTCGTCTTGGTTTTAGCCGAAAATTTCTCAAATTGAAGATAAGTTGGATGCTGAAGCGGAGACGTCTGATGCAGAGAAGAAAGGTTTAAAGAAGTCTAGTGTCATAAAGGACAAGGCTAATTTGACAGCCAAACCAGGATGAGCCTTTAAGAGTGGCTTTAGTTTTATTAACCTTCTTTCTTCCTTTCTTTCTTTTTTTTAAGATACTGTTTTCTTGCAAATCGAGATTTTATAATTGGATTGTGGTACTGAATAGAAGGCTGCTGAAATGACAAAGGGGACTGTGAAGGCAACGACACCCAAATTCATGAGGAAAGCCACATGAAGAAATCATTTTTTTGCTTTCTAAGTTTCTGGCTCAAAGTGCTTAACTTACTATATTGAAATAACTATGCAACGAATATGTAGATTTTATATCCTTGCACTAGTTGGAAACTGAAATCAGCAAGAAAAATTGTATGTTGCATGCATCAAATCGGCGTTTCATCAACTTAGATTTGTTTAAACATGGTATTGTGATCTTGTTTGTTCTTATTACATTACTTTATTGGATATTGTGATTCACTTTCTCTCTCTATGTTTCTAGTCAGTATGAATAACAGTAGAGTATCTGTATGCGTGTACCAGTTGGGTTTTTTGCCATCTAAACTGATAGGTGCTTGCCACAAAAACTGAATCTGGCTTGACAGACCTTACCATATGAGCTGGACCCTCTTTTGAAGTCTGGTCAAATTAACCAGCTAAAGACGCAGTCTGGTTGACCCTTGTGACAGGATCCTGATGATAGCCACCCCTCTACCAAATATAGTGATGTTAAATTTTTACATAAAAGTTATTGAGCGAGCATTGAGAGAAAATATTCATCAACTGGGAAATTTATTCATGCCCGTGTTCTATGTGATGGAAGACATTGTTGCTTTGTGTCTTAAAGTTTTGTTATTGATATCCACCTTTTAGGTTTAATTTGGATATGAAACACTAATGGTTAAGGACAATAATTCATGGTTGAATGATACATATATGTACGAAAACACGGGAAAGTTGCAGTGGCTTTAAATCTATTTGTACATGACAACATGCGAACATGGAGGTGGTAGAGGAGAATCTCCAAATGAACTAATACTCTTATTAGAGATCTTAATGATAAGTTAGAATTCTAACCTTAGTGAAGAGTGATGACTAAGCAATGTATTGAATGTTGAGGCACTCTTACTGATGTGGCGGAATCACTGACATGGGGAAACCGACAGGCGCCACATTAATGGAAGCCGCCGCGTCGGATGCCACGTCAATTCTCCTGCTCGGACTCCTCTGCCAAGCCGAGCTGAGCTTCCTCGAGACAACGAGTCGAGCTCCGTCCTCTGCCAAGTCGGTCCCTTGAGCTCGGGATGCCTAGGCTGGAGCCGTACTCTGCCCTCCAGAGCGAGACCCTCGGAAATCGAGCCCTGTGGTCGGAGTCGAGCCCAACCCTCCTTCGCCACGTGGAGTCTCTCCGAGCGCGAGCCCTCTGGACCGGGCCCGCACTCTGCCCTCCAGAGCGAGACTCTCGGAGATCGAGCCCTGTGGTCGGAGTCGAGCCCAGCCCTCCTCCACCATGTGGAGCCTCTCCGAGTGCGAGCCCTCTGGACCGGGCCCGCACTCTGCCCTCCAGAATGAGACCCTCGGAGATCGAGCCCTGTGGTCGGAGTCGAGTCCAGCCTTCCTCCGCCACGTGGAGCCTCTTCGAGCGCAAGCCCTCCGGACCGGGCTCGCACTTTGCCCTTCAGAGCGAGACACTCGGAGATCGAGCCTTGTGGTCGGAGTCGAGCTCAGCCCTCCTCCGTCACGTGGAGCCTCTCCCAGCGCAAGCCCTCTGGACCGGGCAAGCACTCTACCCTCCTCCACCGAGACAACCCCGCAAGCTCGGGGCATCTAGGTCGGAGCGAGCCCTGCCATTCCAGCTCAGCCCCAGCTCGGACGTTGGCACCACCATCCCAGGACACCGGCGAGCCGACCGAGGACTGCGCTGGAGCACCTGCCAGACTGTACTAACCGCCTGCAGCCGTCGGTTACATTAAAAAGGAGAGAAACACACTGATCGAGACACCACGCTCCTCACCAACCACCTGGATCACCCGAGAGAGGAAGCCAACCAGGAGATTCGAATTCCATGGACGGCGGCCCACCGATCGAGGTACTGCCAGGTTTTCCGAAATGAGGCGACCAAGGGAAATGTCAGAGCATATGACAGCTTTCCTTATCATGAATCAGGAAAGGCTCCTAGGGACACCGCCGCACGCGCCTGATAGCCCGGTGGAGATCCCAAGACGGACGCCCAATGGTAACCTAGTTTACAAAAACTCGGAGGTAACAACCACAACACAGGCAAGGCACAAGCCACGACACTGGAACACAAGTGCAGGTTCCACCAGGAAGAGGAGCACGGCACTACCAGTATCCTCAAGCAAGGTCGGGTGGAAGGGTCACATAGAGACTCCCTCTAACCAGGCCACACTTTTCCCGACACACTTGCATCCCACTCTTACACAATACACTCCTCGTGTGGAGTCCATCAAGAGGGGCTCGACCAGGAGGATATGTTCTCCTGGATCGTCATTGACTTGACCGTCGGAGTGCCCCCGCCGGAAATCCCGGCCCGGGTCACTAATCCCTGTTTTGCAGGTCCAGGACCAGAGGATCACTAGACAGCGAAGAGAGCGCACTTCGGCGCCGGCAGCAGTTACAGGCCACGGTGATCTTGGCAGCAACAGATTGGCGCACCAGGTAGGGGAGCGAACAAGCCCTCCATCTCTTTGCAGATTGACGCTCCACAGAAGGATGGTGACGACACGAGCACGAGAGGCCTCCACCAGCTATGCAGGGGGCTCCCCTTCCCAAGAGAATTCACACAATCTCGAGGTGGGGCCACCCGCTCCAGCAGTTCAACCACCTCCGGCGGAGTTTCAGCTGGCCGCACTCGCTTAGCAAATGCAGATTCTCGCTACCGTGGTGTGCCAGCTTCAGTATCAGCACCGGTCCTTGGCTATCCACCAGCAGCCAGGAACTCCAGTGACCCACGCCGCAGCTCTCCGCGACAGCCTGCATTCCTTCCAAGGAAAGCCTTCGCAGCCGCGGGCCGTCACCGACAACCGGAGTAGTCATCAGACTCCGGCGAAAAGGCAACGAGCCGGGTCTCCCGACGAGGAGAGCTGCTCACCAAACCTCAGGCGGGCGATGCCCAGACCCCACCGAGGCAGAAAGAGCAAGACCCCCCATCACGGAAAGCGTGCACCCATGTCACATTCTCCGTCTCCCTCAGCGGAGGGGTTTACTGACGAAGCCATCAGGCGCATAGTGGAGAAGCGTCTGGAGGAACATGAGTGCAAGCTAGCGGAGTTCTCCCGCCGGTTTGCCAACATGCAAGGCTCAGCTAGCGAGCTAGCGGGCTACGATGGCCGTCCCCCATTCTCCAAAGAAATCTAAGCGGAGCCGATCCCACATCGGTTCCGGATGCCGCAGGTGGATCCTTACGATGGGACCACCGACCCCCTGAACCATCTGGAAAGCTACCGGACCCTCATGAGGGTCCAGGGGGCCACCAACGCTCTTCTCTATGTCGCCTTTCCTGCCACTCGCTGGAAAGCAGCCCGGGCATGGTTCACCCGCTTAGAGCCGGAGAGCATCAACTCTTTCGCCCAGTTAGGGCAGAAGTTCGTGGTCCACTTTGATGCCTGCAGGAAGTTGCCACGAGAGGCAGACAGCCTCTTCTTCATCCGGTAGCAGGACCGCGAGCCCCTGCGGGACTACGTGGCCTGCTTCAAGGCTGCCGCGTTGGAGATTTATAACCTTGATAAGCTAGTTGCCATGCTGGCACTGAAGCGAGGGCTCAGGACTTTCCGCCTGACCTACTCGCTTGACAAGAAGCCCTCCAAGACTTACTCCGAGCTCCTTTTCCGAGCCCAAAAGTACATCCGCACCGAGGAGGCGGACCGTACGAGGCGGGAGCTCGACGGGAAGCCACTGAAGAGGCCAACCCCCATCGAGATGCCCGGAACCCGAAAGCCAGAACCCCAAGTCCTAAACTCCCGGAGGGACCGGCCGAGACCGAGATGGGCTCCCGTTCCTGAGGAGAATTACACCCCTCTCCTTGCCTAGAGGACAAAAATCCTTATGGAGATCGAAGGCGAGGACTACTTGAGGCGCTCGCTTCTGATGAAGTCCTCCACTGGCCATGATAAATCGAAGTACTTTCGCTTTCACCGCGACCACGGCCATAATACCGAGGAATGCCGCAACCTCAAATGGGAAATTGAAGAACTCATCAAGAAGGGCTACCTCAAAAGGTTTGTGGGGGGCAGACCACAGGTGGAATCCCAGGCGCTCGTTGCTCTTCAACCAGCTTCAGCCATCGACAATCATCCTACCGAGAAGTCGGTGGGCATGATTTCCTGGGGAGCTGCGCGTACGCCTAAAAGCCCGGGGGGCAGGGGATCCTGAGGATGTACTCCTCTTTATGAGGGAAGGAGGAAGCGGGAGAAAAATGTAAATAATGCTGCCGTGGTCGTCGAGATGACGATCGCGAAGCATCCAGTAAAAATGCATCATGGCTAATAGTGGAAGCTCCGTAGACGTATTCCCTTATGATGCCTTCTCCAAGACGAACCCTTCTCCCGATCAACTCGAATCTGTGCATATCTCCCTTGCTGGCTTCACAGGTGATTCCATAAGGGTGAAGGGAGAGATCACTCAAGTTCACCGCCGGCAGAGCACCGTTATGGTCGACAGGCTCCTTTCCGCCTACAACGAAATCTTGGGTCGGCTCGGGCTCAACTTGCTCAATGCCATTGTCTCCACTAAGAGACAGCGAGGATCTGTGTGGACTACACCTACCTCAACAAAGCCCACCGACAGCGAGCAACCCGGTACTGCTACGCTCGGGTCAGGCCAGAAGCTTTCAAACCCGAAGACTTGGTACCGCGCCGGGCAGAGGCATCTCAACCCCGGGAGCACGGCAAGCCCCCACCGAGCTGGGAAGGTCCCCGCAAGGCGGCCGAAGCCCCCTCACAAGGGACCTATTACCTCGAAGATCCCGACAGCGTCAGGCTCCCTCGAACATGGAATGCCTGCAGTCTGTGAAGACACCATCAATGATGAAGGAACCGTCAACGTCTCCGAGCCTAGCTCCGAGATGCCAACCCGAGACTGGAGCTTAGACCTCCGGCCAAGGGATCTTCGAGCCACGCCGCTCTCAATCATTAACGTCTCCGAGCCCAGCTCCGAGACGCCAACCCGAGACCGGAGCTCAGACCTCCGACCAAGGAATCTTCGAGCTAAGCTCTCTCAATCTCAAGCGTCTTCGAGCCCAGCTCCGAGATGCCAAGGGATCTTCGAGCCACGCCGCTTTCAATCATCAACGTCTCCGAGCCCAGCTCCGAGACGCCAACCCGAGACCGGAGCTCAGACATCCGGCCAAGGGATCTTCGAGCCAAGCTGCTCTCAATCTCAAGCATCTTCGAGCCCAGCTCCGAGATGCCAAGGGATTTTCGAGCCAAGCTACTCTCAATCTCAAGCATCTTCGAGCCCAGCTCCGAGACGCCAAGGGACCTTTGAGCCACGCTGCTCTCAGTCATCAACCGTCTTCGAGCCCAGCTCCGAGATACCGACCCAAGACCGGAGCTCAGATCTCCGGTCAAGGAACCTTCGAACCACGCTGCTCTCAACCATCAACTGTCTTCGAGCCCAGCTCCGAGATGCCAACCCAAGACCGGAGCTCAGATCTCCGGCCAAGGGACCTTTGAGCCATGCTGCTCTCAATCATCAACCGTCTTCGAGCCCAGCTCCGAGATGCCAATCCAAGACCGGAGCTCAGATCTCCGGTCAAGGGACCTTTGAGCCACACTGCTCTCAGTCATCAACTGTCTTCGAGTCCAGCTCCAAGACGCCAACCCAAGACCAGAGCCCAGTTCTCCGACCAAGGGACCACCGAGCCAGCTGCTCACAACTGCCAGAACCTTGCACCCGACTTGCCGACATCAAAGCCTGGTAATTAAGTCCCAGACAAGGTGAGACCCTCTTCTCTAATCTCCCCACTCATCTAAATAAAAAAAAGAAGAAGAGGGAGGGGAGTGAAAGAAAGAAAAAAAAAAGAAAGAGGGAAGCAAAAGACAGGTTGCAAGAAGATTCAAATCTTATTAATCAAGAGCCAGTTACAAACGCTCTACGGTCCCTCGACATGCCGGGTGGCCCCGACCAAGTACAGAAAGAAACAAAATACAAAAGGAAAAAAGAAAGGGCTACTCTGTGCTGGCCGGCCCCCTGCTGAGCCTTGAGGGTGAGAGGCCCCACCTTCAGGAATCTTCGGTTGATCAGCTCCGACCTCGCACGGCTCGACCTCAGCTGGCATCGGAGGCTCGGAGGCCACAGCTTCCTCGGCGACCTCCTCTTCAGGCTCCGCATCCGAGGCCGAAGGATACCTGAGGCGACTGCGGCTCTTCTCAGGAACAAGCGCCTCGATCCGGCCGTGCAAGAACATAAAGCCTTTGTAGGAGTCCGATGCCGTCTGCTGGATCTCGGCAACGAACTCCTCCGAAGCCTTGAACTTGGCAACGGCCTCCTCGGCGCCCTTTTTGGCCTCGGTGACCCCCTTCTTTGCCTCGGCAGCCTCCATCCTGGCAGCCTCCGCCGACTTGGCCGCCACCTCTGCCACCTTCTCAGTTGCGGCCAGCTTTTCCTTCCCTGCTGCCAGCTCTGCCTGGGCAGCTCGGTATGCCTCCTTGTGCCGATCAGCCTCGGCACTGTACCAGCTCAGCTTCTTTTTGACGGTAGAGAGATCGTCGATAACCTTCTTTGAGCGACTCTGCTCCAGGTCACGGGCCTCCAACAGTCTCTTCGCTCGCCCCTCGGCGTCGGCGAGCTGCTTCTCCAGGTCTTTGACCTTCTGCTCAAGTGCCCCATTCGCCCCGGCCTTCTGCTTCATATCGGTCTTCAGAGACTCGATCTCGGCTGCTTGTTGCCGCTCGATACGTTCCCAGTTCTGATAGCAGCCCTTAATGAAGAGGGCCTCGGCATCGATCTGCACCACGAGAAGAGGTCAGCTCAAAAAAAAAAGAAAAAAAAAAGAAAAAAGAAAAGAGAAGAAAGGAATAGCCGAGTAAAGTTGGGGGAAGATGGCGCTGAGGACGTCGCTTAGCCACATTCCAACCATATCCTGCTGGTCGCATGTCTGGATCGAGAAATCCATCATGCGCTCGGCCAGCTTAGGGCTCCGGAGGAACGAGCTCTTCGGCCCCATCTTGAAGGGGAGACGGTGTCGCGCATCCTCCCTCCTACTCTCTCCTGGAGTAGGCGGCCTTGCCCCGCTAGCTGTAGGGCCCCTGGAGGCAGGTTGAGGAGCTAACATCGGTGCAGGAGGTGCCTCAATCACAGCCTTGGTCGCGGCCCGAACCTCGTCCCCGATCTCGATCACAGGCGGACTCGGAGGATTGGAAGATGCAGTGGCAGGAGCTGCGGCTCTTGCCCGGGCCACTACTTCAGGCTTCACAGCGGGGGCCGCACCCTGATGACCGCGCTGCTCTGGGACCGTCTGGGCCTCCTGCTGGACTGGCCCCGGCACTGCGGACGCAACCCTCTCCACTGGCGCAGGGGCAGCTCGGGCTGCCTCTGAACTCTGATCGGCGGGGGCAGTAGAGCTCGGACCGACCACTGAGGCAGGGGCTGTCGCGGGCGCGTCCTCGCCCCGGGCCCGCCTAGTCGGGGGCTCCTCGACCAGCCCGGTCGGCGGTCTCTTTCGGGTGATCGCTAGCAGGTCACTCTGTGAAAATCATCCTTGCATGCAAATCACACAACGGTCAGAGCCCGTAGGAAGCAGTGAAAGGAATGCAAGGAAGAAAAAGAAAAGTCCGGGTCGAACTCATCCAACCCATTTGTTGGGTCGACCTTGGCGTCGGAAAGGTTCTGCTCTGATAAAGGACCTCGAGAGAAGGGATCTGGGCGGTGCGGAGCTGCTCGTAGTCATCCTGGTCAGCCGCATCGACCACAGAATTTTGGTTGGGGGACTGGTCCGGATCGCTCCAGACCCAGTCGACCCCCTCAACCGCGACGAAGAAGAATTTACTCTTCCATCCCTTGATGGAAGGGGGGAGCTCGAATCTAATGCCCTTCGGGCGAGAGGACAAGGACCACCACCCGTCCTCAGTCGGGTGGTGCTTCAGGGCAAAGAAAGTCCTGAACAAAGAGAACCAGGCAACAAACCTGTGGAGGTGGCAGAGCACGATGAAGGAGAAGATGACCTTAATGGCGTTTGGCACTAGCTGGGCAGGGACCAAACGATAGTTGTCCAAGACGGACAGGAAGAAGGGATGGAAAGGAAAACGGAGACCCCTAGAGAAGGTCTCCTCGTAAAAAGCAAGGCGGCCTGGGCTACTGGAAGTGACCCGTTCCCCCGGACGAGAGATCATAAGCCGAACAGAATGTGAGATTCCATAGACATCCCGAACGGTCCCCAGTTTCTCGGCGGTGATCGTCGAGGTGACCCCGCCAGGACCTGTGGACCGGACAGACTTAGAGACAGGCACAGAAGGAGGGAGAAAAGGACCGGACCCTGGCTCCTTGATGAGCACCAGACCGGGAGGACGCTTCCTACTGAACTCGAAGCGAGTCGCATCCTCCCCCTCACCGGAGGAGGAAGAAGATGCCGGCCTCCGCTCGGAGGGACCGGCCTTGCCCTGATCAGTGGAGGGACGGAAGCCCGGGCCAAAGCGGGACATCCTTAAGAATAAGAGAGGTGAAGGACTCGAAGAGGACGAAGAACGGACTCGACTCGAAGGAGACCCCAGACTTGGAGCGAAGATCCTATTCTGGCGAAGGAGAAAGAAAGAGGGGACTAACCTGATTCCTTAGAAGATCTGAGGCGATTGGGAGGAAGAAAAAAGCCCGGACGTAGCAGCAAGTGCGAAGAATTCAAAAGTATGGATGTTTTAGGTAAGGCCTTCCTTTCATTTCGAAATGACCCAATGGATCCGGACCGACCCGACCCCCCCGCCAATGGATCCACGCCACATGCGGCCCATCGATGAAAACGGCATCCCGGCCACTCTGAATTCCGCGCCAACATTAACTACTCGGACGTGGCCACGTGGCGTCCCCACATTGGCTCGCTGGACCATCTCACGAAGCGCCAGCAATCATGGCCATCATTGCGCCAGATCTCCGCCTTTCCACGTCAGCACTATAATTACTCCCTTCGGTCCGAGCGCCGCGCATTAACGAGCCTTGGGAGTGGGGGGCAAATGATGTGGCGGAATCGCTGACATGGAGAAACCGACAGGCGCCACGTCAATGGAAGCCGCCGCGTCGGATGCCATGGCAATTCTCCTGCTTGGACTCCTCTGCCGAGCCGAGCTCTCTCGAGACAACTAGTCGAGCTCCGTCCTCCGCCAAGTCGGTCCCGCGAGCTCGGGACGCCTAGGCCGGAGCTGTATTCTACCCTCCAGAGCAAGACCCTCGGAGATTGAGCCCTGTGGTCGGAGTCGAGTCCAGCCCTCCTCTGCCACGTGGAGCCTCTCCGAGCGCGAGCCCTCTGGACCGGGCCCGCACTCTGCCCTCCAGAGCGAGACCCTCGGAGATCGAGCCCTGTGGTCGGAGTCGAGCCCAGCCCTCCTCCGCCACGTGGAGCCTCTCCGAGCACGAGCCCTCCAGACCGGGCCCGCATTCTGCCCTCCAGAGCGAGATCCTTGGAGATCGAGCCCTGTGGTCGAAGTCGAGCTCAGCCCTTCGCCACGTGGAGCCTCTCCGAGCACGAGCCCTCTGGACCGGGCCCGCACTCTACCCTCCTTCACCGAGACGACCTAGCAAGCTCGGGGCGTCTAGGTCGGAGCGAGCCCTGCCATTCCAGCTCAGCCCCAGCTCGGACGTTGGCACCACCATCCCAGGATACTGGCGAGCCGATCGAGGACTGCATTGGAGCACCTGCCAGACCGTACTGACCGCCTGTAGCCGTCTGTTACACTAGAAAGGGGAGAAACACACTGATTGAGGCGCCACACTTCTCACCAACCACCTGGACCACCCGAGAGAGGAAGCCAACCAGGAGATTCGAATCCCGGGGGCGGCGGCCCACCGATCAAGGTACTGCCAGGTTTCCCGGAATGAGGCGACCAAGGGGAATGTCAGAGTATATAACATCTTCCCTTATCACGAATCAGGAAAGGCACCTCGGGACACCGCCGCCTGATAGCCCGGTGGAGATCCCAAGACGGACGCCCAACGGTAACCTAGTTCACAAAAACTCAGAGGTAACAACCACAACACGGGCAAGGCACAAGCCACGACACTGGAACACAAGTGCAGGCTCCACCAGGAAGAGGAGCACGACATCACCAGTATCCTCAAGCAAGGTCCGGCGGAAGGGCCACACAGAGACTCCCTCTAACCAGGCCACACTTTTCCCGACACACTTGCATCCCACTCTTACACAATACACTCCTCTTGTGGAGTCCATCAAGAGGGTCTCGACCAGGAGGATCTATTCTCCTGGATCGTCACTGACTTGACCGTCGGAGTGTCCCTGCCGGAAACTCCGGTCCGGGTCACTAATCCCTGTTTTGCAGGTCCAGGACCAGAGGACCGTCAGGTAGCGAAGAGAGCGCACTCCGGCGCCGGCAGCAGCTATGGGCCGCGGCGATCTTGACGGCAACACTTACAAATGAGTTGCTTCTAGGACCAAAGAAAAGAGAGCATTATTAGCGATGCACTGCATAAAGAAGACAAAGTTATGCAGATTTTTGGGAAGATGAAAAGAAGCCTAGAAACTTTGTTGAAATTAGCATTGGTTGAAAGTTGTTTTAATAGATGCCATAAATCTGAATAAGAAACTCTATAGTTTTTTCTTTATTATTTCTTATTACAGTATTCATTACCAAAAATTGTTTTGTGACTGAATAGCATACTATGCAGGTCACTAGTACTTCAGTTGAGAACATGCAGTGCTTCAGTGAAGTTGTTGGCCACTTGCAAGAGTCTGGTAAACTATGATATGCTAATACATCAGATTATGCTTAGACTTAATTATTTTAGCAAACGATATGATGAAGACTTATAAAATAAATGACTGATTGATTCTACATATCCACTGTATGAGTGTAGTATTTCCTTGCACTTTCTTCAATATTAATTTAAAAATCCTTTATTTCCATTTTGTATGGTGTCTTTATGTAAATGTGATCTCTTTCTAGCATTTCAGTATTTGAGAAATATTTGGATGTTCCCCTTTATTAGAAGATAAAAAAATATGAAAAATGCTGGGTAAAAGGGCATGTACACAGCAATTATTTACTGATTGTGAACATACTATCAAAATAATTTGATCAAATACTGATGCGGCTTTGATTGAATACTGATATCAAAAATTACTGCAGCTAACCCACACTCTAAGGGACAAGTTTGATTTCCATTTCTTATTATTCTAGACCAAACTTAGTAAGGCCAATATGGATTTACCAAAAAGCTAATACCCATGTTAAAATCAATATTCATATAGTTTGACCTATATTTTGCAACTAGCTATCTACTTACATTTATTGCCCACTTTTTGTACTTGGAATTGGAATGGAGATTGGTGGTTGTGGTCAAGTATTGTAAATTAAGATAGAAATTGTGTTACTTTGGTTAAGTAGTGGGATATTTCATATATCTTTTGATTTGATAATGAGAAACTGCACAATGATTCGACAAGAAGTATTGTGGTACTAAGCTATCATGCTAAAGATCTCATACTGCAGTTGCCATCATAGTTTGAAGTTCATGAACCTCATCATGAAGTCATTGAAGATAATCATGGACCAGATATTGAGAAAATGGACAAGGGTTGTCTAGAACCAATCTTGCCTTTTCTTTAGAAAATTCAAACATTATTCTTCTTAACTTGTGGAGAGAACATGATAAGGTGTTATTATAAATTGAGGATTTTTGTAAATTCACCAAGGACACGCCTAAGAAGGAAATAATTGCAAAAGTAGCTTCATCAAGAATAAGGGGTTTACCGTTTCAAAAAAAATAATGATTAGTTCATAACTCAGGCGATCCTATCAAAGTGGTTGAATTTGAGCTTTTAGCTCATTCCTGTTCATATGTTTAAATGTTCGCAATGTTGGGAAAGAGCTCCATGCTGCATATTATTTGCAAATTATACTGTTTATGTTGTGAGATGAATGGTGGCCGATGCATATATTAGAGGGAGGAAAGATTGAGAGGATGAGGATCGAGTATACCTTGATCTAGATATATGCATATCAAGTCTTTAATTGTGAATATTAGTGATACTAATTCACTGATTAAAGTTGGTGGCAATACCAAATCTAGTAATAAGTCTTGCCGAATAAAAGAAAGTCAAGTAGATGAAAACATATTGAGCAACTCAAAGATGATGAGGATGAAGTTGAGATTGCCTTGGAATGCTAAACATGTAATGCATTATCATATAATGAACAACTGAAAATATAGCATTAAAGCCATAATTTGGCTTGTATGGTTACTTGATGCAAATTTGCTTTATGCCAAGCAAGGACTGCTGAACCAGTACCGGTAACTGGCTGGTAGGGTACGGTTTTAATTTTCTTGATTTCTTTGTAATTTTAAATCATATTTTTAGGATTTATTGAATATTTTTAGATCCAAATAGATGTTTGTTGATGCTAATTGATGTTTGCATCACTTCACTGCACTCTTAATCACGTATAACATGAATTTAACTTTCTAGATTTTAATTTTTAAATTATCAATACATGGATTAGATATTATTGAATCTTAAAATGATCAAAATTTATAAATAAATAATTAATACATAGTTACATGCCGATATTTAGAATCTAGTTGAGTATTAATATCCTTAAATATCAGAATAATTGATATACTTAGTAGAAAAATCAGTCCATCTCTCTAGCCAAGCATCATTGTAATCCTCTATGGTCATCCCAAAAGATATGCGTGCTGGATCATAATTCATCACAAATTCCTTGCTAAGATTCTGACTGTGAGAGGTATCCTTAGATTGATGATATAGCTATAGAGGGGCTTATCTGAATAATCGACAGCAAAATCGGATCCGTAAGATTTTCCGAACTGTATGGAATAATAGCCAGTAGAAGACGATATCTCGATTACACCATATCCATATCCATATCCATATGGATCATAAACTGCTGGTGTTTACCGGTAAGAATATTCGGAATAGAGGATGAGCTTGATACATTCATGGATCCTATTCCATCTGCAAGATTATTTGCACCTGCATCATGTCCTGAATGATCTCACGAAACCTGTCATTTATATGAAATCGTATCACCGTGAGTTCTATCAGCTCGTACACCATGGTCCTTATCTTGTATAGTGTGTATAAACTGCGACTCACCAGTAAACTGAAGACCACTGGCTAGCTATATTTTTTATCCTTCGATTCCTTCCTGATTACTAGATTTTCTACCATTAGAAGGATCATTAGCACCACTCTCTAGTATCTGAATTTGAGTGAATTGAGTGTTCCACTGGAGATGCAATTTTTTTTTCTTTTTTTTGTTTCTGAGCTGTGTAACTACCTGCCCTCTCATCACATGATGTTCTGGCTGATTAGATTGCGATGATAGATGTTATGATATATCGGCTGGAGTCTTGTATGAAATGTTACTGATTGCTTATTGTACATTGTGCAGATTGTCACTGCAACTGCCTTTCATTTTTCTTTTTTTTGTCTTTGGATTGTGTTACTACTGACTAGATTGCGAGGATGATGCTACTACCTTTCCTTTTTTAAAAATTATTTTTTAAAGATTTTTTAATGCAAAACTATTTTTTAATTTTAAAATTATATACTTAACAAAAATTAATGATCTTAGTATTATTGTGTAGATCATTCATAGATCTATAATATATTTTAAAATTATACCAAAATAAAAAACTTTTGATATAGTTTTCTCTTGTTTTTCATTTTCCTCGAATTTTAAAAAAAAAGAGGGGAGAAGGAGAAAGAGGGAACAGGATGGATCTATGTACCTTTAATTAATGCTTTTTCCAAGTTTTTCCTGCATTTTTCTCGAGTTATATGGATTAGAATGGGTTGGATAGGAAAAAATAAGCTTCTCTATGAAACTAAGAGCCTCTCGAACTCTTAGTTACATTAAAATCCCTCCCTTTACATGGCTATAGTATGCGACCCGAACCAGACTGAAACGCATGGTTCAGGGCTGAACTGTATCGTTTTAATCCAGTCCTGGGATATTTCAGACGGTTTGGGGGTCCAGACCGTTTTCCATAGCCAAACTATCCCGGTTCTTGATCAGATATCACGGTACGGCTTGAACCAGATGGTTCGGTCCGGTTTGAGAAACATTGATGCTAAGTATTAGTTTGCAAATGGGGAGCTATGTTTCTGAATATTTGGATAAAGTGTGATAGGAAAAATTTGTTGAATTGCTATTTTATGAATAAAAAAAATTAATTTCTTCTGACAAGAGTCACAACTCACAAGACTTTTGATATTTTGTCTTTGGAAGGGCGAAAGGGTTGATTCTTAGACTATTTAGGCATCTAGCTGTTACTGGTTAGTGTTATGAATAAGAGCAAAGCTTGAAAGTGTTTGAAAATGATAATTGGAGTGAGTGTTTGAAGTGCATGGGGGCATGAAGGATTTTGTTTTCTCGCTCGCCACAACATCCTTCCTAGTCTTCACTGACATTGAAATGCTAATTGCAGTATAGTAAGGAACGAAATCCAGGATGTGTCTATATGTTGTCAAGCAAATCAAGTGGAAAATGAACCATAGACCAGAAGAAGGTTTGAAGAGTGATAAGGGCTATTGGTATTATATCTGGATCACAACCATTGATTTCTAAAAGGTTAGCCAGATTGCTATAAATGCATAACAGTGGCATATTATAATAATGTTAGAGGCTTCTTTATTGGTAATGCCTAAGAATGAATTTCTTAAACATTTAAAGCATCTCCTTTAAGTTAAATAATCTTATGGAATAGAAACATAAATACACCTCTAGATTTCTTTCTCTTGAAAGAAAAAAAGAAAAGAAAAAAGATGTTCATTTCATTTCAAATAATTATCTTGAATAGACTATTGTTTACTATCATTTGTATAGACACTAAAAAAATGGATGAATCAACGTAAAGACTTCTTAACCATCAATCCCATTAAAACACATTTTGCAACTACATGGTTTTGGTAATAGATTGTTGTTAAGTTAAGCCACCCTTAGCTCAGGTTGAGCCTTTTGAATTTTTAAAGCACAAACCCGCCTGATTTTATCCATACCATTTTTATCTTTTTTTAGGGGGGATGAAATGGTGTGTGAGCAAATGAAAGGGAGTCAAGTGTGGCAATTAGATGTTGGGGTAACAATTTGCACCGATGCTGGTCTTGTAAGGGATAACTTGTGTGGAATACAGATCCCCGTTTCCAAGATCATGATCGTCGGTGTCGATACCGTAGAACGAAGAAGAGAAATAAAATATAAGATGCAATTAATTGAACATGCAAGGTTTTACTATGAGAAAAAAATAAACTTATAAAATTGAGAACTTCCACTCTTAACCCCGTATAAATCTCTACACAAGAAATCCTAAAATTCTTCGTACAAGTCCTTAACTAGAGATCCTTCATTATTTTTTTGATCTTCATACCCAGCCTCTGCCCTCTACCTATGGTTTTATAGTCTCTGCTACAAAGAGTGTCTCACCAGGAGTCTAACAATCCAAACAGTGTTCAAATCGAAGTTCTGTAGCTCTCACAATCATCGTCTGACTGTAGATCAGCTCCAGGCCATTGATCAGCCTTGATCGTGCCTAAAATCGTGCTCAAATTGGACCAGGTTGTGTGAATCATGCCGCAAATGATGCTCGTCATCCGATCTATGTGCCGAATGTGCACTGCCATTTGACATCGCATGGAGCATGTGGAATCGTCGGATCGTGTCAAGATCCATGCAAAAATCACTGTAGAGAGGAAAAAGAGAAACATGGAATGGTGCTTAGGCCTAGGCTGGTGCTCACATTGGGCCGCGTGCTCGTGGATGCTGTGTTGGGTCGTGCCCTACAGGTCGGCTTGGGCTACAGGGTCGCTTGCAGGCCTGCAGGTCGAGGTCCAATTTTGCTTCTTCTCTCGGGTTGGGTTTCGTTCAAGGGCTGAATTCGAGGCGTTTTTCTAATAACCTCTATCTCAACTCGATGTTCAGTCTCCACATAATTTTAAGAGCTTCTTGAAAGATTTCGTGCCCTCATGTCCTAGAACAAATGCTTGATCATGGATGGGCAAACATGGAAGTCGAGACAGGCTACTCGATCCTATCTCCGTCATGTACTGTGCTCACCTCGACCCGAGTCTTGCTCGGGAAGCCTTTTGCAGTAATATAAACTTCACCTTGCGACGTTGTCTATCGTCCTTCCAAGTCTCGCATTTCGTGCTCGATCTACTTACTGCTGGAGCTTTACCTTATACTAAATTCCTGTCTATACCAGGAAATGCATCTCGTGCCGGACTCCTTGTGACAAAGTAGTGAGCTCCACGTTTCTTTTTCCTGCAAAATGATCCTACTACTGTGAAAGATCTTCAGGACTTCATCACTGGCTTTTCATGTGTAGTCGTTTGGCTCCAATTTACCTAAGAAAATTAGATTTTTATGAAAACTGGATATGCATCGGACCTTGCCTAGTTTCTTCATTATCCCATCATGCGTCTTCAAGTTGACTATCCCGATGTTCATGATCGCATAGTTTGATCCATCTGGTAAGTGGATAGCACCATTCTGCTCTCTAGAGAATCGAACTTCTCTCTACAGCATATATGATGTAGACATACTGAATCTAAAATCTATGGGGAAGAAGGGATACTTGATCGGATACTATAAGTACATTATCGATGTATTCGTCATCGTTACCATCGGCCACCACCATAGTAGTCCTTGTCTAATCTCTGAGCTATGAGCAATCTTTGATATGATACCTCAACTCATCGTATCGAAAGTATTTGATCTTGCTTGCATTCTTCTATCTGGACCGCCCACCTCGCGATGCTCTGTTGCTCCGCCTTCTATCGTCTGCCCCTTCAGAAATCGCCAATGCTGAGTTCTTGTCTGAATTCGAAGCTTGATCCTTCTGCTTGAAAATCTCATTCTAGAGTAAAGCCAAGGTAATCTTCTCTATCTTGACAGTGCTCTTCTCTACTAGACAAGTGGTCACCAAGAACTTGAAGGACTGCAGTAGGGATGATAGCAAGACCAACACACTGGTCTTCTCCTTAACATTTTCACCGACATCGAGAAGATCGGTAAAGATTCTCTGGAAGTTATTTAGGTGCTCCTGTATGCTCCGTTCTTCGGTCATCCACAGTTAATAGAATTGCTTTCAAAGGAACAGCATGTTGGTGAGGAACTTTGCCATGTACAGTTCCTCGAGCTTCATCCATAGCGCCATCGGAGAAGTTTTGTTTAGTACATAGATTATTATCTTGTTCGCCAAGTACAAGCAGATTGTCTTCACCTTTTGCGTCTGGAGCCATCTCCAAGTCTTCTCTTTTACAGTGGCTGGCCTTTTCTTGTATATGAGAGCGTCGATCAGCCCTTGCTGGATAAGCACATCTTTTATCCTTGCTTGCCAGAGAGAGAAATTACTCTTCTTGTCAAACCGGCCGATCTCAAACTTGATTGTGCATGTCCTCTACATCTTCGGTCTCGATTAATCATGGATAATTGAGGCTCTGATACTAGTTGTTGGGATACCAACTTACACTGATACTATCTCGTCAGAGATTACTCATGCGGAATATGGATCCTGTTCTCAGGATCATGATTAGCGATGTTGATGTCGCAGGAGAAGGAAGAAGAGAGAAATAAAATATAAGATGCAATTAATTGGACATGTAAGGCTTTATTATGAAAAAAAATAAACATACAAAATTGAAAATTTCATTCTCAATCCTGTACAAATCTTTGAACAAGAAACCTCAAAATCCCTCGTACAAGCTCTCAACTAGAGCCCCTTATCACTCTTTTGATCCTCACATCTAGCCTTTGCCCTCTGCCCACAATGTTATAGCTTATATTGCAAAGAGAATCTTACGAGGAGTCCAACGGTTCAAACCATGTCCAAATCGAAGTTCTGTAGCTCTTCCAATCATCGTCTAACTGTGGATTAGCTCTTGGCCATCGACCAACCTCGATCGCATAAAAAATCATGCTCAAATCAGACCACATTGCACAAATTACGTCGTGAATAATGCCCACCATCCGATCCGTGCACCGGACATGTGTTGCCATCTGATCATTGCATGGAGCATGCAGAACTGTCGGATCGTGTCAAGATCCATGCAAAAACCACTGTAGATGGAAAAAAAGAGAAACAAGAAATGGTGCTTGGGCTTGGGATGTCGTGTGCCTGCCTGGGCCTTGGCCGGTGCCCGTGCCAGTGCGCGCACCGGCATTGGGCCGTGTGCCTGCACGTGCGGTGCTGGGCCACGGGGTCTCTTGCAGGTCGAGGACCAATTTTTTTCTTCTCTCTTTTTGGCTGGGCTTCATTCAGGGACCGAATTTGATACGTTTTTTCAACACTAGATTCTTCACAACACCCTGCCCAAGTTGTGTGAGGCAGTTGACATTTGTGTGGATTTGTGGTTGAGGTGCCATGCAGCCAGGGCAGCTTTAGTTAATGGTGGAGGCACATGAAGTTGTGAGGAATGGCATGAGTCTGTGGGGGCATGTAGAATGGTAGGGGTTGGCATTGGCTCTTCGTACAGGCACTGGGAGAACAAGGAGAGGAATGAGAATAAGTGGGTAAAAATAGGTTAAGGTTTTATTCTTTTAACATCATATGCAAGTATTTGTTTGATATTTTTAGAAGTTGGACTGTATGTTGGGCTTGGGGTCAAGCTGAGGGTGCCCTTGCAATTGGCCTCAACATAAAATCTAAGCCCGGCCTAGCCAGAATTGTTAGTTTGTTATATAGAAGCCTAACCTCATTGAATATTAAGTCTGATATATATTGTTGATTCATCTCAAAAAAAAAAAGAAAAAAGAAAAAAGAAGAGAGAGATGTACATTGCTGACTCATTCCCTAATAGTTTATGCTTTTGTGGTAAAGTGGTTAATTAACATGATATCAGAGCTAAGTTTGTTTGAGGTCATGAGTTCAAATCCCCTCCAAGCCAGTTATTAATTTAATTAACCCAGCTACCATCTTACATTCCTTTCGGTCTCAATGTTCATCATCTGGGCCACTCATGAGGGGGCCAGGGTGGTTAAGCCTGATCTACAAAGTTGACTCATTTCTGAATGGCTTAAGCTTTTGGGATAGAGTGGTTGGTTAACACTCAAGGCCCAACCTAACGACTGTGGAACCAGCTTGGCCCATTGCTAGGCATAACTGCACATTGTATGAACTTCTTCTTTTTTTTTTTTTTTTGGTATTTATATCCTTGGCCCTATCTTTGAATGACTTTTTTCTTTGGTAAGAATGAACATCAAAGAAAAACCTGAAAAACATGCCTTCTTCCTCCAAATTCACTTCAGTTCACCTTTACGAATCCTACCTTGCCACTCCTATCAAAGGCGAAGTTGAAAACAAAAAGTTTAGAAATCCCCTTTTTTTGTCAATGAAGAAAACAATGTTGAATAAAGTGATACTTGATTTAAATAAATTATTGGATCTGACAAAAGACCAGTTTTAACAGTTTGTTTGCATTATTATCTAGCTTTCAGTCATGAAAAATCAAATGCTATATAAATAATTTCGTGTACAGAATGTTTTGCTAAAAACCTCGTCTGAGCACTGCTTACACTTTCTGCTTTAATTTTGCAGCTCTTGATGCAGCAAGCAAGGGAAACCGATACATAAATTCATGCCTGAGGTTTTTGTATTTTTATGACCAATTGATTTTCTGGTTAATTTATCCATGATTGCTTTTTGATTATAACAACTGCTCTAGTCCTGCACTTTTTAAGATTTCTTAACGTGTCCCATATTATTGATTGGGAAAGGTAATGGTATAAAAACTCAGGGTTATGTCAACTCCTTATGATATGATTCGTTTAACAAATGTTAGCGGACAGAAATCAGCTCTTGATGACATTCAAACATTTTGAAAATACCATTTACTCTCTCTCTCTCTCTCTCTCTCTCTCTCTCTCTCTCTCTCTCTCTCTCTCTCTCTCTCTCTCTCTCTCTCTCTCTCTCTCAAAGTATAACCTTTCTTCTTGGGCTTGTTGTCAAGATAATCAGGTTACTTTTCTGTAGTAAATAATTCTCATCAATATGCTGCAGTTATAATTATAAAACTTTGCTAAAAATTCTTTGTATTTTTTACCACAGATTGAATGAAGAAATGAAGAGCCTGGAAACTCTTTCTATGCAACTGTATCCTTTTACTTCTATCCAGGTTAATATCCAGTAAATAAATACTTTGGGATTCAGAGCTAATCACGAATGCTCATTATGTTAATGCAGACTAATATGAAAAAGTGGAAGAAGCTATCTATGTCTGTTTATCAATGATAATGTGTTGTACTACCTGCACTTTCACATCCTATTAGTTATTAACATTTGAATTAACATAGTTTTGTTTATAAACCTTGCACTAACCATCAGTCTGATTTTGTGACTGATAAGATGTTGAATGGAAATATATCTGCAGATATATCTAATTATGACTGCAAATAGAAACCAGAATGCCATTCAAGCGACAATTGGATGAACTTAATTAACCACACCTGATTGTAAAGCTTGAGAACTTATAACCTGCATATTTAGTGAATGATTCCACTTTAACCTTAGCCTATGCCTTGGACAATTTCTATCTGATAATGTGCTTATTTGTCAGACTCCTTCCAAAGTTTAAGTCTGTTCTGAAACTTAAGACCACATAAGGAGCACTGCATAGCCACTTCTACTT
Source organism: Areca catechu (assembly GCA_021397845.1). Taxonomy (NCBI): domain Eukaryota; kingdom Viridiplantae; phylum Streptophyta; class Magnoliopsida; order Arecales; family Arecaceae; genus Areca; species Areca catechu. The sequence goes on from CM038049.1 coordinate 56,020,483, forward strand.
TAGTGGGAAGGAGTAATGCCATTTTTCATGTCTAGAAAATGATTCTCCAAATGATAATAAAAAGAAAATAATGCTTTCAGTTTCTGGTTTGATATGTCCATACATTTAAGGGATGTTTATGTTATGTTTACATTATGTGTATACTTTTGATGCATGCAGATAAACCTAGATTAAATGTATAATGCATATTATGATGTTAGTAGTTTCCTGTATTGACCCTAAATATGAGTTGACTCGTGGTCTGATTATGTAAACAAATATCATGTCAATCACCTTATGGTCTCTCAGATTACTTCTGATGTATCCATTGAATTGGTCCCCACAGTTAAATGAAATGGTAAATAGTTGTCTTTTGAACTAATAAATGGTGCAGGATCCAACCAAACCTTAAAAGTTGCATGTGAGATGTGAATTAATTGAGTACTTTTAGCAATAAGCATGGTTTAAGCAGGATTCATTCTCAAATTAGTAAATCCCTTGCTGTTTCTATCTTTATCATGCTTTAGCCATATCACTTCAACTATCCTTGGTTTTAATTGGATAATTTTTCATGTTTTGTGTAAGTTTTATTTTTCTTAAGGGATTTACGTTCTGGCTAGTGGCTAATGGTGTTAATAATAAATTCATTATTATACAGTCTTGCTTAATTTGGATCCTGTCAAAGTTCTGCTGCACTGAGGTCTTTGTACATGGTTGAGATGACTATTCCTAATTGATAGTTTCTGGAACCTCTCAGTCTTCCTAATTAAATGCTTTTTAATGATCATCATCTGCGGTCTTGAACAATGTTTTTACTTCAGAATCTTGTTTGATCATCTTGGTCTCTGTTTATTGTCTTTCTTTTAAAGTATAGATGGGTATATATCTTACATCTTTCTTGACTGGGTGTGACACCATTGGTAACTATTTTAGTTCTTTCAGATCTTTCCAAGCACTAAGTCCCTTTTCTCTTGTTGTTCAGGTCCATTTTGTCTGTGCTATGATATTTTTATTTTCTAGATTGTTAAGATGTTTTCAGTGAAGTGGCTTATAAAGTGTTACCTGTCACCTGGTAACATAACAGGTTTTAGTTTTAAGTTTTATAAGCTTTTAACTTTGCATCGTACCAATGCCTGCAACAAGGGAAAAGGGATATTTAATTAAAGGGAAAAGGGAAAAGTTTTATAAGCTTTTAACTTTGCATCGTACCAATGCCTGACCAGGCTGGGGCTGGTCAGGCATGACCGGAATGTCAGCCTATTTAATTGTGTCGTGGATATTTTACCCATACTTGGCCCATTTATTGACCTGGACATGTTGGGTCCATGAGAAATCTCTAAGAGATGATGACCTAACTCAATGTAGGAATTTGTAGTACTCTAATCGTGTTGTTCTCTTTCTCTCTCTGTTTATCTGTCTGTCAATCTGTTTGTTTAATCGATTTACCCACCTCTCCGTATCTCTATCTCTGGCCTTAATACTTCTATGCATGGCATTGAAGATTTCCTTGTAGTCTCATTGTCAGAATCATCCACTAGTGCTACAAACTTGGGAGTGAAATAATTATAATAGACAGCAAGAGATATTCCTTAAGCACAACCAATTGCTTCCAACTTACTCCCCTCCTCAATCATAACGTACTTTAAGTGGGGATGGTGTAGATGGCTAGGCTTGGTGTATGATGCAATTAAATGTAGTTAGAGTTGGATTGAGAAAAAGGGAAGGTAGGCATATGCATAATGGGCTGGTTGAAAGACAATTTTGTGAATGTTGAGACAACTAGATTAGGTTGCATTAAGAGATGGATCAGGGGGGGAACAGTGGAGAAGGTCTGTATAAATTAAGGAAAGATGAGTGCAGAGATATTCAAGATGGCTGAGCTGGCTGGCATGGGTGATCTAATTGAGAGGCTGGTAAGAGTAGCGAAAGTGAGAGGGATGAAGAAGCCTAATAGGCATTTGACCATTATTAAGCGACTGTTTTTTTGACAGTCTTGTATTTTTATGATGGGGAAGAAAAGAATAACTGCACACGACTTAGCTGGACCTTTCAGTGGTCTAGTAAGAAATACTTTAAGCAAAAGTCGTAAGGTGGAGGGGTTTGTAAAGTTTTTAGTAACATCAAGCAAATCTCTCTATCAACATCTCACTTGACCCTGTATAGTTAGTAAATTGATTTAAATATTTTTTATATAATATATGAGATGGACTATGTTCCTTCTGAAAGGACAAGGTATCTATTCCTCTCAAGCCCAAAGTTAATAATCAGCATTGCAATTGAAGATCTATGCCATTGATCATAATTTATACCACTAAAAATGATTAGAAACCAAAAATCATGTTTTTGGTGGTCTCTAACCTATGCATCAAGTAGACAAAGAAATGAACAGTTCTTGTTATGCTGATATGCTAACATACATGATAAAGTATTTAAATTAAGAATTTATTGATCATGATTTACGTATGTTAAAACATGTGTTTCAAAAATCAGTATATTTTAATACTTAGATCATGACAGCACATGGAACTTTTGTTTTTAGGCATTTTTTATGGTATAGATCATGGTAAACAATGTATATCTTTAATTTAGGTATCTGATATTGATTTTGAACTTGGGAGAAATTGATACCCTCTCCTCTTGAGAGGAGCAAAGTCCATCTCTGTGTCTCTCTCTATATTTATGTAAAAAGAAAGAAAGATGGACTAGAATTTGGTTGGCTAGATTTCTGGTCAGATTTGGTCAATCTTGATTAGATGATGGGGTCAACACTGATGACCTGAGCTATTGGATATCATTTACCAGCTCTCAATTGTTTGCGCAAAAAATCATGTGATTTTGAAACTCCTAGCCTATGCATGAAGTTTTCAAAAGATGGATAATTCAAATAACACAATAATGCATATTTTTTGATGCATGGGCTAGGAGAATCATGTGATTTTGGTGTGGTAGGTCATATTCAAAGGCTTGGGTCATTGGTTTTTGGTCCCTATCATCCCGTCAATCTGACAGGATTCTTATCCCCTCCCTCTCTTTCTATATGTGTGTGTGTGTGTGTGGTATGATACCATGTTTTAGTTTAATCCAAAGCAACTGAAATTTGATCTATGTTTGGATCATGATCATTGGTTTAGATTTGCAAATTATATAGTCTATGGTACACTTTTGCTCATTAGCTACATTCCTCTCATACTGTGATTGCTTGATGCATAGGCAAAAGATCCAGAACAATTATTTTTTTGGGGATCTTAAGTATTTTATATGCTGTAGATTATGATCAATGGGACTTTTTGAAGTTAAATGCATCAAAAACCATTTTACCTGTGTATGTCATTCAAGCAGTTTCCTGTTTATTCAAACAATCTGGTCAATTTCTTAATACGTGTGAAAGAAAGATATTGAGGAAGAATGTGGATTCTCTGGACCTGGCTGTGAACCGGTTGCTTCGTCTTCCATGACCCTTGGACATCTCCAGTTGGCACATTCAAGGTTAATCCTAAAGGGTGGTAACTCTTTTATATTGGATAAAGTATAAATTATATACTTCGGCAGGTTATTTAGTGCATTCATTTATGGAATGACCGAATATGCTTGTTTTTTATCATTTTAAATAGCTTAAAGAACCTGTTTGGTCAAAATCTTCTTGTGCCTTGAATTCAGATCTTCAAATGTTTTCTATTTCTTTACCCTCGTAATGTTTCATTTCCTCTCAATGCAGTTGTATGTGTTCACCACAGGAGCTGGGCAAGAGGTTCTGATTGAATATTGGCAATGATTCTGGCAATAGCAACCCATAGCGTTTGCTGGTGAGACATAGAAGCGATAACAATACAAAGTTCGGAGAAAACAATATTCATGGAGAGTTGGAAGTCTGTTACCGTGGTACCTCTGTGCAGAAGCTTTAGTATTCCAAAATCATAAAATGGATCAAGCAGTTTTGTAGGAGATTAGTCATTCTATTGTTTATATAATCTTCTTTGGTAAATTTGCGCAAACATAGGAAGGTTTTCATGACTAGTAGTATTGGATAATTTAAACACGTTATCAGTAAGAGGTGAAAATTAGCCAAATGGGGTAAATTCTGCTGCCTTCCTACTAATCTGAATTAAAAATTTTTATCTGCAAGGTTGTAACTAGGTAAATTGCCAATGAGTTTCTGTTTTCAATCTCAGATTGCTCCTTCAGGATATTCACCAGCTGGCTTCTGGAACCATTGAGCAAGCTGTAGTCCTTCAGAAATGGCTGTCTGGAGCAGTATATTGAAATGGGTTGGTACTGTATATAATGAATTTTGTTCAAAGCTATATATAATATGAAAGGACGTGCATTCTGAGGTTCTATTACTCTTCCATCTACTAGGAAGTAATGGGAGTATGATGTTTTGGATTGCAGAATTTCAACTTTTTAAGCAACTCAAGGGATTTCAAATTTCGAGAATAGCTCCTTGTATGACATAATACTATGTCTGCTAATGATTTGATGCTATTTCTGGAAGCCTCGGTAATGGAAACCTACGGTCTTAAGTAGGCGATCAAACTCCATGGCATGTTTTCTGGGCAAAAAATTAATTATTCAGTCCTGCATTGGGTTCAGCTCCCAGATTGACGTAATAATCAAAATGTGCTAAAATCTATATTTGTGGGAAGAATCTTCGCTTAAGAAGTATTTGTCTTCTTCCAAGCTAAAAATTCCTTGATGTTGTAGCCAACAAAAAAAAAAAAATCAGAATAAACTCTTGGGATGGAAGGCTCAAACTTTGCCACATGCTGGGAGGTCGGTGCTCATAAAACTTGTGCCGGGTTCTACTGTTCCACTTCTATCAATTCAATGCGTATTTTGAGCTTCCCAAATTCTTTTTTCTCTAAAATTTCACAATCGTCCAGGACGGTTATGAGAAGTGAGAGGTGTATGTTTTTTAAATCCATCGGGAATGGAGAGCGTTGTAATTGGGTGACACCTTCTATCATATTCCAAAAATAAAAACCCGAAATTTATCTTATAATATCCAAAGTTAAATAAAAAAAAGTAAGAATGGTTTTTAAATATTTAAATCTATGTAATTCATAATTTCATAGTCGTAATTGGGTGACACCTTCTATCATATTCCAAAAATTTATCTTATAATATCCAAAGTTAAATAAAAAAAAGTAAGAATGGTTTTTAAGTATTTAAATCTATGTAATTCATAATTTCATAGTCATAAACTATATATATATATATATATATATATATATATATATATATATCCTGATGAATTGCAGTCCGGGGTGGGGGAAGAAGGGCACGATGTCCCACCTCAGGATGGTCGGTGAGGCTCCCTCCAAAAAAAGCAAAGGCGGAGCTCCGGCGAAATCGCAGGGCCCTGCCCTCCCCCCGCAATAGAAATCGTGCTTACCTGGGTAATTTCCGCCCCGCCAGCCCGAATTGACGGTCGGGTCAAAAGCAAGGTATCATACTCGCCAAGATCATCTCTTTTTGGGAGGCCAGGTGCAAATCTAGAACCTCTTGGTCTCGAGCTCTATTCTAGAAGTAAGGCTTCTTTATCTCTCTCTGGAATGACATGGATTGGCAATGGTCGATAAGCTCCGGGGATTTTCAGGTTCGCTGGTCATCCGCTGCTACGTATTCATCATATGTAGGATTATTGAGTTTGGGTAATATTGTGAAAGTAAAGTCGTGAAGGATTTCAAACGGACGGGATCTCGTGTACGATTTCGACTGGAAAAAGGATTGGATCGCAAATAACCAACTCAAGCTTACTCCTGGTTTTTTATGCTTTACGGTATATAAGCTTTTTAGAGAGCAAACAGCTTCTAGAATGAACTCTCCCTTTTATATTAGGATCCGAACTCGGTGATCCTTTCCGACCCTCCACAACTCTTCCTCTTTAAAATCCACGGGACTTGACTCGTCTATAACAATCTTCTCTCTCTTTCCTCCGAGGCAGGAAAGGGTGATGTCACATGGTTCTTGAGTCTCTTGTCAAGGTCATCTTCTTTCTCTTTTCGGTCCTATTTTCTTGGACTTTATTTGGGTTCGAGGAGAGAAAAGGGTGCCACATCAAGGCCATATATAGCTTAGGAGACTCCATTGCGGATACTTGCAACCTCGTTTATCATAAAATCTTATTTTATTATAAATTCGATCATGAATCTAATAATAATAATATATTATAAAAAATAATTTATAAAATTTATAAAACAAAGATAGTTGACAAAGGATCACCGAGAACTGATTTTATAAAATATAAAACAGTACACTGTTTTAAGATGATTGACGACCTTCGTGCAGGTTTAATCTCGAGAACTCCATCTCAAAATATAACCGGATATCCTTTCTACAAGCACGACAAGAGGATGACAGAACTTTATCCAGCAGTAAAAAAGAAAAATACTATAAAAAAGATTAGAAAAAATTGAGTAAAAAATGTTGAACAATAGAGGAGCATTAGATTTTCTTGGAGGAAAGGACTCTGGAGAGCAGAATAAAATAGGAGAGCAGTGAATTTTTTCTTACCACTTTTTTTCCTCTACCAGCTCTCTTATAGGCCCAATATATTAGCCATCTGGACTGGCCCAATGGCTAGAGGTTTCATTAGATGAGTAATTAACAGCTTATAGGCCCAATATACTAGTTGTTTGGGCTGGCCCAATAGCTAGAGGGTTAATTAGGTAAGTAATTAACAGGTAACTGGTGAAATAAAACAGGTTATCGACTAATAGGCTTAATAAGGTGAATTAATGCTAATTAACGACTAATAGTCTAATGCGATGGGTTAATGGCTAAATGGTTTAATGTAGTGAATTAACAGTTAATCAATTTAACGAGTTAATTATTAAGTAGGGTTAATGGTTAATTAAGTAGTAAAATAAATATCACACCACATCGCGGGCATGGCACAATCATGCGTATACGAGCCACGCTAGGTTGGGCTATGCGCACGTGCATAAAGGGAAGCCGAAACAACACAAGGTCCAAGAAAGGGGAAACCAATATATACAGCATCAGGTTTTTTCCTTTTTTCATGTGGGACTAAACCAATATAAGAGGGATGTAGAGTGGGAGATTTGGAGGGAATTTTGAGTCTCTCCAAACTCTAATAATCCCCTCAAAATTCAAAATTCATGAAATAAAATAAATGAATAAACAAAGGAAGAATTTCTGCTGGATATATATATATTATGTAGTAGGTGAAGTATCTTTCATGACTTAACTTCACTTAGTATTTATAGTATTAATTTGAAGGAAGTGAAGTGAACCAGGTCTTGAACTATGTTCCTTTAACTCAAATTTTTACTATAATATATACAGTATAGAAGCTCGTATCGCGGGTTTGCACATTAATGACCGTGTACAAGTATCTTGATTTTTTAATGAGAGTTTCTAGATATTGTCTATGCCTCTAGTCATGGCCATATATGGATACTCTTATATAGGTGAGCCCCTCCAAGGATATATATAGTATTACATTCCAAGAAATACTTCTCGGGTTTAATTCGGAGATAACTCTTCCTTACCACTATATAGGAGCATTAATCATCATAGGGATGGGATATAGTCTATGACTCCTATATCAAGTAATTCATATGTACTCTCTGACCAACTAACCAGCTTGTTATTACAATAATGAACCTCCTTCAAGGAATCTCCTATCATAGGGTTGGGTTTTCACTACTAGAAGGTCCTTTATAGGCTAAGCCCTATCCCCTTGATGATATCAGAACCTTAGTCCTGTTTAAGTCCTTTATAAGGCAGTCAGTAAGTTTAAGATTTGTAGCAATATGATTTATTGAAATAATTTTGAGTTTTTCTTTTTTAAGACTTTTATCTTAGTTTAATATGTCTGTTCATTTTAGTATTTATTAATTTTTTTTGCAAAAATCTATAGTAGCTTTTGAGTCATAGTGAATAGATATAGGAGGAATGGAAAGAAGATATTATAAAGATTTTAGTAAGAAGTTCTTTCAGCTATTCAGCTTCAAAATAAGTAGAGTTAAAGAGTAATAAGTTTGGCTTCTATAGTACTTCAAGCTAGAATTGTTTGTTTAGAAGATTACCAAGATATAGCACTACCTCTTAAAAGAAAAATGCAACTAAAAATAGATTTGATGTCTAAAGTATTTGAGATCCAGTTTGAGTTACAATAATCCTCAAGGATATTTGGATAACCTATATAATAAAGGAAGAAATTAATAGTTCTTCTAACATACCTAAATACTTTTTCTAAAGCATTCCGGTAAATTATACTAAGATTACTAATATATCTTCTGAGTCTGAAAATAGCATAAGCAATATCTGGTATGGTTCGGTTAGATAAATACATTAAAGAATCAATGATAAGCATAATTTTCTTGATTCATAGATTTTCTAGTATTTTTCATGAGATGGATGGAGGGATCGTATGGAGTACACACTGGAAAATAATCAGAATATTCAAATTTATCAATAAGTTTTTTAACTATAGTGAGATTAGGATAAGAAGATTGAGTCAGAAATTTAAATAATTTTCATTCTAAGAATTAGATCAGCATTATCTAAGTCTTTCATTCAAAATAATGGGATAGAAATTTCTTGATATTATTGACTAAGTCCAGATCAAGAGTAAGAATCAGAATATCATCAACATAGAGACGAAGAATTAATTGATCATCAATTTATTTTTAATAAATATAATTATCTAATTCATTGATTTAAAATTCGTAGGATAAAAGAACTTGATCAAACTTTTGGTGCCATTGCTTATATGCTTGCTTCAATTTATAGAGGGATCTAACAAGTCTACATACTTTATTTTCTTATCTTGGTACAGAAGTCTTCGGGTTGATATATGTAGATCTCCTTTTCAAGATCTCCATATAAAAAAGTAGTCCTAACATCCATTTGATGAACAAAAAATCTATGAATAGAAGCTAAGGCTAAAAGAATTTGGATAGTAGTAATATGTGCTATAGGTGAATATATATTGAAGAAATCAATACCAGTCTTTTGACCAAAACCTTGAACAATAAGCCTAGCTTTATATTTTTCTTTAATTCCATCAGTTCTCATCTTCTTTTTGAAGATCTACTTATAGCCTAATGGTTTATTTCTAGGAGGTAGGTTAGTGAAAATCCAAGTATTGTTTCTAATAATAGATTCAAATTCACTATTTATTATCTCTTTCTAAAAAGGTGTTGGGAATTGTGTCCCAAAACCAATCGTCTAGGCTGTAGACGGTTGTGTTATTTGTATATAAATTTTGATATAAATAAAAGTTATCTTTTAGTTGTTCATTACAGGTTCATTTTTCTTAATTTAAACTCTATTGTGATAATGCCCTTTGAGCTACCTTGTATGTGATGTAGAGAGGATGCATCATGTAGTTCATAAATTAATTCGCGACCAAATGATACACTATTTCGGGATGATGGTGTATCAAGAGTAGGTCGTTCATATCATATCTGTTGGTTGTCCTCTTAACCAAGTAGCATGGAGATGCTGGTATGACATCGTGTATTGTGTTTGACACTTCACTGATTGTGACTCTTATGCGAGATTCTCTTGCTAACGAAGAGGAATCTTGCATTAGAATATGGACTTGAATTATTTCTTTGACTTGAGATCACTATGGCAGCTTGCAAGCAACCCACTGTGCTTTGGTGCCGGATTATCCGGATTTCTAATCCGGTGACGGAAGGTTGCTGGGTATAGTCAAGTACTTGTATAGCGGTAGTAGGATCGAGATAGGATTGACCTCTCCAAATGATTTGGATTGAATGCTTTATATGCCTCAATTTAGAAAGACCTTGGTCAGGGCATTCCTTGTAAAGTGTTGCAGGGATTCTTTGAGACATATTCTGATGGACTGCTTAGGGTTGGGTAGTTTAACCCTATGCTATCTGGAGCATTAGGAGGTGCAGGGAATAAGTTCAATGCTATTCCATGTTCGACAGGTTCATGTTGCTCTGCAACCTTCAACCTATCCGGATACCAGGTGTCATTGCTAGATGGCGACTTTGGCTAGTACTGGAAATGTTCCCGTGCTACCGTTTAGTGTTTGAATCTATGGGATCGCACACCAAGGGTTTCTTCTTGTTTTGTTGGCATGCGAACGATTGGGAATCGTTCCGGACTCGTTTGACAAGTTGTCAAAATTTTTGTTCGAGCTGACTCGTTCGAGCCGACCCTTCTTGAACGAGTCGACTCGAGTCGTTTGACAAGGTGTTGTCAAACTTCTGATCGAGCCGACTCTTCTTAGACGAGTCGACTCGAGCCGAGCCGACTCGAATGGTCGAGTCGACTCGAATAACGGACTGCTGAAATTCGAAAACCCTTCCTTAAATATTGTAATTGTTATGGGATTTAATGCTGGAGTTTCGAGTTTTAATTATTGCCCTTGTTGAATTCCAAGGGACTTCTAACCTCCCTGGAATTTCAAGAGACCCCATAACTCGCCAATAATCTCTCATTAATCCCTCTTAATTGTTTTGAGGGCTGCTGCTATTATTTAATGGCTGGGCTGCTAAAAGTGAATGATTCACTTCTCAGATTCGATTTCCAAATATCTGGATCAAGTTTTTATTTTACCAAAATTCTGGATTAGAGTTCTTCCTTGATCATTGAGAGATTGAGAGATTTGATCTCAGGGATTATTGAGTTTGGGTGGGATCTCTGAGTACATACCTTCTATTGAAGGTTTGGGATAGAGTGTTGGGAAAGGTTCTCAGGAGTCTTTGTTCCAGCACTATTGCAACGACTTGCACTTCAAGGAGTTGAAGGTGTCCCACTCGTCTTCAAGGAGTTGAAGGAGTTCAATCGACAAAGCTTCCGTAGAGGCTAGCATCTCAAAGGAAGAAGAAGAAATCGCGCTACACGGTGTGAACCACCCGTAGAGGCGGTACCCGAGTGCTGCTTGCAGATTCAGATTTTTTTTACAGGTTTGTACCGTCCCTGGGATCGCAACTGAAAGTCGGACTTCCGGTTCTTCCCGGTGAACGTTACCAAGGTATGTGATTGATTATGTATGACATAATTAGCTTTTTCGTATCATTGTATGGTTATATAAATAGTTCCATATTTCATACTATGGATGCATGATTTCATATTTATATTATTTCAAATGCATCTAAATCCTGATATAGGGGTTATGTTAATTAGATTAACATGTTGATAAAATAGTTTTATCGCTTTCCGCTGTTGCATGCTCTTAGAAAAGTTTTAAAATGCATGCATCGTCCCTAGGAACGGTTCTTTTCAATGGTATCAGAGCCAGGTTGGTGCATACATCTAGTTTAATGTTTCATATGAAATCGGTTTGATTTCCTTCACGTAGTACTTGGATTAAGATGGATTCGCCATGGCCGTCCGGTCATAAGAGAGAAGTATGGTTTAAAGACTATCTCTTCCCATTCCAAGGGGTTCTTCTATGGCATGTGGGGGTGCCGATGCGTCATGATCTTATGAAGAAGAAAGTAAGGAATTTAATGGATTAAAATTGTTTTAATCTTTGATTTATAGATCATTATTATGTTTAGATTAGATCTAAAAGAAATTTGATCTAAAATCTTGAAAAGTTCTTGCGGAAATGTTTGAAGTTTGGAAAAACTATGTTCTGGAAGAGCTGGCTCATTCAGAAGAGTTGACTAGAAGAGCTGGCTCATTCAGAAGAGCTGACTAGAAGAGCTGGCTTGGTTCAGCAGAGTTGACCCGACCAGAAATCTGTGTTCTGGAAGAGCGGGCTTGAGCAGCTGAAGAGTCGGCTCGAGCAGCAGAACTGACAGTAGAGCTGACCTGACCAGAAATCTGTGTTTTGGAAGAGTCGGCTCGACCAGCAGAGCTGACTGAAGAGTCAGCTCGAGCAGCAGAACTGACAGAAGAGCCGACCCGACCAGAAATGTGTGTTCTGGAAGAGCTGACTCGATCTGCAAGAGCTGGCTCGATCAGAAAATTAAGAAATAGTGATTTTAAGCTTCAAACCAGGGTTCACCGAACCGTGCCGGCGGTCGGCCGGCACGGTTTGGCTGTAAAAAATGGCATGGCTGCCGAAAAAAAAAAAAAAATGAACCGGGTTCGTACCGGGCCCGACCCATTGCGAACCGGTCCCGAACCGGTCAAAACGGGCCCGAACCGGCCGGTTCGGCTCGGTACAGGTATGGGAGAGGGTGGTGGGGGGGTTGTTTGTTTTTTTGTGTCACATGGCTACAGTGTAGCCATGTGATTTCCAAAGGGGGGGCGTTGCTGCCTTTCCTTAATTAAGGAAAGGTGAAAAGCTCTCTGTGTGTTCTCTGCAGCGACGCACGAAGGAAGGAAAACCAAGAAAAAAAAATACGTCCCGCTGATTTCAACCTAATTCAACCTGCAAAAATCGAAGGAGTAGGTAGAATCAAGGTCCGTATACCCTTCTTTTTCCATATTTTCATCTTTCGTAGGGTTAAATTTTATTAAAATCCGTGCAAATTAGAAAATTAAGAAGAAATACTGTCAAAATTTATTTGTTGGCAATGATTTTAGAGTATGTGGTAGATTTAGGATATATCTACACAATGATACTAAAATCTTAATTTTTTGTTAAATATATAATTTTTTAAATTAAAAATTAATTTTGAATTAAAAAATTAATAAAAAAAATAATTAGAAAAAGAAAACTGTAATTATAAATTATTAATCTAGGGCTTGTAAGCTACTTTCACTATAAATTTCATGTCGATTTATTCAAGTTTTGTGCATCTCATGAATAGTGCCCGTAGGTCTTAAATTGAAAAAAAAGTGACTTTTAATGCATTTCTAGGCTCTTAAAAAAATATATGTAGCATGTATGATGGAATCCTACATGAATCTAAAATTTAATTTTTTTTTTTTTTTTTATTTTTTTTAATTTTTTTAATTAAAAACAAATAAAAAAATTAAATTAAATTTTAAAAATTAGGTTAATTAACTGTTAATTAATAAACATTATTATTGACCTTATATGTAATTTAAATATTCAGGTATGGATCCATCAAGGAAGAAGGATCTGGAGCGGGATATTGGCTGGTCACATGAAGAGGTGCTCTCGGGTCAGCATCACTGGAGGTGTAAATGGTGCAATACCGAATTCAAAGATGGGGGATAACAAGGTTGAAGCAGCACTTGGTTGGCGGCTATCCTGATGTATCTGCATGCCGACAGTATCCACAGGAGGTCCGTCAGTTGATGAAGAAACACTTTGCTGATTTTAAAGCTGAGAAGGAAAGAACAGCAAAGAAGAAGAAGGAGGTGGATCGCAGAGCCGCAGAACCACCTTCTTATCACTCCAGGGAGTCAGAGGAAGCATTTATTCCTTCTGATAAGGAGGCACAGATGGAGGCTGCTATTCAGGCGAGCTTGTATGAGCAGAGGTAGTAGGAGGAGGCAGCCAAGCATAGACAGCGATTCGGGCCATCAGCTTTTGAGTCAGGATCCGGATCCGCTTCTGCTAATGCGAGAGTCTGAGACACAGTTTAGGAGGACCTCCTCAGTCAGAGAGCCCGTCAGGAGAGGCACCGGCCGTATTGAATCCATGTTGGGAGCATTTGGCAGTAGGAGGAAGCCTTCCAGGTCCAAGGATATTCCAGAGGGAGCCACTATCCATGATGTCGATCCACATGCATTTTCCAGTAGAGATTCAAAGCAACAGAGGATTGACACAATGCTGAAGAAGGATAAGAAGAAGGATATGTGGCAGGCCATCTCCTCCTGGTTTCATTTCAGTCATATCCCAGCCCATGCAGCAGACAATCCATATTATCGATATGCTATTTCATCTATACAGGCTGCTGGTGCAAGTGTAGATCCTCCAGCATCGAGGAATATCTATGGTCATCTTCTGGACAGCAATAAGGAGGAGCTAGAAGGATGGATATCCTCATATCAGAGCAAGTGGCCTATGTATGGATTGACAGTGATGTGTGATGGTTGGACTGGTCCTACTAGATGGAGCATCATCAATTTCTTGACTTATTGTGATGGGAAGACTTTTTTTCAGAAGTTTATTGATGTGCACGACGCCAATTATATTCTCATATTGATGGAGGAGGTGATTGATCAGGTGGGAAAGCGTAATGTCGTGTAGGTCATCACTGATAATAGACCACAATACAGGGCCGCAGGGCAGATCTTGATGGAGCGGCGACCGCATATTTTCTGGACCTCTTGTGCTGCACATTGTATAGACCTCATGTTGATGGATATTGGTAAAATTCGCAGGATGCAGAAGATTGTTGAGCTAGCATAGTCTATCACCAGATTTATATATAACCATACATGGGTCTTATCATTGATGAGGAGCTTTACAGTAGGGGAAATATTGAGATCGGGGGTTACACGGTTTGCAACTAATTACATTGCACTTGATAGTCTTCTTAACAAGAAAGCAGAGCTGCGTCAGATGTTTGTCAGTCAGGACTGGCAGGAGAGCAGATATGCCAGGGCAAATACTGAGGGATGCAATATGGAGAATTTAGTGACGAGACAAACATTCTGGCAGCGGGCTGAGAGGGTAGTGGAGGCTATCAAGTCTCTATATAAGGTACTTCGTGCCGTGGACTCCGAGAGGTATGCTCAGATGGGCTTCTTATATTTCATGATGCAAAGAGCAAAGAAAAAGATCCAGGAGGCAGATCCATTACATGCACATGAGTATATCCGGATCATTGATGGACGGTGGAGTTATCAAATGAGTTTGGATTTGCATCTAGTAGGTATGTAATATTTTATGAAGTCCCTAAAAATTAAATTTCAATTAGATTCATACAAGTACGTTTGACTAATTCTTAAAATATATGTGCAGCTTACTATCTAAATCTGATATTTCAGTACACCGTACCGGACATTGCCATGGACGAGGATCTTGTCAGCCCTACGCAATGTTATATATAAGATGGAGCCCGATCCAGATATCGCTGCTATGTGCCTTGAAGAAGTAAGTTAGGTTGAAATTATTGAATGATTTTTAATAGCATTAATTTCAACAAGCTAACAAATTTTTTTCTGGCAGACGAAATTTTTTAGGGAGGGCACATATTCGTTTGGATCCACTGGAGCAGTCAGAAGTAAATCAAAGATGAATCCTGGTAGATACTACTAAGGAGTAAGTCTAATTGAATATCAGTATCAAATTTTTTATTTTGCCAAATCTAAAATTCTAAATGATGTAATGTCTTTTGCAGCTGAATGGTGGGTGCATTTTGGTGGATCAGCTAAAAATTTGAAGGTTCTTGCAGTGAAGATCCTCTCCCAGACGGTGTCCTTCAGTGGATGTGAGCACAACTGGTTTACATTTGGTCTTATCCACTCCAAACAGAGGAACCGTCTGAAACAGAAATGCTTCAACGATCTTGTGTATGTACATTATAATTTAAGGTTGAGGCTGAAATGTAATCAGGAAGAAGTAGAATTGAAATATCCTGATCCCACTGCAAGTTTATATATTGATGAGGATGAAGATCCAATGATTGGGTGGATCATGGGTCAGCAGCAGCAGCCAGAGCTTGATGAGCCAAGATCGCCTCCTCGACCAGCCAGTTTTGTAGCTAGTGAGGCTGGGATGGATGCTGGATAGTGGACAACAAGTCATATTCCTCACAGGGCTCCAGCAGATACAGCACATCATCCGTCCCCACCATTTAGTAGACCTGAAGACAGAGGAAAAGGAAAGGCAGTTGCACCTCCATCGGAGCACTCAGTCCACTCAGGTTCAGATACCAGAGACAGTGATGATAGTGCTTCAGATAGTGGAGGATCTAGTGATCAAGGAGAGGCAGGAGGACAGGAGTCGCAGCCTCCTAGTCCTATTCGATTCATTGGGGAGTCGCAGTTTTACCATGCCACGCAGGATACAGATCATGGAGCACCATCTGATAGACCTCGTGGTGATACGATTCCATATAGGCGACGGGCTCCGCGTGGTCGTTCGGGACACGATACGACTGTAGATCTTGCACGTGGAGTAGGATCCTTGGATGTAACTGGATCATCCTCATATTCAGGATCCTCTTATCCGCAGCTACCGGTAGCTTATGGTCTATATGATCCATATGGTGCATCCGAGATGTCAACATCCAGTGGTTATTATCCCGGAGCATCTTATGCATCTGATTTTGTTGCTGGTGTATTTGGATTCCCCCCTGTACCTGCACTGCCATATCATCAGTCTCTGGACAGCTCTCATAGTCGGGACATCAAAGAGGGATCTGTGATTAGTTATGACTCGTCACGCATACCTCTTGGGATGAGCTTAGAGGAGTATCATGCTGCCTGGCAGGAGGGACATGCCGACTTTCCTACGGAGTACATATATGATCCCTATATTTATGGACATCATCACTCTACTCGATTCTAGACATTAGTATGTAATTATATGTTTATAACACATTTTACTTTCATTAATTGCTGATAATCTTAGTTTAATTATTAATTTTTTTATTTCAATTGAAAATAGTCCTAAATATTAGTATTTAGTCTTAAACCCTAAATCCTAAACCGGCCTGAATCCTAAATCCTAAACCGGCCTAAACCCTTAAAAAATAAACCCTAAACCCTAAACCCTAAATCCTTAAAAATTAAAATAAATACCTTAAACTTAAAAAAAATAAAAAAAAACCAAAAAACAAATTTTTTGGGCGTACCGGTTTGGACCGATATGCCCCGCCGTACTGTGTGTCGGCACGGTACGGTTCGGTACGGCTCCCGGTACCGGCCGGCCACCGATACGGCTCCCGGTACCGGTACCGGGAACCCTGCTTCAAACTTTTATGAAATTGTTTCATTTCACTTTGAAAATATTTCAAATAGTGTGATGCACTTAATTATGAATTAAGATGTATAAATTTTAAGATCTAGGATATGATTCTAATCTTAATCATGATTCATAAATCATGGGTTAATGGGATGGGTTAGGAATAGATCCTTATTTGGGTTAGACCTATGTTTAGATGAATTGGATTAATTAGAGATAAGAAACTAATCAAAAGTTGAATTAGGTTTCATTTTTCTATAATTTTTAATAGTTAGAAAGTGTGATCCAAACATCTAAAAGGATCTATTATGGTTCAGTGATTAATTTGGTTCTTTAAGTCTAATCTGGTTGAGAAAGGTGAACCGATTTGGTGTCTAGGCAAGCTGCCTTATGGTCTATGGTTATGAGGGTACCTTTTTTCTGGCTAGCTCCTTTGTAGCTAGTGACTAAGGAAAGATGGTTAATGCCGCAACTCATTCCTCGACCGTGCTTACCTGGTCGAGACGGCTAACAGGAATTGACTCACGAGAAGCTTATTGAATTGGATTAACCCATGTCACCTAAGGTTAATCAAATTTGTCTGATTTTAGGTGCTCATGGACCAAGATGTTCATGGGCCTTCTACAAGTTAGTGGGAGGATTCTTGATCATGGTCCATGTATTCTTCATATGTCACATTTTTAAATCCTCTAAAATTATTAGATCCTTAAAAAATGAAGTTATAGGGATAACTGAGTTTTCGCCTTTCATTAAGTTGGATGGTAATGTGTTCTTTAGTTGGATGATCATCGGCAGTACCAAAGTACGGGTGGTCATCAGGCTATTGGAATTACCATTCATAATATGATGGCTCAGTGCAACTCTCTTAATGGTGGTCAGGTGAGCCGGCCAAAGTCGGGCTTGATCATTCATTAGCTAGAAGCTCTGAATTCAGTCATGTTAATGGTTGGACCTTCTTTAGCAGGACCTTCTTTAGCAGGAAGCCCAAAGGTCGATTGAAGTATTCTTGGGGCAAAATTTTAAATACTAGAAATTGCTTGAAAGAAGTAATTGGTTTATTGAACCTACCTTTAGGTTCATGTGGATGAGCCGGCCAAAGTCGGGCTCATGTGGCACCTTTAGGATTCTAGTACTCACTAAGGAATTAAGTGTAATTCCTCGGATTAGAGGTAGAGGCTACTAATCTGAATAAAATATATGAAAAAACCTTTAGACTAAAGTCCATGTCTTTAGGATTAAAATTGAAATTCATATATTAATTGGTCTTATGGTTTTCTTTTCAGAAAAATGTCTGCCAACTTGTCCCTCTGCTCTTTACTTGATAATGAAAAACTTTCTGGCCCAAACTTCGATAAATGGTATCGAAGGCTCAAGATTGTCTTAGAGCATGAAAGGATCCTGTATGTTGTATCGGATTCGGCACTTGAGGTCCCCGCAGCTAATGCTCCTATATCTGTCAGGGACACTTATCAGAAGTGGGTTTCTAATAGAATTACTGTACGTTGCATTATGCTGGCGGCTATGAATGACGAGTTCAGTCGCAAATTCGAGGAGGCCCAACCGGAGGAAATCTTGCAAAAGTTGCGGGAATCCTTTGGGACGCATGATGATGTAGAGCGGTACAGGACTTCCTATGCCATCTATAATGCCCATATGTGAGATGGGGCATCAGTAACTGATCATGTATTGTACATGACCAAGTTATTTGAACGCCGGGCCAAACTCGGATGTCCCCTGCATGAACAGTTGAGGAAGGATGCAATACTTATACTGAATTCTTTGCCTCCTTACCTTGGTTTCCTTGATCATTTCCGGATGCATAGGCCTGTAGTGAACTACCACAGTTTGTTGGGGTTACTACAGAACTATGAGAAGGACCACAATCTCAATAAGGGGTTGGTGTACTTGGTGGGAGGAAACAGGGCAGTGCGTCGTCCCCTTGGGAAGGGGAAGAAGAAAAATAAAAATAAAAGGACCAAAAAAATGCAGAATGTTGGTGGGCCCAGTCAGGCTGGGAAGAAAAAGGTGGACCAAAGTCGGGCGGAGTGCTTCTACTGTAAGAAGCAGGTTCATTGGAAGAGGAATTGTCCTCTGTATATTGCATCCCTTGACCCAAACAGGCCGAAGAACAGGAAGCAGCAAGGTGTTGCTGTTCAAGGTATTTATATGATAAATCCCTGTACCTATTCTTTTTGTGATACTATTAATTGGGTACTTGATACTGGGAGTCCTTACCACATTTGCAATAAATTGCAGGGACTTCGAATTAGTAGGAGGTTCGAGGATGGAGAAAGGTTTTTGAACGTTGGAGATGGAAGTCGAGTTCCAGTTCTGGTGTTAGGAGATTTCTCTCTTGTTTTTGAATCTTGTAAAGTCATTTTATATGACTGCCATTATTGTCCTACATTTCTTGTAAACATTATCTTTGTAGGCTTGTTAGCCAATGCTTGTTTTGAATTTTCAATAAAGAGAAATGTTTGCAACATAACTTTGAATGGTTCAGTTGTAATGAGTGAAAATTTGGTAAATGGCATCTATTTGCTATCACATCCTGTGAGTGTAATGTACATAGCTAGCAAACGCCCTAGAATGGATAATGTCAGCGATGCTTATCTCTGGCACTGTAGGCTTGGTCATATAAATAAGAACATAATAAACATATTAAGACAAGGTCTTTTAGATGTAAATGATTTTGAATCATTGCCTACCTGTGAATCTTGTTTACTTGGAAAAATGACCAAATCATCTTTTTCTGGAAAAGGTGAAAGAGTCAAAGAAATTCTAAATCTAGTACATACAGATGTATGTGGACCTATGAATATCAGTGCTAGAGGTGAGTATAATTATTTCATTACTTTTACAGACGACCTATCTAGGTTCGGTTATGTCTATCGTACGAGACATAAGTCTGAGTTGTTTGAAATATTCAAACAATATCGTAATAAAGTTGAAAAGCAAACTGGAAAGAGTATAAAGACTCTTCGATCTGATCGAGGAGGGGAATATCTTTCTAGTGAGTTTCTGGCTTATCTTCAAGAGAATGAGATTCTCTCTCAATGGACACCTCCGGGGACACCCCAACTGAATGGTGTGTCCGAAAGGAGGAATAGGACTTTGTTGGACATGGTCCGGCCCATGATGGGGTTTGCTACTCTGCCTATCTCTTTCTGGGGTTATGCCCTGGAGTCTACTTGTTATCTTCTTAATAGGTCTCCTAGTAAGTCTGTGGACATGACTCCATATGAGATGTGGTCTAAACGGAAACCGGTACTCTCATACCTTTGAGTCTGGGGGTGTCCAGCGTATGTTAAGTATTTGCAGACTGATAAACTAGGACCTAGGTCTGACCGATGCCTATTTGTTGGGTATCCAAAAGAATCTAAAGGGTATTTCTTTTACCTGCCTGATGAACATAGAGTGTTTGTTGGTCTTAGGGCTATCTTTTTGGAAAATGAGTTCCTTAGTGAAGGAACTGTAGCCACTAAGATTGAACTTAGTGAAGTTCAACAGGTAGAAGTACCGACACATTTAGGAAACACTTCAGAACTGGATTTGACTAATTCAAATCCAGAGCCCATTGAGCATCCATTAAGGAGATCCGATAGAGTACCGCATCAACCGGACAGATACTATGATTTTTTAGTCCAGGATGGGGATCCCATTGAACTTGATGAAAATAATGAGGATCCGATCACCTATATGGATGCTCTACAAAGGTCTGACTCTGATAAGTGGCTAGAAGCCATGAAATCTAAAATGGAGTCCATAGAGATCAATAATGTGTGGACATTAGTTGATCCACCTGAAGGAATAAAATCTATTGGGTGCAGATGGATTTTCAAAAGGAAACGGGACGCAAACGGGAAGGTAGAGACCTACAAAGCCCGTCTGGTTGCCAAGGGATATCGTCAGCGTTATGGTATTGACTATGACGAGACGTTCTCCCCTGTGGCAATGCTCAAATCCATTCGAATTATGCTTGCTTTAGCTGCATACTTCGACTATGAAATCTGGCAAATGGATGTCCGATTAGCCTTTCTAAATGGTGAGCTGGAAGAGGAGGTGTATATGATACAACCTGAAGGGTTCACATCCACAGATGAGTCAAAGGTTTGCAAGCTTCAGAGGTCCATCTATGGACTGAAGCAGGCATCTCGGAGTTGGAACATACGATTTGATAAGTGTATCAAGTCGTATGGCTTCGTTAAGAACGGAGAATAACCTTGTATTTATAAGTGGGCTAATATATCTGTTGTTGTATTCCTTGTATTGTATATGGATGATATTCTCCTAATCGGGAATGACGTTCCAGCATTACAAGGAATAAAAGTCTAGCTTTCATCTCATTCTTTATGAAAGACTTGGGTGAAGCCTCGTTCATACTGGGTATGAAGATCTATAGAGTTAGATCTAAGAGGCTTCTGGAATTGTCCCAGTTAACGTACATTGATACTGTGCTGAAATGGTTCAGCATGAAAAATTCCAAGAAAGGCTATCTTCCGATAGGCCATGGAATTACTCTCTCCAAAAAGGATTGTGCTTCAACTTCTGAGAAGAGAGAGCATATGAGTAGAGTCCCATATGCTTTGGCAGTGGGATCTATTATGTATGCAATGATATGTACTAGACCAGACGTGGCATACTCACTAGGAGTAGTGAGCAGATATCAGTCTGATCCAGGTGAAGCGCATTGGAAAGTGATAAAAACCATCCTAAAGTATTTGAGAAATACTAAAGACCAATAGCTTATCTATGGAGATCTTGACCTAAAGCTTGTCGGTTATATCGATTCAAGTTTTCAGTCAGATAGAGATGATAGCCAAAGGAAGCTGTTTTCTGTGGCGGACTCGATTTGCGAAGCAGAATATATTGCAGCATCTGATGCAGCGAAGGAAGCTGTTTGGCTATGAAAGTTTTTAGGCGAGCTGGGAGTGGCACCCTTCCTAGATGGCCCTGTTCCAGTATTTTGTGACAGCACTGGAGCCATTGCTCAAGCCAAAGAGCCTAAGTCCCATCAGTGCACCAAGTACATTCTGCGCCGCTACCACCTCGTGCGAGAGATTGTGGCACAAGGGGATATCGACCTTCAGAAGATCGATGGAAAAGAAAATCTAGCCAACCCCTTCACTAAAGCAGTCGGAATTTAAGAGTTTAAAGATTGTAATTGAAAAATGGGAATGCGATTCTGTTCTGATTGGCTTTAGTCTATGTGGGAGTTGTTGGGAATTGTTTCCCAAAGCCAATCGTCTAGGCTGTAGACGGTTGTGCTATTTGTATATGAATTTTGATATAAATAAAAGTTATCTTTTGGTTGTTCATCACAGGTTCATTTTCTTTAATTTAAACTCTATTGTGATGATGTCCTTTGAGCTACCTTGTATGTGATGTAGAGAGGATGCATTATGTAGTTCATAAATTAGTTCGTGACCAAATGATACACTATTTTGGGATGATGGTGTATCAAGAGTAGGTCGTTGATATCATATCTGTTGGTTGTCCTCTTAACCAAGTAGCATGGAGATGCTGGTATGATATCGGGTGTTGTGTTTGACACTTCACTGAATGTGACTCTCATGCGAGATTTTCTTGCTACCGAAGAGGAATCTTGCATTAGAATGTGGACTTGAATTATTCCTTTGACTTGAGATCACTATGGCAGCTTGCTGCTTACTGTGCTTTGGTGCCGGACTATCCGGATTTCTAATCCGGTGATGGAAGGTTGCTGGGTATAGTCAAGTACTTGTATAGCGATAGTAGGATCGAGATAGGATTGACTTCTTCAAATGATTTGGATTGAATGCTTTATATGCCTCAATTTAGAAAGACTTTGGCCAGGGCATTCCTTGTAAAGTATTGCAGGGATTCTTTGAGACATATTCTGATGGACTGCTTAGGGTTGGGTAGTTTAACCCTATGCCATTCGGAGTATTAGGAGGTGTAGGGAATAAGTTCAATGCTATTCCATGTTCGACAAGTTCATGTTGCTCTACAACCTTCAACCTATCCGGATACCGGGTGTCATTGCTAGATGGCGACTTTGGCTAGTACTGAAAATGTTTCCGTGCTACCGTTTAGTGTTTGAACCTATGGAGTCGTACACCAAGGGTTTCTTCTTGTTTTGTTGGCATGCGAACGATTGGGAATCGTTCCGGTCTCGTTTGAGAAGTTGTCAAATTTTTTGTTCGAGCCGACCCTTCTTGAACGAGTCAACTCGAGCCGAGCCGACTTGAATGGTCGAGTCGACTCGAATGACGGACTGCTGAAATTCGAAAACCCTTCATTAAATGTTGTAATTGTTATGGGATTTAATGCTAGAGTTTCGAGTTTTAAATATTGCTGTTGCTGAATTCCAAGGGACTTCTAACCTCTCTGGAATTTCAAGAGACCCCATAACTCCCCAATAATCTCTTATTAATCTCTTTTAATTGTTTTGAGGGCTGCTGCTATTATTTAATGGCTGGGCTGTTGAAAGTGAATGGTTCACTTCTCAGATTCGATTTCCAAATATCTGGATCAAGTTTTTACTTTACAAAAATTTTGGGTTAGAGTTCTTCCTTGATCATTGAGAGATTGAGAGATTTGATCTCAGGGATTATTGAGTTTGGGTGGGATCTCTGAGTGCATACCTTCTATTGAAGGTTTGGGATAGAGTGTTGGGAAAGGTTCTCAGGAGTCTTTGTTCCAGCACTGCTGCAGCGACTTGCACTTCAAGGAGTTGAAGGTGTCCCACTCGTCTTCAAGGAGTTGAAGAAGGAGTTCAACCGACAAAGCTTTCGTAGAGGCTAGCACCTCAAAGGAAGAAGAAGAAATCACGCTACACGGTGTGAACCACCCGTAGAGGCGGTACCCGAGTGCTGCTTGCAGATTCAGATTTTTTCTACAGGTTTGTGCCGTCCCTGGGATCGCAACTGAGAGTCGTACTTCCGGTTCTTCCCGGTGAACGTCACCAAGATATGTGATTGATTATGTATGACATAATTAGCTCTTTCGCATCATTGTATGGTTATATAAATAGTTCCATATTTCATATTATGGATGCATGATGTCATATTTATATTACTCCAAAAACATCTAAATCCTGATATAGGAGTTATGTTAATTAGATTAACATGTTGATAAAATAGTTTTATCGCTTTTCGCTGCTGCATGCTCTTAGAAAAGTTTTAAAACGCATGCATCGTCCCTAGAAACGGTTCCTTTCAAAAGGTATATCAGGAGAGATCATGGCTTCTTGATAAGAGATTAGGATATCTTTTATTAGGCAAGTAAAGAAATCTGTACGAAAGTTCTTTTTAGTTCTAATTCTTTTACTCCTAGTTTCAGATTTAGGGGTTGGATCTGCCAATAAAGATGTAGAGAAAGATGATAGCAAAATAGATGAGGATGAAAGGTCGATGGTTGATCTAGAAATTCTATTCTTAAAAAAAAATATATTTTCAAAGAACGTTTCATCTCTAGATTTGATAATTATATTGTTTGATATTGAAGTAATTTCGGAGTTAATAACTAGAAGTCTATAGGTGTTGCCATTAAAAGAATAGCCAACAAAGAAAGCATCCACAGTCTTAGATCTTATTTTAGATCTCTTTGATTCAGGAATTCTGACTTAGCCAGATATCCCCAAACTCGAAAATAATTAAGCCTAGGTGGATGATTTTTTCAAAGTTCATGGGGAGTTTTATCTTTATCTTTGATAGGTATTCTATTAAAGATATAGTTAGCAAATAGAAGAGCCTCTCTCAAGAGATTTTTTGAAATACCTGAACTTATGATCATAGTATGTATCATATCCAGTAAAATTCGATTCTTTCGTTTAGTCACACCATTAGATTAAGATAAATAAGGAGATGTGGCTTCATCAATTGTTCCATTTTTTTACAAAATAGGGTCATTTTATTCGAAGTGTACTCTCCTCAATCAAATATAAAAATTTTGATCTTTTTTTAAAGTTAGTTTTCAATTTCTGCTTTATAGACCTTAAACTTGTTAAGTACTTCATCCTTAGTCTTTAAAAGATAGGTGTAGCAAAACTTAGAGAAGTCACTAATAAAAGTCACAAAAGTAGCAACTGCCTCCACGGGTTAGAATTTTATTGGAATCATAAACGTCACTATAGTTTAGTTCTAAAATTTGAGGGTCTCTAAAATTTACAGGCTTGAAAGATTTTCTAGGTTATTTTGATTGAACACAAACTTCATATTTGGAATCATGATCGACATTGATTTTGGGGATTAAATTAAGACCAGACATCTTCTTGATTGATTTAAGATTAATATGACCTAGTCTTCCATTCTAAGTTTCACTAGATTCAGAATTTAATATAAGAGGTTTAGAAGAGATAACTGAACTTTTATTAATATTGATAGAAGCAATTATATTTAATTTGAAAAATCTCTCAGATACAAAATCTTTACCAATAAATATATCTCCTCTTGAAATTATAACTTTATTAGACTCTAAAATAAACTTGAGTCCTATCTGGATAAGCAATGATCCACCTACCAAGTTTTTTCTTATGGCTAAAACATGTTGTATATTATGAAGAATTAGAGATTTTCTTGAGGTAAATTTTAGATTGACTATTTCTAATCTTAGTACTTCAACAGTTGTTCCACCATCCATGATCACACTTCTTCTACTTGATCCCTGATATGAGAAAAACCAAGATCTATCAGTACAAACGTGGATGTTGGCACCGGTATCTAACCACTATTCAGAATTTAAATAGGTTAAATTGACTGAAGAGATAAAGAAAACTGATCTAAAAAAAGATGGTTCACCTTCGACCATGTGAACCTGAGATTTAGGTTGGTGCTAGTTTTTTGTATTATTTCTCTTCTTGTAAATAACTTTTTATTTTTTTTTAGAAGCACCGAGGTGCAAGATGGTTGTCCCTACCATGAACAAAGTACATCTCTCACTACCTTGTTTCTTAGATATTTGAACTTGGCTATTTGACCTATGTTTTTAGTTTTGATGCTTGGGCTTACCTTTTTCTTTTTAATTTTTTCTTTTAGATTTAAAATTGGGATTATGACCTCTAAAGTTTTGATCTTTAGGGTTTGGACTTTGATTTTGAGCTTCAACAAGATTGTTTTTGGCTTTAAAATGATTTTTTTGAATCTTTCTAAGTTTGAATTAGTCTTCTATCATGATGGATTGAAGGACAGACCTGATAGTTAGAGAGGATTGGATTTGCCTAAGGTCTCGGGCGAATTGGAACCAAGAGGGAGGAAGTTTGTCTATCAAGCTTGATACTTAATAGGTTTTACCAAGTGTAGACCCTATTCTATGAATCTCTTAAACTAGATTTTAGAACTAATGGATCTGATCATTTATAGGTAAGTTATCTACTATTCTAAAGTTGTGAAAGTCTGAGATGGTGAACTTTATAGCTTCCTCATTATCTCTGGTATAGGTTTCTTCTAAGGCTTGCCAGAGTTCTTTAAAGATTTGCCATTTTTTATAAGTTTCATATAATTCGTCTAAAAGACAACTTAATATTCTAAATCTATAGTGATAATCATCTTCAGGAGATTTAAAAGTTGATCCCGTGTCTGAGAAAGTAAATTTAAAAGAAAAAGATTTTTGTAGGACATATATCAAATTTAAAGAGATCAACCAGGTTTTTAATTATTCTTGCCATCTAAGAAATCCTTTTCTATTGAATCGATCAGGTTTAAGGCTTGAAGAATCCTCAGAACCCATAGGCAGATAGTTTATGAAGAAACTAAAGAATAAGGATAAGAAAGATAAAAGTTGCATAAAATATATATTGATTTCTTTTAGGATTTTATGACTAACAGATCTTTTATAAGTTTTCAACTTAATCTTGCTGATATATATAAATATATATATACAAGAATTCAAAAACTTAACTCAAGAATTAATATTAAATTTGAGTGTACTAATATGCAAAAAAAAATATTCTCAAGAAATAATTGCATATAAACTAAATACAAAAATTTTACGTTAAACTATAACATCATAGTTATTATTATTACTGTTAGTATTTAAATCATAACCAGGCAGGACTCACTTTAGATTGTTAGGAATAGGTTTGTTGTAAAACCTTATTCCACTAGAAATCCGATCATGAATCAAACAATCTAATAATAATGATAGATTATAAAATTGATTTGTAAAACCTACAAAATGAAAAAAAGGTAGTTGACCAGAGGCATGCAGCACCAAATTTTTTCTTACCACTTCTCCCTACCAGCCCTCTTATACGTCTAATATACTAACCATTTTGGCTGGCCCAACGGCTAGAGGCTTAATTAGGTGAGTACTTAGCCGATAATCGATGAACCTAATTAACAGGTAACCGTTTTGACTGGCCCAATGGCTAGAGATTTAATTGAGTAATTAGCAAGTAATCGATGAAATAAAACTGGTTAACGTTACTTAACGGCTAATAGGTTTAATAAGGTAAATTAATGCTAATTAATAGCTAATGGCTAAACACCACGCCGCAGCTGCAAGCATGGCATGATCATGCACGTGCGAGCCGAGCCAGGCTGGGCCGCGCACACGTGCATAGAGGGAGGCCGAAACAGCACACGGCCCAACAAAGGGGAAATCAATATAAACAGCTATTAAGTTTTTTTTTCTTTTCTATGTGGGACTAAACCAATATAAGAGGGATGTAGAGTGGGAGATTTGGAGAGAATTTTGAGTTTCCTTCCAAATTCTAACAACTCTTTCGCGAGGGTGGGGGTGTAGCTTTTGCTACCATTGCACACCTTCCTCCATTTGGTGAGGCCACTTGTAAGAGAACCACCTAGCGCTGCTCTAATGGTCTTCTCATGATAGACTTCCTCGGTAATATTTCATTGCTATAGCTTCTGTATTTCGATCGTTTTCGATATGCATTGCACTCTTCACTAGATGATGCTTGGTTTTTAGTTTTCTTTGAAGTTCGATGGTTTCTGAAGCTCTGTATACATTTGAAGTGTCAATATGGCCATGGCTTAATTTGTAGATTAGGTCATGAACCTGTACCTTTCTTGGGAAACATTACATTGGATTCTTTGAAAAGACTTTCTAGATAGGTATAGTACTTAACTAGAACTCTTTGCTTGAGGAAAAAGAGAATATTAAGTACTTTTTCGAACCTGCTCACGCGTTGTTGATTTACTTGTTTGATGAATTGCTTATGTACTTGTTAGATGAGATCTTATAATCTAGCAAAACAATATCCTCTCTTAAGGAAGCAAAATGGAAAGCAATTATTGCCCACATGATTAATGCTATGTTGGTCTTACAACCTGAACTCTCGAATGTATGAAAGAAAATTTCCAACACAGAAATTAAAATTGCATATTCTTGCAAAACATTCCAACCTGACTTAGAACTTAATATCACTGCAAATCTAAACATGATTTGTTTAATTATGCATTAATAGTTGCATGAGCACTAAGCCTTAATTTTTATGCTTCCTCTTTTCAGCTTTGTCCCTCGAGCTTCCTTTTGTTAATCCTTATTTAATTGGACAAGGATGCTGATTTCAACCATGGAGTCAATTTTGCTGTAGCTGGAGCCACTGCACTGGACCATTCCTTTTTCGAGGAAAGAGGCATCTTGATGCCTTATACTAATAGCTCTCTAAATGTTCAACTTGAATGGTTCAAGTCCCATCTTGATTCTATTTGCTCATCACAAACAGGTATCTCTTATAATTTGTTAAAACCTTGAGCTCTGACATTCTCTATTCTTTTAATATGCAATTTATTTTATAAATAAGATTTTAATACAATCATCTAGCTCATACTCTTTATTAATTTTATTTATTTATTCACGAAATTGTAGATTGTTCTGAAAAGCTTAAACATGCTCTTTTTTTGGTGGGAGAGATTGGAGGCAATGACTATAATTATGCCTTCTTTGGAGGAAAGTCCTTCATGGAGGTGAGAAGTTATGTTCCTTATGTTGTGCAAAGCATAGCAAATGTTACTGAGGTAAAGTTTCTTAACTTCAATAGGAGATAGATTTCTTCATAACTTTTCATATGTTTTTTCCTAACAAAGAACAATAAATAATGCTAGGTTATATCATCTTCTTTTGAACAACTCTCTCAAGTCTTTCGAATACTAGTTAAGATACTTTAAGATATAAAGAACAAAAAAGATAAAGATCAAAATTGGAAATATGAAGATGATAAGACTAACATCCTAACATCCAAGCATGTGAAAATGGCAACAAGATTTTACTTAGAACCATTACAGTTGGAGCATTAGATGATGCCTTATGTTCACATGTGCTTGTTTAGATCATAATTTTAGATAATTATAAAAATTAGTAAGATAATGACAAACATAAATTATTTATAACACTAAAATTTCTTCAGCATGCATTACTTTTACTTTTACTTTCTAATTGAGAAATGATGCATGATCTAAAGTAATGGTACGAAATTTACTTGCATGAGAAATATTGTTTATTCCTGTTTGATGCAAACAATTAATTGAACGGTCATGCAATCATGCCTTCGTTGTAGTATGTGCTAACATTGTATTTGTGCTGAATAAATTTTAGGAAGTGATTGATATGGGAGCTGTTCGACTAGTTATTCCTGGGAATTTTCCAATTGGATGTTTGCCAGGCTACTTAACAGCATTACATTCATCAGATTCAGATGGCTATGACAACAAAATATGTCTTAAGGGACTGAATGCCTTTGCGATGCTCCATAATTTAGAACTTCAAGAAGCAATACAAGAGTTGAGGAAGTCATATCCTCGTGTAATCATCATGTATGCAGATTACTATCATGCCTTCTTGCTTCTACTTGACAATGCCTTGGATTTAGGTATGTGATGGTTCAAAAAACAATGTATCACATCATTCTTGATTTGTATGATTGCACTATAAATATATGAAATTAATTTACTTGAACTTTTTAAACTATAGGATTTGACAAGAATTCATTGATGAAAGCTTGTTGTGGAAGTGGTGGTGAATATAACTTTGATGCCACCAAAATGTGTGGTTCTCCATGAGCTTCAACATGTGACAACCCTGCTCAACATATAAGTTGGGATGGAATTTTTTTAACACAGGAGGCATACATGATCATGGCACGAGAGCTAATCAGTGGTGGATTCGCTTATCCAAGCTACAGAGTCCAGGAGAAGTGGAAATGCTAATCAATTGCGATAATACCTCATCCTATTTAGCCTGAAAGATCTTGGATTAAGTTGTTGACTGATTTAATCTTGTTTTTTGTTTTGATGATTTCTTCAGAGTTTTAGTTTTCCAAACTTGATGGTGAAGGACTGTTTCAGCTTTTGACAAACTAGTTCTTTGTAATTGACTTCCCATGGTAGTCTAACTTTGCTAGTTTAATATTTTGTAATGGAAACATTTTCTATATATATATATATGCTTTGCATGTATATTTTAGTCTGTGAGAGTAGTTGCAGTTTCCATATCCTGCAGGAATCCATGCACTTATGGTGCAGGAAAGCAAGCTTTTAGTCTATCAATATCTGGATACCTTTAAAGAGATGGAGAACTTGGATTGGTTGCTGCAGGCTTGGTCAAGGTGCCAACAATTCTTTGTTCATGATCAACAAGCAATTAGCCATGAAGTTTGGAAATAATTTCAAGCAGTGAATGTCTCGATATTGTCCATCACTCATAGTGTAGAGTGAGCCCATCTGAACTCAAACAGCACGAGAGAAGAAAACTCTGCCTCAGGTTTCCTGCATACAACTGCAGGATTTGAAGTTGCAATCTCTGTTTGTTAAGCATGCCATCCTTAATAGACATGCTATGACACAAGAATGCAGGAAGTTGAAGAAAAAGATGACACAGGTCAGTAAACTTCAGGTTAGAAGCTGATACACTTGAATCACAAGAGAGATTTCGCATAGGAAAATGCTTTGTGCGCCCTTTATCATAACTGGACCTCAACAACTGTAACATGGGCAACAAAGCCTTTCATGAACCACCTATTCCTGTGAATGGCGCACAAAAACCAGGGTTTTTTTGTGATCATGCAAGTCTTCATGATAGTATGTGCTAACATTATATCTGTGTTAAATATACTTCTGCAAGTGGTTGATATGGTAGCTGTTCAACTAATTATTCCTGGGAATACCAGTCAGATGTTTGCCAAACTATTTGACAGCATTACATGATTCCTCTGATCTGGATGCTTATGACCATCACATATTATCCTAGTCAAAGGCATCATAATCATAAATATGTCACACAACTATCATAAGGTAAAATCTTATGAGCTCAACTAAATGGAAATATGTAGATCATGCTGAATTACTTAACGAACTTTAAGGACCAAATCAAAAGATTTTAAACTAGAGGGGTGCTAGGTGAAAATGGCTCGAAGTTGAGGGGGGTTTCGGTAATTTAGTCCAAAAAAATAGAATATCAAAAGCTAATTGAAGTAGGTCATGTAGAGAGAGTTCCCTAATTAGATGTTAGGGAGTAGACATCACAAAGAATCCTAAAGATTCAAATCCTTCCAGAATTTGTCTTTTAAGTTGAATGGAGGAATCCGAAATCATACCTTTAAATCAGAGCCCATTAATCAATGCACATTTTATAAAATGGTTTTGTTTAATGATCATAGTGCTATTAAACCTGAAAAGTTCAGTAATGGATTATTTTTCAAGAGATGGCAAAGTTAAAGGGAGATGGTAGCTAACCATTCTTGTTGAGTTCAGTCATTGAATAACCCGATTCTGAACCCTCAAATCTACAAAGTTCTCAAATTACCTTTGGAAACAACTTCTAGCTCTTAATCAAAAGGTTTGGATGTTGACTAGCCTTTTGCATCTGAAGTTGTCTCACAAAAAACAAAAAAAAAAAAAAAAACACACACACATAAAAAAACACACAAAAGAACACATGCATCCTGACCCGTTCCCCTCACAAAAAAAAAGAAAAAAGAAAAAAAGAAGAAGAAGATAATCTCTTATCTTTGAAGCTGACTAACCTTATACATTGAAGCTATACATAGTTATATTGTATAACATATATAGGCTTTATCCATATATAGTTATATTGTATAACATATATAGGCTTTATCCATATGTTGTTATCTTGTATAATATCTACTGCTTAATAATACAGAATTCGTTGACTGACCTCATATTTTGAAGTCATATCTTGTAAATTGCATGCCTACCAACTTTTCCCCCCAAAAATGATAAAGTCTATTCTCTTTTCTAATGCATCTCAAGCCATCAAATAAGAAAAAATATTTCAGTTTAGAATTCTCATGAATAGAATTTCTCCATGTTTCTCTTGGATTTTTTCTATTCAAAATTCTCAATTAAAATTAATGTTCTATAACAAGAAGTTCATGAATATAAATGATATTTATGAGTTAGTATTAATATTGTGAAGATAAAATTGTTTATGTATATTTTAAATGTTCGGCATTTGTTCTTCATTTCCGGTACACTATTTTGATTTATAAAAAAATAAAAGAAAATGTTATCCATGTAGGTGAGATTAGTAAGTTCACAACTCTAGTTTAGATAACTCTACTATTGATAATGCACGTACATTTAATACATGTAAATTGACCTAGAAAAGTACCTTTCCAACAAAACCATAATAGTTAGTAAATTCAAAATAAATCGGTTCTGCAAAAGAAATAATCTTTCAAAAATAAAAATTAAAGCAAGTGCTTCTTACAAAATCCGCAAAAATTGTTCATCATTGTTGGGCTAATTATCAACCAATATCAAGGTAGTAAGAACCATGGATCAAGTCAAATAGCTAGGTGTCTAATCTCCTTGTATTACATTCTTGTGCCTATATTCCAACAATGTGCATTCCTAGATTTTTTGGTATCATTGGAATCCTCTGATAAATGGAAGGAGATAGAGAAATGGTAATGGAAGATATCCTTGTGGTGTGTAGACAGAGGAAGAGCCTTCTCCAAATATCCAGGAGAATCCCCTTCTTGAAACGCCTTAAAATCCTGGTGGTCTACATTGGTTAGTTAGAAAGTGGTATACAAAAGCAAAAGAGAAGGTGAACCAGATGTTATTAACCTCTTCAACTTCAATAGAGCCTTCCATTATTTCCAAAATGGTGATACGGTGGTGATCCAAGTATGGCGTAGCTCTCTATATATGATGTAATAAATGCACTATAAAAGATCCAAACTCGATCTTACAATATCTTACTAAACTCCAATTATTATCTAGATCAGAATTCTCATGCAATAGACTAAGTCGATGGGAAGACGTTGGAGAGCTAAGGTATAAGCAGCGGTGTATGTGGACCTTTAGATCCATGCTTACGTAGAGGGGGTGCAATGGGCAATCAACAAGATGCATGGCGCAGCCTGCATTGCATCATGAGGTACGCTTGCTTACCAGCTCTCCAAGTCTTTTAAGAAAAAATATTTTCAAAGATGAACATCATAATTTAGCATCAGGGTGGGTGTCCACGCAGCCTCCATCCAAATCCTAGACTTTAGTTTGATTAGGCCAGCCTAAGATTGCCACTCATGAGGTTTGGGCATTTGTTTTTTTTTTAAAAAAAGATAAAATATTTATTCAAATCATATATCAATACATTCATGGAAGTCAGAAAGTAAAATATTATAGAATGGACTAGGACCTCCCTTGTCTAGGTTCACAAAATTTTTTTTTGAATGCTTTGCAATATAGGTGACTGTCCGGTCAGTAATAAAATTTGTCTTTCGATAAAGATGCCGAACAATTATAGTAATGCAATCTATTAAAATAATAATAATATCATGGAGAAGAGGGTGCACCATCTCTCATTGCATACTCCTTTGCATCTTTCTTATGAAAGAATATTAATACGATATCAACCATTGGATTACAGATCACATTTTACATAGATTTCAAACCATTCCAACCATCTGCTCGCATGATTGAGGGATACTATATTAGGGTTGTCAATGGGCAGGGTCCAAATTTAAGACCTACGGATATTCACTCAATGGCTTCAAATTTAATATTATTATAGAACTCATTTATCCGGATCTATTTAATGATAATATAAATAACTAGGGTCTAAATATTTAATATCCAGATCCAACTTATATAAAAATATGATAATATAATATAATATAATATATATTTATTAAAAATATTTTGGATCATTGATCTTTGATCTAACGGTTCAAAATCTGTATCAGGATGAAAGATAAAACCTCGGCCCTAAGACAGTGCCTCGCTCCCTCCCTACCTCGCCTCCACTTTCCTCTCCTTCCTCCCTTTCAAATCCTAGCCCTAGATCTCCTTCTCCGCTGTTGCCCATCTCGGCATTCACTTGGCACTTTGGGAACTAGTAGTCGCCACTCAGCCACCGGGCGCAGATCCGCTCATCCATCACCGTCACCAATCATTTCGAGCACCGCTTCGCCACCATGGGTATCTAATCTGCCTTTTTTATCTTCCAGAACTATTTTTTGAATCAGATTAGAGATAGATCTGATCTGGTTTGATGGTTTGTTAGTTCTTGATGTGTTTTTTGATCGATAGCTACCCGAAACTTGTTAATCGTGATGTATGAAAAATTTACATATATATATATATAAATTTAAAAATATTTAAACATAATTTTTGTGGCGCGTGTGATAGAATAATTTTGATGTAATAAAACTTTTCAAATATAATAAAATAAGGTTAGAAAGTCTGGCCTGGGAGGTGAATAGAACCACTGCCCTAAAGGAGATTTGGTCCCCTTCTTATGTGAAGAATAGTTGGGCCACACTCTCTCCTTCAAGATGCAATCCAGAAACCAAAAACTTCAACGCCGGTCGGTGGCATGATCTCGAATAGACGTCGATCAGCTCATCTTCAGTCCAAAACT
The DNA here is from genome assembly GCA_021397845.1 of Areca catechu. Lineage (NCBI taxonomy): Eukaryota > Viridiplantae > Streptophyta > Magnoliopsida > Arecales > Arecaceae > Areca > Areca catechu. The sequence continues at coordinate 56,055,020 of CM038049.1, forward strand.
CTCAAAGCAGAAAAAAATAGGAGAAAAAGGAATTTTAAAAAAATTTAGAATAGAAGAATAAAGGAGAGGGAAGCTTAAAATTTTTGGATGCTTTGAATGGTTGGGATAGAGGCCTATTTATAGGCTCAAAATCTTAGAGAAAATCCTTAAAAAGCTCTCAACTAGCTGTTATGGCAGTTACAAAATTAAATCTAGAATTTAATTAAAAATTAGTTGTTATAAAATTAAATTTAAACTTAATTAAAATTTTAAAATAAAAAAGGTTAAAATCGATTAAAAATGCATGAAAATGCGCGGACCCGTGTGCGGTGTGCACGCGAATCGCGCGTGTGGGTTGCATGTATTGCATATGGGAAAGGGGGAGAGTGGTTGCCTTTTTTCTTTTTTACAAACGTAACGACAACAATCCTCCATAAAAATAAAATAAAAAAATTAAAAGTTTAATATTATTAAACTTAGTAAACAATTTAAAATTTTTGGACTTTTGTTGTGCTTAGTACAATTACCTTCTATGTTTGAACTTGCATTTAGTATAAAATACATATAATATGAAGATGAGTTGATCATAATACGGGGTAGCGCTATCTAGGCTATGCGCTTGCCTTGATTTTTAAGGGAATTACTAGGGATTTATCCCGATCCCATAGTCATGGCCTCACAACTACTCTCATTAAGGTAGATCCTCAAAGGATATGTGCAACAAAATCGTACATCGCTGAACTTATAGCCTCGGATCTATTAAGAGCTATGTTCAACCTAACCGTCATAATAGAGTACCATACCATAGAAATGGAGTGGAGACAAGCTCCAAATCGGTGCTCCCAAACGTCATCTCAGAGGTCATTTCTCTTTGAACCTTAATCATGGGGTTGCCATGATGGTAGGGGTCCACTCTGGTAATTAATATATGGGCTTAAGCCCCATTCCCCTCAATGTCTTAGATATTGTAACCTTCGAAAGGCCTTTGATCAAAAATCTATCCAACAATATGTTGGGCAAAATAAATTTTTTGTCTTTACAGAAGGTGAATGCATTGTAATTTTATTGTAATTTTGTGGTCTTTGATAATGGATTCTTTCCTGATTTAGATTTACATCAGCCATAAATTAGTCTAAAGAGCATGTCTAATACCAACTTATTGTTCTCTGGCTATCATATGGCTTATTATCTTTACAGGTGATTACAAGATATTCTCCATTTATATAATGCCCCCACTTCTAAATATTACTAGTCCACACAAATATATAATGGGTGATTTATTGAATACATTATGAGAATGTCATGCATAAATCTATATAATGCATTACACATGTATCTGTGTAATATTCATCAATAATCAACCATTGATAGGACTGTGATATAAGTAAAACCAAAGAGACGAAAATAAAGCATTATTACAAAACATTTATGTTGTATTGAGGCATGTCATGACATAGGGATCAGAAGAACATTTTGTAGGTAAAACGAAATTATCGAAATTCTAATACAGAGCGCTAGCATGCCAAACACATTACGAGCCCATTTGGATGTTCTTATACAATTGAACTGAAAATCCTATAGGATTCATAGACTTGACCATCCATTTAAGCATAGACTTATATGAATCAAACTCTACCCAGTCCAAATACAATGGAAAGAAAAAAAAGGGCTCCATAGATCTCTCCTCTTTTTTTTTCTTCCCATAGCTAAAGGGTTAAAACCTGGGCTAAGTTTGTATAGGCTCTTAAAAAAAATGCAAGCTAGATGGATTAATAGGCTTGATTCTTACGTGATTTTAAAATGCAAGCTAAATGGACTAACAGGCTCGATTCCTATAGGATTTTCAGTTCAATCCTGTAGAAATATCCAGACAAGCTCTAAGCATGGCTCTATATCAACCAAACACTACCCAACCCAAATTCTATGAGAAGAAAGAAAAGAACTGTATAAATCTTTTGTTTCCTCTTGCAACCCAAAAACTAGGATTTGGCCCGGATAGGAATAGAAATGAAATCTAGATGGGCCAGGCCCAATTCCTATAAGATGTTCGATCCAATGCTATATGATTATCCAAATAGGCCCTAGTTCCCTTGGAATTACAAAATAGGGAGATTTGGTTCACACAGGCACACTTGGTCATTTTGGGGCCAAATTCTCAACTTGTGGGAGTGGAAGGAGCCTGCATATCTCAATCATAAATTTATATATATAATTACAAAATCAAGACCATCCATGTTTCTATGTTTATTATGTTCCTCTGATATGCTTACATTTTATAAAACCTAGTGGACGAGATCTATAGCATATGTGTTAAAGAAGATGCTATGATGCCTCATTCAGATCTAGATTTTGTCAGAATTATAGCTATATAACAATTTCTTTATTTAAAGGAAAAACAAAAATCTTGCAAGTACCGAAGCAAGTATGAATATATATCCTTAGTTCTTAATATTACTGCTCAACCTATGAAGTTCCTAGTTCTGTCAACAGTAACATCTTTTTTCTTGATAATTATTCATATTTCTTAATGGATTTGCTTCTCATTATAAAAATGCTAGCACGTTATAAAATTACACTACTACAGAATTTTATGAATTGATATTAAGTCATAGCATAAAAGGTCAAGTGGTGTTAGAATAACTTATCTTTTTTTAAAATACATGTTTTTAATACTATAAGAACATGGCATGTGATATCAATTGTAGATGTTTGCTCGTACTTTTCTTTGAAGCCTGATATTCGAAGTCTTTATTGCACCACTTTTCATATACCGAGTGCCATTTCCAACTTCATAAGAAAACATTACACATCAACTTGCTTATCATTATGTTAGAACAATCCTCGGACCCAAATCTCCTTTAGGCTGTTAGTTATGATGTATAAAAAATTTACACATGCACACGCATATATATATATATATATATATATATTTATATAATTTTAAAAATATTTAAAAATAATTCTTGTGGCGCGTGTGACAGAATAATTTTGATGTAACAAAATTTTTCAAATACAATAGAGTAAGGTTAGGAAGTCTGGCTTGAGAAGTGGATAAAACTATCATCCTAAAGAAAATTTGGCTCTCTTTTTGTACGAAAAATAGTTAGCTACATGCTCTCCTCCAAGATGCAACTTGGAAACCAAAAATTTTAACGCCGATCGGTGGCACGATCTCGAATGGATGCGATCCCAAAAATTTTAAAGCAAGAAAAGATAGGAAAAAAATAAATTTTAAAAAATTTTAAAATACAAGAATAAAGGAAAAGAAGAGTTTGAAATTTTTGGATGTTTTGTAGGGCTTAAAAATTCTAGAAAAAATTCGTAAAAAATTCTCAACTATCCATCATGGCAGTTACCAAATTAAATTCAAAATTTAATTAAACATTAACTGTTATAAAATAAAATTTAAAATTAATTAAAAATTAAAATTAAAAAAATTAAAACCGGTTAAAAATGCCTGGAAATGTACCGACCCGCGCGCGTTGCGTGCGGGGAAGGGGGAGAGTGGTTGCTTTTTTTGCAAACGTTAACGGCAACAGAACTTGCATAAGAGCATCTTGACCTCCCTCTCCAAGCCTGGAGGAGGCGAGTTCGGAAAGTACTGCAGCTTGCGGGCGCTGAATGATCCTCGGATCGGTGAGTTTTTGATGGCTTTTGGGGAATCTGATGCGAACTTTTCTTTTTCCTTTTTTTAATTTTTTATTTGGAAAAAAGATATATATATATATATATTTGGAAACGGCGAAACGGAACTGTGATGAGTTCTAGTTGACAGGGAACGATGGGGAGAAGATTCTGACCAGGAGAACGCAAAGCAAGTCGAGATTTCCTTCAACTCCGTTTGTGTCCTACTTCAGGTACGTATCTCTCTTCACTTGATTTTTTTCCCCCCTTTAATTCAAGTATTTTCTTGATTTCCACTAATTTTTTAAAATTTAGAATATAAATTTTGGATCCGTATTCGGGTCCACATATTTAGAATTTATTATGATCCCGATATGTATTTCAAAACTAGACCCATCCATATTCGGATCGGAGTCCGGATCCGTTGACAGCTTTATAATTATTCTACGCGATCTAAGATTCTAAACCCCGCGAAAGAAGGTTTGCGCGCGAAAGATAGAAACTTGAAGTCTCGAATCCGAGTCCGGGTCCGTCGTCTCGCGATAGAAGTCTTGGTCGTCTTCGACTCCGGATGGGAGTCCGAGACCTAGAGGCCGCTGAAGGGTACGATTTTGCTGGCCTCCGCCTCTATTTAGGAGCACCCCCAACCCCTTCAAGCCCCACCACCGATTCCAACGTCGAATCCCTGTGCTTTTGCCATTGATTTCCTCGCCAAGCCAATCTTATACCTCGCCGGAGTCGAGGTAATAGCTTGATCTTTCTCTTTTTTTCACCTTCCCAAGCCTTGAGGCCATCATCACTGGCCTCATTAGAGCCAGACGGCGGCAGGATTCCATCGCATAGGGCCTTCCCTGTTTCCGTGTTCTTCTCCACCGTTTTTATTTTTTCTCTCTCTTCTCCCTCTCGCCGGCTGTTCGTCGTCGCTGGTCACTCATCGCCGCCCATCGTCACTGTGTGCCGCCTCCTCCGGCCATCGCCGCCGATAGGCTGCGCTCCCCCCTCTTCATCTCTTCTGAGAAAGAACCATGGAGGATTCTTCCTCCGTTACTCTTCCTTTCACTTCACTTCACACGCACACTCTCTCTCTCTGTACGTGGCTGTGGAGCCCGCATGAGGGTCCCATACTCTGTCCCCGTGGACATTGGGATGAGTCAATAGAAGGTCCCGTCGCTACGAGTACCTATCATGTTAATCTCCACCTCTTCATGCAACGCTATCATTGACGATCCTTGTAGTACCATCTTTGTCCTGATTGAATTCTTATTTCGACCTGGCTACCAATTTGGCTAGCCATTTCCCTTTCACTCCCTTGAGTATTTTTCACCATTAACTGCAATCAATATACTTTTTCTAATTATTAGTTTCGGTTTTTGTAGAAGTGCGGTTGTTTGGATGGGAAGCGGATTAGCTTGGATACCATACTTCAATCTTCGAATTATGATAAAATTTTAATTTTTTATTTAATTAACTTATGATGAACTAACTTGAATAAGGGAAAATAAATGTATGGGTTAAAACCGATTTTGTTGAGCGGTTAGTTTCTTTAATTATTTAAATTTTTGATATTAAATTTCTTGGATTTTGTTATGAGTACGTTTGGTTTGGTAGGCCATTTGTTTGATTTGTTGTTAGGTTAGCTACGAATCCCTTGCATGTCCTTTATCAATGTGAATATTGAAATACGTGATATCTTGCGGATATTATTTTATAAATTGTATGTATTGTATCTACTCTAGTGTTTATCCTTTTCCATTTCTACTTTGTAATAAATTTTTTAAACAGGGGATAACTTTTGGAATCAACTCTCCTTTTTATATTAGGATTCAAACTGGATGTTCTTTTCTGACTCACTCCAGAACTCTTCCTCTTTAAAATCCCTTGCAGTCAGGACTCACACATCTATCACGGTGATTCCACTCATGGCTCTCAAGTCTCTACTCAAGACTGTCTTCTTTCTCTTTTTGGTGATATTTTCTGGGACTTCAGCTGGGCTCGAGGACAGGAAGGGATGCTACATCAACGCCATATATAGCTTCGGAGACTCCATTGCTGATACTGGAAATCTTATTCGTGAGGGTGTGGGTGTGGCTTTTGCACCCATCGCACACCTTCCATATGGTGAGACCACTTTTAAGAGGCCCACCGGGCGCTGCTCCAACGGTCTGCTCATGATAGACTACCTTGGTAGTGTTCCCTTGCGATAGTTATTTGCTATGACTTTTTTATATTTTGATCATTTTCGACATGCATAGCACTGTTCATTAGATGCTGCATAGTTTTTAGTTTTCTTTGGAGTTCGATGATTTATAGAGATTTGTATAAATTTGAAGTGTCAGCATGGCCATTGCTTACTTTGCAGATGAGATCATGAACCTGTAGCTTTCTTGAGAAATCGTTCGATAGGATTTTGTAAAAGATTTTCTAGATAGGTATAGTAGTTAAGTAGAACACTTTGCTTGAGGAAAAGGAAAATGTTAAGTAGAACTTGGATCCAACCTGCTAACATGTTGTTGATTTACTTGTTAATTAGATGAATTGAGGATGTACTTGTTAGATGAAATCTTATAAAACTAGCAAAACAATAAAAAATAGCAATCATATTATTGATCCTCTCTTAATGATGTAAACATGGAAAGCAATTATTGATCCTCTCTTAATAATGCAACCTGGACTTTCAAATATATGAAAGAAATTCCAACACAAAATCTGCATATTCTCATAAAACATGCTTAGATAGAGAATTCAGATCGAGAAAAGAATTTGGGAATACTTTGTCAGCTTTTGGTCATTGTTCATGTGAGGAGTGCGAAAATAAAATTTGAGGATAAAAATTAGGAACTTTTGATGAATTGTTGTTCTAGGACATCATAACACTTCCCCTCTAACTATTCAAAACATAATGGTTAGCAAATATTTTAACAATTTGTTTTTCAAATTCAAGAACAGGTAAGTTGAATAGCTCCAATGTGAATATATGGGAACAGTTAAGAACGTTCATCCTTAAACTTTTCAACAAAACGCACACACACAGATAACATCACTCAATAACCATTCATAAAATGCTCATATATGATTTGAAGCTTAAAAATCTAAACTTGCTTTGTTTAATTATGTATTCATAGCTGCATAAGCAGTAAACCTTATTTTTTATGCTTTCTCTTTCAGCTTTGTCTCTCAATCTTCCTTTTGTCAATCCATATTTGGACAAGAAGGCTAATTTCAACCATGGAATCAATTTTGCCGTAGCTGGAGCCACTGCACTAGACCATTCCTTTTTTGAGGAAAGGGGCATCTCGTTGCCTTACACTAATAGGTCTCTAAACGTTCAACTTGAATGGTTCAAATCCCATCTTAATTCTATTTGCTCGTCACAAACAGGTATCTCTTATAATTTGTTAACCTTTAGCTTTAACATTCTCTATTCTTTTAATATGAAATTTATTTTATAAATAATATCTTAGTACAATAATCTCATACTCTTTATTAATTTTATTTATTTATTTATTCATGAAATGGTAGATTGCGCTGAAAAGCTTAAACGTGCACTTTTTTTGGTGGGAGAGATTGGAGGCAATGACTATAATTATGCCTTCTTTGGAGGACAATCCATCACGGAGGTGATGAGTTATGTTCCACAAGTTGTGCATAGCATAGTAAATGCTTCTAAGGTAAAGTTTCTTTACTTCAATAGGAGATAGGGTATCTTCATGACTTTTCTCATTCTCTTTTCCTAATGAAGAACCAGGAATAATGCTAGGTCATATCATCTTCTTTTGCAAAACTTTCTTACAAGCATTTTGAATACTAGTTAAGATACTTTCACATATAAATAACAAATCACTAAAGGATCAAAATTGGAGATATGAAGATGATAAGACTAACATCCAAGCATGTGAAAATGGTAATAAGATTCTATTTGGTTAGAACTATTACAGCTGGAGCATTAGATGATGATGCCTTATGTTCACATATGTATTTGTTTAGATCGTATTTTATATAATTATAAAAAATTTATAAGACAATAAGAAATATAAATTATTTATTCCACTAAAATGTCTTGAGCATGCATTACTTTTGCTTCCTAATTGAGTAATGATGAATGATCTAAACAATTGCATGAAATTTACTCAAAAAAATAATGGTATCAAAATTTAATTGTACTTGCATGAGAAATATTAATTGTTTCTTTTTGATGCAAATAATTATTTCAACAGTCGATGCAATCATGACTTTGTGATAGTAACGTGCTAAAATTGTTTTGTATTGAATATATTGTAGGAAGTGATTAATATGGGAGCTGTTCAACTAATTATTCCTGGGAATTTTCCCATCGGGTGTTTGCCAATCTACCTAACAGCATTACGTTCATCAGATCCAGATGCTTATGACAACCGAATGTGCCTTAAAGGACTAAATGCCTTTGCAACACTCCATAATTTAAATCTTCAAGAAGCAATACAAGAGTTGAGAGAGTCATATCCTCATGTGGTCATCATGTATGCAGATTATTACAATGCCTTCCTGAATCTCCTTGACAATGCGCTGGATTTAGGTGTGCCAAGTTTCAGAAATTGACATAATACACCATTCTGAATTTCTATGATAATATTATAATATATGAATTTAACTTATATAAACTTTTTAACTGCAGGATTTGACAAAAATTCATTGATGAAAGCTTGCTGTGGAGGTGGTGGTGAACATAACTTTGATGTCACCAAAATGTGTGGCTCTCCAGGAGCTTCAACATGCGACAACCCTGCTCAACATATAAGTTGGGATGGAATTCATTTAACACAGGAGGCATACAAGATCATGGCACGAGAGCTAATCAGTGGTGGCTTCTCTTATCCAAGCTATGGAGCCCAGGAGAAGTGGAAATGCCCCAGTTGGATTGGCAAGTCACTAGCCTGAGCTATTTAGACCAAGAGAAGAGGGAACCCTAGTGCTGAAGTAATGTCCTATCCTATTTAGCCTAGGAACTGGGACAAGTTGTTGATTAGTCTATTCTTGTTTTTATTTTTATTTATTTATTTTTTGATGATTTGTTAAGAGTATTAGTTATCTCTCTCTGGGGAATATGTCATTTTGTGCTTCATCAATTACAGACATTTCCCCTAAATTTGATGGCCAAGATTCTATCTAGCTCCACCATTTGTATGGCAATCTTTTTCTTTAATGCTAACCTCCCACACAGGAGTGGTGCTACCTGTGTAGGTCTCATATAGCTTCTTAAATTGATCTCCCACGATGGACTGGCATCAGCCGTACCCTTAAAGTCCTGAGAAAATCTAAGCAATTGCAATGTTGGAAGGGATGCCTAGTTTATCAAGAAGACCTGCGAAGATGATGAGTTTTTAGAATTGGAGAACCATGATTCGTAGTTTCAAGCTTTGGCATGGAGCTAACAATGTCAGACTAAACAAATGCAATCAGCAATTCCAGTCCAATTTTATCGGCAAGGAAAGAGTTTTTCTCTTCATGCGGAAAGAATGAACTGACATCAATTCCTATATATATATATATATATATATATATATATATATATATATATATATATATATATATATAGCTCATATCAACAGGACTCTGAAATCATATTCAAGTTTAGGCATTCTTGTTCTAAATATCAAGAAAATACACAAGGCAAGAAGGAATAAAATTCTGATGTAAAAGAAAAATTGCAAAATGACTCGATCCTATTACTTTTTCTCTCTTTACCACGTCTCAAACCTACCTAATCAATCCTTTTTCCTCCCAAATTCAGGCTCTTAACTCAAACTCCCAAACCATGAATGGCCACATGATGGGGGACAAATTTCATGGAATGGATGTGTGGAGGTGTGATGCACTCACTTAGCAATAACATATTAGCATTAGAGCTCCAGATATGGCCAAAATCATGCATAGAAAAGATGAAGAACTTCAATCTGAAAACTATGTGAGCAGAATTCTGACCACTATTATGCAAGCTTTCTTTCAAGAAAATAAAAAATAGGATTTAAGGGCATAGAATCTCTCAAACTAGGCTAAGCTACTTTTAAGAATCTCAGATCTAAGGATCAAAAGGGTCTTTTCCCAACAATGAAGAAAAATCAAGAATCAAATGGAAGGGAAGCTCTCATCACTCAAGAATTGAAAGCTAGAGACAAGATCTACACTCCCTACTTAGAACTTACCATTGGAGCTTGGTCCTTGGCATGGAGCCTTCATCTTCAACTTCAAATCATCAATAAAAATCTGCAAATGATCCAAAGCGAGGTCATGGTGGTGAAGGAATGAAAGAAAATGAATGAATTCAACAAGGAAAGTGAAAGTTTTTGAAAAATATTGCTGAATTTTTGGGCAGCACTTCCCCTCCTTGGACTACTTGGATCCTAGGTAGAAGAGCTTAGAAATGGAACTAAGGTTTCTCAAACTCAAGGCACTCACTCAAACTCACTCTCAGACTCAGCACTCCAACTCAAACTTCAAGAGAAACACTCAAAATTCCAAGAAAAACTCATGAACTTACTAGCAAGCTTTCATTCAACTCAAATAATTCATTGCCTTACAAGAGGAGGCCTTGGTCCTATTTATAGGCCAAGGGTTGCTATAATGGGTGGCAAAAGGGTGGGTTAAGGAGCCAACTAATTCAGATTTAGTTGATAATTAATTACATGATTAGTTTCTAGTCTAACTAATCCTAATAAGAGAAAGTCCTATAAGCACCATGTGGCTCCATCTCCCTGAAACATTTGTCTTCATCCAATCCTTTCACATGTCTTTTAAATTTGGTCTTTTAATAGGCTTCAAAGATGGGCTTCAATGTAGATGATCTTGGCCGGCCAATGGACTTGGAAAAGAAGGGGTCTTCACTAGTTTTATTTGTTTGGCTCTAAGTGGACTTGAACACTTCATATTTGCTTCCTTCAAATGGAATTAGGAGTCTTCAAGAGGTGCTTCATAAGGTTAGATTTTTTCATATATTTGTGGGAATCTGAAAAAAAGATTGGACTAAAATCAAAGATTGTTAGTTTGTGGTTTCTTCTTCTTGCCAATATCCTCATTATCACGGTTTAAGGGCTATCAGCGCTTGACACGATGCTTTATTGGCAAAACAAGCTACTAGGGTTGTGCTTAATTTGAATTCATTATGGGCATAAGTTATTATACTAAAAATTGCTTTTGAAGACCTGGTCAACAACCATGACCACCAAGGAAGGCTTGGTGCCAAGGAAGAAAATTAGTGGTTTCACTCTAGTAAGATATTAGATAAATTGAGATGGATTGTGGGTAATGGCAGCAACATATGACCCCTGGATTGTTAAGGCACCATTGAACCAATGTTTAATTCCCATGAATTTATCTTTTTTTAGATGGCTCAGTGGATTGATGAGATTGCTGAATACAATCTTCACCATTCCCATAATGCAACTCTACACCATAGGGTAAAGATTTGTATTTTCTCTAAAACATAAATTGCCTCCTCATATCACAGTGTTTTGGGGTAAAGTTTTTTGGTATAAATTACCTACTAAAAGCTTGCTAAATAGGAGGCATCAACGCAGCCCCTACCATGTCTCGTGATGAATGATGAAGAAACTGTAAGACAAATAATTAGAATCAATATATTAGATCTGAAAAATAAATACATACATGTATTCATCATAATCTCCCGATCCAGATGCTCACACGAATACCGAAGGCAAAGTCCTTCTCTCTGGTCTTCTTCAGAAAGATGGCTCTCAATGGAAAAAATCACCATATCATAAAATCACTAAATACATGATATATAAATAGAAGAAGCGGAGAGGGGACTTAACTAATAAAATGAAAATACCTTAACTGACCCTCCGATCATGAGTCAAGTCGGGCTAAGGCCTACACTGTACCGCCTCAACCATACCAAATCACATGAGATGCTCTTAGCCCAATCAATGATCACATAATAATGGGCTCAACCTACGTCTATCAACATAGACCATAAAATCAACCCAGTTTTAATAAAATAAAATTTCAATTAATGTTAGCCCAAATTAAGAAAATTCTTACATTCTCTCACTTGGGCTACATTAATTATAATTTTGAAAATATTTTATTTATAAAACAACTCTCGGGTTGAAAATAAAATGTGGCCACCATATGATCCATAGACAGCACCTACAAACAACTCGATCCAACAATATCCATGATACCGAATCATGGAGCCATTGTACTACTTAACCGATACAAGACTTATCCATGGTTACAAGCATCATAAACACCATCGACATGAGTCTAGGTGTGGTATTATAGCAAGAAAATAGCATCAAGGTGATCAAATAAAACATGCTATTTTTCATGGTCAGTCCTCTAATTTATCGTCAATATGCTTAGAAACAAAATAAGCAAGAGAAATCGTGATGGCATTAAATAATAAGCCATCCTATCTCGCATACTCAACAATGGTGTCAATGACGAGATAGCACAACAAATCTGAAACTCGATACCAGGTCTCAATCAGGTACAGAACTAAAAGGGATATCTCATAATCAAAATAAATTAAATATATGTACCCGAAATCATGATTTATCTATAATTACATGCTATATCATAAGCTAGAGAAATCACATGATTTCAAAAGAAGTATGTATGTCTCCAAACATAATGAGATCTCAGAATTATCAAAATGAAACATACCCATACAACTGTCATTCTTAAGATAAAATATATTTTTGAGATACTATGTTATATTTTATTCCATATGTGCACATATAAAATCATATAGGAATGTAATCCATCATTTATCATGTCAACAATGTATATAAATACACATGATAGAAAAATCAAATGAAATCAAGCTTTATAATAATAAAACATAAATATAAGGTCACTCCCACTAACCAAGCATAACAAAAGAATTCAATATGTCCATATTTTTAACATGCTTTGTAAAGCATACGGGCTTTAAAATTCTTGGTTAGAGGATCAGTCGATACGGACTTTATTCATATATACTCGATACTTATATGTCGTTGGATTACAGTCCAGCAATCAATGATAAATAAAATTTGTCAATCAAGTCAATGTATAAATATATCAAACTTCCACTAATCCAAAAAATCAAAAGATTTTAAAATACTCATATTCTTGACATGTTTGATAAAAACTATGGATCTTAATCTTAACTAGGGGATCAATAAATATTGACTTTATATATTGCACAAAATATCGACTTTGTATATTGCACAAAATATCTCCCTTTCATCTACAGCCTCTGACTAACAAATATTATATCTTCACATAGATAAAAAAAGATGAAAACTTTTATTGTTCCTTTAAAGAACATAGCTACCTATGATTATAATAAATTATAAGTAGTTTTAAGACAGAATCAATAATTATAAGATCCAGGATAAAGTTTCGAATTGTGACTTTATAACATGCCACAAACTTTGCCTGTAAATCTAAGAATGCAACTATATTCTATTTTCAAACCTTTTCATGAAACAAAACCTCTGGTCATTTACATTATCATAAAAATGACATGTACATTTTTCTTTTTATACAATTTCTTTACTAGTACTACATCAACTAGTAATGGAGGTACAATCATTAGTTTGTATATTTAATATTACTCCCTCACTGTCCTCCAGTAGGATGAAATATAATATTTATATAAATAAGAGTAAAAATTTATTTTCTTACAATGTCATACTTCTAATATATAGAAACATCTAACATTATGCAAATCATAATCTTCAAATATGGCATGAATTGACTCAATATTCTTTATACCTTTAAGATAGTAGAATATGTATTTATTTAAAAATTATCTGGATAACTAAAATAAACAACGTATTATTAAAAAATCAGGATTTATTCTTGATAGATTATCAATGATTAAGTATTGCAGGACAAATCCAACCATAAAGATAAAAGATATTGGGCTTCCTACCAACCTTTAACTCAAAAGATATCTTATAAAACCATTTATCAAGAATTTTATTCAAAATATAAATGGTAATCATTAGGATTATATACTAGAGATATCAAAGTTAATTGCATTTACTCATCATACATACACTATATCTTTCAGAGTGTACTATGCCTCTCAGTCACATCATTTTACTTAAAAATTTCATGCATGATATATAAAATAATTATCCCATACTTATACAAATATTTAATAATACTATTTATTTAATAATACTATTTATTTAATAATACTATTTATTTTAGAATATGATTGATACACCTTATCAATATCCTTATCCTTTTCTCAAAAATATCAAAAACTTCTTAAACAGAATAGGATATGATCTATTATTTATTTCACATATATGATTTTAAATTCATCAAACTGCATAGCAGGAAAACTAAATATGATGAGTATCCTATGTATTAGAGATAAAAATCTCTTAATACTAATTTTAGGTGCAATTCTCTCTAGTTTCAAGATATAAATCCTAACACCATCATGCCATCTATCTCATATTAATTTATCTATCCATCATCTATTCAGACTTTCTTTTATCAGATTCTACATATCTACCATAAATAAGGTCAAAATTAGATTACCATTCTTAAATACAATAATAAGAATGGAATCAATTATATGAATATATTTTAAATAAAATTTATCACTTTTAAGGTAGCTTTATACCAGAGTACTCTTATAAGACAACCAAGATGGAAGATCATTACATAATGTAATATCTATATTCCATCATACTTAGTGCTAGTATAATTTCAGTTTTCAAATCTGCATTTCAGTCAGAGTCTTCATAATGGGAGTATTAACTCTATTGAACATAAATAGACTAACTGCTAAATAATCGTTATGCAGTTAATTAATAGAGAAATATAATAATATTTTTAGAAAATCTTTATAAGCATTATTTTAATGAGAGCCTTTGGTCCAATACAAAACTTTTTTTAAAAAAAAAATGATCTACATAAGGAATCTCTCTTCAACATATAATGCTATACAATCCCTTCTAAAAACTTACAGAAGGATCTTGTAAATTTTAATGAATAGGCCACTTTGCTGGTCACCATCCATTGAAATTCACAAACCTTTCAATTAGGGATCATCAAGTCATGACCTTTAAGATGGCATAAAATATCAATTAGGTTCATGTATGATGCAACATATTTGAGGTACAAATAATAAATCAATAAAGACTTTGAATATAATAAGTCATTTTAATAAATGTACCATGTGTATCATCATATAAAACTCTCCTATAGACAGAGAATATGAAGTACTTTTGAGCTCCATAAATGAGGTCAATATAAATTTTGAAAATATGTCTCCATTTGGATAAACAAATTTCTTATACCCAATATATTTCTTTTTCAAAAAAAATAAAGATTAACATAAATGAGGATACAAGGCATTCGAAAATCTGTCCCCTTTGGACAGACAAATTTTCTAAGCTTAATATACCTCTACCTTTAATATTTTGATCCAGTCAAAAAATCAATAACAACATGATTGTATAAATAAAGATGGCACGAATGTTAAATACTAGTTAATGGACATATACCATAAATGATATACAAGAGTCCAAATACAATATCATATATTCTCTTTTATGCAGAACATATAATATGCATAAGTATTCTTTACATGAAGTCACAAGCAAATGAAATACCCTAACAGTCATAAACTTATCCTCGTTGGACAGACAAGCCCATGAAAGCTAGAGCACCATTGCAACATAATGCCCAAAGCAACCTTCCCGATTAAAACATACAATAACTTCTATTGGGCAGGCGGTTGTATGCAATAACCAGAAACCCTCTCATAATGAAAAAACTCAATGGACTAACATAAACAAACCACTTTGATGATAAATTTTATGCCAACCCATAAATTATTCATACCGAGAAGATAAATGCCCAATAAACACAAAATGACATATTTTAACGACATGTATGCCACAAAAGATCAGTCCAAAATGGAAACTTTAACAACATGCACCCCACTGATTATAAATATTACATAATAATGCATTCCAACTACCACATTTATCAATACACTTACTACATAACTATAAAACATCTTTGGACAAGAATTATAGTATATGTTGACCCATGGAATGATTTTGATGATCATAAAATATTGGAATATGTATTTGATACTAATTCTTCTCAAAGTTTTGCAGGAAATTGATTACTTTAAGTTTAAAATAGTTTTCAAACTGATTGGAAGGTAATTCAATTATGTATAAAGTTTCATAGACTTGAACTTGTAAAAGCCCTAGGTTTATCAATTTTGTAATCTTATAAAATGCGCTAAAAATTAGAAAATTTATAGAGTATGTAGATTAGCTTCTAGTTGATTAATGTTGAAGATTTTTGAAGAAGTTTGAAGTATTTTTTGAAGATTTGCAAGAGCTGACTCTTGGATCAAGAGCTGACTCTTGGATCAAGAGCTGACTCGTGGTGGAAAGGCACGGAGGAAGTTTCAGCATCAAGAGCCGACTCCTATCCTAAGAGCCGACTCATGGAAGAAAGTAATTTTTTGAAGCTTGAGACCTCGAGCCGACTCCTGCCCCAAGAGCCGACTCGTCCAGAGTTATGCATTTTGAAGGTCTGAGAACTCGAGTCGACTCTAGGTATTCATGATTTTGAATTGACTGAAGGCAAGAGCCGAATCCAGCCTTAAGAGCCGGCTCCTACAGATTTTTATTTTAGGCTATCTAAGACTTCGAGCCGACTCCTGAAACTCAAGCCGACTCGTGTAGCGATTTTCTGCACTCCAACGGCTAGTTGCTAAAGTTAAAATTTGAACTCCAATTCATCTCCAACAGTTATTTCACGAATCCCAAGACCCTACAACGGTCATATCTCTTGGAAAACTATAAAAGGGATTGTTTTTGAAGGATTAAACAATTATTAGAGCTTAATTATGGAATTATCTTGGAAAAATCAAAGAGCTTTCAAGTCATTTAACTACCTACCTTAAAGAGCATTCAAATTGGATTCAAAGCTTCATCAACTCTACTCCATCATTGAATCCACTCATTGAAGAAGGATAGAAGTAGTTTAAAGAGATTTGAAGAGCATTCAAGGCTTGACTTCATCTTGGTCTACATCGGCAACACCCAAACAAACTTGGTTTATTGTAGTTGCTTGTTTATCATTTCTTTATCTTTGTTTACTCTCTAAGATTTGCAAGGGACTGTGTCTTAAGAGAAGGTTGAAGGTTTTTAGGTGAACCTTATAAAACCTAAGTTGGGTTCTTGGTGATCCCGGTTTAAAACCAAGTGTTTGGGTTTTCTTTGATAATCCTGTTTAAAACCAAAGGGAGTTAAGGTTTCTTTGGTGATTCCGGTAAAACCAAAGTATATAGGTTTGGATTATGAGCCTGATAAAATAATCCAACTGTATTCCGGTTGGGGGATATAGTAGAAATCCTAAGTGGTGCTTGGGTAGTGGACGTAGGAGTTGGTTGCTCCAAACCACTCTAAATCTCTTTGTGTTTGTAATTGTGTGCTTCTTGCTTTATCACTTTTACTTAATTACTTCTGCATTGCATTTTGCACCACAACACCAAAAGAGTTTTAAAGAGCACATACTTGCAAAAAATTTTTTAATCCCAATTCATCCCCCTCTTGGAAAGCCACATGAGCAACAAGTGGTATCAGAGCAGAGTCTCTGAAAGTTACTTAGAGTAAAGACATATGGCACATCCCATGAGCACTTCATTGGCTGAAGGTCAATCCACAAATAGACCTCTACTTTTTACCGGAACTAATTATATATATTAGAAGGCAAGAATGAAAATATACATTCAAGCCATAGATTTTCATTTATGGAAGATTATTCTGAAAGGACCTAACACACCCACAATTAGAGTTAATGATGTAGAGATTCCTAAACTTGAAAAGGAATGGGACGAGAATGATATGAGATTAGCTGAGCTGAATGCCAAAACAATGAACTTATTGTATTATGCTTTGGATCCAAATGAGTTTAACAGAATTTCAACTTGCAATTCTGCTAAAAAAATTTAGGACAAGCTAGAAATCATACACGAAGGCATATCTCAAGTTAAAACATCAAAAATCAATCTTCTTATACACAATTATGAGTTATTTAAGATAGATCCTAGTGAGACTATATCTGCAATATATACTCGCTTTACTGATATCATAAATGGTCTCAAGAGTCTTGGTAGAACTTATTCTAATGTTGATCTTGTCCAAAAGGTTTTAAGATCTTTGCCAGATAAATGGAAAGCCAAAGTGACAGCAATTCAAGAAGTGAAGGACCTAAATACACTGTCACTGGATGAATTGCTTGGATCTTTGATTATGCATGAATTGGCTATGCAACAAAGAACTGAGGAATACACAAAAAGAAAGAAACCATTGCATTTAAAGCTACTGAAGTAGATAAGAATAAAGAATCAAACTCATCATATGATGATGATCTTGGAAATGATAAAATTGCCCTTGTCATGAAAAAATTCAAAAGGTTTATGGGCAGAAGAAAATCAAGCAGATAGAGAAAGCAATATAGAAAAGGTGATTTTGGAAAAGAAAAAGAAAGAGATAAAGAAAAAGAAAAGGATAAATATAAAGATCAAGTTCCTATATGCTATGGATGTAAGAAGCCATGACACATCCATCCTGATTATCCTGAAGCGAAGAAAAAGATGTTTACCAAAAAGAAGAAGAAGGCAATGCTTGCTGCTTGGAGTGATAGTGACAAAACCACATCCATTGAAGAGGATGAAGAGACAACGAAAATGGCACAAATCTATCTTATGGGTTTAGAGGACGAGGTAAACACTTCTGAACCTAATTTAGAATTCACTTATGATGAATTACATAATACTTTTTGTGAATTATTGGTAGAATACAAAAAAGCTGGTTTAAAAATGAGGGATTTAAAAAATCAATGTGATGCATTTGAAAAAGACATAAATGAATCTTGTGAAAGAAACAAAATCTTGCAAAGAGAACTAAATTTAGTTTGTGAAAGACTCAAGGTTGTCCAGTTTGAAAAAGAAGAGCTTTTTGAGAAAAATAAAGTTTTTAAAAATGAAAATGATGATTTAAAGAAGGAAGTTCAAAAACTAAAATCCTTGGTTGAAAAACTAACCTTAAGTTCTAACAAACTTGAATTAATTTTGAAGGATCAAAAAGAATCAAATAATAAATTTGGAATTGGGTATAAAGGTTCTATTTCAAACAAATTTTCAGTATCTACTTCATATGCTCCTAAATTCATTAGTTTAAAACAAGTTAGACCTAAATTTGTATCATCTCATGCTTATTACTCAAAATCAAAAATTATGTGCTATGCTTGCAATAATATTGGTCATACATTATTTAAATGCCATTTGAAAAATAATGGCAAAAAGAAAATTAAGAAAGTTTTGGTTCCAAAAGGAACCATTTTCACTAACATGCAAGGGCCCAAAAAAGCTTGGGTACCTAAATTTGTTAAATGATTATTTTGTAGGGATGTCTTGCAGCTGCAATTATAAAGAAAAGATGGTATCTGGATAGCGGCTGTTCAAGACATATGACGGATGACATTGATTAGTTCTTCATCCTAGAATAGAAGGATGATGGAACGGTAACATTTAGTGACAATCGAAAGGGAAGGATAATCGGTATTGGTAAAATCAAAATTACTCATACTTTTATTGAAAATGTGTTACTTGTAAAAAAACTAAAGCATAATCTTTTGAGTATTAGTCAGCTATGTGACATTAGTTTTAATATTTACTTCAAGTCATCAATGTGTATAGTAGTTGATCCACTTGACTCTAGTACTAAGTTCATTGGACACAGACTTAGTAACATTTATGTGGTAGATCTTAATGATCTAGCTATGTCAAGCAACACAAGTCTTGTAGCAATAAATGACAAGAGTAAAGAATCAAGTTTACTATGGCATAGGCGACTTGGTCATGCTAGTATGGACACAATAGCTAAACTTATTTCAAAGAATTTAGTCAAAGGTTTGCTAAAATTTAAAGTTAATTTTGATTATGTTTGTGATGCATGTCAGTTAGGAAAGCAAGTGAGGAGAAGTTTTAAATCTAAAAACATAATTTTTACTACTAAACCCTTAGAGCTACTTCACATTGACTTATTTGGACCTACGAGGACTACCAGCCTAGGTGGTATGAAATATGGCCTTGTGATTGTAGATGACTTTTCAAGATACACATGGATTTTGTTTATTGCACATAAAGATGAAACTTTTAATGTATTCAAAAAGTTTTATAAAAAAGTTATATATTTGAAAAAATTATCTGTTATTTCTATTCATAGTGATCATAGCATTGAATTTGAAAATCAGTATTTTGATCACTTTTGCATAAAACACGGTATTGATCATAACTTTTTTATACCTAGAACACCACAGCAAAATGGTATTGTAGAAAAAAAGAATCGTACTTTGAAAAAGATGTCTAGAATAATGCTTTGTGAAGGAAATCTTCCAAAATACTTTTGGACAGAAGTTGTGAATACCGCTTGCTATATTTTAAATAGAGTTTTAATTAGACCTATTATCAGAAAAACTTTCTATGAGCTTTGGAACAATAGAAAACCAAATATTAAGTATTTTCATGTTTTCGGATGCAAATATTTTATTCTTAACAATGGAAAAGACAATCTTGGTAAATTTGATGCAAAATTCGATGAGACTATTTTTCTTGGATATTCTTTAAATAGTAAAGCCTATCGTGTTTTCAATAAACAAACTTTAACTGTTGAAGAATCTATATATGTTGTTTTCAATGAATTTGACATTACATCTTCGAGAAAGGAAGATTTTGCTGATGATGATATAGGTACTTTAGAACATGGAATGAAAGACTTGACCCTCAAAGACAAACAATCAAGTGAATCACATAAAGAAGAGGTGAGTAAAGAGCATGATGATATATCTAAAGAATTGAGGTATGTACAATCGCACTCTAAAGAATTAATTATAGGAGACCCATCTTAAGGTGTTAAAACTAGATCTGCACATAGAGATGCACATGATTTAATTGCTTTTGTTTCGCATGTAGAACCACATAATATAGAAGAAGCTGAAACTGATTCTAATTGGATGCTAGCAATGCATGATGAATTAAACCAATTTAAGAGAAATAATGTTTGGACCCTAGTTGAAAGACCCAATGACTATCCTGTTATAGGTACCAGGTGGGTTTATAGAAATAAACTAGATGAAGATGGTAATGTAATTAGAAATAAGGCTAGACTGGTTGCACAAGGATATAATCAAGAAGAACGAATAGATTTTGATAAAACTTATGCACCAATAGCTAGATTAGAAGCCATTAGATTGCTACTAGCTTATGCATGTTTTATGAATTTTAAATTATTTCAAATGGATGCAAAGAGTGTATTTTTGAATGATTTTTCATTTGAAAAAGTTTTTGTTGAGCAACCACTAGGTTTTATTGATCATACTTTTTCAAATCATGTTTTTAAATTAAATAAATCTTTGTATGGTTTGAAACATGCACCTAGAGCCTAGTATGATAGATTAAGTAAGTTTTTGATTGCTAATGATTTTGTAAGAGGTAGTATTGACACTACACTATTTATTCAAAGAAAGAATAGTGATATTTTAGTTGTTCAAATATATGTTGATAACATTATCTTTGGATCTACTGATGAATCTTTATGTCAAGATTTTGCTAAGCTAATGCACGGAGAATTCGAAATGAGCTTGATGGGTGAACTAAGTTACTTTCTTGGACTTCAAATCAAACAAACTAAAGAAGGTATCTTGATCAACCAGGCCAAGTACATCAAAGAGATAATCAAGAAATTTGGCATGGAATCAAGAAAAGAAATTGGAACATCCATGAGTCCTGCATGTAGACTTGATAAAGATGAGAATGGCACAAATGTTGATCAAAAGCTGTATTGAGGTATGATCGGTTCTTTACTTTATTTGACAGCTAGTAGACCTGATATATTATTTAGTGTTTATATGTATGCACGATTTCAATCTAATCCAAAAGAGTCACACATCATGGCTGTTAAAAGAATTGTTAAATATTTGAAAGGCACATGTAATGTAGGCTTATGGTATTCTAAGCACACATCATTGAAGTTGTTTAGTTATTCTGATGCTGATTATGGCGGCTATAAAATAGATAGAAAAAGCACAAGTGGCACCTGTCAATTTTTAGGTATTAACTTGATTTCTTGGCATTATCGCAAACAGAACTCTGTAGCACTATCTACTGCTGAGGCAGAATATGTGGCTGTTGGGAGCTGTTGTGCACAAGTATTATGGATCAAGCAACAACTAGAATATTATGATGTTGTCCAATCTAAAATTTTTATTAAATGTGACAATACTAGTACTATTAATTTATCTAAAAATCCAATTCAGCACTCACGAACTAAGCACATTGAAATTCGACATCATTTTATTCGTGACCATGTTTTAAACAATGTTGTGGAACTTGAATTTGTACCTACTGAAGATCAATTGGCGGACATTTTTACTAAACCACTTAGTTTAGATAGATTTGAGAAGATCAGAGGCGAATTAGAGCTATGTGACCCATTCTGAACCTGTTTGACTTAATTTTTGAAAATTAAGGAAAATTATCTAAATATTTCAAATTTCTCTTTAGAGCATAGGACAACCTAGTTTAGACTCAAGAAAACTTTAGAAATTGAGTTTGACCTATTTTGACCCTTAGACTGATATTTTGCTCAAGCCGACTCGAGTTATCAGGGTGCTCGGCGAGCCGACTCGAAGGTCGGGCCGAACGTTTTTAAAATAGGGTTTCCGAGTTTTCTATTCATTGTGTTTTTAAGGTTTGAGTGTTTCCACTTAGCCAACTCCACACTTCACTCTAGAAAACCTTCCAAAAACCCTTTCAAATCCCTCCAATCCATCAATCTTAGCAAAATGGCACCCCGCAAAGCCGTGGCCAAGAAAGCAAAGAGGGTAGTTCGGACTGTCGCGGAAGAACGGAGAACCAAGAGGTGCTTGGACACTTTAAACCCGAATGAGGATCAACCGATTGAGCAGGAAGAAGTACATCAAGCACCCGGCAAGTCATTCTTATGGGAAATCGTCAGGTTACCCCGGGTTGGTGTATTGATTTTAACTTTCTGGAGCAAGAACAACTACATATAGGGGATTGGCTTGAAAAACAGGGATGGAAAGATTTTTGTTTGTTGAATATCCCGACATTTCCTAATTTAGTCTGTCAATTTTTTGAGAATATGTCATTGGGAGCATTTCATTTAAAAGGGACAGTTAAAGGGAAGCATATAGAGATAAGTGAACAAAAGCATTCAAGTTTACTAAACATACCAAAGGAAGGAGAGTGTTAATTTTAAAAGAAAAACAAAAGACCCTTAGACTTACACTGGCGAGAACAAATGTGAAGGGTATTGTAAATGTAAGTGCAAATCAGCTGTCGTTGGAGATTAGGCTGTTGCACAATATTATTAGCAGGATTTTCTTGCTCCGGACAGGGAGATTTGACTGGGTCAGTGAGCGTGACCTTATGTTTATGAGGCAACTGATTAAGGGGGAGGCCCTCAACTTGCCATTTATTATGATATCTCAGATGAGGGAGGCAGCCCGTAGGGCACGGGCTTGTCTGCCATACGGGATGGTTTTCATATTGTTATTCCAGGATGCCCATATAGATCTGACTGGAGAGGATTGCCGACTATTGCTTCATACTGACAGGTATACTGTGAAATCCCTTACCAGAATGGGATTCATTAAAGTAAATGGCAATTGGATCAGGAAGACTTCTGGTATTCTTATGCCACATTCTGAGGATTCAGAGGATGACACATGGGCTGCTCAGGGACTTGGTGAGGAGACTGAGGCACAGGTTGATGAGGCTGGACCATCTGAGCCAGCTTCTACTACATCTCATTCACCAGTCAGGAGATTCTCGGTTGCTAGACCTGATATAGAGGACAGATTTCAGAGAGTCTTGGAGGAGATAGCGTGTCTCAGATCATACACTGACATCAGGATTACTCTACTCCATTTTGAGATGCAGCAGGGATTTCGTGATGTTATGACTATATTGAGATAGCTTTTTGTAGCCAGCCAGCATGTACCATCGACTTCCACAGCACATGGCACTGGCACTGGCACTGATGGAGAGCAGGCACCGACGACACATTCTAGTGATGTACCTTCTCATGCCACACCTACTGATGTTAAGCCCGAGGATGGTATGGAGCCTACAGGATCCGAGGTTGGACAGACTCTGGCTACCCAAATACTTTCGACCACTAGCACCTTGGCACTATCTTTTGCTCCAACGACTGCCAGACCTACACCTATTATTATATCTTCAGAGTCCAAAGCCAAAGTTAAAGCCAAAACTAAAGTGTCTAGGACTGCCACTCCCACTAGGATTAGGATTAGGGATCTTCGACCTAGGTTCCCTAAGTTCAAACCTAGTCCAGGAATCTTAGAAGTTGGTTCCTCCTCTGACGAGGAAGAACTTGATAGTGATGATTCTAGCCCATCATTTTAATGTTTAGGCTTTTTTTCCTGATGTTTTAGGACTCTATCTTGTTGTATTTTGGTTAGTGTGATACTATTTTGTCGTGCCGTGGCACATTTATAAAGTATCACATATGCTATATACTGACTTGCTTTATATATATACATCACTTTGTATGATACATGTCCTTTCTTATTATGATTGAATTAATGTCGATTTTTCATATGCCTTTTGTTGATGACAAAAAGGGAGAGAATGGAGATTGTGTGCACGAAAAAGCTATAATATGATAATATGCATGTTCAATTTATAAATTTATATGAAAAATTGAAATGGCTATGTTATTTGGAAATTGCTTGGAAATTGTGCATAAAAAACCATATAGATGTTGATTGTTATGAAAATATGAATGATTGATTGGTTGAAACTGGATGAAATACTTTCACCATAGTAAGGGGGAGTTTTGTTAAGTTTCTTGTTCAAAATATTTGATAATTTTATATATCTCGATACGCATTGTAAATGATATTCTTGATACATCATGTATCAATACATCATGTTTCGATACACTTGATACACTTGATATATATGATACATTGTGGCACACTGTGTTGATACATTGATACTTAATCTGTGTAATATACATCTTGTTTAATATCTTTTGATAAATATGAATATATGACAATTGTAAAATATTTTAAATTCTAATCATGCCCAATATTTTGTCATCATCAAAAAGGGAGAGATTGTTGATCCCTGGAATGATTTTGATGATCACAAAACATTGGAGCATGTATTTGATACTAATTATTCTCAAAGTTTTGCAGGAAATTGATTACCTTTAGTTTAAAATGATTTTCAAACTGATTGGAAAGTAATTCAATTGTGTATAAAGTTTCGTAGACTTGAACTTGTAAAAGCCCTAGGTTTATCAATTTTGTAATCTTGTAAAATGGGCTGAAAATTGTAAAAATTATAGAGTATGTAGATTAGCTTCTAGTTGATTCAATGTTGAAGATTTTTGGAGAAGCTTGAAGTATTTTTTGAAGATTTGCAAGAGCTGACTCTTGGATCAAGAGTGACTCGTGGTGGCACGGTACCGAGGAAGTTTCAGTGTTTCAGCATCAAGTGTTGACTCCCATCCTAAGAGCGACTCATGAAAGAAAGTAATTTTCTGAAGCCTGAGACCTCGAGCCGACTCCTGCCTCAAGAGCCAACTCGTCCAGAGTTATGCATTTTGAAGGTTTGAGAACTCGAGCCGACTCTGCACTGAAGAGCCGACTCTAGGTATTCATGATTTTGAATTGACTAAAGGCAAGAGCCGACTCCAGCCTTAAGAGCCGGCTCCTACAGATTTTCATTTTGAGCTGTCTGAGACTTTGAGCCAACTCCTGGAACTCGAGCCGACTCTTGGAGCGATTTTCTGCACTCAAACAGCTAGTTGCTAAAGTTGAAATTTAAACTCCAATTCATCTCCAACAGATATTTCATGAATTCCAAGGCCCTACAACGGCCATATCTCTTGGAAAACTATAAAATGGATTACTTTTGAAGGATTAAACAATTATTAGAGCTTTATTATGGAATTATCTTGAAAAATCGAAGAGCTTTCAAGTCATTCAACTACCTACCTCAAAGAGCATTCAAGTTGGATTCAAAGCTTCATCAACTTTACTCCATCATTGAATCCACTCATTGAAGAAGGATAGAAGTAGTTTGAAGAGCTTTGAAGAGCATTCAAGGCTTGACTTCATCTTGGTCTACATCGGCAATACCTAAACAAACTTGGTTTGTTGTAGTTGCTTGTTTATCATTTCTTTATCTTTGTTTACTCTCTAAGATTAGCAAGGGACTGTGTCTTAAGAGAGGGTTGAAGGTTTTTAGGTGAACCTTGTAAAACCTAAGTTGGGTTCTTGGTGATCCCGGTCTAAAACCAAGTGTTTGGGTTTTCTTTGGTAATCTCGTTTAAAACCAAAGGGAGTTAAGGTTTCTTTGGTGATCCCGGTAAAATCAAAGTGTATAGGTTTGGATTATGAGCCTGGTAAAACAATCCGACTGTATTCCGGTTGGGGGATATAGTAGAAATCCCAAGTGGTGCTTCAATAGTGGATGTAGGAGCCAGTTGCTCTGAACCATTCTAAATTTCTTTGTGTTTGTGATTGTGTTCTTCTTGCTTTATCACTTTTACTTAATTACTTCTGCATTGCATTTTGCACCACAACACCAAAAGAGTTTAAAAGAGCACATACTTACAAAAGTTTTTTTAATCCCAATTCACCCCCCTCTTGGGAAGCCACCTAGGCAACAGTATATAATAAGTGCCATAATCAATTACGGTTAATTTTGGATCAATTGTTATAGAGACATCAATGTGTAGTTTTAAATAAAAGATGAGTCATTAGTCCTTAATAACTCAGCTATTCAAAATTCATAGAGTACTTCAAACCCTTTGAGGCTACGGAAAAATATACTCGAACTATATGATAGTGAGTAAAAATATACATAAATAATTTTAAATTATTTAAATAGTTTATCAAATATGAAGAACTCTACCAAAATATTTTTTAAATTATTACAAGTCCAACAATCCAAAAATTGCTCAAATCGAATATAAAATGAGCAAGTTATAATAATTTTTATCAAAAATAATGGTAAAGGACCAAACCATAAATTTCAAAAATTTATATGGATTCATATTTAATTTATAGGGGCTTAAGTACAAAAAATTTTCTTAATCCCAAAGTTAAAATGGGCCCAATGTAATTGGATCCGCCAACTCATCAATTTAGCTCAATACAATTAATGGTTTGGATTTTAAATAGGCCAAAAAAATTGATAATTTAAATCCAAAGTTCACTCAAAACTCATCTCTTACAACCCTTTCTATTCGATGATGGATCAACCATCATCAAGCGATGGAAATGAGGCAAATATCGGACTCCATAATCTCTAGAAATATTAACAAACAAGAAGATATGCCAGAGATATAGGATGTTTTACCTCAATGTCATTCTCAACATATTAAAGATCCTGTGAGCATGACTATGATACCAGGGATGACAAAGGACTAAGCATGGCAAATCAATGCCCTT
This sequence comes from Areca catechu, assembly GCA_021397845.1. Classification (NCBI taxonomy): domain Eukaryota; kingdom Viridiplantae; phylum Streptophyta; class Magnoliopsida; order Arecales; family Arecaceae; genus Areca; species Areca catechu. The sequence continues at coordinate 56,082,173 of CM038049.1, forward strand.
ATGAATTGATCGTAGCCCTCATATCTATTATAATTGCATGTGAACATAAGGAAAATCATTACTTAAAGATAAATATGGAACTCTCAAAAAAAGGAGTCCATCAAGTGGATTAGGCACAAATGGTGCTTTGATCATTCAAATCATCGAGTCTAGCCTTACGCAATGCAAGATCAATATAAGCAATTTCAAGAGCAAACTCTAGGTCTTGCCTCCATTTCTTATAGTTGGACCTAGTAAGCACATCAACAACAGTATTATTGTTGTTCACACCAAAAGTAACTGTACAATCAAAATAGGGAATGCAAACATCAATTAACGGACATACTACAAACATATCATATCACAATAATAAATAAGGGCACAAACATAATATCATATATTTTTCTTTGGACAGAACATACAATATATATTAGAGCTCTTCACATGAAGCCACAAGCTAATCATATATTCTGGCATTCCTGAACCTATCCCCTTTGGGCAGACAGGCCCAAGGAAGCTAGAGTACCTTAGCAACATAATGCTCCATATCATATTTTCTAGTTCAAACATATAACAACTTCCTTTGGACAGGCAGTTGTATGTCATAACAAGAAAAAATCCCTCACATGATGGACAATTCGATGGACTGATAGAAACAAACCACTTTGGTGATAAATATTTGTACCAACCCACAAAATTATTCATATAGAAAATAAATATTCAAGTCAAAACAAAGGATATGTCAAAATATATATATATGTCCAATACGATCAATCACAATAGGATACTAATCAACATGTCTCCCTGATCCATTTCACAAATTCATTGCATTCTAAAATGTACATCATCAAAAACAACCATAAGAATTCACCCATGCCCCTCGATCATTTTATTTTGGACCAAAATATAATTATAAAATTTTCAAGGTCTTAATTGTAAAAGGACTAATTTATAATTCCAGAAAACTCAAGGGCCTAAATGCAAAATGGCCTTTTGGACCAAATAGTAATTATAAATATTGGAGGGACTTAATTGCAAAAGGGCTTATATTTAATTCTAGAGATTCCAGGGGCCTTAGTGCAAAATGCCCCTTTTTTTAAGGGATTATTTGTTAATGGGTTATTGGATTTTGGGTTTGAACCCAAAACCCAAAACCCGTAAGCCAATTTTCTTCCTCGCTGAGATCCCCCTTCCCATGAAACCCAAATCAAGAACCGGTTCGCTGCCCTTAGTTCCAAGACTACCACCAGCCCTGCCACTGGAGAAACCACTATCGGGACCGGCCAAGAAGGCCTGGTTGCCGACTCCGGTGAGCAGCCAGAGGTCAAAATGCCTCTGACGGCTGGCGGGACAAGGTAAGTTCTTCCCAGTTTTTTTTTGTATGATCGGCCACCAGTGAGACAGCAGCTCACCGGTCGCTGCCACCATGAAGGAAGAGGTGGGGGGGTTTTGGTCATGGGACCGACTGGGAACCACGACTGCCAGCGACGACCCGACCGCGACCTCCACGGTCGCCACCCTCAAGCGAAACCTCTTTTTTTTTTAGGATTGGTTTGGGATCTCAGTCAATCGATCGAGATCCAACAGGTCCATTGGTCGGGATCTAAACGCCCAATTGCCTTCAAGATTCCGAGGGTTTTTTTTTATTGGTATCTGGGATGTCAAAATAAAAAAATGGAGATCGCCGGTGATCTTGCCGGTTTCTCCTTCCACCTCCAGTCATGGCAGTCTATCTCGATGCCGCCAGTCATCTCATAGCACGGACAATGTCCGGATACACAAGATCTATAAAGATCAGTGGGGAAGAATTTATTTTAACAGATCTAAAATATTAAACATGATTCTAATATGATACTAGGGCTCTGATACCAAATATAGGGAAAACAATTCCTAAATCTCTAAGATCATCAAATAATTGGAATCAATATATTAGATCTGAAAAATAATCACATACTTGTATTCGTTAAAATCTCCCGATCCAGATGCTCACACGAACATCGAAGGCAAAGTCATTCTCTCCGGTCTTTCTCAGAAAGGTGACTCTCAATGGAAAAAATCACCATATCATAAAATCACCGAATACGTGATATATAAATAGAGGAAGCGGAGAGGGGACCTAGCCAATAAAATAAAAATATCCTAACTGACCCTCCCATCACGAGTCAAATCAGGCTAAGGCCTACACTATACTGCCTCAACCATACCAAATCACATGAAGTGCTCCTAGCCCAATCAATGATCACATAATAATGGGCTCAACCTACGTCTATCAACATGGACCATAAAATCAACCTAGTTTTAATAAAATAAAATTTTAATTAATGTTAGCCCAAATTAAGAAAATTCTTATAGAAGAAACTGTAAGACATTTTACTGGTTCTCTAGCTCAAGCAAACATGGCATCAGTCTACTGCTTTTGGTGCTGACTCTAAGTATTGGCATCTAATTGGGTTGTCTTGCACGATTATGAGTGATGAACTCTGGAGGGATTTCGGACATATCTGATGCTGACCAGACAAAGATATTAGTATTGTGCCATAGAAACTTTAGTAATCAGTCCCATTCTTTCTTGGGCAGGAGAGCTCCGGTTTGTACAAACTTTGATGGGTCATTCTTCAAAGAAAAAGAAAGTAGTTGTTTGGTTGGTTCTTCCCTTTCCTCTAGCTCTCTCTAGTCTAGTTGTTCGATAGCTAATACCTCACTAGCCTTCTATACTTTAGTTGATATTAGGAAGATTGTTAGGCTAGTTGCTGATCTTTGTGCATCTCTCATGTCATTGTACCATTTGCACTAATACAATTTATTGGAGGATCCCTTAAATTAAAGAATACGGATCCCTATCCAAGATTACATCCCTATCAACAAAGTTAGTACCGAAAGAGAAAAGAGAGAGAGAAAAGGCATACAAATATAATTTAATTAGCCATTCAGGACTTCACTATGAGAGAAAAATAATTACTTCTTGGAGGAGAATGCACGTTCTCAACCCCATACAAAAATCTCTTAACAAGCCCAAACCCCTCACAAATCTCTCTAACTCTTAAGGAGACCTTCTAGCCTACTACCACTTTTTCTTCTAGCTATCTATCCCATTTTTATAGATCTTGAAATCCCGTACTAGGTCTCCATGTAGAATAGCACTTTGATAGAATTTTAGAGGTTCAAACCATATAAAAAATGGAGTCCAAACTGACAAAAAACTTGTAAAAAAGGGATCATAGATAGTATCCCAGATGCATGAACTATGTATTGCATCCACAGACCGTGTGCTTCTGCAGCATGCACGCTCGCATGTGGGTTGATCAAAAAGAGATTCATAATTCAACAACCTCCATCTCGACTGGACATTCATCCACTATCTAATTTTTGAGAGTTCTTTAAAGATCTTGGCCCCATGTCCTGGGATAAATGCCTGCAACTCATGGATGGACAAACATGAAAGTCAAGATAGGCTGCTCAATTTTATCTCCATTGTGTGTTGTGCGCTGTCTAACCTAAGATCTAGTTGGAAAAGCTTCTTATAGTAATAGGAACTTTACTTTGTGACATTACCTATCATCCTTCCAAGTCTCGTTTCTCATCCGATTCACTTGCTCTTGGAGCTTTATTTTGTAATGGACTCCCATTTGCATCAAGAACTCCACCTGGTACTGGATTTCCTGAGATAATGTGCTCTATACTTCTTTTCCTTTAATATAACCCTACTGCCATGCATGACCTTTAAGATTCCATCACCGATTTTTTACATATAATTGCTTGAATCTAGTCTGCCTGGTGAAAACAAATTTTTACAAAAAATAAGTATGTATTGGATCTTGTCCAGTTTCTTTACTAACCCATCATGTGCCCTTAAGCAACTATTCCAATATCCTTAATTGTATAGCTTGATCTATTTGAAAAATAGATTGTACCCTCTCTATTTTTTAGAGAGTCAAATAGCTCCTCTCTACAATATATATAATGCCTAAAATTTACTGTAGGAAAGAAGTAGATACCTGGTTGGATACCATGAGCACCTTACCATATCCATCTCTATCATTACCATCAACCACTATCGCAGTAGCCTTCATTAGATCCTTAAGTTGTGAGCAATCTCTGACATGATATCCTAATTCATCACACTGAAGTATCTAATGTTGCTTGCCTCGCTTAACTTGGACCAACCTGGCGATCCTCTGTTGTTTCATCCTTTGCCACCTGCATTTCCAATCACCACCAAAGTTGAGTTACCACCTGAACTCAAAATCTGGTTCTCCCAACTAAGAACCTCATTCTGGAGTAGTGCTATAGTGACATCTTCTATCTTGATGGTGCTCTTTTCTACTAGAAGAGCAGTCACTAAGTATTCAAAGGATAAGAAAAGCGATAATAGTAAAACCAACGCCCTGGTTTTCTTTTTAACTTTCTCACCAATACTGAAAAGATTGGTAAAAATCTTTCGAAAGTTCCTAAGATGTTCCTGTACACTCTACTACTCATTCATCCATAACTGATTGAACTGCTTTTAAAGGAAAAGAGTATTGGTGAGCAACTGATAGTTATTAAAATTATGATAATTAATCCAACTTTATTTAGTTAAAATTGATACTTTATATGGTATTTTGTAGAAATTTACTTTATAAATGTGAAGAGCTCAATTTTAGGAGTCCAACAGTGCAAACGACACTCAATTCGAATTTCGAATGGGCTCGAAATAGAATTTTAAAGAATTATATAACAATTATATGAAATTTAAAGTGGTCGGTCCACCAAGGACCGACCACTCGGTCTATGAGGCATTGTGTGGACCGCCTACAGCCATGACTGCGGTCCACGGAGCAGGACCGTGGACTGCCCTTCTCCATTTGAGTCGAAACTTGCTAGAGAGCTTCTTCCGATGCCGCCTAACCCGCTGGAACCCCTCTTGCCAGTTGGAGAGACCTTTTTTGGTAAGAAATTGGTCAGAAACCGACCAACTTCATTGTTTCTTCATCACCGTCTCGAGCTTTCCACACCCCGTGCTGCCAAGAGCCCACTGTCGACCGGAGATGACGTGGTGCCCATTCCCATGGCCACCGGAGCCACCCCCTCTGCTTAGAGAACTCGCCGGTGCCGCCAATTGTCGGTTTGCCCCTCTAAAAGTCTCTTTCCACCGTGGAGTTGCCGGGCTTCTTCCTCTTCACCGACGGACCGGACCTCCTCTTTCACAGTGCTCCTTCCCTGCTGTCGATCCAAAGCCATCGTGCCACCAGTCCATGCTGCCGCCCACTTTCGGATGATGTTCAAATCATTGTCGGAAGAGAGTGAAGTTCGTGGTCGGATAATGCTGGATGGACGCGGGGTTCGTTCGGGTGAGAAGGAAGTTTGCGAACGCAGTGGGATAGTTGCTGGGGTCACACAAACGGGTGCGAGGATAGGGAGATAGAATTTACATTGGGGAGCATATTGCGATAAGAAATCACCATGGTTCCCACACGGGCCTGACGCGATATTTTCCATCTATAAAACTTCCGCACTTCTCCCAACTTCGGGATGCTTCGGCACACTTTCATTCTGCATCCCATTCCACTCCGACTCCACTCCGCATCTCCTTATTTTCCATCCCACTCCCATCCACTTGTCCAATCCAATTCCTGTATTTCTTTTCTGCGAAGCTGATGTCCAGGATGGAAGGTTGAATCATCTTTCTCGGGATTCTACTATAGTGCATGGTACAGGAGGTTTTTTTATTTTTAATCTTTTGTACTTACTTTCTATGAAATAAAAGAGTTTATTTTTAATATTATCATAAGTCTTTATTTAATTTTTATGAGGCATAGTTTATGTTCTTGGAACAAGCTGTATTCAATAGGAACAGTTTGTGCTCTTGGAATAAATTATCTCTAAAAAGATTTTTATAATTTGTGTATATCCGATTTCTGACTAATCTATATTTTAGGAGAACGGGCTGTGATCGAACAGGTACGGGACGTGATCGTCAAGAATATATTATATCTGGATTGGGACATACAGATCACATTAAAGTAGAGTGCCAGCCGACCTAGCAAGTAACCAGTTGGAATTTCGAGATTCTTATCTTTTACATTTATATTTTCTTATTATCTGTCTTAGTTAGTTAGTTGATTTATATTTTCCTGTTATTAGTAAATAGCATTGGTGTTGAAAAGTTCTTTTTTTGAAATAACCCAAAAGTCCCTGTGGATTCGATCCTTACTCCCGCTATTCTACTCTTAAGAGTAGTGGATTTAAGATTTCAAATCATTGCGTAGCGACGCGCATCAGCGACTTCTCCATGTACATCTCCTCGAACCTCATCAATGTCACCATTGAAGAAATATCCTTAAGTACATACATCATCATGTTATTTATTAGGTATAAGCAAATCATGTTCACCACCTGTATCTGAAGTCATATTTAATTTTTATCCTCTATGGTAGCTAATCTCTTCTCATATTAGTCTTTGTATAGAAGAGCACTTCGACAAAATTTCAGAAGTTTCAATCATGTCGAAAATAAAGTCCAAACTGATCAAAACATATGCAAAAAATGATCGCAAATCGCATCTTGCATGTGTGGACCGCATGCCCCGCATGCATGGACCGCATGTCCCACGTGCATGGACCGCATGTCCCACGTGCATGGACCGCATGTCCTGCATATCACAGTCCATAGACAGCATGCTCCCATGGTGCACGAGCGCCCACACATAGGCTACGCATGTACTACTGGACTCGAGTGCCCTCTGCACGAGGAGTTTGGTTGAAACAACTCCATCTAGCTTGTTTAACTCTGGCCATCTGAGAATGACATTATATGCAGAGGGCACCCGAACATCTATGAATGTTACAAAGATAGTACTTTATCAGGATAAAGTTCCTCTAGTGATAGAAAGAGTGATTTCTTTCTTGAATCTGACCAATTTTTCAGAGAAGAAGACTAAGGGTGTGGAAATCTATTTCAGTTAGTTTTCAGACAAGTTCATTTGAATAAAAGCATTATAAAACAAGACATCGATCGAGCTTCCACTATCAATTAAAACTCTTTTTATATCATGCTTCCCTATTATTATAGGGATGATAATAGCATCATCATTAAAATTTTGGGTCCCGACTAGATCCTTGTTAGAAAAAGAAATTACATTTTATCCTCCTCTCTCTACCTTTTTGAAGAGCACTTTGTCCCCTAGGAGATCATGTGAATCTAGCTGGCCATTGGCTGATTATCAATCTTTGCTCGAGTTTATAGCTAACCGTGTTTCTAGGTGTCAAGCCAAACTCCTTCGTAAATGTACTTTTTCAGATAGCCATGCTGAACAAGATCTGTAATTTCCTCCTTTAACTGGAAGCAATCTTTGGTGTCATGGCTATAATCTTTGTGGAAATGTTAATATTTGCTTTTATTATGAGAGGTCAAGGGTTTCAACGGGTGAGGCCTTCGCAGATACTGCTCCCCTTTTATTTTCATGAGAATTTTAGTTCTGGGGGCTAAAAAAAGAGTATAGTTACCAGATTTGATGACCAAGTTCTTGGTCTATGACTCCATTAGGAGGACGAGTTGGGCTTCTCGGCCTGACTTCTACTTGGCTCTCCTTGAACTTGTTTTTCTTCTGCTTTCCATCAGTTCCCACCAAGTAAGAGCACATTCTTTCATGAGGATGTACTTTTGAGCATGGACTAGCAATTCTAAATTAGACTTGAAATAAGTCTTATCCAAAGAGTAGGTGAATTGGAAAGGGTGGACTTCTCTTTTCATCTAGATAGTAGATTTCTAGCATGGCCATCTTAAATCGAGCCATGTATTCTTTTAATGATTATCCCTTTTGTTGGTAGAGAGAGAAAAGATTGTTAGAATCTCACAGCATCCTCCAAGTAGCTTTGAAGTAAGCCATGAACTGTCTCTCTAACTGCTTGAAGGATAGATGCTTCTCGTCTCGAGCCCAAAATTATCAAAAAACTAGGACAGGATTTCATGTATAATTTCTTTTTTAAAACCAATGGAAGTATATTAGATTAAAAGTAATTTTAATCTCTAAATTATGAATTAGAATAATTTTAAAAACCTATCCTATAGGATCATGATAGGATATAAAGAGAATATAGATGCTGAAATTAAAATTAGCACGCATCGATTAGAACAATGCATGCTATATATCTTATCTACAAACATAAATAGGATCAGATCCCATATCTCATCATGGGTTGATAAACATCGCTGTTGATGGAGCTTGGTAGAAAGTTTATATGTCACCTTGCAGTTGCACAGGGTATCTTGCCTCTACGAAAAGTTCATACAAAATTTCAAAAAATCACCTTCTCTAGAGTGCTAGCTCCGTGTGAAGGCTATGGATGGTTGATCTAAAAACCTTCCTTCAATTTTTTCTTAAGTCCTTTAAGAAGATAAGAAGATGGAGGATGAGGAGGATTAGGTTGTGGAAGAAAAATAAAACCAAAACTAATTTTTTTCTATTTTATTTTATTTTCTTTCTTTCTCTTTTGTCCGTAGCTCTAAGAAGGAACTCCCATGCTCAACTAGTTTTCTTGTCCCACTTTTAATTTTTTTTTACGGTATTTCTAATCTAAAAACTCACAAAAATCCTTCTCTTATTCTCGTGTAAACCAAGAAAAATTCAATAAAAAAGTGGCATGGGGATTAGGATGAGAATAGGATAAGACATTAGGATAGGTTTAGAAGTTTTATTTAGACTAGTAGTTTGATTCATTTAATTTAAATTTAAATCAATTCAAGTAAGTTTTAAAATTTATCTAAACCTATCTAACCCAAAATAGATTAAGAGAAGGCATCAAACATATTTAGTGTGGAGAAAACTTCATGCAAAAAATTAGAAATTCATGAAGAAAGCTAGGGGTGCAAGAATCAATTTTGACTCGTTTAAATCAGATACAAAACTATATTAAAACTCTTTTTAAAAATTATCTTGGCTTAATCCCAATAAGAGTGGATAATATGGTGGGTACTAATCATGTTTTGGCATGGAGATTCTTTCATTTTATGTGGAGAATAAAGTAGTGTAAGAAGAAAATTAGATTCTTATGTTTGACTTGATCAACCTTAATTCTAATATCAATTTAGTTTGGTTTGAGCAATTTAAATAGCTTAAACCTAATCTAATTAGGCTCCAATTAAACTTAATTAATCAAAAAATTAATCAAGTACAAATCTAAATTAAATCTATATTAAAATTTCTTAGCAATTAAGTCATCGAATAATCTAATCGAGTGAAATATAATTAAACCAAATTCAAATAGATTCGACCAAATCTTTTTACTTAATAAAATGATCCAATTAGAAATATAATTACTAATTAATCCTTCTAATATAAATAAATAATTAATTAATTTTTATAATTTTTATATAGGATAAATTGTTGATCATATTTATAATTTTGCCACTAAACGATTTTCAATCGTTGATTAGCCATCATGATCAATCAAAAACTTCTATTGTATATGATCAAAATTATATTAAATTTTTTAAAAAAATTATCTTGGCTTAATCCCAATCAGAATGGATAATATGGTGGGTGCTAATCATGTTTTGGCATGGAGATTCTTTCATTTTATGTGAAGAATAAAGTAGTGTAAGAAAAAAATTAGATTCCTAGGTTTAACTTGATCAACCTTAATTCTAATATCAATTTAGTTTGGTTTGAGCAATTTAAATAGCTTAAACCTAATCTAATTAGGCTCCAATTAAATTTAATTAATCAAAAATTAATCAAGTCCAAATTTAATTAAGTCTAGATTAAAATTTCTTAGCGATTAAGTCATCGAATAATCTAATCGAGTGAAATATAATTAAACCAAATTCAAATAGATTTGACCAAATCTTTTTACTTAATAAAATGATCCAATTAGAAATATAATTACTAATTAATCCTTCTAATATAAATAGATAATTAATTAATTTTTATAATTTTTATATAGGATAAATTGTTGATCATATTTATAATTTTGCTACTAGATGATTCTCAATCGTTGATTAGCCATCATGATCAGTCAAAAACTTCTATTGTATATAATCTCAAAGATTCAAACCCTAAACTGGTAGCTCAGGAATAATTTTTTAAACCAATCGATGCGAAGTTATAGTTACTATATAATTCAACCCTTTGATGTAACACTTAGGATGAATTTAGAGTCAACTGCCAACTCCAAATAAGTGCATCCGAATGTGTCTCAACATGTTAAATCTTGTGACTCTTCACTAGGATTACCAAGCCTAGATTTTGCTAAATTAAAATACTACCGAGAATTTACTCCATCAACTTGGAATGATCAATTCCTTCTTGATTTAACACCAACTTAATAAGTACTTGACTGTACTCAGAAACTTTGCATCACTGGATTATAAATCCAAATAGTCCGGCATCAAAGTATATTGAGTTGCTTGCCAAGTCACCATGATATTTTTAAATCAGAGAGATATTTATATCCATATCCTTTCTACGAGATACTCTTGATAGCAGAATACTCTACGGAGTAGGTCATTATTTAGTAAGATGTACTCCTACATTCACATGCATGCCACACCAGCATCTTTACACTTCTTGATTAAGAGGACAACCGACCTATATGGCATACCATGATCTATTTTTCATAAATGTTGTCGTCCTAGGTAATAATATATTATTTGGTCATGAATTGATTTAAGAATCACTCGATAAATCCTCCTTTATCAAATTAATGTAGTTTCAAGGACTTCAACACATTAGAGTTCACCAAGAAGATGAGAAATAATATTGAGCTGCTAAAAATAATATTTATTTTATTAATAATTCATATACATTACAAGGTAACTCAACCATCTATAATCTAAATGATTAGCTTTAAGATACTTTTTCCAACAAGAATACCATGCTTGGACCACCTTGTAAAGAGTGACCGGGAAGGTAAGGTGGTTTAATGCATCATTGGTGCCTAGAATCATCATAAGAGCTTTGTAGCTTTCTAGCTGGTCTAGCAGATTGGATGTACCATTATAAGACTCTACCTAGGATATTTTGAATCGTGTAGGAATCGATTCTACCAAAATTCATCGAGAGAAAGGAGGATGGGTGTTGAACACTATCAGGACTCCACTTCCCCCTTGAAAACCCATTAGTGGGTAATTAATGTTGTGCAGCTTATAGTTGTAATCATCAAACTCTTGATTTGCCAACAGCTGAGAAACAGCATTAGTGAATCCTTCTCGAAAAGATTTGGATGAGGAGCAAGGGTGTTTTTCTTGCCTTCGCTCCCTTGCTTGTCACTACTCCTTGTGATGGGGGCTTGTTTATCATGGTGAGAGAGACTGCAACCAGTTGGAAGTCCGTCAGTGCGAGGATCTCCCCCGGGGAGATTGGTGATCGGGATGAGTACCAGCAATAGTGGGAGCCTCTTGTTGCTGCTGCATCACCATCGACTATTGTTGCTGCAAACCTAAGACCATCATTATCAGTGTTTGTACTTGTTATGCCAAGGTGGCGACCAAGTCTTGCTGAGTTGCTCACTGGGTCACTTGTTAGGTCGCTAGCGCTGGAGATGGAGTAGGTGGCTCCACTGCCTAGTTGGGCAACTCTCCATGGCATGAAAAGTGCTAGGTGTGGCTGGAGGAGGCATCCTGGACGTGCATCTTCGCCATGCTCTCTAAGTTTTGGCTTCTTCTTCTTGAATCCTCTTTCTTGGCATGCCAATCTGTTGCCATCAAATCACCCTCCATTAGAACTACAGTGGTGCCTGAGGATCTTCCGATCTTCTCCGGTGGAATGAGGTGCTAGTCTTGACATCTTGCAGGTGGAGACCTATAAGAATAAGGGCTCCTTCGATGCTCAAGTTAGTAAGAGAGATGGGCTACAGCAGCCGGAGCTGAGAGCGATGGAAAGATTGATGAGCATGAGAGTGTTAGTGAGTGTAGTGTACATCACCGGGATCCTCTTTTACCTATTTATAGAGTTACTTGGGATAACTGAATACTATTAGTGAGGTGGCCTCCCCTACATGGATAATAAATTCTTGTTGGAATGTTGGGATCCTATTTCCTGGAATCTTTTCTATTGGCACTTTCTGTTAGGATGGTAAGATCTATTGAGATTCTTTCTTCTACGATCTTTGTTAGGATAGCTGGTCTATGTCCGTCACTTGCTAGGGTATCTTGTATGCCAGTATCAAGGTAGCTTGTCTGTTATTGACAAAGGAAAGGCCTAGCATTGTATTCCGGTGTGCCCGACTAAGCCTACCTTAGTAGTTAGTCGGATCTAAGTACTCGGTAGACATGCATGAAGGGATGCCATTCCAGTTGGGCCCAAACGTTTGCAACTTCTCAACCTCAAATGTAGAGCTAGTTGGTGTAACAACCATCTTAATCATCTCCTTTATAATCGTCTTCTTGTTAATCAGTAGCATGGCGATTCCTGGATAGATATCCTTGCTATCTTCTCAATTGATGGGGTAGTCGATGATCTATCTCCTTCTTAGTCGATGATCCTACTGATTTTCGAAGTTGAGTAAGCAGTTGCCATAACATTAATATTTCCCGTATGGAGAAGAGAATATAATTATTAGTGGAAGAGAAATTTTTACTTTATTATTTGAAATTTCTTGAACTCTCTTGATCCAAAACAGATCAGGTACCTCCCCTTATTTTATGAATTTTACAATTCTTCAACTACTCTCTATGTAAAATATTAAAATCTATATTTCTAATTTTTATACAAGTAATACTTTGATTTCTACATTTAGAGAGGAGTTGTAAGTAAATTTTATAAGAAATACAAAAGATGGTTGCTAATAACAAGATAATATTATTTTGGTTCGTAAATTCCAACATGTGCCTGGCAACCGAATTCATTATGGCCTTTTATTAGAGCACGAAGGCCAATGAAATCTGGGTTAACATCCCATTTCCCTCCTCATTGCTGTCAACAAACAGGTTCATTATTTTAAGAGCCCCCCACCAGCAGGTGTCCTCGAAGTTTCTTCGGATGGATTGGTTAAGATGAAGGAGCGAGTAGATGTGGTTAGCTTTTACTATCTGGGATCACTATTCTAATTGCCAAGCTTCGAACGGCATGGAAGGGAATTTTCCATGATGATGTTCAATTTATTATTATCATCAGTTTTTTTTTTTTTTTTTTTTGATGGAATTTATCATCAGATTTTAGGACCGGAGTATCCAATGCAATGTCTTTTCAATCAAAATTTAGAAGCTGCAACAATAAAAACAGCAAAGTATATGAAAACCAGAATACAGGAAGCAAGTTGACAACTAACAAGAAAGAGAGGAAAAATATCAGAAGGGTTGATCACACCCAGCCTTCATGGTCGAAAGACCTATAGAGTTGATGCAAGCAACCAATGCGGTGCTTCCCGACCAAAGTTATGCGTATCCAGAACAGAAAACTTCGCCCAGCTCGACCAGAGGAGCCATGAAGCATGCCCATGCCTACCATCCATGTTGTAGGCCACCGTGAACCTTCTGTCCTCCTCGCTAGTATATCCACAGTGTTGCAGAGCAAAATATATGCGGTTACCCTGGCCAAACCTCCCCGCATCCGCCACCGAGAACGAACCCCCCTTCCCCAGGAACAATGCTTTATCCCTGAAACCCACGACCTCCAGCCACGCCACCTCGTCCATGTCCGCCATGAAGACCTTCGGAAACCACGTATTCTTATCTTTGAAAACCAGAAAAATTCTCCCCGACGCCTCGACAACGTACCATCTCTTGTGGACGTCCGGCCACACGCGCCGCACGTCGCTGTCGTCCAAATCCAGCCAACTCAATCTAGGCACGCCGTTAAACACGTCGACAACCCCCAGCTTGCGACACGGACTTACCACATATAGTCTTCCATCGCAGGCAACTGCGTCGCAGTCGACGACCATGGGCCAGCGGCAACTCATGGCGACGGTCGACCACTTGGCATCGCCGATGGTGCAGTAGACGAAGCAAGAGTCGAACATGAACACGACGACGCAGCCGGGGTCGGTGGGGGGCAAGGAGAGGCCGACGGTGGCATTAACGGGGATGGAACCGAACGTCCACGGCGGGAGGTCGATGCGGGCGCTGGACAAGGGGTGCAGGAGGAAGCGCTCGTCGGAGTAGGGGTCGGCGAAGAGGAGCCAGCCATGGGAGGAGGCGAGGCAGAGCTTCTTGGAGGAGCCGGGGAGGGTGACGTCGTGGCAGGCGCCGTCGAAGGGGTTGTAGAAGGTGCGGGTTGTGGCGCCGGGGTCGTCGGGGGGCAGCATGAGGAGGGGAACGGCGACGGGGCGGGTGAGGGAGAGGGCACGCCAGGAGCGGCAGGCGAAGCTGAAGTGGAGTTGATCCAAGAGAGGAAGGTGGTCAAGGATAAGGTGGAGAAGCGATGGGTGGAGATCAGCCCATGCGTTGCTGCTGCAGTTGTTGCAGGTCTTTGCTGTCTTCTTCTTCTTCTTCTCTGCGAGAGTTCCCATCGGCTTCCTGAGGATGGTTTGGTGTTCTGAATCCATGGCTGGGGGCTTAGAGATTTGAAGCATCGCTCGACGTACACCTAAAAAAGACGAGGCTTCGAGTTCGAAGAGGACTTAAATTGGTGAGGCAAAGTAACAAACTGGCTCGACGTGCTAAAATCAATTATTTTCTTCTTCTTCTTCTTCTTCTTTTTTTAAACCCAAACGAGTCCTACTGGGACTCCACTTCTTTTCCATCAAAAATTCGAGTTAATATTCACATGACCACGCTCTTGGTTCTCCTCTTCCATCACGAATTGGGAGCACTTCGCCTAGCAAAAGAACGATGAAGGAAAGGTTCTAGAGGATTAATTATGATGACCTTTAGCTTTTTTTTTTTTTAGACAAAGCTGTGATTTTAAGTCGATTGTACCTGGGAAAACGGCCTTTAGAGGGAGCCCGAGGTAGACCGAGCTGAGGATAGGGAGAGAGAAAGGCCTTGAAGGAAGCGACGCGGAGACGAGAGAGATGGATGCCGGAATTCACGGTCGGCAGCTAGAGAATTGGCCTTCTAAACTTGAACTCGAGCGCGTTCCGGGTGTTTTCTTTTAGGTCCTGGCTCGATGTGTGGGCTTTAAACTTGAATTCGAGCCCTGTTTTACTTTTCTGGGCTGGGCCTTTAGGACTGGTTGGCCCATTTTCAGTTCTAATGCATAGGGCTTAGCCCTAGATGTATGCAAGGCTTCAATCAATATTTCATTAATTTTGGCGCAAACCCAGAGCAGTCCAAAGACCAAATAATAATATAATTAACATGTCTATGGAATATGTAGTAAAACTCATGATCGGGTCTAAAAACAGCTACCAACTCCAAATGACAGATTAGCTAGCCCTGATGATATCAATATATTCTCAAAATCTAAAGAAAAGAATAAATGGATGGGCTCGATAGCCGAATAAGTAACCACAATATCAAGTAATGGACTAAGCAGGTATAAAAGAGAATTTAATAAGATAATTTTATAAAGTAACACAACTCGTTTTAGCAAGACTAGAATTTTGTAATCAAGATTTCATACTTTTTGAATTATCCAAATACTCAAAATATTAACAAACAAATTATAGTTCAACAGTTATAACTCTGGCCAAGCTTATCCATGTAATAGGGTTGAAAACCGTATTTAAGTCCCGTGGTTTAAGATTAGAGCTGCATTTAGCTTGGTCCAATATGAAAGTAGCTAGGTTGGCGAAGATTATTGCATGTCAAGGTACAATCTCACTAAAAAGTTAAATCGTAATCGAACTGAAAATCACAAAATACAATGAGATCCAAATGTATTCTCACATTCCAGTCAGATAACTAGTTTAAATCCACATCAAAAAATACATAAAATTTCAAAGAAGGTTCGAACATGCATTTTAAATAATTTCTACTATTTCATAATCACAAGAGGAAGTCTCTCTACAGAAAATAGAACGGATCTCTTAGGGTCCTCACCAAAGATGATCCGTAAAAAAATACTAGTTCTCATCCTTTTATTCTCTTAGAGAAAATTATACACTGATCTTAGCAATTGGCCTCTCTATTCTTAATAACACTAGGCCTGACAAAACATGGGCCATATCTAGTGTGGGTCTGATAGTCTTTGGGCCATTTGATGGGCCAATATTTTCTGCTACCGATATACATGTAAACCTCCAAGTTTCGTCTCATGCAGATGGAGAGATACGCATTATCTAATAAAATGGAAAGGCGTGGTACCATACGAGCTAAAGTTCTTCTTAATATCTTGTTTTTATTTTTGAATTTTTTCCATCAAACTTGTCTCAGTCCTACCATTATTTTTCCTAAGTAAATATACCAGAGCTGTAGCCATCAGTGAGCCGGTTGGCATCCAAAAATGATGGAGCCAAAGAAAGTAATTTCCAGCTTTTTTTTTTTTTTTTTTGGGTTGATCTTCGCCGACCAATCGCCGTCGTCAACCACTCTCCTACCACCATTATTATTAGCAACATTACTAAACGATCACCTTTAGCCACTCTCCATTTTTATTTCAGGTCACAAGTTCCACTAGTTCCTTCAACCATGCTAATTTAAAATACCATATCATGATGCTTAAAACTAGAGATTCTGCATTTGGTTATATTAAGGATACATTTGATTCGCAATCGGAATTGAAATCAGAATTATTGGAATGAGAATCAGATTGGCCATATTCTCTCATATATTTGGTTTGTGATCGAAATAAAAGCAAAATATTTTTAAATATTTTTTAGAAAATCAATTCAATAAATATATTCTTTTGAAAATTAATTATTTAAACTAAACTTGGTGAAATAAGATTCGAATATTGGAAGGATTATCAGAATTGAATTTTTTTGGAGGTCGAGGTATTCTTGTTCTCTCCCTCTGAAATGGGAGTTACTTATTCTTATTCTCTTTAGACCTACAAAGCCCCCCTCATCTAAAAAAAAAAAAAAAAAACTTTAAATTACTGGCTCACCTAAAATAAGCTAACTCATAATGTTCCATAAGAATGTAATCTAGAATCTCATATATTTGACCTAGTCTATATTTCTTTATAACAAGTATGTCTTAGACACCTATGTCTCTATATTTATGAGGCAATTCACTATTGCAACATATTGGAGCTTAAAGGCATCATAAGCAAACATGGTTTTGATAAAATCTTTGATTATTTACCAAAAATATCTTTGGCAAAGGCAAAGTCAATTGTGGCTTCCTATTCACATTGTCCAAAAGTATGGCCGGGTGTTTTTGCTCTTGGCTATGCACCATTTCAAGCATTAGCAAATCCACAATCCTTCTTGATGACCAAATTAGAAACCTCATTTTCTCATAAATGAAGCTTTTGACAAGGTGATCCACTACTACCTAATCTCTCTTTTTTTTAGTGGATAGCAATCTCATTCGGATTTTCTAAAAGGACCGCAAATGAAGAAGGCATCATCACTAGTTTAGGATAGGACCAGCTATCAACTCACCATGCTTTTTGCAATTTACCAATGACACCCTTATTTTCTATAAAGCCTTCGGTCTAACAAATGATGGTAATAATTTAATTCTTCTTATTTGCATTCTTTTTTTTTTCTGGTCTCAACATCAATTACTCATAGCAGTCATGGTCTTTTTCAGAGAAAAGCCCTCCCTTGGTGAGCACTTACCTTAATTATTCCATCGAAATCTTGAAGGGCTACAATAATTTTCTCCAATTATCGACCAAGCTCTATCTAAAACAATATTCATACAGAAATTGGTAAAGATAAAAAGGCTCTACCCAATCTCTAGGGGCTATCTCTATCCAAACCTTCTTGATGAGTAATTAGGAATTTGATATTTTCATAAATGAGGCTTGTGACAAGGTGCTCCACTACTACCCGATCTCTTTTTTCTTAGTGGACGGCAATCTTATTCGAATTTTCCAAGAGGGCCACTAAAAGCCTTCTGCAATAAAAGGTTAGGGCAGGATCGACTATCGACTAATCATGCCTTCTGCAATTTGTCAATGGTACCCTTATCTTTTATATAGCCTCCATTCAGTAAATCACGGTAATTTAATTTTTCTTATATGCATTCTTCTTCTTCTTCTATTTTTTTAATTTTTACATGGTCTCAATATCAATTACTCAAGTTAGCCATGGTCTTTGTCAGAGAAAAAGCCCTCCCTTGTGAGCATTTATCTCATTACTCCATTGAACCCTTGAAGAGCTACCAATAATTATCTCCCGTTCTCGACCGAGTTTTATCTGAAACAACATTCAGATAGAAATTGGGAAAGATAAAAATGCTCTACCCAATCTCCAGGGGCTGTCTCTATTCAATCCAACTTGATGACCAATTGGGAACCTGGTTTTCTCATGAATGAGGCTTGTGTCAAGGTGATCCACTTTCATCCGATCTCTTTTTTTTTTAGTGGATGGCAATTTCATTTAAATTTTCCTCAAGGGCCACAAAAAAGACATCATCACTAGTTTAGGACAAGATGAGCTATCAACTAACCATGCCTCTGCAATTTGCCAATGACACCCTTATTTTCTGTAAAACCTCCACTCAACAAATCATGGTAATTGTATTGTTCTTATATGAATTCTTTTTTTTTTTCCTGGCCTCAACATTAATTACTCAAAGTCAGCCATTGCCTTTTTCAGAGAAAAGCCCTCTCTTGGTGAGCACTTATCTCAGTTACTCCATTGAAATCTTGAAGAGCTACAAATAATTACTCCATTCATTGATCAAGGTTCACATGAAACAACATTTAAACAGAAATTGGCAAAGAGAAAAGGCTCCTCCCAATATCCAAGGGCTAGCTGTCTCTATAAACTCTGCTTCTATCTGCAATGGCCTAGTATTTCATGTCATTCTTTGCCCTTGCCTCCTTAGCTGATAGAACATCTTGATAATGTCTAAAGATCCTGCTTCTTGAAAGGCTCTAGAGTAACACCTAGAGATTTTTGTCTTACCAATTAGAAGAAATATTTGCACAAAAATGAAGGCCTTAGCATAAGAGATCTCAATCATATGAACCTAGCATTGCTAGGTAGAGTGAGATGGCAGCTTTTATTGACTCTAGTGGTGCCTGGACATACGATCCTCCTGCAAAGGTGCCCACTTTGGAAGGCTAATGTTTTCCAATACGTCACGTTTGAAATCATGTGGCTCTCCTTTTTAAAGGCCATTGTGCAATGCATGGATAGTTTTCCGTGCAACCTAAACATTACCATTGGAAATGAGACACAATTCAACCATGAATCTAGCAAGATCCTTAGCTCGATCAGCTCTTAGAGCCTATGTACGCCCCTAAATTTTGTATGCCTATAAATATAATTTTTCATCTATACATAGACAAGCTGCATGGATGGACTAGCCTCGAATCTATTTCTGGCATTAGACGGCAACAAATTAATATTCTCTTGTTACTAATCCCCGATCATGTGCGGCCTTGCTTAGAGCTCTCAATTGATCTCAACTCAAAATTTGAGGTCAAACTTGGCTCAAATTTGATTGAGCCGGGCTCGAGATGTACTCGATCCTTGTTCCCTGACAAATAATTTTTGGTTTCTTGTTGGTTAAGATGGTTTGCATCATGGTCATCAACGTAGATTTTTATTTTGGGTTGACTTTTGATGATTTTCGCCAGGAAATATTCAAGGCTAAATTTTGATAATAGAATTTTCGATTTAATATTTTAGGAAAGAGGGGTGGTGAGCATATAGTCAAACATGCATGATATCGTGTCTATTCAAATAATTGATCTTTCCATCGATTAGATACGAACAATCATCGTATGAATCAAGCTTCAACCTTGTCGATCTAAACTTTCCCGAAGCTTTAACCGACCTTCGCTCAACCTGATACAAGATAAAGCGGGTTTCAACACGGCGAGGTTATCGAGCTACTCAAAAAAACAAAAAAAAAAAAAAAGAAAAAAAGAAAAAGAAGAAGAAGATAGGCTCGAGCTCCGTTCGGTTCAAAATCCGGCTTGCCAAATGAACAAAGCCAAAGCCCGAACTCAATTTCTAGATCCAGAATCGACAAATTTCAAGCCAAGCGTGTTCGCATGATTCGTCGCATCCCATCGATGACACATACCCCGAGACTCGATCCTAATTGTTGTCAGTAAGTTGAATATGGAATCCATGATGCTTAATTTTAAGCCTAATGACAGCAGACACTTTTGATCCAATTCTGAAGAATTGACACTTTTGATCTCATTGTGGGACCAAATTGACGCTCTGTCAGGCTGTCTACGCCCACTTAAATCACTGCGTTTTCCTTCTCCGCCGACGGCAGCAGCCACGCGGAGGAATCACATTTTGGACCGCGTGCGAGGGAGAGAAAGGATTCGGCCTCGCTTGGACCGGTAGGTGGCGGGCGGTTGGTTGGCCTGACGGCCGATCGTGACTTTTGATTAAAGAAAACCTTCCGAGATTTTGTACAGCCGACCGAGACTCGCTTGAGCCATGGCTCAACTCAAACCTAATAATACAACGTAGAAGCGACCATGATAATTGTTTAAGCGCACCTCCATTATATTACTAAAAAGATATCTAATTGTTTATCTACGAAGAGCAATGCCAGGGGCTTCCTTTCAATGGCAATTTTTTTTTTTTCTTCCCATCAAGTTGCACCAAGAAATTGGTGAAAATTTAGGGAGGTTCGTACGAATCATATCATGATTTGACATGAATCCGAAATTTTTTTTTTTGGACCGGTTGATATTATTAAATGGCACTTTTTCACCAATAATTATAACTTTTTTCATGGGTTTGGGTAGTAGATCCTAATTAATTGGATCGAGGATGATGGTCACATGCTTGGGTGGTGGACCACCTAGTTTTTGATATTGTTTTAGTAATAAGATGGCAAGCTTGCTTGCTAGGGTTGCTGTATTATTGTGCTTTCAACTTTATGATTCCTTTCAAATAAAAATATTATCTTAGTCTCTTTTAAGTTATTATATCAAACAGCCTTTCTTATTTAGGGTGTAGATATTTATGGTGCACATGGCACCGCAGGATGTCGTACATCAATGAATGCCATCTATCATAGGATGGACAGTCATGCACGATATGCATTGCACGATCCTATTCATACATAACTGTTCATCTTGTGATGGATGGCATCCATGAGTATGCCATATCTTGTGATTTACATGCGCACTGTAGGGATACATGCTTCTTTATTTAAAGCTTTTTTTGGCTTTTTTCCTTTTCCATAAATACAGTTGGTACAGTATCATTATTTTGATAGTGATTATATTGTTTGCCAGTACTGCAATGATTCTTGGATCATTAACTAATAGGTTCCTAGTCCCAAAACCTAGATATTAGATCTTTACTCGAGGTTTAAACTAGCTAGCAATTCAGTGTGATGGGCCTTAGGGTGTACAGAGATGTTGGTAGGTAGGAACTAGGGAGGAAAACAAGAGCCCTACGCAAGCTCCTGCCTGTAAATTAACATAAAGCTATCAATTTTGGTAAGATTCAATGAATCATTTTGGATGAAATCCTAGATGATTATACATATTATATAAATTTTTAAATATGGTCGATCAAACATAAAGCTAGCTATCAATTTATAGCCATAGCATCCTGTAAATTAACATCAGCAATGGCAATATAATTAAAAGAAATAGAGAACTCCTTTTAATTCTCTTAATGAAAGCGATTAAACTTTAATCTAACATTTCTCTAATAAGCACGATTAAAAAACCTAAAGAAAAAGAAAAAGAACTTATCGGGTTATCAAAATCATATACCATCTTTTCTTATTTTTGGATAAAAATGTAACCTTGTTCGGAGATCTAGCTAGTAACATCACATACAACTAGTAAACCATGAGAGCCAAGGCTATTTATTACTTAACAAGAGTATGCCATTGTAGCATATCCGCGTCGATATATAAAAATTCGCATTTCTGTGCAACTTGATGCGTGATCTAAATTTGTAGTGAATTTTAATCATTGGTCATTAAAATGAATATTATTTTGATTACCGATAACTGGCCGCCGTGGTTCTCAAGAAAATCATGGAATCCACTTATGAAATCTTTCTTTATCACTCTTTTCCTCATCTCTATCTTTTACTTTCCGTCCAAAGATTATTTAATTGCATGACACTTCTACATTTATGTCTCATTCCAGTGCTTGGCACATGAATATTATTATTATTGGCAGGTACTCATCATAATCATGGAACTGCTTTTAACTTTAACATGATCTCTTCTTTGAAACTTGGCTCTGCGACATGGATGTGGTCCTAATTAGTTTAACCGAGCCATATCCAAGGTGAAATTATTGATCGGATCCAACCTATCAGCTTAGTGGAGAAAAAAATCTATACCTTTACTTTTAAAATAAATAAATAAATAAATAAAATTATTGATTAGAATAATGGCCCTACCACATATATCTTAAATCATCAAATAAAAAACTAACAAACCACTTATTATTTTTTTTAAAAAAATACAGTAATATCTAAACTTGATTAAAAATCTTGAATTATAAAAATTACTTTTAATAATGATTGATCAATTGATAATTTTTATTATTTTGAATGAAAAAAAGTTTGCTATGTTGAATTATGTGATGATATATATATTTTTTTGCGATGGGACTGATCCCATCAATAACTTTCTCTGATTGGAGGAACAACCTGAGCTCCAACGGTACCAATAAATGCGGCATGCACATGCTCATCTCCTTAAAAGTGATGGTACTGTAAACTTGTATATGGATCCAAATGGCCATGTGATCATTCTAAGATTTTAGTCACCATAACTTCTTTTTTATAGTTAAATTACTTAGAAAAACTTTATAAGACCAGATATATATTTTGTCTATGCGTGAGATTTTGGATCTCTCTTTCTCTCTCTCTCTCTCTCTCCGTCCTTTTTTTTGAGAGTAGAGTGTGACTACCGGACCTCAAACTTTGGTTGCTCTTAGAAACTGGCATGGACCTGATAAGGACCGTAAAGATGTTTTTTTGTTAATAATTCAGATAGCTGTCTTTCCCATAGGAGTTGCATGGATAAGGTCTTCAATCTATTGGAATGATGAGTCCAATCTATGTCCCATTCCAAGGGCCACTGCGAATTCAATTTTTGTGTCATGCATGGTTGTTGCCTAAAGGAGAGATAATTGCCCTGGTCCCGGTCCTCCCTTTTTTTCCTTTGCCATTAATTGAATGACACGTCAATCAAGCGCTGCTTTTGCTCTCGTTGCCGGAGACAATATCGTTTTTCTTGATCCGATCCGACTTCACAGTTTTGGAGCTTCTGCAATCGGGGTTATATGCCATACCAAACTTTTGGATGACGTGTCCCGGTGCCCACGTACGTTTGGTATCACATGAGCTGATCTTGCACCACAGGTTCCGGTGAAAGTAGCATGCGTGGTGTTTGAACTCCGAACCCCATCTAGAAGAATTTTTTATCTAGTAGTGAGATTAGGTCACCGGGCGGCGCCTCGCCATTGCTTGTGGTCGTGGATCCGGAAATATTAATTAATATGGGGATCGAGGAGGGTCCAGGTTTATCTAGAATCGGATTCTCGATTTCTTGCTGGAGAGGTAAGGGATAATATAATCCAAATTTGAGTTTGGTGATAATATTAACATCGTATGTTAAATAATAATAATAATTGTTGGAATATTCTGGTTCAGCTATAAATAAATTTCGGTTCGACTTGTCAAAGTCCGTTTCTCCGGACTATGAACTTCAGACCAATCAAGTGACAGGCCAACTGCAGGCCATCCAAGGCTTTACACCGGACTATAACTTCCGGAAGCCAATCCTTCGGGTAGCATCACCGGCCCCGGCTGAAGTCCGAACTACTTATCGACTTCCGAAGGCATGTACTTCGGTCCCCACCGTAGACACGATCTCCGGCCTCGAGGAAAATACCGAGTCTTCGGCCCATGCAAAGGGAAATCCGGAACTTGGACCATAATCTGTTCCAAAAAGGCAACTGTAACCAACGGTTACAATCGATACTCATCATGCCATAATTATGGCACGCAACTCCTGCTGCCACGCCTCCGATCTGGCCAAAACCGCTCAATGACAACCCACGATCGCCAATCATGGGAGAGATTGGCTCCCCATGATCACCGAAAAAAGAGCGGGCCGTTGGCCAGGGGCCTTCTTTTTAAATGAGGGTAAGAAGGATATGGGGGAGGTACGTGCGAACATCTTTGCTCACATACATTTTACATTCCCCAAGAGCCTTTTCTTTTCCACTCAATTCTCTCTACACCTTCCCCATTCTGTGGCTGGGATCCGCCACTGACTTAGACATCGGAGTGTCCTCCGCCGGAACAACTCCGGCAAGGGACCTGTTTTGCAGGTGAACCAGGGAGCGGTCCTGCGATGCAGCAGCTCCGACCGGCCGATCCAAGGACTCCACGCCAATAGATTGGCGCGCCAGGTAGGGGGCAGCAACATTAGCACTTTTTAAGCTCCCTCCTAGACAAGGGAAAGAAAAAAGCTTTTGATGGCAAGAGAAAAAGCACCAATCGCTTCTACAAGCCGGAGTCGTGCTCCATCTCAGGGGGGTGCACCCCCGGAGGAGAACAATGCTCCACCTCCCACAGTTGTTGTGGGACTATAGCAGTTTGAGGCTCTTGTGAACCAGGTCACCAACCTTACGGCCATGGTTCAGGAATTTCAAGACAGAGCCTTCCCGGTAGGAAACCCACCGGTCGCCTCCAAACACAGCTCTCGATCTCGAAGAAGGAGAGCCCCACGGGAGGGTTCCATGCATCCCTCCCCCCATTCTCGGCCCTCTTCTGAAGGCCGAACTTCGGGATTGCCTAGATCCGCCAACTCCCCACACAAAGGGAAAAGGCCGAGACAAACTCCCTCATCCTCCTCCGGAGACTCCACTTCTGTGGAAAGAGAGCCGAAGCAGACTCCCGATTATGACAGGAGGTTCAGAGCCATCGAGTCAGAGATGGCCAAGGCGCGAGAACAGAGAATGTGGGATCAGAAGGAACCCGATGATTTGATCGTGGGTGATCTGCGCCCACCTTACACCGACCGCATCATGACCGAGGTCATTCCTCGACACTTCAAGGTTTTCCAGATGGAACCCTACGACGGCACCTCCGACCCCCTCGATCATTTGGGCAGCTTCAAAGCCCATATGATGATCCAAGGAGCTTCGGACGCAATGTACTGTTTGGCATTCCCGGCTACCTTGAAGAAGTCTGCTCGGATGTGGTACTCGAGCTTGCACCTAGGTACCATCGATTCCTTTTCAGAGTTAGAAAAATTGTTTGTCTTGCATTTCAGGACCTGCCGCAAGACTCCTCGGAATACGGACACACTGTTCCTCCTTCACCAGCGTGAAGGAGAAAGCCTGAGAGATTACATCTCCAGGTTTAATGCGGCCACGCTTGAGATCCCCGATCTCAACGAGCACGTGGCCATGTCAGCACCGAAGAAGGAGCTTCGTACCTCTAGGCTTACTTTCTCCCTGGATAAGAAGTTTCCCAAAAGCTACGCTGAGCTCTTATCAAGGGCTCAGAAATACGCCGATGCTGAAGAACAGGCAGCGAATAGATGACTGATTGAAGAGAAACCCCCTTCAAAAAAGAAGAATAACATGGGACAAGGTCCCCAAACTTCCAATAACAATGGCGGCAGATATGCAGATCGTCGAAGGAGTCCTCCCAAGTCCAGAGCGCCGGGAGGAAGATTTGACTCTTACACCCCCCTCAACCTTCCTCGAGAGAAGATCCTCATGGAGATAGAAAAATAAAACTATCTCCAATGGCCCCATCCCATGAAGGCCTCCTCTTCCATAAGGAACAGGAACAAATTCTACCGATTCCATTGGGACCACGGCCACAACACAGAAGAGTGCATCCAGCTGAAGGATGCAATCGAGGATCTCATCAAGAGAGGATACCTGGGGTGGTATATCGGTCACCAAGGATCCCGGTCGGAAGCGACTATTTCCCAGCCACCTCTCGAAGAGACCGAATTGCCAAATCAAAGGCCCACCAACGAAGGTGTAGGGATGATACATCGACCCGCCAACTGGAGAAGGGATGAATACGAAGCCACAAAGCGACTTAAAGACAACAACTCCATCCTCTTCTCTGATGACGACCTTGCGGGAGTTCGGTTCCCACATGATTATCCTCTTGTAATTTCGGCCGTAGTAGCCAATTATGATGTATAGCGGATCATTGTTGATAATGGAAGTTCGACTGATGTCTTGATGTACGATGCATTCTCTAAAATGTGTTTGCCTAGACATCAACTGCAAAGATCCCCTATACCGCTCTCTGATTTTGGGGCAACCAAGTTTATACCAAGGGAGAAATAGTGTTACCTGTAACCCTCGGCACCGAACCTCGATAAAGGACACTACCGATCAACTTCACGGTAGTCCAGATCCCCTCAGCATACAATATTATCCTGGGGCAGCCTGCCTTGAATAGATTTCGGACTGTGATCTCCTCTCATTACCTCTTGGTGCGCTTCCCCACCAGGAATGGTGTAGGAGAAGTTAGAGGGAACCAGAGGATGGCATGGTAGTGTCTGATGATTGAAGACATGCATTTCAAGGATTCGACTACCCCGGATCAGCTGGATCCGAGGGATGCAACCACAAATCTTGGTGAGCCCATGGAGAGGACCATCCCGATACCTTTGAGAGAGGAAGATCCCTCCAGAGTTGTACAGATCGGGAGCGCACTTGATGAGGAAACCAAAATGGAGTTGATCCATTTCCTCAGGGACAACACCGATGTCTTCGCCTGGTCAGCTTCGGACATGCCCGGGATTCCTGCCGAAGTGATTACTCATCGGCTGGAGGTAACCCCTGGGTACAAGCCGGTACAGCAGAAGAAGAGGAGCTTCGCCCCCGAAAGACAGCAAGCTGCAGACGAAGAGGTTGGCAAGCTCCTCAAGGCAGGGTTCATCAGAGAGGCCCGCTACCTCGAGTGGCTGGCCAATGTGGTGATGGTGAAGAAAACTAGTGGCAAGTGGAGGATCTGCATTGACTATACAGACCTTAACAAGGCTTGCCCAAAGGATAGCTTCCCTCTCCCAAAGATTGATCAACTGGTCGATGCTACCGCCGGCCACCAGTTGCTGAGTTTCATGGACGCCTTCTCCGGCTACAATCAAATTAGAATGGATCCACAAGATGAGGAGAAGACAGCATTCATCACTTACAAAGGTCTCTACTGCTACAAGATGATGCTGTTCGGCCTCAAGAACGCCGGAGCAACATTTCAAAGACTCATCAATAAGGTATTCGAAAAGCAACTTGGAAGAAATATGGAAGCATATGTTGATGACATGATCGTCAAGAGCCTCCACCGGAGAGATCACATTCGCAACTTGGAGGAGTCATTCAGCGCTCTCCGGCACTATCAAATGAAATTAAACCTGGTAAAGTACGCCTTTGAGGTCACTTTGGGTAAATTCCTGGGCTTCCTTGTCACCAAGCGGGGGATTGAGGCGAATCCTGAAAAGATTCAAGCCTTGAAAGATATGAGACATCCCTCCTGCAAAAAGGAAGTCTAATAGTTGACAGGAAGGATTGCCTCCCTTAGCAGGTTTATTTCTCGGACAGCCGAGAAATGTCTTCCATTTTTTAGGGTACTCCGGCAGTTAAAGGGCTTCGAATGGTCTAAAGACTGTCGTGTTGCCTTTGAAGAACTGAAGAAGTATCTGGAGACCCCGCCATTGCTCTCCAAACCACGAGAAGGCGAGGTCCTCTATTTATACCTCTCTGCTTCAAATGAAGCAGTAAGTTCGGTTCTTATCTGGAGAGAGGAAGACGGGTCTCACAAGCCCATCTATTATATCAGCAAGGTCCTGCATGACATGGAAATGCAATATGTGAGGATGCAGAAGCTGATTTACTCCTTAGTGATTGTGGAAAAGCGACTATGGCCATACTTTCAGGCCCATAACATCGTGGTGCTAACTGATCAACCTCTCAAGGCCGTTCTCTGATCTCCGGACACCTCTAGAAGGATAGCCAAGTGGACTGTGAAGCTAAGTAAATTTGACATCAACTTCCAGCCGTGAGCGGCTATGAAGGCCCAGATGCTCTCCAATTTTTTGGCTGAGTGCACCTGGAAATCCGAAGACGAACCCTCTTCAGTAGAAGATGAAGCCCCGAAGGAGACGAAGTCCGTTTGGGTACTTCATGTGGATGGAGCTTCTAATGCTATTGGGTGCGGAGCTGGACTCATGTTGGCCGAACCTGATGGCCATACCATAGAGTACGCACTCCGTTTCTCCTTCCACGCCTCCAATAATCAAGCTGAATATGAAGCCCTACTCACCGGACTTCGGATCGCCAAAGATCCGGGAGTCCGGCAACTTCGAGCCTTCTCTGATTCTCAACTGGTTGTGAATCAAGTCAACGGGGAATATGCAGCCAAAGATCCAACCATGGTGCAATACCTAGAGAAGGTACAGGCTTTATCTTCCCAACTGGAATATTTTGAGATCATTCATGTTCCCCGATCAGAGAACTCCCGAGCGGATGCACTGTCTCGGCTGGCAACCACAGCACCGGAGTCCCTCGGGCATACCTTTGTTGAACATCTTGAAGCTCCAAGCATAGCCGAAGAGACTGCAGAGGTGCGCCAAATCAACACTAAGCCAAGCTGGAAGGATCCCATCATCAGATTCCTGAATGAGGGAGAACTACCGGAAGATAAGGTAGAGGCCAAAAAGATCCGCTGGATGGCATCTCAGTACATCATTTTAGACGGAACCCTCTACAAGAGATCATTCTCCCAGCCACTGCTAAAATGCCTAGGACCCTCGGGCATACCTTTGAGAGAGGTCCACGAAGACATATACGGTGATCACTTGGGAGGCAGATCTCTAGCATACAAGATCATTCGACAGGGATATTACTAGCCCTCCATCCAGAAGGACTCAGTAGATTTTGTGCGGAAGTGCGATCAATGCCAGAGGTATGCCAATATACAGAGACAACCTGCGAGTCACTTGACTCAGTTGGTAGCCCCATGGCCTTTTGCCCAATGGGGGATGGACATTCTTGGTCCATTCCCACCAGCATCAGGGCAAAGGAAGTTTCTCTTAATGGCCATCGACTATTTTACGAAGTAGGTGGAAGCCGAACCATTGGCTCAAATCACAGAGAGCAAGGTAGAAAATTTTATGAAAAATTCCATCATCTTCAGGTTCGGCATCCCACATGTCATCATCACGGACAACGGGAGACAGTTCGACAATCCGAAGTTCAAGGACTTCTGCACTCGATACCATATCCAGCATCGGCTGACATCCGTTGCTCATCCACAGTCCAATGGAGAAGCCGAAGTCACCAATCGGACCATCCTCCATGGTCTAAAGACAAGGTTAAATGCTGCCAAGGGGCTTTGGGCCGAAGAGTTGACCTCCGTTCTTTGGGTATACCGAATTATCCCGAGAACAGCCACCAACGAGTCTCCATTCAACCTGGTATACGGTACCGAAGCTGTACTACCCAATGAAGTCTCCCTACAGTCCCTGAGGATTGACAACTATGAAGAGCCTGATAATTCTGATCGCAGAAGGATTGATCTAGATTTGCTATCAAGCACCAGGCTACAGGCTAGATGAAGATGGCAGCATACCAGCAGAAGGTCGCCAAGTACTACAACTCAAGGGTGAAAGAGCAAACTTTTCGCACAGGGGACATGGTATTGCGAAGAGCAGAGGTGTCCAGGCTAGCAGAACAGGGTAAACTCTCCCCCAACTAAGAAGGTCCATATCAGGTCGAAGAAGTCATTCGACCAGGGACATACTGACTCAAGACCCTAGAGGGGAAAGCCCTATCTCGGCCATGGAATGTACAAAACCTTTGCAAATACTATCAATGAAAGAGTTCCTGAAATTCCTGTGCAAAGCTTCTCGACCCTATTCAACTCAGAACGGCTAGTTGCATCGACTGAACGACAATAGCCTGAGTGACCTGATCTGAAAAATCGGTCAACTGCGTAAAGGAGAGTCTGATCCACTCACCTTATCGATATGCCCGACGAGCGCAATGGATGGTATAACCAGACCACCAAGAAGATCAAAGGCGCAGGGATGGTTTTTGTAACCTACCCTACGGTGAATCTGAACACGCGCCGAAGTGGCCTTGAACAGCCTACCTTAATCACGACAGAAAAGTGCACAGGGACGGTGTAAACACCTTGCCCAACGAAAAATCCGAACACGTACCTAGAAGGACCACTGTCGTCCTTCCTGTCGACAACAGACATTCTCAGAATGGTCTAGCAGACCTTACTTCTTCCCTATAGATCGAGAGTAGCCTACGGAGTCTACATTACAAATAAGCCGTGATGCAACACATCGCAAAGAACATGCGCAAAAAAAAAAGAAGAGATGTTCCATTCCTTTCAATTTTTTTTTTTTTTGTAAAGAAAAAAAAAGAGAAGAAAGGAAAAAACTCTCTTAAAGAGAGGACACAGAAAAAAAAAGAAGAGAAACTCTCCCGAGGAGATATATATATAAAAAAAAAGCAGCAGCAGCAGCAAGGTTCGGGAAATTTTCAATGACTCCCCGTCGGGTTTTTTCCGTACCGGCGGGGAGAGATCTGGTGGGACGACGAAGGGCCCCCGGGGTTCCAGTCCGAACCCGATGTGATCAGGGAAGGGAACGGAAGGCTTGATGTTGTCCAAGCCTTTCAAGTTATAAAACTTGGAGGCCTTCCTCCGACATTCCCAAAATCCCTGGTGGAAGGAGTTTAGAACCACCCCGGTGAGCTCGTCCTTGAAGGTGGCAGAGGCTTTGAAATTTGCGACGGTGTCCGCCACCTCCTTCCTTGCCTCCTCCGCCGTCGTGGTCGCCACCGTGACCTGGGCCCAGACTTCCCTCAGACGGGCCTCCAACAGATGGACCTTCTTCTCCAGGCAGTCCACGAGAGGCCCCTCCTCTTCACCCTCTGGCTCAGGTGACTCCGGGCTTCGCTTCCTTTTGGGGTCGATAGCCCTCCTCTTCACCGCACAATAGAGCTCAGAAGTACTGAACCTCATTGTTAATGGAGGGAATATACCAACGAAAACGATGGCCTTCGATAGCGGAGGACAAGGTCCTATTTATAGGAACCCTGCACCCACGACCGACTGCGAGGAGGCGTGCCCCACGACCTTCCCAGTCGCATCAGAGAGCGCCACATGTCCGGGCGACGCTTCGAGAACCAAAAAGTCTCTCGGGAGCCATCCCCAGGACAGCAACTGCCATCGCTTCGAATCCGGGAAAATTCGCATCGTGCGATGGCATCATTAATGGTTTCTCTTTGGAAAGAAGAGACCCGGCGGCTCACAAGGCGCAAGGAATTGCGACTGTACAAATATCGACGTGCCACGTGGACAACAATGATCACAATTAAATCCCCCTGGCCACTGATTGACGGGGAGATGACTTTTGTCCGCTCCAACGAACAAACCCGATACCTGAAGAAAGGTGACCGTCTTCGGCAACGGAGTTCTGGCCCGTTCTGGAGTTCGTCTTCACCAATTGAACGGCCTTCGGACCGAACGGCCTTCGGACATGACCGTTCGACTAAGTAGATGAAGAGAACAGTAAGATTGACTCAAGCAACACATGAAGCACAACAATGCACATGCAAAGAAAGGAGAATTCATTCCAAAGTCCAGAGAAGCTGCCATACAAGGTTCATTGAAAAAAAAAAAAAGAAAGAAAGAAGGAAAAATACACTCGGAGTGACTTGAGTCATTCAACATTAGCAGGAAAAGGCTCCACATCACAAGACTGGAGCAACTTGTCAATTTGCTCGAAGAGGATCTTGTCAATCTGGGCCGGGACCGGAGAACCTTCAGCCTGGACTTCTCCAGCCTGAGTTTCCTCCTGAACCGAGACCAGAGCTGGGGTCGCCTCCGGATTTTTGACTGGGGTAGCAGCCTCCTCTTCCGGACATGGCGCCTCCTCGGCCTCTACCATGGCCTCGGCCTCCTCAACTTCCTCTTCTTCTCCAGCTATATCAAAGGGTGGGATGCTGAAAAGGTCAAGGTGAGATAATGCCTCCTTCACCCTAGAGAGTCCATCATTGAAGCCGTGCTGGTAACCGTACAGTGACGCTTCATCAATCTCTTCCTGGAATTATGAAGATGTCTTGAAGTCAGCCACGATGCTGTCTATCTGCTTCCTCAAAGCTTCAGACTCCATCCTAGCAGCTTCGGACTCCCCCTTAGCGGCTTCGGATTCCAGGGTCGCCTCTTCGACCCTCCTAGAAGCCTCCTCCACCGCCTTGGTCAAATCTTTCATTTTCTTTTGACTCTCCCTGGTAGCCTGCTCCAGAGACTCGACTTGTTTTTTGCTTTTCTTCCACCCTGCATCTTGTCCCGCTATTGTCGAGTGGGCACTTTTCAGTTCGCCCTTTAGTTCGCGAACTTCATCAGTTACCCGAGCAAGACGGTCCTTCATGGACTGCTTCAGCTCTTCGGCTACTTCCATGGCAGCCCTGGCAACCTGAAGCTCCTCCTTGAGCCCGTGGATGAGGCTGTCCACGTTCCCAAGGCCCTCCTCCATGAAGGTGAAGTTATATACCAACTACATCGAGAGGGAGGAGTCAATGATCAAACAATTCTCAAGGCAAAGGAGACGATGATAATCATACCTGTTGCAAGGCGGTAAAGCCAGAATCAGATACTTTGAGAAGGCTCCGATTTTGGAGGATCGCTAGGTCGTGGGGCAGTATCGTACCCTTCAATGCCTGCCTGGCTACGGTCGGGACCAGCAGTCCCCCCGTAGGCGAAAGCCCCGGAGAGTTCGGTGGACGGCCTCCGGCTGAAGAAGCCTCGTGGCCGAGCTCTCCTTCGACTTACCGCGCCTTGCCCCTGTCAACGACAGGGAGGCAAACCGGCGGCACATCCACTCCTCGAGGTGGGCTCCCCGTTGTATCGACTGGGGAGGCGGCCGCCGACGGAGTGTCGACTGGACAGGGTCTCGTCGGAGCCCCTTCCGCAGCCACTACGTCCTCCCCCGAGGTCCCCCGGGAAGACAAAGTGCTTTGATCCCCTTCAGGGCCATCCCTTCGAGCCCTCTTCCGAACTGCAGATCTGGTTGGAGGGGCCTGTGCAACCCTTTTCTCCGAAGTTTGACGAAGCCAGCTTAAACCGCGCTTCATCCCGCCACTTGCAAACAAAGGAGTTTTCACTTCGGTCGAATGAGCTACAATGAAACCCAAGTGGAGGAGCAGAAATTTCTATTGCTATACCTAATGAGGGGAATTTACTAATTCCCTCCAGATGGAGATTCCTTTCCTCCAACAGCTCCCGGATGGGGGCAACTTCGGAGTTGACCAGAAGATCGTAGTCCGACTGATCGGCCGCCAAGACCTTCTTCCCATCATTGGCGGTTAGGCGAGGATTCTTCCACACCGTATCGAAACCCCGCGGATCAAGAGAAAATACAAATACGAAGGCGGGCTTCCACCCGTGAATGGCACTGGGCATGTCCTTGATAACCCGGCGGCCCGATTTAGAGCCAATCACCCACCATCCGTTGCTGTGGAAGTCCTTCTTGAGAACAAAAGGGGCCGTGAACAAGTTGGTCCTAGGTTCTATATTGGCGATGCTGCACATAACCAGGAACCCGCAGATGTTCCTGATGCTGTTTGGGGTCAACTATGCTGGCACCACTTGGTACAAGCGAAAAATCTTAACGAGGAAGGGGTGCAGGGGAAACCGAAGACCAGCTTTCGGGTGATCTTCATATACGGCTAGGCATCCAGGGGGAAGTTCATTCACCTGCTCCTTGGACGTGTGGAGGACAAAAGAAAACTCAGGAATGCGGTAGCGTTTCCAAAGGACTGCCTTGCCCTGGGAAACCAAGCTGGGTACCGACTCCGGACCTACTATGTCTCTGGTCCCCGAGGGCCCGACCTGTTTCTCCCGACTCTCTACGGTCTCTTCCATGACAAAGGAATGAAGCAAGGGAGCAGAAAGAAGATTCTACCTGAGGAATAGATTGATAGTCCGGAACAGTTTGAGCAGGAGATGAGACGAGGTTGAAGAAGCTTCCTTGGCCAGGCCTTCGCCCTTCCCCAAAAGAAAAGTAAGGATCTCCAGAGCCCCGCCAGGGTCAAATTAACTCAAGGTTACTGTGGGAGGTAACCCACCTATAACTGACTGCCAGGATAAGGCATATCCTTCATTCAACGGACGAAGGACAGCCACCACAGCCATCCAAATCCCAACCAAAAGATTGCCTCAACCATCGTGCAACGGGAAAGGAAAAGATAGCCCCAGGGCCATCAACATTTCCCCAATCCGGGAGTGACACATGTCCACCATCTGATTTTCACATCGTAATGGACAGTCCCACCAAGGATCCTGTAATCATTCACTGCACCGTCTCTTAGGAGGAAGACGACAAGGCCTTAGTACTCTCACTTTTCGAGGCAAATCTCCGCTTCGACAACTGAGAGTAGGGGGCAACTGTCGGGATATCCCGGTTCAGCTATAAACCAAGGGACTTCGGACCAACCAAGGGACAGGTCAACTGCAAGCCATCCAAGGCTTCACACCGGACTATAACTTCCGGAAGCCAATCCTTCGGGTAGCATCATCGGCCCTGGCTGAAGTCCGAACTACTCATCGACTTCCGAAGGCATGTACTTCGGTCCCTGCCGTAGACACGATCTCCGGTCTCGGAAAAAATACCGAGTCTTCGGCCCACGCAAAGAGAAATCCGGAGCTTGGACCATAATCTATTCCAAAAAGGCAACTGTAACCAACGGTTACAATCGCACTCATGATGCCATGATCATGGCACGCAACTCCTGCTGCCACACCTCCGATCTGGCCAAAACCGCTCAATGACAACCCACGATCGCCAATCATGGGAGAGATTGGCTCCCCATGATCACCAGAAAAAGAGCGGGCCATTGGCCGGGGCCTTCTTTTTAAATGAGGGTAAGAAGGATATGGGGGAGGTACGTGCGAACATCTTTGCTCGCATACATTTTACATTTTCCAGGAGCCTTTTCTCTTCCACTCAATTCTCTCCACACCTTCTCCATTCTGTGGCTGGGATCTGCCACTGACGTAGGTATCAGAGTGTCCTCCGCCAGAACAACTCCTGCAAGGAACTTGTTTTGCAGGTAAACTAGGGAACGGTCCTGCGATGCAGTAGCTCCGACCGGTCGATCCAGGGACTTCACGCCAACAATAATAATAATTTTTAGAATGATAATGAGAAGGAGGAAGAGGTGAGAAAATTTAAATCATTGTTTGTTTATCTGGATATGTAAAACATGAAAAATTTGAGCTCAAGTCAATAAATGTGCTTGAATTATAATTTTTTTATTTTTAATTATTATTATTCTTTGATTTCTAGTGCGAGGACGACAAACTTACTTGGATTTCGTTGATACGATGGAAGAGTAGTTGCAGTGATAAAAAAAAAAAAAAAAAAACTAACTAACTAACTGAAAACAGGTAGTTTAGAATATCAGTACATTTCTCGAGAGACCGGGCGTGGTTATGCATGTCCGGTAGCTAAAGTAGTCCGTAGTTTTTTTTTTAGTAAATGTAATGAGTGCATTTTTCGTGGCCAAGCTAGCGTACAAGGATGAAGTTATCGTGGAGGAAAGCAAACTACGAACTTCTTATTTGACTTTGGATGACTGGTGCTACTTTTGTTATGGTTGTTATAATGTTAAAATAGTTGTTATCACCTAGATTCTACGGCTTAATTTTATCATTTACATTTATATTTTTGATAAAAAAAAAAAAAAAATGGAAGGAGTTAGATCTCGGACGTGGCCACCATCAGACGGTCCCCCAACCCCAGTCATGAAATGTTCGATACACGGCGCATATTAACTTTTCCGCAGCCGTTCCCCACCCATCCAAAGGTGAGTACGTCATAATAATCCTTAACTTTTTCAGTACCACCAGCCAACACGCCCCACCCATCCAAAGATGAGTACGTCATAATAATCCTTAACTTTTTCACTATCACCAGCCAGCAGGAATTCCAGTATTATTTTATTATTTTTTTCTTTTTTAAAATTTTATTCTTGGACTATTTTTTTATTTTTTATTTTATTCCTGAACTTTCTCGTCGAAATATGCCGACACCAAGACTTATTTTTTATTTTACTTCTGGACTTTCTCGTCGATTATTAACTTTTTTACTATCACCAGCCAGCAGGGACTCCAGGATTATTTTATTAATTTTTTTCTTTTTTAAAATTTTATTCTTGGACTATTTTTTTATTTTTTATTTTACTCCTGGATTTTCTCGTTGAAATATGTCGACTCCAAGACTCCAGCAGGAACTCCAGGAATATTTTATTAATTTTTTTTTAATTTTATTCTTGGATTATTTTTTTATTTTTTATTTTACTCCTGGACTTTCTCGTCGATTATTCTTGGACTATTTTTTTATTTTTTATTTTACTCCTAGACTTTCTCGTCGAAATGTGTCGACACCAAGACTCCAACAGGGGCTCTAGGATTATTTTATTAATTTTTTATTTTTTAAAATTTTATTCTTCGATTATTTTTTTAGTTTTTATTTTACTCCCGAATTTTCTCGTCGAAATATGTCGACACCAAGACTCGAACCCCTACTAGACTCCAACAAGGGCTCCAGGATTATTTTATTAATTTTTTATTTTTTTAATTTTATTTTTTGATTATTTTTTTATTTTTTATTTTACTGATCGTTAGAAAAGTCACACAACCAACTGCACCACTCATCAGTGATAATCATTTACAATACTAAAACCTTAGTACAACGTAAGTGGGCTATGATTGATTAGGCTTGTACTAATAGATATGTACGGTATACGTTATAGCTAGTAATAAAGAAAAGGATAGATACTTTCGGCATAAGCTTGTAAATGAATTGAGTTAATTCATGTTGGGATGCGCATAGTAGATCAGGTCATTTTAGGTTTTTAATTAATTATTTTTTTTATTCAAGCAATTTATCAAACACTTCATAGATATAAATAATAAATACAAAAAAGATAAAAAAGTTACATAGTTCGAAAAAAATGCCTACATCCATAATAGAGGATGAGCAATCTATTATATAACCTTCTCAAAATTGGGTACAAAGATGATATAAATACCTAAATTATAGAATCCTAAAATAATAACAAAAATAAATAAATCGAATTGGACCTTTCTCGGTCGTGGCAAAATATCAAAAAAAAAAAAAAACCTGAGATGATATCCTTCTTGGCCTCAGCAAAAAATCAAGAGAAAGAATCTTTTCGGTGGTATACATCATAAAATTGCTCTATCTAATACCAAAATAGAGATGACAAAAATATCAAACCAACCCGAACAAGACTAGAAAATGAGAGCTACGAACCAAAAGAAATTGGGACCAAGAAGCTTTAAAAAAACTATTAAATCAAGAGAGGTTCTCACATTCCTTTTAAAAGAAAATAAAACCAATCAAGTCGAAGAAGAATCCCCAAGTCTTACGCTGTTTGCCGGAAAAGAAGTGCGATCGGAGAGGGATCTTTCATCCCAAAACTCTTTGAAGAAAAAATCAATCAGTAAAGAAATTCTAACTAAAACAAGTTTTTATTTAGAGCAAACAACAACAATCCTCCTCCTTGCGACAAATAATGTGCCTCTATCAAATATGGATAAAAAAACCTTCTCTTCACAAGTCCTAAAGGGCATCACCAAGTACTCACACTAATCAAGTTTAGAAAAGTCCTGAACTTACCTGCTAGAATTGGTTCAGCGAACATATCAGCCAAATTATGAGCAGTGAGTAGTGCCAATCTTTTGAAGCTGGATATCAATATCTTCCACCAAATCTTTGATGAAGTGATACCTGATTTTTACATGCTCAGTATATTCATGATACATATGGTCTCTAGCAAGATGCAAGGCACTCTGACTATCACAATGAATATCCAAATAGTTCAACTTGAGATCTAAATCTTGTACTAATTCTCTTAGATAGATTGCTTCCTTCATGACCTCTATTAATACCATATACTCTGCCTCTGTAGTAGACAAAGCAACTGTAGACTGTAAAGTAGCCTTCCAACTTACTACACAATCAGAGAGAGTAAATACATATTCGGTCAATGACCTTCTTCTGTCCAAGTTACAAGCATAATCAGAATCACAAAATCATGTAACAATGCAACTACTCTATTTGGAGAATAACAAACTCAAATTAGAAATGCCTTTCAGATATCTCAGTATCCATTTCATAGCTAAATAATAAGCTTTTTCAGGCTTGTCTATGTATCTACTCACAACACTTACTGTCTATGAAATATTGGGTCGAGTGTAGACCATCGTGTATATAATGCTGCCAACTGTACTCAAATAAGGTACTCTAGATATATATCTTTCCTCATCCTTAGTTTGAGATGAGAGTTTGGCAAATAATTTGAAATGACCAGCAAAGGAGTAATGACTGCCTTAGCTATAGATATATCATATCTTTCCAAGACTTTTTCAATATAACTATGCCGAGTAAGAAAAAGTCTACCTGACAGCCTATCACGTATGATCTTTATCCTAAGTATTTTCTTTGCTGGTCCAAGATCCTTCATCTCAAATGTAGTAATAGGCTCAACTTTTAGCTTTCGGATGACTAATATATCTTTGGCTGCAATCATCATATCATCCATGTATAATAATAAATAATAAAAAGATCCATTTGAAAATTGCTAATGATATACGCAACTGTTATATAGAGATCTATTAAATCCATGATCGATCATAAACCTATCAAATTTATGGTACCATTATTTTGAAAATTACTTGAAACCATACAATGATCTCTTAAGCAAGCAACATGATCTTTTTTATTTGGAGCCTCGAAACCAAGTAGTGTTATATATATTTATTTCTCCAAGTCACCATGTAGAAAAACTATCTTTACATCAAGTTGTTCTAGCTCTAAATTCTGAGAAGCAACCAAAGTAAGCAATACGCGAATCGAAGAGTGTTTGACTACAGGAGAAAATATTTCCTTATAGTCAATTGTTTCTGTTGACTGTAGTCTTTAGCCACCAACCTGGCCTTATATTTAAAATTCTGAGGATAGCTCCTTCCTTTTTCTTGAAGATTCATTTATAACCAATTACTTTCTTACCCTTATATAACTTGAATAATTTTCAAGTCTAATTCTTTTTCAAAGATTGAGCTCTTTAACTATAGCAATGGTCCACTACTCAGCCTATGGGCTATCAATAGCCTCTTTTGAGGTACTCTGATTCGGTACCTGGGTTTGCGAGTGGCAATACTATCATCTTGAACTTGACTTTGCATAGTAACCTTCTCTTGAGTCTGTATCTCTATATCTATTTACTGATCCTACTCATTTTGAACATCTATAATTGGTTGCTGCTACTATAGTCTAATAGTTTGATCAATATCAACAACAATTCGATCCTACTAAACCTGAACCTAATCATCCTATAAAGGACTAGCTGTATCTATCATGATGGACTGGATGTCTCATGAAAAGTCATATCCTTGATGACTAGAAATCTTTGGGATCTGGACTCTATGCACCATAGTCTGCAGCCCTTCATCCTATATACATATATAAGAAATATGTAATTAGCTTTGGGATCCAGCTTTCAATCATTGATATATGCATATGCTGGACACCCAAAGACTCTAAGTACCGAAAGTCTCTAGGTCTTCCTGTCTACATTTCTTCTGGAGTCTTCATGCTTAATACTGATGCTGGAGATCGATTTATAATATAGCAGGCTGTGTGTATAGCTCTACCCAAAAATCTCTACTTAGTCTAAACCTTGATAGCATAGATCTGACTCTCTAATAGTATGCGGTTCATGCATTCTATATATACTATTATGCTGAGATGTATCCACTATGATTCTATATTTGACAATGCCTTCTAATTTGCAAAAATCATCAAACTCTATAGAGAAAAATTCTAATCCATTGTTACTATAAAAGGTTTTCACCTTTCTTTCAGTCTGCCTCTCAACCATAACCTTCCTTTTCTTGAATGTATCAAATACATCACTCTTATTCTTAATAATATAAATCTAGACTTTACGAGAATAGTCATCAATAAATGAAAGTAAATATCTAGATCTACCTTTAGAGATAACTAGGGCAGGTCCTCATAGATTAGAATGAATATAATCCAATATAACTGCTATCCTATGCACACCTGTAGAAAAGCTAACTCTGTGTTATTTTTCAAATACACAATACTCACAGAATCCAAATACATCAACCTTCTGACTACCTAGCAGAAGATGTCTGCTCAGCTCCTATAAATCTTTATCTGACATATGGCAAAGCCTTTGAAGCCATAACTATATCAACTACTCAATAGAGGATTGTACTGCTGAAGCCTGTTCAACCACTATATCGTCATCAAGAGAGTAAAGGGTGCGACCCAATTTATCTCTCAATAGAGTCAATACTCCGTTATTAATAATTATAGATCCTTTATCTTATCTACCCTCGAAGCTTGTAATATCAAGGGTATACATTGAGAGAAGGTTCTTCTTCAGTTAAGGAATATATCTGATATCATTCAGAATCACTACAGTATTTATATAAGATTTGATTTGAACTTTACCAAACTTCTCACTTTACAGATTGCATTATCCCCAAGAAGAATGGTACCTCTT
This sequence comes from Areca catechu, assembly GCA_021397845.1. Classification (NCBI taxonomy): domain Eukaryota; kingdom Viridiplantae; phylum Streptophyta; class Magnoliopsida; order Arecales; family Arecaceae; genus Areca; species Areca catechu. Next base: position 56,122,707 of record CM038049.1, read on the forward strand.
TCACATGATCTAAAATAAGAGAACTATTCTTTATGGGATGTTATGTGGAAAGATGCTCTAGAATTCATGATCTAAATATCAGCCTGACTGATACTACAGGTAGCTGTAAATACTACAAGTAGCTATAAATACTACATCATCTACAACATTGCTATGATCTCTTGAAGTAACTACAACTAATGCCGAATCTTAGACTATTCTTTTATCTTTCTATTCCTTCTCTTTCTTGGATTGTAGAAATCTATATTCAAATTTTTAGTGGCCTGGTTTCTTATAATAGTGATAAATACCGGATCTTTTAGACCTAGATTTTGATCTTATTTTGGACTTACTTCTGCCTTGTCCACCTTTTCTTTGCTCATCTCTACCTCTAACTATAAATTTTTATATCGAAGTCAGAGTCTGATGCTCTAACTGTACTTTTAACCTAAGCTCATTGGATAACAAAGTGGCTTCTACCTTTTCAAGATTTATAGTCTCTTTTTCATATAGCATGGTAGTAGTAATATCTTAAAGGACATAGACAAATAATAAATCAAAATCAAAACCTTATCTTCCTCATCAACATCAACACTAATATTGACCAAATCAAATAGGAGCTTATTATATTCATCCAAGTGATCCTTGAGTGAAGTCTCTTCCCCATACAAAATGTGTATAACTTTTTCCTTAAATACAACCTATTGGTAAGAGATTTTGCTATATACAGGCTATCCAATTTATCCTATACACCTTTAGGTATATCAAGATCATAACATTATGAAGAACTTTGTCACTCAAACTTAAAAATAAAGTTCCTAGTGCTCTCTCATTGATTTCCACTTTGGCAGTCTCGGTATCTCCTAGGATTGTATCTATAACTTTGAGGGCTATTGCCATGCCCTCCTTGATAAATAGATATTTCATTCTTACCTTCCATAGTGCAAAATCACCTGTGCCATAAAATACCACCACTTCATATCTTGTGGTAGTTGAATGAAAAATAATTATCTCATGAGCTATTGATGAACTTTGTTGCCTATCAAATACCATCCAAATGCTTTGATACCGGTTGTTAGGGATGCACATAGTAGATCGAATTGCTTTAGACTTCTAATTAATTATTTTATCTCACTTAGGTAATTTATCGACCATTTTACAGGCATAAATAATAAATACAAGAAAGATAAGAAATTTATGTGGTTCGGCAAAACTACCTACATCCACAATAAAGGAGGAGAAATCTACTATATAACCATCCTAAAATTGGATACAAAGGTGATATAAATATCCAAAATATAGGATCCCGAAATAATAATAAAAGAGACACAAATAAACCAAATCGGACCTTTTTTAGCTATGGCAAAAGATCAAAGAAGAAAATACCTGAAATGATACCCTTCTTGGCCTTAGCAAAAAATTAAAAGAGAATCTTTCTAGTGGTATACATCATAAAATTACTCTATCTAATACCAAAATAGAGATGGTCGAAGTACCAAACTAACCCGAACAAGGCTAGAAAATGAGAACTACGAACCAAAAGGATTCGGGACCAAGCGGCTTCAAAAAATTATTAAATCGAGAGAGTTTCTCACCTTCCTTTTAAAGAAAAACAAAGCTAATCAAATTGAAGAAGAATTTCCAAGTTTTATGCTGCTCGCCAGAGAAGAAGTGCAATCAAAGAGGGATTCTTCCATCCTAAAACTCTTCGAAGAAGAAATCAACTGGTAAAAAAATCTTAACCAAAAGAAGTTTTTATTTGAAGCAAACAACAATAATTTGTGACCCAACCTATCTCATTTAGATCAAATCTTATTCATTTTCATAAATTCATGGATTCAAGCTAAATTCTAAAACTAGATCCATTCCATTTTCCAAGTCCGATTTGGATTTATCAAATTTGGATTCCACTTGATCCCAATCTGATAATACTGTTAGGATCCACATATATTTGAATCTCTTAATTATGATTTAAGACCTGTATGAATTATATTTTTAATATAAAGATAAATTTAAAATTATTTTTATATTATGATTTATTTTGAGAGTAATATTATTTATTATTTATTTTATATGCTTAATACTAATTGGTTATGTAGTAATTAAAATGTAATTGGCTATATTTGACTTGAGCTTGACCTGGATCCGATCCAGACCAGAATTTTTTGGTTGGGATCGGGTTATACATGAACTCGATCCAATTTGAATGATCCATTAAATTAAAAATTTTGATTATAGACCCAATCTGACCTGACCTAATCTTTTATTAGATTGGGTTTAGATCAAATATTAGGATCCAATTAGAAAAACCAGATTGGATCAAGGTTACTCATGACCAGGTTTAACTTGACCATTTGCACCCTTATTTGGTGTTTGGGCTAGATAAAAAAAAAAACTTAAAGGATAAGTTATGGGAACACCCCCTTACATTTAGTCTAGTTTCACTTACATCCTCCCAATTTTAAAAAGTGTCAAACTAATCATTCAAATTTATAAGATATTCTAAAGTAGTTTTGTTATTTACTTATCAATAAACAATATTAGCTTGCCATTCCAATGGACAGAAATTTTCCTCATTCATACAGGATGGGTCATTGGTGAGAAAGGTGTGGAGGTGAAAAAAGCTATTATAAAGGGGGAGGGTAAGGTTGTAGAGGTTGGCATAGAAGGGGAGGGCATCATCGAAGGCCTTATGGGTGGGATTAGAGGGGGAGAAGGGGAGAGGAGGAAGAAGAGGATACTAACAAGAGGTGAAGGTAGCTACCATGGAAATGGATGGCTTATGAGTACATTTGGAGGAGGGGAACAATGAGAAGGAGAAGGGGTGAGGAGGAAGGGGAGGATGGGGAAGAATGGTTTGCTCACATGGAATGGGGTGGAGGTAGAGGGAGCTATTATAGAGGAGGAGGGCAAGGTCAATAGTGGAGGTTGGCATGCGAGGGAAGGGCAGCGTTGAAGGTCTCATAAATGGTATTAGAGAAGTAAGTGGAGGAAGAGGATACTATAAAAAAATTGATTATTAGTAATGGCTAATTGCAATCGTTAATAGCAGAATGCTAATAATCCATCGTATATACCTTTATCACTAATTACCATTATTCATGACAGCAAAAAATGCCATTTCTAATAATGGTTATTAGCGACAACAATTGCCATCAATAATAAACCAGAAAAATACCATCACTAATATTATGTTGAGTTTTTTAAAAAATAATTAAATAAAAAAATTATTAGTGATCAAAAAAATATCGTCGCTACAACAAAATGCCATCGCATTACAAGAAAAATGAGTATTAGTGATGGCTAAATGCCATCACTAATAGTCAATTTGCTATCACTAATACAATTAGTGATAGCATGCTGTCATTAATAAGCCATCGAATAAGTCCCGATTGCAAATGACCTTTATTTGCGATGGTGACCAATACCGTCGCTAATTAAGGTTATTAGCAATGGTATTAAAAATGAAAAAGTTTCATCACTAATAATATTTTATTTTTTTTAAAATAATTTATAAAACTTATTAGCAATCTAAAAAAATTCTATCGGCAGAAAAAGCCATCAGTAATAAATTATTAGCGATGGTTATACCATCGTTATAATGTTTTATTTTTTTAAAAATAAGTAAATAAATTATTAGTAACCAAACGAATCCTATCGGTGAAAAGTGCCTTTGATAATAGCTTTTTAGTGATGGCACTACCATCGCTAATAGTATTATATTTTTTAAAAAAGAATTAATTTTTTTAAAAATAATTTTAATGATAATAATAAATAATTAGAATTATTAAATAATATTATAAATAAAATAATAATTAGATTAACCATCATTAATAATATTTTATTTTTTAAAAAATAAGTAAATAAATTATTAGTGACCAAACAAATCTTGTCGGTGAAGAGTGCGGTAATAGCTTTTTAGCAATGACACTTTCATCGCTAATAGTGTTTTATTTTTTAAAAAAGTAATTAGTTTTTTAAAAAATAATCTTAATGATAATAATAAATAATTAGAATCATTAAATAATATTATAAATAAAATAATAATTAACAATCATAATTATATCATGGTAAAAATATAATTTAATAAATATAAATTTTATAATTTCATAAATTTACACTGCTAAAAAAATAAATACATAATATCAAATAAAAAATCATGTGAGATCTACATCTTCATCGTCATCATCATCCTCCTCCTGCATCTCCTCTCTAGCAACCGATGCTGATGGATGAGAACCGGATGTTCCAGCATTTGGTAACGAAAAGATAAAATATTATTAATAAATTTATAAGTATAAAAATTAAAAAAATAATTTTTTTAATAGATTTAGTTTCTACCATGATTGTGAGAATGAGGATAACTGATTGTGTAGATGTGGATTTTGGAAAAGCTCTATAACCATTTCACGAATGGTGTTTCGAAAGTGTTGAGGTCACTGGACCAAGACACAGCTTACAATGTCCTCAATATATGCATCACTCTATGTCTGGAACATCGAAGCCCGAGAAGAGAAAGTCAAAGAGTGCCAAGCTATCGAAGGGTCGAAGCTATGGCCGAATCTGAGGACCCGACTCCTACTCATCCCTCTTATGATCTCGAGCCATCCCTCAAGGTCAAAGAGGGGCCGAGAGAACAAATCCTCACCATACCTCACTAGATATATTTCACATACTCTGCTTATATATTTTACAAATTGACTAGTCTAATTAAGATTTTAGTATATATAAAAATTAATACTTTTAAGTTTTTACTGCAACATGTCGAGATCTCTCATCTAAATAATCATCAGTCCTCCTAGATTGATGTGTGGCTTTCCACAACTATAGCCATTCTAGTGTATGACCCATTGCTATGTCTGTAATAAATAAATAATAAAAATAATTTAATTAAAATATAGATAACATCAATTAAAATTAAAATTAATTAATATAATTATGCATAAAATTCTTATCAATCTATCATCCACCACATGCAAGCCAACAGAGCCACCGATATGCTTGATCGGATCCAGCCAGGCGGTATGATTTTATCGTGCCCTCTATCATCTAATGGAATACTCCTCAATGCTCCACATATCGCAAAAAGCCTCCCACATGTCCATCCTTATCCAATGATCCATAAAAGTCCTCCAATCCGATGATGACTCGGAATGATGCGCTCTATGGCTCTTTGCTTGAAATCATGTAGCCCATCCTACAATTGATATGTGACCACCTCCTCGAAGATCGAAGAGCCAACTTCCTTAGCCCGAGGAGTGTCGAACTGATAATACTCCTACAAATAAAAGCAAGCTTGAGGTTAATTAAATAAAATATAATCATTTCACGAGTTTAAAAATTAAAGTCACGACTTACCAAGAATATTTGCCAGGTTGCATCTCAAGCCCCCGATAACCAACTAGAGAACTCATTCATTGATCTCGGTATCAATCGATAAATAATTTCGGTAATCACTCAAAAAACTCCGAATTCTTTAAATATCATGTAAATTTAAAATTTAATAATAAATGTTAACTCTAAAATGATTAGATTTTAAACATATTAGTATGAAGATGCAATACTTACATGAAGCTCTAGACATAGATGAGCTCTCCATCCTCTAGACAAGTTGGAGGTGCTGCGACATGGGCGGGTCCTCAATCATAATGTCGAGTCTGAGATGAGCTGATCTATGCAGCCTGTGACTATGGGGTCACTGGTGACCCCATGTCCTCCAAACCTGATCAAATGATATCTAAAATAAAAAAATATTATATTAGATAATAAAGCATAAAATGATATAAAAAAGAATAAATATATAAAATTTAAGAGTTTATCATGTGGCATGAGTGATGCTGAAATATGAGAGCTGGCACCATAATTGCTCTCTCCTCAAGAGCTCTATCCTTGACTGGTATGGCTATGATCTTTAGAAGACATGATGTGTAATCCTTAAAAATAAAAATAAATAAATTTACCAAATAATTATATAATTATGGGTGCAGGTAATGAAAGATTTAAAATATATGAAAGATAAGTATTTAAAATGATTCAAGGATTATATACTTAGCACTACTCGTTGGCTTTTTTCAGATGATTGATGCATTTTGGATTTTTCATCCAAATCATCCTTTTCTTTCATTTCTTCTTCATCATCCCCTTCCTTTACTTCATCATTTTCCTCTTCTTCCCCTTCTTGGATATGTTTGGCCCTTAAAACAAATCAATATGATCTATCTTCTTATGCTGGCCATCACCTAAGAGAATTCCTAGTGCATCCAATTCTAAATCAATATAATACTAGTGAACTCCTAATGTTTCATCTTTCTGAAAGCATTATGATAAATTGGACTTTTCTTTTTTTCATCGAGCTCATAATGAACAGCTCGAGATTGAATCTTTCATACATCCCACTAATATTTTCTTCTTCTTTTCCTTGATGAAAAATGAGTATAATATACTTGAACAGCTTATTTAGATAGCACAAATGACTCGTTAATATATCTAAATAAATATTTAATTATCATATTGGTGTGCTTACAAATCCTTTTGTGCCATCTCTCTATCTAGTTGTTGACTTCATTTACTATGAAGATTCTAACTCTTTCTTTATCTTTAATTATATCATTTGTATCATGGACTCACTTAATATCACCAAAAGCAATCTCTGGTCATAGATTAATTTATGTTTCAATGCATACGAACTATTAACTTTGTTTAGTTCATACATATTAAATAATGAATTAATCCATGATCAAATATTGCTCTTGGTGATATTAGGCTAGTCCATGATCATGCAAATGATGTTACTAAGGATGAAGAAATAGTTAGAATATCTATAGTAAATAAAGTCAATAGTGAACTAGGTACCACTCATACCAGTCTATACTAGACTTAGACGACTTGGCTTAGATCCGAGTCTAGTACGGAGTCTCAGGGGAGTTCATCCTGGAACTCCCCGAATTTGATGACCGAGTGAATAATCCACCTCTGAGTCATCTCGGAATGTACGATGATGTATTTTGAGTAGGCTTGAGGTTTGTGTTCCTTCCTTCTCCCTTGGTCTTCGTAGCTTTATAATATTTTCTTGTGTATGACTCAAGAAAGCTTCCTAGATTTCCTGAGATGTGGGGATGGTGCCACAACTATCACAGTGATGCCACTAGGACCTCTTCATCAAAGTAACTTAGGATCCTAGGTTGTGCTCTGTATGCTCAGACCCGAATCCCATGCATGTAGGACATACATCCATGCACACCTAATTAATTAATTAATTATTTAATTAACTAATTAATTAAATAAATAACTAATTAATAAATAACTAGCTAATTAATTAATTAAACAACTAATTACTTAAATTAACAACCACTTAATTAATTATTTATTTATTTAAATAATTAATTAATTTAATTTAATTAATATATTTTTGGTGATGGCTTTATTATTATTATCATTGCCATCACTAATATTTATAAAATCCAAAATAGATAGGCCCCATAGAGATTGAAGCATAGGAATGGACAGTGGCATAGGGACGGCTATGTAGGGACTAGATGCCAGCCTAGGAAGCGATTGCAAGGATGCGAGCATGAGGATGACAATGCAGGAAGGGAGAACCGATAGGTGGCACAGGGTGCCAGGAGGAGGGAAGCGATAGGTGGAGCATGGAAAGCTGAAGGGGGAACCTGTAGCGAGGAGCACGTAAGGGGGAGGGGGGAGTGTGGTGACTGATAGGGGAAGCACTGGGTAGTGTGGTGACTAGTAAGGGAAGCACTGATGGAAGGGTGTGGCTATCGGTAGGGGGAGCATCGGGGGGCGTGTGGGGGTGCGACGAGAGGTAAAGGAGCACCGGGGGGTGGGGGTGTGTCACGGCCAGCAGGGGGAGCATCGAGGAGCAAGGCAGGGGGTGTGGTGGCCAGTAAGGAGGAGCACTAGCAAGGAAGAGAGAATGTTGGGAAAGGGAGGCAGGAGGGGGGGAAGAAAAAATTTTAAAAATTCTAATCGAGAAAGGATTTTTATATGGGGACTATTACCGACGACATTAATGACGGCATAATATGCCATTAATAATGTATCGATTTTTATATTAGTGATGAAGAAATACCATCACTAAAATAAAATTTATGCCACTAATAATTATTTTCAAAAAATTAAAAATTTAAAGTTTTAGTGACAAAAATTATAATCGCTAAAACTTAAACATTTGTCACTAGTAACTTTTTTTCAGAATTTGAAAAAAATAAAATTTTAAAATTGTTAGCGATGTCTTTTGCTTTTGCTAAAAGTGGATGTTCTGTCGCTAATAGTATTAGTGACAAATTTTTTTTTGACATATTATGGTCAGTAAAAATTATTATTAGCAATGGCTAATTAGTCGCCACTAATAGCCATTGCTAATACTACATTTTCTTATAGTGGGAAGCGAAATGTGTGACTGAGGTGAAGGAGAAGGAGAAGGGGTTGAGAAAAAATGAGAGGAGGAAAAAGAAAGGGTCACCAGCGAGAAAAGGATGGAGGTGGAGGAAGTCATCGTGGAGCAAGAGGGCTCATGGATGGGTATAGAAGAAGAGGAGGATGATGAGAAGGAGAAGGGGATGAGGAGGAAGAAGAGGGGGAAGGATGCATTACCAACAAGAAGGGATGGAGATGGAGGGAGATGCCATCAAAGAAGATGGCTCATGAATAGGCTTGGAGGAGGATGATAAGGATGAGAAGTAGGCGAGGAGGGGTCACTAGCAAGGAATCGATGGAGGTGGAGAGAGTTGCTATGGAAAGGGAAGGGAAAAGAGGAGGGAGAAGGATGGCAAAGAGAAGAAGGGAGTGAGAAAGAAGGGGAGGAGAGAAAAGGAGGAGGAACAACAATGGTGAAGAATGAAGGAGGCAATTGGAGAGAAGGATATTTTGGATATTTTATAAAATAATGGTATATATGATGATCACATGATATCATTTTATTAACATAGATATATGATAGGATCACTTCAAAATATATCAAAAAACTAAAAAAAATAAAAAAATATTGTTGTAGCCAAATCCTTGCTCATGGAACTTTGATAGTGTATGGTGGCCCCGCTACCTTCTCTGATGAGATAGAATCCAGGTGCTATGCACTCCTTGCAAAATAGTCCCACTTGATCGGTGGTTTCTGGCTAGGGACCCTCCGCTCAAGTCAGTGAAGGACTTCGGCAATAGTAGAGTCAAGAAAGATGGCCAGAGAAATAGAATGAGCATTTGAGAGTGGTAGGATGAGTTACCTATTGAGAGTCCCCTCTTACCTATTTAAAGTTACTCGGGATAATTGATTTTTGTTGGAAGGTAATCTCCTCTATTAGAATAATAGCTTTCTAATGAGATCTCCTTTTTATCAGGATCGTTCCATTGAGATCTTTCTATTAGGCTAATAACTTTTTGTTAGGACAGTTGTATTCTGTTCACCCTCATTTTTTGCTCGAATGCTTTGGATTGTGGCATTAATGAGTGGTTCAAGCCCACTATTTGTGCCATGACAATGGCCTCTTGAACTCCTTGGAGGAGTGGCATTTATGCCTTGTCTAATACTGACTATGTGACATTGTATTCTAGAATACTCGACTAAGTTTATCTGAATAGTTAGTTAGGTCCGAGTAGTTACTTGATCGGCACGTATTGAGGGATGTCATGTCAATCGGGCTCAATTATTTATAGCTTCCTGATCTTAGGTGCTATAGTTCTTTTATGTAATCTCTAGCTTAGTCATCATCTAGGTTAATTCTTGAGGTCGAGCAAGTAATTACCATAATAGTTGCCCTCTACTTCTGAGTCCAGAATGCTACCAAATAACTTTGAGGCTCCATCCACGTGGAGAATCCATGTTGTCTCTAGATCAAGTTGCTCAACAGGCTCTTCATCAAGCTTGTTTTTTGACCAGAAAGCCAGTTAGGACTTGGACCTTTATAGATAATCTTAGTCGGTAAGTGATGTCAAACTTATTGAGTTAGATAGCCCATTTGGCCAATCTCCCAGAGGTATGTAGTCATTAGAGAAATGCCTTGAATGGTTTGTTGGTCAATACTATGATTGAGTGCGCTTGAAAATATGGCTTGCGATGCTACACAAAGATAATCAATGCATAAATAATTTTTTGAAATTAGAGTACCTAGTCTCAGCATCATGAAGTACTTGGCTAGCATAATAGATAGACTTTTGAACACCTTTATCATCCACCCAAGTATATACTAAGCTCATTGCTTTTAGAGATGTAGCAAGATATAAATATAGCTCCTCTCCCACTTCAGGCTTCAAAAATAGTACCGGAGATTCGAGAAACTTCTTCAACTCTTTAAAAGCTTGTCAGCATTCTTCCATCTAAATGAAGTTATGAATTTATCACAAAACTTTGAAGAAAGGCAAGCATCGCTCGACAGTTTTTGAGATGAACTAACTAAGAACTACATCGCATCCGGTTAGTTGTTAAACTTCTTTCTTAGAGGTTGGATATAGCATATTGAGAATCACCTAAATCTTCTCTAGATTTGTCTCATTGCCTCACCTGATAATCAGGAATTTGAGAAACTTGCCCGCGATTACATCAAAGGTATACTTACTCAGATTTAGCTTTATTAATGATGATGGAGGGTATTGAATGCTTCTTCCAAATCTTTAATGTGACCAGATTCTTCAAAACTTTTGATGAGCATGTCATTGATGTAAACTTTCATGTTATACCTAATTTGGTCTTTTAAAAATCTTGTTGATCAATTGTTGGTAGGTAACTCTTGTATTTTTTAAACTAAAAGGCATTATTTTATAACAATAAATACATTTCTTGGTTATGAAGATAGTATTTTTTTCATCTTCGAGAGCCATCCTGATTTGATTGTAGTTCAAAAAAGCATACATGAAGCTTAGCTACCTAAATCTAGAAGTTACATTAACTAGTTATCAATCTTCGATAGTGGAAAACAATTCTTTGGGCATGTCTTGTCGAGATATGTATAATCTATGCAGGTTCATCATTTCCTATTAGCCTCCTTGACTATAACTATATTTGCTAGCTAATCAGGATAATGGGCTTCCAGAATGAACTCGGTAGCCAGGAGTTTGTCGAATTTTTTATCAATGGCTTTGTATCTTTCAGGAGCAAAGTTTCTTTTTTTTGCCAGATTGGCTTGTACTGAGTTAATATTCAGCAAGTGAATGATAACTTCAGGTGGAATCTGGGACATATCTGATACCGACCAAGCAAAAATGTCCACATTGCACTATAAGGAACTCTAATAATCAGTTCCTTTCTTCCTCGGGCAAGAGAGCTCGAACTTGCACCAACTTTGAAGGATCTTCATCTTTCAGTAAGAAAGAAATTTATTGTTCGGCTAGTTCACCCTTTTTTTCTAGCTCTCTTTGATCCATGGTTCGGCTATTGGTGTTTCATTGGCCTTTTATACTTTGACAGCTACCATAAAACACTATCAAGCTAGCTGCTGATTTCCATGCATTTCTCTGACTCCATTCGTGGTAGGAAACCAGACAAGGAGATAACGGGTTGAAATAATTGTGTCTAGCTAACTCAACCCTGGTTACTAGAGGATAGCATTATATGCCGAGGGTACCATAACAATTGTGAAAGTTAATTGAATTGTCTTGCTAAGGTGGACTTCTGACTGTAACGGGAAGAGTAATCTCGCTTTCAATCCCAATCGAATTCTAGTGAATCCGATTAAAGGAGTAAACTCTTTTTAGTAGGTCTTCAGATAAGTTCATCTGAAAGAAAGCATCATAAAATAATATATTGATAAAACTTTTACTATTGACTAATTTTTTTTTACATTATAGTTAGCTATTATCATAAACACGACAACAGTATCATCATGTGGAGTTTGAACTCTGACCAGATCAACTATCGAAAATGAAATTACATCATCATCATCATCTCCCCTTTGTCTCTTTGAAGTGTGTTATGTGATGCGTGTCGTAATGCACCGATTTAGAACCTTAATTCCACTACTCTAAAGGATAGAATAGCGGGAGTAAGGGTCGATCCCACAGGGACTTTGGGGTTATCTTGAAAAAGTATTTTCTTTTGACTTAAAATAAACTAAAATAAACTAGACTAATGCAAGAATTAAATGCAAATAATAAATCTGTGAAAATAATTTAGATATGACCTATCTCAAGAGTACGGCCCGTATCCGTGGATCACGGCCCATCCCTTAGGTATAGGTCAGTCAAAACTAATTCACTACAACTTACCTTAAACGCTAATCCAACATGACACCAGCATGACTAAAATAAAAATAAGCATACATGGATTAATATAAAACAAATAAATTTTATTGCATAAAAATTGGAGTACAGAGGAAATAAAAGTAAGGGAACAAGGGTCCCTTTCTCCCTTTTTATCCGACTCTGACTCTCTGTCACAGCAACAGGTGGAACTATGGACAGCAAGTGGAACCTCCCAAAAATTTCTCCTCCCGCAGAAAAGAATCACCGAGGTATTTATAGCTGAAAAAAATACCGTGTCAGGTCCGTGTGGAAAGCGTGGTGATTTCTTCATCTCAATCCGATCTCTTATCTGATTTTTTTTACGATCATCCCCATCTCAAAAATTAAATTCAAAAATTCTATCGCACAATCCCGCGTCCATTCAGCGTCGCCCGACATCTCTTCTCGTTCCGATGCTTCCTTGTTTTCGGACATCCTGGTCTGAACGACGATGACGCTGTGGGCAGAGAGGTGCGGCTGGGGCGGAGACGGACACGGCTGGGCGGACATGACGCAGAGGCTTCGACGGACTTGGGCGGCAGCACGGACGGTGCGGCTGGGCACGGCAGCGGGCGGAGAACGGCTGGAGGCGGCTTCGGGAGCGGACAGCGCGCGGGCTCGGGCGGCGTGCTCGGGCGGCGTGCTCGGGCGGCGTGCGGATGGCGGAGGCGTTCCGTGGGCGGCTGGACGGCGGCGCGTCCGGCTGGGTGGAGACGGCTGCAGGCGGCGTGGACGGCTGGCCGACGGCGAAACGTGGCCGCTGGGCGGAGACGGCAGCGAGGCGGCGTGGACGGCTGGCCGACGGCGAAACGTGGCCGCTGGGCGGAGACGGCAGCGAGGCTCGCGACGGACTTGACGTGGCTGCGGGCGGCTGGACGCGGCTGGGCGGCAGCAGGCTTGGGCGGAGCCGGCTTGGCGTGCGGATGGCGCGGCGGAGCTTGCGAACACGGACGGGCAACGGATTCCGGCCGTTTTTCCGACCGAACGGGAGCTCTCCGGCCGGCGGGAAGGTTACCGGCGGCTTCGGCGGCGCCGGGGGAAGCTCTCCGGCGAGTTTCGGCACGATCGGAGCACGGTGGTCCACGGCTCCGCCCGTGGACCGGCAGCAATGGCTGCCGTGGACCAGCAGCTCATACGGTGGACCATTGAGCCGGTCCACCGTGAGCCAAACAAAAGTTTTTAAGGGCGCTCCAAAAATCGTACGGCTCTGAAATCCGTGCTAAAACCTTCTAAAATCCATTTCGGGCCCGTTTGAAGTCCGAATTACATTCCGTTTGCGTCGTTGGACTCCTAAAATCAAGATCTACACGTTTATGGAGTCAATTCCTACAAAGTATCACAAAAAGTATCAATTTTAATCAAATAAAGTTGGGTTAATTTTTATTATTCTAATGTCTAACACACCCCCCAACTTAAACTTTGCTCGTCCTCGAGTAAAGGAAATGGATGAGTCTTGTGTACTAAGATGGTCCATGAAATGAAAATTATCGTACTAACCCTAAAATCAAAGGATGCATGGTTAGACTATTAAAAAGGTACTTCATTGGATTACCAATTCCACCCATTTAGTAGTAGAATAAAGTCCATAGAAGTTTTAAGAGTTTTTTTGTTCCCAACTTTCTATCTCACTATCTAAATCTTCCAACTTAGTTTGGTTTTGGTGCAATATTTATTTAGTCCCCACTTTTTTTTTTTTTTTTTTTTTTTTTTTTTTTTAATGTAAAGTTAGTGCAATGTCCTGACACCTTGCTTTCTAATTAACCCTTGTAGCGAGCTTTAAGCCAATGACTCCCAAACCAGTTGGCTTTAGGGCATTAGGTGTAAAACACCCCTCGGGCTTACTGACTCGAGTTAAAAAGGCTAAGTCAAGACTAACTCTACGAAAGATTTCGTTACATCCTCACCTTTTGACGCGAACAACAACGCTTACTTAGGCGAAGGGGTCCGGTTACTCAGTGAGAGATGCTAAAAATCTTTATTAACCTCAGAAATTTTTAACTGGGGACTTTTTATAATGCCTATACCAAAATAAGTAAGATTCATTATTAAGATCAATAGGCCGAAGGGTCTGGAATTACTCGTCTAAAATTTTCTAGACTACACTCTACCACTTATAGAGTTTTCTTGATAAATTATCCCTCAGTATCTCTAAAATTTTCTAAACCATTGATCACTCCTCATTTAGTGAGTTTGATTATTTTCAATTCGAGACAAATTTTTGTACACAAAAATTGATTAAAATTTTACTCGAGGATTTGATTTAATTAATTACCTCATCCCCCAACTTAATTTCCATTGTCCCTAATGGAAGTGAATATTAATAACTAAATGGCATGGAAGGATACAACCTGGTAGGGTATGGAATTGGATGTCCTTCTATCACCATGTTCCCGCAATCTTCTTTTATTACTCCATTTATTCTAAAAATAAAGAACTAGAAGTTAAAATATGAACTAAGGAAAGAGCTGGGCTGCCTCCCAGGAGCGCTAAGTTTAACGTCTTCAGCCAGACAAAGTTCATCATCACAGCAACACTGGTTGTTCAAGATCAAGAGTTTCAACAACTTCTCCATCACTGATTCCTTCAATATACGGTTTCAACCGTTGGCCATTCACCTTAAAAACATTCCCTTGCTTAGGATCCTTAAGTTCAACAGCTCCATGGGAAAATACTTGAGTTACTACAAAAGGTCCATCCCATCGTGAGCGAAGTTTTCCGGGAAAAAGACGTAACCTAGAGTTGTAGAGCCACACTTTTTGATTAGGCTCAAATGATTTTCTATGAATAAATTTGTCATGATAAGCCTTCGTTCGAGCCTTGTAAATTTTCGAACTCTCATACGCTTCATTTCGTAACTCTTCCAACTCACTTAACTGAAGTTTTCTATGGGAACTTGCATTCTTCATATCAAAATTAAATTGCTTGATAGCCCAAAATGCACGGTGTTCCAATTCAACAGGTAGGTGACAAGCCTTTCCAAATACTAACCGGTACGGAGACATTCCTAGAGGGGTCTTGAAAGCAGTTCGGTAAGCCCATAAAGCGTCATCCAAACGTTCGGACCAATCTTTCCTATCGGGTCTTACCGTTTTCTCAAGAATGTGCTTGATCTCTCTATTCGAAACTTCTACCTGACCACTAGTCTGAGGATGGTATGGTGTGGCTACTTTATGGGTAATTCCATACTTTTTCATCAGTGCGTCAAAGTGTCTATTTGTGAAATGCGCACCTCCATCACTAATAATGGCCCTTGGGCACCCAAACCGACTAAAGATGTTATGTTGAATGAACTTGATCACAACTTTGTGATCATTAGTTCGAGTTGCCATAGCTTCAATCCATTTCGAAACATAATCGACTGCTACCAAAATGTACTCAAATCCAAAGGAAAGAGGAAATGGTCCCATAAAGTCAATACCCCAAACATCAAAAATTTCAACAACTAAAATGGGGTTTAGGGGCATCATATCTTTTCGTGAAATATTCCCCCTTTGTTGACACTTGAGACAATTACGGCCAAATTCATGTGCATCTTTAAAGAGAGTTGGCCAATAAAATTCACTTTGCAGCACCTTTGCTGCAGTTTTTCTCCCACTAAAGTGTCCCCCACATGCAAGAGAATGACAAAAATTGAGTATACTCTTGAATTCACTCTCAGGGACACATCGCCTGATCACTTGATCTGAACAGTGTTTAAACAATTCCGGTTCCTCCCAAAAATAATATTTGATTTGCGAAAAGAACCTATCTTTTTCTTGTTGTGACCAGTATGGAGGAACTTGCCCTGTTACCAGATAATTCACAATATGGGCAAACCAGGGGAGATTACTGGTAGAAGAAATTGAGAATAGTTGCTCATCAGGAAACCTATCTCCAATAATTTCCTTGTTGTATTCTACTAAGATCCTAGAAATGTGATCTGCTACCATATTTTCGGAACCTTTCTTATCCAAAATTTCTAAGTCAAATTCTTGTAACAAAAGGATCCATCGAATCAGTCTAGGCTTGGTATCCTTTTTGGATAGCAGATGTCTTAATGCAGCATGATCAGAGTAAACTAGGACCTTAGACCCTAATAAATATGATCGAAATTTCTCTAGGGCGAATACAACTGCTAGTAACTCTTTTTCAGTAGTGGTATAGTTCATTTGTGCATCTGAAAGAGTTTTACTAGCATAGTAAATTACATGGGGTTCCCTATTGAGCTTCTGTCCTAAAACAGCTCCTACAGCATAATCAGAAGCATCACACATGATTTCAAATGGCAGAGTCCAATCTGGGGGCTTGATGATAGGTGCAGTGGTCAAAGCAGTTCGAAGAATGTCAAAAGCGGTCAAACATTCTTTACTAAAATCAAAGGACTTGTCTTTGGCAAGTAAATCACATAATGGTCGAGAGATTTTGCTGAAATCCTTGATGAATCGTCTATAAAAACCAGCATGGCCAAGGAAGGATCGTACTTGTCTAACCGAGGTCGGGGGAGGTAATTTCGAGATTAATTCAACCTTAGCCTTGTCAACCTCAATCCCTCGCTCAGAAACAATGTGTCCGAGTACAATTCCCTCACAAACCATAAAATGGCTCTTCTCCCAACTTAAGACTAAGTTGGTTTCTATACAGCGTTTCAATACCTTAGCCAAATTATGGAGACAGTCCTCGAATGAAGATCCAAAAACAGAAAAATCATCCATAAACACTTCAAGGAAATGACCAACCATATCGGAGAATAAGGCCAACATACATCGTTGAAAGGTGGCTGGTGCATTACAGAGACCAAAAGGCATACGCCTGAATGCAAACGTTCCAAAAGGGCAAGTAAAGGTGGTCTTTTCTTGGTCCGTAGGAAATACTGGAACCTGGTTGTATCCTGAATATCCATCCAGGAAACAAAAGAAACTCTTCCCTGCTAGTCGTTCTAGAATTTGATCAATAAAAGGCAGAGGGAAATGATCTTTCCTAGTAACAGCATTCAGTTTCCGGTAATCTATACACACTCTCCAACTAGTGGTTGCTCGGGTAGAAATTGACTCACCCTTTTCATTTTGAATGACAGTAATACCTGACTTTTTAGGTACTACCTGAGTTGGGCTGACCCATTGGCTATCCGAAATTGGATAAATAATACCGGCATCCAACCATTTAACCACTTCTTTTTTAACAATTTCTCGCATGTTTGGATTTAGCCTCCGTTGCATGTCCCTATGTGGTTTAGCTTCTGCTTCACAGTGAATGTGGTGCATGCAAACAGAAGGGTCAATTCCCTTAAGATCAGCTATTGTCCATCCTATTGCCTCTTTATGGTCCCTAAGTACATTCATCAATTTTTGTTCCTGATCAGAGGTCAAAGTAGATGCAATGATTACCGGAAGGGTATCATTGGATCCAAGAAAAGAATACTTTAACTTGTCAGGAAGAGGCTTCAATTCCAGATTGGGTGGTGCTTCTAAGGATGGCACTAAAGGGCTTGATTGAGTCGGTAATGATTCAAATTTCACAGTCCAAGGAGGAATGGTACTAAACTTGGGTGGCTCTAACAAAGCATTCACTTCATCATCAATATCAAAATCGTCAGTTCCTAAATGTGTCAAACATGCTTGCAAGGGATCCGAATCAAGCAATACAGGAAGATTCCTATTTACTACTTCTTCTATCATATTTACTTCGTTATGATCATAAGAGGGTGGTCCTTGGCATGCATTAAAAATATTCAACCGCATTTTCTTATTCCCAAAAGAGACGTCCATAACCCCTGTTCTGCAATTTATGCAAGCATTAGCGGTAGCTAGGAAAGGTCTTCCAAGAATGATGGGTATCTGACTAGGGCTACCGCTAGACTCCATGTCCAAAACAAGAAAATCAACCGGGAAGTAGAACTCATCTACTTTTACTAACACATCCTCGAGCATTCCACGGGGTGCCTTGACGGATCGATCAGCTAACTGTAAGGTCACCGTCGTGGGTTTTAATTCTCCGAATTTAAACAGATCATACATTGATCCTGGGAGAAGGTTTACACTCGCACCTAAATCTAACAAGGCTTTCTTGATTGTAAGGTCCCCTATGACACAAGAGATAATTGGGGTACCTGGGTCTTTGAGTTTGGGTGGAGCTATTTGCTGAAAAACTGAGCTGGCTTGCTCAGTTAAGAGGATTTTCTTAGGGATATGTGCCTTAGATTTCCATTTTTGAGTGCACAAATCCTTAAGAAATTTGGCATAAGCCGGTACTTGCTTGATGGCATCGAGGAGAGGTAAATTGATTTGGACTTGCTTGAATAATTCAAGCATCTCATTCATTTTTAAATTTTTCTTATCCAATGGTAAAGGTGACTCCAAAGCTCTAGGGAATGGAGCCTTAGGTACGGGTGCTTTACCAATGGATTCCTTCTCCTCTTCATTCTTTTTCTCTGGCTTAGCCAGTTCTACTTCTTGGGTCGGGTCAGGTTGATCTAACGTTTTTCCACTTCTTAAGGTGATAACAGATTTAGCGTGTTCAGGAAAATTTTCAGGTCCAGTGGAACTCTCAGCCATGTATTGACCCTTGGGGTTGATAATGGGCTGGCTAGGCAACTTACCCTCTTCTCTCCGATTGAAAGCTGTAGCTAGCTGACCTATCTGAGTCTCTAGCTTGGCAATGGATTGGGTATGGGAGTGAAGGATTTGGGTATTCATGTTCAGCCCCTCCTTCAAAGTTTGAAGGATCTTGTCTTGAAAGGAAGGATCAAGATTGTTTGGCGGAGGTTGTGGAGGCTGTGGGGCATTTTGATATTGAGGAAATTGCATGCTTTGAAATTTGGTCTCCTGATAGTTTGGCCTAACAGAAGAATTGATTCCGGATTGGGGTTTCCAAGAAAAATTTGGGTGATTGCGCTAGCCAGGATTGTATGTGTTCAAATAAGGATCGTTTCCTGGTCTAGGAGCCATTCGGGTTTGAGCTTGATGAGCTTGCTCCTGAAGAAGCTCAGGAAATTGGTAAGCTGATGGACAATCACCTAAGGTGTGGGTGGAACTCGAGCAGATAATACAGACTTCATGAGTAGGATGAGATGAGGAGGAATTATTTCCAGCTTGCAAAAGTTGGTCGAGCTTCTGAGATAGCTCATCAACCTTGCTGTAGATGTCTACAGCACGACCAACTTCATACATACCTCCTCTCTTAGGTTCTACAGGTCCTGTGGGAGGATCTCTACGGGCAGCTGACATATGATGTAGAGAATTTTCACTTAACGTTTCAAACAACTGCCATGCCTCATGTTCATTTTTAAGCATGAACGTTCCTCCACATGAGGCATCCACCATTTGCCGGTGCCTTTCTGACAAACCGTCATAGAAGCACTGGACTAATTGCCATTTGGGTATGGCATGGTGAGGATATTTTCTAATTAGCTCTTTCAATCTCTCCCAGGTTTCATGAAACATTTCTCCATCTAATTGGGAAAAACTAGTAATGGCTTTTCTAATTTGATTCGTCTTACCTATGGGAAAATATTTCTTAAGGAACTCCCTCTGAAGTTGATCCCAAGTTGAAATTGTCACGGTGTCTAGGGAGTTCAACCAATATTTGGCTTTATCTTTCAGAGAAAAAGGGAATAACCTAAGCCTTAAAGCATCGTCGGAGAAATTTTGGATCTTAACAGTGGAACAGATTTCTAGAAATTCATCTAGATGTTTATATGGGTCTTCAGTCACAAGTCCGTAAAAAGAGGGTAACATCTGAATCACACTGGACTTGATTTCGTACTGAATGGCATCTACAGGGGGTACTTGGATACAAGGTGAATAAGTGTATTTTGAAGGAGTGAAGTACTCCTTCAGCGGAGGGTCAATTCCTTGATTAGGATCCATAGTACCTGGGCTGGTTGCTCTACTGGAGCCTTCGATTTTCGGATCTAGGGATATATGTTTAGGTTCTCGAAGTCGGCGCCTAGAATATACTAACATACACCCTCCCTTCTAAAGCAAAGAGCAATAAAAGTTTTTTTTTTTTTTTTTTTTTTTTTAATTGGAAAGCGGAAGAATGAGAAGAGGTCTAAAGAGAAGTTCCTAAGAGAGTCCTAAACTAGAGAAAGTTAATTAATTATTATTATTATTATTTTTAATCAAACAAGTAAAACAAATCAAGATCACTATCCTAGGGTTAACCTGGATCTAGACAGCTCCTAACTGATCCAAGGTTACCTTCGAGCACTCCAAGCCCAAGATCAATTAACTCACTTGGCCAGGTAAGTGTAAGGTGGGCGAAGGTTCCCTTATCGCTTGCCTTAGACACCAATTATAAATTGGCCAGGTAAGCGGAACCAACTCACGTCCCTTCGGGCTCTAGTCCCTGAACCACTTTCCTTAGACACCAAGGAATTAAATGATCTGAACCCGGTCCAACTCTAGGGTTTCCTTGTCCTATTGAGCTCGAAATCCTTAGGGTTGACGTCTAATTAATTTTAAAATTAAAGGCTTGGGTCAATGCAGATGCTGGATTGATGATTTGTGGGCTAAGGAAGGGTATTGATCTCCCCACCTTATCTGATTAATGGGTTGTGCCCTTAAGATATATTATGAAATTATGAAATGCAACAGCTAAGGTGTCCAAAAAGTTATAAACAAACAAAATTAAACTTAATTTTTTTTTTAATTTTGATGATTAAGTATCCGATCCTAATAAATTATGAAATGTCTGTGTAATTTTTTTTTTTGGTTTTGCAAAAAAATAAATTTACCTAAGTGAATCTAAAATTTTTTTTTGTGTGTTCTAAAATTTTTTTGTGTGTTCAACCTTTTTGTACCCTAGGACAACCATTCAACATAACCTCCCAGTTATGCCAGGGCAACCTTATGTCAGGGCACTCAAGATCGAAAATTGAAAATTGGAATGTAAAATTTTGAAAATTGAATTTTTTTTTTTTTTTTTTTTTAGAATAACGCCAAAAGTCCCCGGCAACGGCGCCAAAAATCTGATGCGTGTCGTAATGCACCGATTTAGAACCTTAATTCCACTACTCTAAAGGATAGAATAGCGGGAGTAAGGGTCGATCCCACAGGGACTTTGGGGTTATCTTGAAAAAGTATTTTCTTTTGACTTAAAATAAACTAAAATAAACTAGACTAATGCAAGAATTAAATGCAAATAATAAATCTGTGAAAATAATTTAGATATGACCTATCTCAAGAGTACGGCCCGTATCCGTGGATCACGGCCCATCCCTTAGGTATAGGTCAGTCAAAACTAATTCACTACAACTTACCTTAAATGCTAATCCAACATGACACCAGCATGACTAAAATAAAAATAAGCAGACATGGATTAATATAAAACAAATAAATTTTATTGCATAAAAATTGGAGTACAGAGGAAATAAAAGTAAGGGAACAAGGGTCCCTTTCTCCCTTTTTATCCGACTCTGACTCTCTGTCACAGCAACAGGTGGAACTATGGACAGCAAGTGGAACCTCCCAAAAATTTCTCCTCCCGCAGAAAAGAATCACCGAGGTATTTATAGCTGAAAAAAATACCGTGTCAGGTCCGTGTGGAAAGCGCGGTGATTTCTTCATCTCAATCCGATCTCTTATCTGATTTTTTTTACGATCATCCCCATCTCAAAAATTAAATTCAAAAATTCTATCGCACAATCCCGCGTCCATTCAGCGTCGCCCGACATCTCTTCTCGTTCCGATGCTTCCTTGTTTTCGGATATCCTGGTCTGAACGACGATGACGCTGTGGGCAGAGAGGTGCGGCTGGGGCGGAGACGGACACGGCTGGGCGGACATGACGCAGAGGCTTCGACGGACTTGGGCGGCAGCACGGACGGTGCGGCTGGGCACGGTAGTGGGCAGAGAACGGCTGGAGGCGGCTTCGGGAGCGGACAGCGCGCAGGCTCGGGCGGCGTGCTCGGGCGACGTGCGGATGGCGGAGGCGTTCCGTGGGCGGCTGGACGGCGGCGCGTCCGGCTGGGTGGAGACGGCTGCAGGCGGCGTGGACGGCTGGCCGATGGCGAAACGTGGCCGCTGGGCGGAGACGGCAGCGAGGCAGCGTGGACGGCTGGCCGACGGCGAAACGTGGCCGCTGGGCGGAGACGGCAGCGAGGCTCGCGGCGGACTTGACGTGGCTGCGGGCGGCTGGACGCGGCTGGGCGGCAGCAGGCTTGGGCGGAGCCGGCTTGGCGTGCGGATGGCGCGGCGGAGCTTGCGAACACGGACGGGCAGCGGATTTCGGCCATTTTTCCGACCGAACGGGATCTCTCCGGCCGGCGGGAAGGTTACCGGCGACTTCGGCGGCGCCGGGGGAAGCTCTCCGGCGAGTTTCGGCACGATCGGAGCATGGTGGTCCACGGCTCCGCCCGTGGACCGGCAGCAATGGCTGCCGTGGACCAGCAGCTCATACGGTGGACCATTGAGCCGGTCCACCGTGAGCCAAACAAAAGTTTTTAAGGGCGCTCCAAAAATCGTGCAGCTCTGAAATCCGTGCTAAAACCTTCTAAAATCCATTTCGGGCCCGTTTGAAGTCCGAATTACATTCCGTTTGCGTTGTTGGACTCCTAAAATCAAGATCTACACGTTTATGGAGTCAATTCCTGCAAAGTATCACAAAAAGTATCAATTTTAATCAAATAAAGTTGGGTTAATTTTTATTATTCTAATGTCTAACATTATGCTTCCTAAAACTATATTCTTCGAAAGATCATGTTAATCATTCTAGCGCTTGGTTGATTGTTGATCTATGTTTCGATTTACTATTGGTCAGGATTTTAGGCATCAGGTCGAGTCCCTCCTTTGTTAACGTACTTTTTGAGATAGCCATGCTGAATAAGATCTTTAATTTCATTCATTAGCTGAATGTATTCTTTGATGTCATGGTCATGATATTGATGGAAGTAGTAGTACTTGCTCTTGTCTTGGAAAGCTGATGAAGACTTCATCAGGCAATGTCTCCACCATTTTTTTTTTTTACCTTCTATCTTCATAAAAATTTTAGTTCTAGGGACCAAGAGAGGAGTATAGTTACCAGACTTGTTAATTGAGCCCTTCGGTCTAGGACTTTTTCAGCATGATGAGTTAGGTTTCTCATATTGGCTCCTGCCTGGTCCTTGGGCTTGCTCCTTCTTCGGCTTTGTATTGGCTTCCCGTCGACTGAGGGCAACCTCCTTCGCACGAATATATTTTTGAGTATGCGATAGTAGTTCAAAATGAGACTTAGGGTATGTCTTATCCAACAAATAAGTGAATCGAGAGGGGCGCAATCCTCTCTTCATGGCTAACATGGCTGCGGACTCGTCCAGGTAGTAGACCTCTAACATGGCCATCTTGAAGTAGGCCATGTAATCCTTCAATGACCTTTTCTCTTGCTGTCAGACTGAGAAGAGGCTGTCTGGATTTTATGGGTTCCTTTGACTAGCATTAAAATAAGTCACAAACTGCTTCTCTAGCAATATGAAGGAGTGGATGTTCTTTGACTCGCGTCTAAAATACTAGGCTGGGCTGCTTTTCGAAGAGTGGCTGGAAAGGCTAAATAGAGCAAGACATCGGTGACACCTTAAATCATTATGAGAACTTTATTACTCTCCATGTAGTTCAGCGGATCGGTAGTATCGTCATAAAGCTCTAGCTGGAGTATTTTGAACCGACTATGAATCGACTCCTTCATAAATTATTAGGAGAAAGGAGGACGAGTGTTGAACTTTATCAATCCTTTACTTTCTATTGGGATCCTTCTGTTGAGGTTTTTTTGCTGGGATAATAGCTTCTTATTAGAATAATTATATTTAATTCACGCATATTTCTTGCTCGAATGCTTTGGATTGTGGCATCAATGGATAGTTCAAGCCCACTATTCATGCCTCAGCAATGGCCTCTTGAACTCTTTAGAAGAGTAGCGATTGTGTCTTGTCTATTACTGATTGTCATAGCCTTGACATTTTATCTTGGCATGCTTGACTAAGTCTTCCTAGATAGTCAGATCCAAGTAGTTACTCGATCGACATGCATGAAGAGATGTCATGTCAATTGGATTTAGTCATTTATAACTTATTGATCCAGAGTGCTATAGTTAGATTGACATGCATGAAGAGATGTCATGTCAATTGGATTTAGTAATTTATAGAATGCTATAGTTATTCGATATAGTCTCCAGCTTAATTATCATCCGGGTTAATTTTTGAGTTCTAGTAAGTAATTGCTACATGTTGTGTCCGAACAAAATTACAGCAAGCCTGAAGGAACAATGAACCAGATTGAATTGATTCGATCTAGCTTCTAGCCATCGTCTTGGAGAATTTGAAGATTGAAGTAGCTCCCAAGCTTGCTAATGGTATCTGGACAGGAACAGATGAATTCTAAAGGAAGGCTAAGTGGAAAGTGGTTGAAAGAATGAATTGCCAAAAAGCCCCTTCATCATCGCAGCCATGGGTATTTATAGGCTAAGGAATTAACCGCTTACAGCTGGCATCCATCTGTAAAATGGTTAATCCAGGATGTAAGCACGTGCAACCAAAGTTAGTCATAGTTAATCAATCCTCTCCTCTAATTGATCGACTTCTTTATAGTTGATCAACTTCACCACAGTTAATCGTCTCCACCATAATTGGTCATCTCCTCCAGAGTTGATCATCTTCTCCAGAGTTGATCGTCTCCACCAGAATTGTTCGTCTCTTCTAGAGTTGATCGTCTCCTACACTATATAATTATTAACAAATTCTATTCTCAAATAAATCTATCAATTACCTGGAAGCAAGTCAGTCTTGTGTTTGTTGGTTATTAATCGACTTCACACCCTTTGGATGTTGATAAGTTAAGTATCGATCATATTTGTGCTTTTCAGGCATTGATCGGTTTTATACCTTTCATAAGAAGTATCGATCATAGTCGTGCCTTTCAGACATCGATCAATTTCAATTTCAGGCTCTTAACAGGTCAACATAAACAGATCAACTTGGTCATATCCCAACACTAGTCCCCCCAGTTTCTGAGTCCATTACATGGAAATCAGAAACTGTCAGAAATTTCTGCTCTGGGACAACACGCCCGAATGACATGTCAAACTTTAATTGGGGAAACGGTTATAAGAACAAACAACCATATCTTCTTCTCATCATTATAATTTTTTCAAAATCCGAGAAAATCAAAATATCCTCGAAAAAGAATAAAGATATCCGTCTCATCAGCAGATTGCAGCCACCTACCATAAAAAGCTATTTCAACCTTTCGAGAAACCCAATTTCCATTAAATACTTATGGACATATGGCTAAATCTGGTTCATTCTTGTTGTTTGCAGAGAGATCTCGGTCCATTGGAAGGCATTATATAAATACCACCATTCTCAGAAAAATAGATTTTCTGCCATTTCTGCCTTTTTGCTTTAGGAGTGAAACAAAATTCTACTGGTCGGCTTCTTATTTCTCTTCTTCTCTTCCAAGTTAATCTTCCTTTATTTCCTTTCTTCATCATGATTAGGATCTTAGAAACCAGTCATATAGAAAATCCTAAAAACCTTGAAGAATCCAGTTCTCAATAACAAAGAAAACAAACCGAACAAGTAAAAATAGGGGATATTAGATCTTCTCTGTTCGAACATAGAATTTTAGCATTAAAATAGCATTATAACATTTCTGATGAGTATGGTGTAATCCTTCCTCTTCCTGAAGATCAAATAGATCGGCCCCCTCCTGGTAGCATAACCATATACGAAGAACATCTAAGGGCCGGACTTAGATTCCTGATCCATCCTTTCTTTCTTACGATCTTCAAATTATATCGGGTATTACCATCCCAACTAACTCCTAATAGCATTCGAATTATTTGCGCGTTCTTGATCCTTTGCAAGGACGCGGATATAACTCCAAAAACTTTACTTTTTACTTCCTTATTCGTATTGAAACGAGATTTTCATGGCCATGGATGGTGGGTAATCAACCCACGACATGGTCGAAAATTTATCTCGGGACTTCCTTCGACCATTCATGGCTGGAAACCGGGTTTCTTTTATATCATCTCCAAAATCTCCTAGGACTTTATCACTAGCCATAGGGAGCCCCGACTAACCCCTAATGATGGCAAAAAGGTTTTGGCTTCTGATCAAGAAGATTACGAGAAGCTTACCGGGATAGAGGTTCCTTCGATTAAAGAACTCGTTAATGAAAGAGGGCTCTTTTCAGCAGAAATCAGCCCTAAGCCTTCTTTAGGTATTTTTATCACTGATATTATTTTATCATCCCTTCTAATCAATTTGTCTCAATTTTTGACCTCTTATTTATGGCAGACACATCAGTCATGGTTGACGTCCGAAAGCTTCGGAAGCTTGCGAAGAAAAGAAATGCGGAAGCCACTTCCTCTATTCAAGAAGAGAGGAAGATCAAAAAGCTGAAAAAGAAAACTTTGATTAATCCAGCGACTTCACCAATGGTAGCAAGACTTGATTCTCCGATTGTGATAGCCAGTGTGTCGGAGGACGATGAAGTCCCTTTATCAACATCCCTTCAACCTCCAATGCAAAGACAAACAACAAGTACTCCAAGAGACGACCCATCATCTTACCCTTCTGATCAGCTGAACAAGGGTAAAGCTCCGATGAGGGAAGAAGAAGAAAGAATCCCAGCCGCAAATATTTTGGCTGATTTTTCCATATATGCTGATGATTCGGGTCTGAACGACCAAATGTTGGCTCGTCAGCTTCTGAAATCCATAATAATTCCAAGAGACTGGGAAATAACTAAGTCCTAGCAAATCGATGACACAATTTTACAACTTCACCCAACAGTATTAAAGGTATGAATTACACTTATATTTTAAATAGATATTTAATCGTCTTCTTCATTTTTGCCAAATCTGATTAACACAAAGTATGAAATAACAGCTCATCCATGGGATCAGTATCATGGATGAATGTTTAAAAAACTTTGATCAATTCCGTAAAGCCATGAGTAACGAAGTAAATGTGGCAAAGGCGGAGAAAGAAGTAGTCGAAGAACTAAAAAACTCTATGGAGAAGAAATTGGGAGAAGCAACGATTAAAATTTTGGCATTAGAGGTAGAGTTAAAAGAAGCAGGATCAAAAATGAACTATATGGAGTCTAAGTTAAAGAAGAAAAATAAGAAGATCCGATCAATGTCCCTTAAACTGGAGGGAGCTGAAGAAAAAATTGCAACGACCGAGAAAAAGGTTTTAGCAACCGAAGAAAGTGTTTTAACAGCAACCAAAAGAATTGAACAAGCTGTTGAGGAGGTTGTAAATGGGGCAGTCAAAAAATATATCCAATCAAAAGCTTTTGACGGCAAACTCCATGAGGCAGGAGTTGAAAGTTACAACCACGGTCTTGTTGATTGTCTGAAGAAAGTAAAGAAATTTTATCTAGATCTTGACACTTCAAAAATAGAAGAAGATTCCGATGAAGAGGATTTTGACGAAGAGAGCTCAGATGAGGAAAATCAAACTGATGAACCAATTTTCGATCAAGCAGAAAGACCAACCGGAAGCCAAATTGAATAACTGGTTGGAGATCAGATTGAAGGACCGGTATTAACTTCTCAAATTCCAGAAGAAATTTTACCAGTTCCTTCTGCAACGCAAAATGAAATAGAGAAAAGTTCCATCGGGGTCAATGTAACAGATTGATGATGTAACAACTTAGCTTGCTTTTTAATAAAAAATCCTTCTTCTTAATATTTGTCGGATCACGAAAAAGTATAAAATGATCGGATTAAATAAACAAATTTTCAAGGAAACCCGATCTATTCATGAAATCCTTTACTTGAATTATAATCATTAACTAATATTTCAAAAAAAAAAAATTCAAAAGAACCAATCCTAGATAAGTTTATTAAACAATAATTTCTAACAGAATAATTTGATCAAATGACATGGTCCTTAACTTTTTCTTTTTTTTTAAGAAAACAGCTAGTACAAAAATATATTCTAAATTGTCAGGCTTTCAACTTCCATAGAAAAAAAACTTTTCCAAATAAGGTAAGTAATCATACCGACTTCGCCAGATGTAATCTTTTTGTAAGAAGTGCAGTTGAAGGCCGTATAACCGTATTTGTCAGAACCTAAAAGGGCGCATGAAATTTGAAATTCAAATCACATGCCTTTATATACATACCTTACAACTGACTTTCTAAAGATCATAAACAACGCGCGAATTCCCACCAAATCAAATCCGAAACGTGTCAAAATCTCTCGATATCTCGAAACTTGAGCCATGAATCATGACCACTAGCACCCTCTATATAAAGGGGTCCTAAGCTTAAGGCTTTGCATCAACTTTGTCCCAAGTACTTTTCTTTTGAATTTCTTTGTTCTAAGGCATAGCCTCGAAAAAAGGTCTTCATCTTCATCGTATTCAAAAGATGAGGCCAGGTGATAAGAAATTGCATCAGATGTCGAAAAGAAAAGTAGGACCAGTATGATTCAGAGAAGAAAGGTTGTGTGTGAGAAGAAGCTGTTTATCAAAAAGTACTTCCAACAAATCAATAGTTCCTGAATATATCTCATCTTCATCTGAAGAAGAAGAATAGAATCCCTCCATTCTTGCTTTGGAAGAAACAGACCAAGACCCACTTACGAAACATATTCCGTCAAAAAAAGGTAAAGCTCCGATAGAAGAATCAGCTGACCCAACTAATAATAAGCTCGTTCAAGTATTGGTTGCTGATACAAGTATCAACAATCCAAAACTGGCAAAAACAATACTACAATCCACTATTCTCCTAGAGGATTGGGAGATGACTATCAAATAGGGAGTGAAGGAAACCTTATCTTCCATTTATCCAAAAATCTCGAAGGTAAGCGATATTCTTTTCTTTTCTTTATGACAAACTACTTATATCCTAACAATATCCAAAACCTTTTATATAGTTTGTCAACGACATCTCCATGATTGAAAGAGGTTGGGATCAGGCATATAACCTTTAAGAAGATCTTCGGAGGCAACTAGCAATAGCTAAGGAAAAGAAAGATAAGGCCGTTGCTGATCGGAAGGTCTTCAAGACAGAAGTTCTTTTTCTGACGGCGAAGATTATGTCTTTGCAGAAGCAATTAAAACAAAATGAAGTATATATTCATCAACTTATGGAAGACAGGGCCAAAAGAAGAAAGATACTTCAGCAAGCCGATGAAGCCATAGAAGAAAAGATTTAAGTATACGAAGAGGTACTGAGTCAAAATCTGCTGATAAAGATGAGAATATCACTTCTTGAAGAAAATTTGAAGAAAACTGAACAAGAAAATATTTTGCTGACCCAACAGAAGTCTCTCGTGATTGAAGAATTCATGAAATCTGACGGTTTCTCCAGGGGAATAGAAAAAGTGGGAGCCAAAGGCTACGACCTTAGTTTTAAAGATTGCCTTGATAAGGTCAAAAAATTATATCATTACCTTGATTTTTCTACTATCTCCCCAGATTTTTTTGTAGGGCAAGAAGAAAGATAGCTAGGTAACGATCTGACAAAGTTACCTGTTCAAGAAACATCGGGCCAAGAGAACACTCCAGTTGATCAGACAATTCAGAAAGAAGCTATATAATATATGTAATAGAGAATTGGCGATAACTTTACTGCCATTTATTTCCTTCTTTTTCCTTTTTGTGACAGAATATTAATGAAATCTTCCATTTCTCTTTAATTGATCAGCAAACTATTGAGTACAAATGAATTAGTATATAATCTTATTAATATAACCTTTATTCTGATCATTAAGCATCGATTGAGTTAGTGAATTAGACTAACTCGATTTGTCGGATTATGATCAGCTTATCAGGCTGATCTTTGGATCAGTTGTTCTGATCATTAAACATCGATTGAGTTAGTAGATTAGACTAACTCGATTTATCGGATTATGATCAGCTTATCAGGCCGATCTTTGGATCAGTTGTTCTGATCATTAAACACCGATTGAGTTAGTGGATTAGACTAACTCGATTTGTCGGATTATGATCAGCTTATCAGGCCGATCTTTGGATTAGTTGTTCTGATCATTAAACACCGATTGAGTTAGTGGATTAGACTAACTCGATTTGTCGGATTATGATCAGCTTATCAGGCCGATCTTTGGATCAATTGTTCTAATCATTAAACATCGATTGAGTTAGTAGATCAGACTAACTCGATTTATCGGATTATGATTAGCTTATCTTGCCGATCTTTGGATCAGTTGTTCTGATCATTAAATATCGATTGAGTTAGTGGATTAGACTAACTCGATTTGTCGGATTATGATCAGCTTATCAGGCCGATCTTTGGATCAGTTGTTCTGATCATTAAACACCGATTGAGTTAGTGGATTAGACTAACTCGATTTGTCAGATTATGATCAACTTATCAGGCCGATCTTTGGATCAATTATTCTGATCATTAAATACCGATTGAGTTAGTGGATTAGACTAACTCGATTTGTCGGATTATGATCAGCTTATTAGGCCGATCTTCGAATCAGTTGTTCTGATCATTAAACACCGATTGAGTTAGTGGAGTATAAGTATCAAATCGATTAACATAGCTTCTACCGATCAATTCTCTTGGCCTTTGACTTTGCCGTTGAATAGATCGAACCCCAGAAAATCAGGATTCATCTTCTTCGGCCTGGGCATACTTTTGAGCACGGGCTAATAATTCGGAATAGTTGGTTGGGAATTTCTTATCCAAAGAAAATGTAAATATGGAGGCTCGCAAGTCTTTTTTTATAGCAGACATCGCCACATATTCATTGAGATCAGGTATCTCTAACGTGGCGGAGTTAAATCTCTTAATCTAATCCTTTAAAGATTCCTCTTCTGACTGTTGGATAAAGAACAAGCTATCAGAATTTTTGGGCATTTTTCTACTTGTCCCGAAGTGAGAGACGAACAACTTTTCTAGTTTACCAAATGAATGGATGGTGTCTGGCTGCAAACTGGAGTACCATATTCTTGCTGACTTCTTCAAAGTTGTGGGAAAGGCAAGACAGTGCAATGTGTCCGACACCCCTTGAATCAGCATATGGGCTTTAAAGCTAACCAAATGGTCCAATAGATTAGATGACCCATCATACAACTCAATCGACGGTACTTTAAAAATGATGCAGGATCTTTTCATCCATAATCTTCTTAGAAAAAGGAGGTAAAATACTATGACTTGGTGCGACATCCTCTGTTCTCCTTTGTTCCAAAACTTTGGCAATCTGCAACTCCAACTTCTTGAACTTTCTATCAAAATCATTCTCTTACAAAGTGTTGGACTTGAATACTGTCAGGGGTCGATTCTCTAGACGAAGTTGACCGGGATCGTGGTCATTTTCCTTTATTTTCCTTCTTAGAATAATGATGGGATCGATGATGATGCCTTACAGGAGATTTTTGACCTGAAGAATATTGATAAGAGGAACGTCTTCTAGGGCTAAGATGTTTACTTACCTGGAGTGAAGGTTGCCGGCTGGTTCTTGATGCAGCTGGCCGCATCGACTCCTTCATGGCAATTTCTTGAAGGTTCTGCATCGCCGTGGTGAGCACTTCTACCTTGTCAAACAGGGCGTTCAACTTTTCTTGATCGAAGTGCCCTGCGGGAAGAACTTTCACCCTTTCCTCCGGAACAGGATCATTTCTTCTTTCATCAGAAACAGGATCGTTTCCTTTGCCATCAAGAACAAGATTCTCCCCTTGGTTGCTAAGAGCAAGATCGGTTTCTTTTGAAGAACCAGGAATAACTTTTGCTGGCAGATTCTTTTTTCTACCTTTCACCATGCTTCCTTCCAGATTTTTCGGAACTCTTTTACAGAGAATCCCCTACCTAGCGTGCCAATCTGTTGTGTCCGAACAAAATTATAGCAAGCCCGAAGGAACAATGAACCAGATCGAACTGATTCGATTCAGCTTCTAGCCATCTTCTTGGAGAATTTGAAGATTGAAGTAGCTCCCAAGCTCGCTAATGGTGTCTGGACAGGAACAGATGAATTCTGAAGGAAGGCTAAGTGAAAAATGGTTGAAAGAATGAATTGCCAAAATGCCCCTTCATCATCGCAGCCGTGGATATTTATAGACTAAGGAATTAACCGCTTATAGCTGGCATCCATCTATAAAATGGTTAATTCAGGATGTAAGCACGTGCAACCAAAGTTAGTCGTAGTTAATCAATCATCTCCTCTAATTGATCGACTTCTTTATAGTTGATCAGCTTCACCACAGTTGATCGTCTCCACCAGAATTGATCGTCTCTTCCAAAGTTGATCGTCTCCACCAGAGTTGATCGTCTCCTGCAGTACATAATTATTAACAAATTCTATTCTCAAATAAATCTATCAATTACCTGGAAGCAAGTCAGTCTTGTGTTTGTTGGTTATTAATCGACTTCACATCCTTTGGATGTTGATCAGTTAAGTATCGATCATATTTGTGTCTTTCAGGCATTGATCGGTTTTATACCTTTCATAAGAGGTATTGATCATAGTCGTACTTTTCGGGTATTGACTAATTTCAATTTCAGGTTCTTAACGTGTCAACATAAACAGATCAATTTTATCATATCCCAACAATATAATAAATATAAATAAAATTAAAAATATTTTTATAATTTATTTTATATATAATAATAATAAAAAAAAAGAAAATGAAGGGCGACATCGGTTAGACATCAAGCTCCCGGGCCCCGTGCTCCAATCCATCAAGAACTACTTTATTTGGATTCCCATGCAAAACTCCGGATGAGTTGTCCCGGGCACGTGTTGGGTACTACGGAAGCTGATCTCGTTCCATGCGATCCGGCGAAAGTGGGAGGTGTAGCGTGTACGCTCTGCAACCAACCTGCGGACAAATTAATGAATGCGGGGGTTTCGAAGTTTGTTGGGCACCAGAGACGGTACGTACAATCAAGCTAAGTTCTGGTGGTAAAATTAAGTTAAAAAAAAACAATCAGTAAAAAAACTGTGAAAAGAAGCCGAAGAGGTCGGAGAATTTGTACTCAATTTTCACGCTTCGATTAATAACTTTGTGAGATGTGTATCTCTCTCACAAGATCATATAAATTTCTTTAAAAAAACCCAAAATTATTACCTTCCTATCTTCCTGAGAATGATACGAATTGATATTAACAGATTGGAGTACGATGAGTGTTTTAATGGGCTAACCCATATCATAATATCAACTAACTATATTTGAGTTGTAATTTTGATATGTTTAAATATTATAATTATTGATTTTTTGGTGGGATATAACAAACCTAGCTAGATTTCACTAAGATGACCAAATACACAGTCAACTTATTTCTCTGGAAACTGGGTTGTTCAGTGGATGAAGTCGTCCGTAACGCTTTTTGTTGCAGTGGATATATAATTTTTTTATAGGCAACGAAATCATAAACCATGAACTGCTTATTTTGCTGGTTTATTATTAAATTTTTAATTTAAAATTTTAAGGTTTTAAAAATAGTCCTGTGTTAGATATAAAAATATACAAAAATATATTTAAAATATAGATCCTTATCTTAGGAACCCAGATAATTTAGTCTTTTGAGCAGGCAAGATTTAATTTTTATCTTTATTTCTCTCTTCTCTGTCAGCACTCATTCACCCTCTCTCTTTGACATCTATAGATAATAGAGAACTGGATTGTCGTTCCCATCCATCTAAACAATACTATTTCAGAGTGAGTATAGAGAAGAGAATTAGAATTAGAGTAAATGAAAGTGAGCAAGCTCAAGTGCACCTATTAATTGAGCATTTGAGAAGAAAGGATTAGGTCCTTATAAAAGATGATTGAGAGAGATTTCCTTCATCAATCTATTTTGCTAATTTTATCGCATTAGGATTTAGCTAGTTAAAATTTGATTTTGATTATCCTAAGTATAATTCAAGGAAAACACATAGCGCTTCACTGTATATTGAGAGTAAATCATCATCAATTATTTAGATCTAGGACATATAATCCTGCTCTAAAGGGAGTAACCTCTAGAATGTGTCGTGAATCCGATAACATCTATAACTTAACATATTTTATTCTACATGTATAGAAAGTTTTTTACTAAATAATCAAGACAAAACAACAAGCTTAGCTAAGAACAAAATTTTCAATATTTTTGACCTTGGATGGTACTTTTATCTGGCTAGCCAAGATGGTGAAGATGATCTTGATCATGCTGGTGTTATTCTTTTTATTATTGTTGTCATTGTTTTTATTATTCTTTCTATCTAACTAAAAAAATGATGTCAAATTAGTTGTTAATATTTATTATTGTTTTTATCATGCAAGTGGGCTGTAGTTATACGTTTAAGCTAGCAATGGAGACAGCAGTATATATTATCTCATAATAAATTAAAAAAATAAAAAAAGGAAGGAAAGAAAAAGAGAAGAAGTTGAAGACATGGATTTCAGTTCTATTATTCTCCATAGAAATCTAGTTTGACTAGGTCTATCCAACTAAAATAATTTGATCTCACCCAATTAGATTAAAGCACGAAAGCCAAACAATATTTGATGCGTGCCTGAAGACCTAAATATATATATATATATTAAAGGCTTATAGCTTTAAAAAATTATAAACATCCATGCACGGTTGCACCGGTAGACCCTAATCCCAGCATCTTTCAAGTGGCAAACGTCCGTTACACAGAACCACAAACGTACGCTCCACCCCATTCTGATGTTAATGAATATCATGACAAACTACTTTCCTTGGGGGACCCGATCTTGGTTGGTCCTGGAGCCATGATATATCTGTACTTTTTTTTTTTTTTTTTTTTTTTGTTGATAAACCAAGAGGGGGAAGGGAGATAAATCCTAGGTGTAGTTATTCTGAAGGCTTCAAATTTATTGAATCGTGTTTGATTCGAACCGTAAGATTTATGTAAGTTCTTTTCATCAATGATGAATACATTAATCTGACATCATTGATATGTCGGCTAGTAAAACAAAAATAAAGAAAAAGATCATGACATGTGACATGTGTATACTTTGGATATGTAAATCAGCACCTCACTAAGTCCAATTCATAAATTAAATATTATACGTATGTTATCCCAGGAGTCCGTGAAAAAAAAAAAAAAATACTTTGTTACCAAACAATTCATAATGGTTCCATTCTTGAGATATCGAGGAACAAGAGGATATATATAAGAATTGGATGGAAGAAATGAAGGAAAAACGTGTGTTGCCCAGAAATGGAGCCCAAGAGGGGAGGGGTGAATTGGGTCTTTTAATTATTTAACACAATAAAGTGAAGGACTAGTGGTGCTTGTGAGCAATAATAAATTAGATGCAAGATGATAGCAATTAATTAAAGAATCGAGAGGAAAAGAGCAATCACGCACAAACACAAGGTTTATAGTGGTTCGGTGCAAACCCAGCACCTACATCCACTCCCCAAGCCATCCTTGGGAATTCCACTATAATCCACACCAGATTACAGTTGACTTGTTTTTCACAAGGCTCGCAAGTCAAAACCTAAGTTGGTTTTATCACCTAGGCTCACCAACAAACCTAAATACTTGTTTTGTCTTCGGGCTCACAAGTTAATCCTAGTTGGTTTTAACACTTTGGCTCACCAACAAACCACAATAACCTTCTTTCAAGACACCCTTGAAAGCAAGGTCAAAGCACAATAAAACATATATGAAATTTAAAGCTACAACAAACTCTCTTCAAGAGTAGATTGGAATCTTTGAAGCCCAAAGGATGCTTTGACTTCACTCTTCTTCAAGTTGTCTCTTTTTGGAATGTAGCAAAGTTGAGCTAGTAGGCTTTTTCAGTGGAATCAAGCTAGAAGAGGCTTTTGATTTGAAGTTTGGAGAGAATATTGGCTTTTTGGCTTTTGAGTGGACTTGAATGCTCTTGAATAGACTTATCTCTTCTTTTTCTTTTCTTTTCTTCACTTCACTTCACTTGTCTCCATTTAAAATGAGGTTGGTGGAGATTAAATACACCAAAAACCTTCTAAAAATGGTTTGTGACCGTTGGAGTATTGGAAATAGCCATTTGAAGCTTGAAAATCAGTTTCTGCAAGCCAGAAAAATAGATCCGTTAGAGCTGTCAGGCTGCAAGTGTCGACACTTGGCTATCAGGTGTCGAGACTTGGCTGTCAGGTATCGACATTTGATTTCTGGGAATCGACACTTGAACATTCAAGTGTCGACACTTGATGCACAGGTGTCGACACTTGACACAAAAATCCTTGAAACAACAAAGTTCTGTATTTTCAAAAATCTCAGGCCTTGAGTCGACACTTGAAACCTAAGTGTCGACACTTGGTGTCGACACTTGAATATAGGTGTCGACACTTGGCGTGCCAAGGATTTTTGTCCGTGCCAAATGCTGAAGTGTCGACACTTGACTGTCCAGGTGTCGACACTTGAGACTGAAAACATCCAGATTCAAGTGTAAAAGCCTCGAAATCAAAAATAAAGTTCATGAATGCATAAACACATAATGGTTAAGTAATTATAAGCCCTTTTTCAATGAAGAGGATGCCCGGATATGTGAGAATTGCTCCATGCCATTGCGTGCCATACACCATAAGTTTTTAGAATTTTGAGGTGCTTTCTTTCTGAAAACTTACAACTTGAAATCCTCATTAGAATACAATATGTACTCAATGTTTTGTTATTCATCAAAATCACTGGGTGGAGCCAACAATCTCCCCCTTTTTGATGATGACAAAACCTTGAGAAAAAGAGACAATATAGTTCAACCTTTAACCATTTAATTTATATACATGAATTTTAGTCACAGTAGAAGCAACAACTTTATAGATAGGAGAAAACAATCTTCTCCTTAATTAGATACTTCTTATTACGGTAAACTTCAAAGATTCTTGCAAGGTGAAATCAATATAATTAATATAATGCACCTTTTTCTCAATAAAAATCAATATTCTTGTTCTTCATAAAATCAAATTTACTTGTTCTCAATAAAATTAAAATCATTACTTGTTCTCCCCCTTTTTGTCAATCATAAAAAAGGGAATAACCTCCCCCTCACAATTAGCATGGATACAAAAAGAGAATAGAGAAACAAATATCATAGCTGAAATTGTGCTAAAATCAAGGAATATCAGAGTTAAAATATATCATTATAATGAGTATCAGAGCTAAAGAATGATAAACTGAAGCACAAAATTTTCAAGATAACAAGGTACTGAACAAAAACACATATATATATGAGATAAATTTTCAGTACAAAAGAGCTGAAACATACAGATATAAATAGAGTCAATTAAGTATGAAACATACAAAACAAGATCTGAAACAGACATCTGTGAGGCTAATCCTCATCAGATGGAACATCAAGACTGAAAGGAGCACTAATCCTAGATCTGGTGGCTAAAGCCCTAGGAGGTGCTAAAGCTCTAAGACTCCTGGTACGGCCGGCAGGGCCAAAAGCGGGTACAACCCTAGAAGATCTGGTAGAAGGAGGTGAAAGACGATCAGCTGGCTCAACAGGATCCAAAACGAAGTCAACCAGTGCAGTAGAAGGAGCAGGTGTAGTAGGAGGATCTCGACTGACCACCTCATAAGCATCAGCTCCGCCTACACTATCGCTGTCAGTGCCCACTACCTCAGTGGCTCGATCAACATCCTGATCACCGCCGTCAGCAAAATCAGCATGGTCGCTCTGGTGATCACCGCCGTCATCATCATCATCATCGTCATCATCAGATCGAGCAAGTGTAGGTGCAGCAGGAGGTATAAGTGATCTCAAAAGACTCTCAAGGCGTGTAAATCCCTCCTCCATGGATCTGCGAATCTCAGCATGCTCCGAGGTAGTCTGTGCTCGTAGAAGCTCGACCTCGCTACGCAGCTGAGTTACCTCAGCTCTGATCTGTGTGAACTGTGCTCTGGCATGCTCCTCAAAAGATAATCCGGTAGATGGTGGTGGAGGAGCTGAAGCGTCAGGCGACAGGTGCTCTGCCTGTGTCGATGGCATATCTACTGGAGGAAGGACTGCTGGCTCAGATGGTCCAGCCTCAGCCTCTCGAATCTCATCCTCCTCATCTGGCTCCTGGCCAGACTCTCTCCGAACCCATCGACCTCCAACCATCCTGAATCCCATCCGGTGCAGTGACCTCTCATCATATACATCCGTGTGTAGTATCTCCTTGGGGATCTCCCCCTCCAATGATACTCCACATGCTCTGAAAAGACGTGTCAGTGCCATCCCGTATGGCAAACAGTGTCGGCGTTGAGTGGCAGCATCATGCATCTGTGAAAGCATCAAGGCGGGTATATCAATCGGTCTCCTCTCGATCAGACTGGTCATCAACATCAGCTCTCTCTCGGTGATGAAACCGAATCTGCCAGTCTTCGGTAGAAGGATCCGTGCAGTAATGTGGTGCAACAGTCGCATCTCTAA
The DNA here is from genome assembly GCA_021397845.1 of Areca catechu. Lineage (NCBI taxonomy): Eukaryota > Viridiplantae > Streptophyta > Magnoliopsida > Arecales > Arecaceae > Areca > Areca catechu. The sequence goes on from CM038049.1 coordinate 56,161,204, forward strand.
AGATAACTGGTTCGCGGTAACCACTGAGATACCGCAAACATCCTCTCGCTCAAGGATGCATCTGAAAGCCATCTCTCTATCATCAACAGAAAATGCACAGAGTCCTCTCCGGGGTATCTCCCATACTCGGCTCAGCAGCTCATCAGTCAAAGAAATCTGTGTACCCCTGACGGATGTCGTCCATAAAAGTCGTCGACAGTCCAGTGCACCGTAGAACTCCCTCACCAGGTGAGGATAGTATCTCTCCTGCATGGTGCAGAAGGGTACTAGTCCTGCATCTGTGAGTATCTCCCTAATGCCAAAGTGGTGCCTGTCGAAACACTGTAGGTCAACTCTCCTCCCTGAAGCTACAGACTTCCCTGCCATCCTCTCTACAGGGGGGAGCTCGGAGTGGCTGTACTGCTCTGCTGTGCGGGATCAAATCTGGCCTTCGACCTCCTCTCAGTACCCTGACTAGGCCTCGCCCTAACTGCAAGTCTCTTCCTAGGACCCATATCAGCCAACTGACCAGGAAGAATGAAAAAGGGTTTAGAACAAAGGACTGGCCATAGGTTGAGATTAGAGTTCAGATAGGTTTCGAAAACCAGAATCAATAAATTTTGATCAAATGACAAAATTTTTGAGCAAAATTTGTAGGAAAAAAAAAATTTTGTTAGGTGGAACACATTTGAATTCCAAAAAAAAATATTTTTGTAAGGTCTAAAAATTAAAAACCATGGGATTTGGGTTTTAATCACTTAGGATTTTTGCAAATAGGCGAAAAAGTTGCAAATGTATTACTAAAAACCTTTCTAAATCATCATTAAATGGATTTAGTACGCTTAAATTAGATGAAAACCAATTTATTTTGCCCAAAATTGATGAAACAACAATTTTTGTGAAAAATGGTTGAAAAATGCCCAAAAGATGAGGAAAATCCGAGAAAAACAAATTTAAAACATGATTCCCTCAAATGGAGTTTTAGAAATTCACTAAAACACGCAAAAATCCGGTTAGATTCAAGAAAAATATTCGAAAAACCTAAAACACGATCGTTTGGTTCGAAAACAATAAAATTAAAAATATAGAAAAATAAAAACGAAATTGGAGAGGGAAAATACCTGATTTGTGAAGGATTGAGGGGTAAAAGGACGGATTTGGACAGGAGGGACCACTGTTCCAAGAAATTTGGGAGAAGAGAATTTAAAAAATAACTTTTGTTCGGTCCGTTTAAAAACAGTTCAGATTCGCAAGTGTCGACACTTCGGATTTGTCAAGTGTCAACACTTGGCCAAGAAAATTCGAGAAATTTCAGAAAAAATAGGAAAAAAAAATTGACAAATTTCTTGGGGTTTTAAACAATAGGTTTTGAGCTATAGGACTCAGGTAAAATGATACTAAGAGAGTCCTAGGAGAATGGATCAATGACACCTAACTCTCTTCTAATCAAACAGAACCTATCCTTACTCAAAGGCTTTGTAAACACATCAGCTAACTGATCATTAGTACAAACAAAATCAAGAATTACATTAGAGTTTTGTACATGATCTCTTATGAAATGATGTCTTATTTCAATGTGTTTACTTCTTGAATGTTGCACAGGATTTTTAGATAGGTTGATTGCACTAGTATTGTCACATCTTATGGGTGTCTTAGTTAGTTTAATGCCAAAATCTTCGAGTTGTTGTTTGATCCAGAGGATTTGAGCACGACAGCTCCCAGCTGCTATATATTCGGCTTTCGCCGTAGATAGAGCAACTGAGTTCTGTTTCTTGCTACTCCAGGAGATCAAATTTACTCCAAGAAACTGACAGGTTCCACTAGTACTTTTACGATCAAGTTTACACCCAGCAAAATCAGCATCAGAATAAGCAATTAAATCAAATGAAGATTCTCTAGAGTACCATAAACCAATTCCAATTATGCCAGATAGATATCTAAGTATGCGTTTAACAGCCAAAAGATGAGACTCTTTAGGATTGGACTGATATCTAGCACACATACAGACACTAAACATGATATCTGGCCTACTGGCAGTAAGATATAATAATGAACCAATCATGCCACGATAAAATTTTTGGTCTATTGACTTACCTGATTCATCCTTGTCAAGTCTACATGTGGAGCTCATAGGGGTACCTAATGGCTTAGTGTTCTCCATCCCAAACTTCTTGAGTATTTCTCTTGTGTATTTTGTTTGGTTGATGAAGATCCCCTCTTTGGTTTGCCTTATCTGGAGTCCGAGGAAGAAATTCAGTTCTCCCATCATGCTCATCTCGAACTCACCCTGCATTAGACTTGCAAAATCTTGGCAAAGAGATTCATTAGTAGCACCAAATATTATATCATCAACATAGATTTGTACTACTAAGAGATCATCATCCTTTTTCTTTAAAAATAATGTTTTATCTACATTACCTCTAGTAAAATTATTTTTCTGCAAAAAGGAGCTTAAACGTTCATACCAAGCTCTTGGAGCTTGTTTTAATCCATATAAGGCTTTATGAAGTTTATAAACATAATTTGGAAATTCAGAAATTTCAAAACCAGGGGATTGTTCAACATAAACTTCTTCTTCAATTAATCCATTTAAAAAATCACTTTTAACATCCATCTGATACAATTTAAAGTTCATGAAACAGGAAAAAGCCAACAATAGCCTAATTGCCTCAAGTCTAGCCACAGGAGCAAAGATTTCATCAAAATCTATCCCTTCCTCCTGATTGTATCCTTTGGCAACTAGTTTAGCTTTATTTCTAATTACTATTCCATTTTCATCAAGTTTATTTCGAAAAACCCATTTTGTGCCAATAATTGATGTGTTTGAAGGCCTATCTACCAGTGTCCAAACATTGTTCCTTTTAAATTGATTAAGTTCATCTTGCATAGCATTTATCCAATTACTATCACATTCAGCTTCCTCAATAATTTTAGGTTCAATTTGAGACACAAAAGCTAAGTAATCACAGATATTTCTAAGAGATGATCGAGTACTTACATCTTTAGATGGATCACCTATAATTAGTTCTTTTGGGTGTCCATGAGCATACCTCCATTCTTTTGGTAAAGGATCAACAGTTGATGTATCTTCATCACCTTGTGCTTGATCTCCGTCAGTGTTTTGATCATCATTCTGTTCCTTGGTAAGTCCTTCATTGTTGTTTATTTCTTCAATTTTCTTGTTACCTGATTCATCAAAAAGTATATCTTCTTTTCTTGAAGATTTTTAGTTAGTTTCATCAAATACTACATGAATGGATTCTTCAACAACAAATGTCCTTCTATTGAAGACCCTGTATGCCTTACTAGATGTGGAGTAGCCTAGAAAGACTCCTTCATCTGATTTGGCAGCAAATTTACTTAGATTATCTTTACCATTGTTTAAGATGAAACAACGGCATCCAAAAATATGAAAATAATGGATTGAAGGTTTTCTACCCTTCCAAAGCTCATAAGGGGTTTTCTTTAAAATCGGTCGAATTAAAACATGATTTAAAATATAGCATGCAGTATTTATGGCTTCCGCCCAAAAGTATCTAGGTAAATCATTTTCACAAAGCATGGTACGTGCCATTTTTTCAAGAGTTCTATTTTTTCTTTCTACTACCCCATTTTGTTGAGGTGTCATAGGTGCAGAAAAATTGTGATTAATTCCATTTTCAAACAGAATTTATTAAAATCGGCATTTTCAAATTCAGTTCCATGATCACTTCTTAAAGAAATTACTGAAATACCTTTTTCATTTAAAACTCTTTTGTGAAATCTTATAAATTCAGAAAACGTTTCATCTTTATGTGCTAAAAACATAATCCAAGTAAAACATGAGAAATCATCTACAATGACTAGACCAAACTTCTTACCTCCCAAACTAGATGTTCTAGTAGGCCCAAAGAGGTCCATATGAAGCAATTCCAAAGGTCTAGATGTAGAGATTATTCCTTTAGGTTTGAAAGAAGATTTTGTTTGTTTTCCAAGTTGACATGCACTGCAAATCTTATCTTTTTCAAAATTGAGTTTAGGCAAATCTTTTACTAAATTCTTTTTGCTAAGTTTTGAAATTAAATGCATGCTAGCATGTCCTAGTCTACGATGCCAAAGCCAACTAGTTTCATCGATCTTGGCTTCCATTACCACTAGACATTGACCTTTCTGAATAGGAAGATCATCAAGATCAACCATATAAATATTGCCATGCCTATGACCGATGAACTTAATGCCGTTGTCATCTAGACTAGAAACAATGCACAAAGAAGATTCAAAAACAACTTTAAAATTTTTGTCACAAAATTGACTAATACAAAGCAAGTTGTGTTTTAATCCATCAACATATAAAACATTATCAATATAAGAGGTAGGGGTGATATGGATTTTACCAATACCGATGATTTTGCCCTTTCCATTATCACCAAAAGTTACATTGCCACCATTTTGATATGTGAGTGATGAGAACTGCTCCACATCTCCTGTCATATGCCTTGAGCAACCGCTATCAAGGTACCACATTCTTTTCTTGTTGGTTGCAAGGCATACCTGCAATAAAGATCAAGTGGAGACTTTAGGTACCCAAGCCATCTTGGGTCCTTTTCGGTTAGTGGTATTGGTTCCTTTTGGAACCCAAACTTTCTTAGTGTTCCTTAATTTTCTTTTATTGTACATATAAGATTTATGTCCTTTAACACCACAAGTATAGCATGTAATTGATGAAGATGCAGGCACAAAAAAATTTTTAAAGAGTTTCTGTTTCTTATGAGTTCTGAATCCTAAACCAGCTTTGTCAAATACTGCTCTTTGGTTATTTAACAGTAAATTTAACTTTTCAGAACTGTAAGTAAATTTTTCAACAAAAGACTTTAGTTTATCGATTTCCTCATATCTTTTGTTTTCCATTAAAATTTTTTTATTTTGTCTTGACAATTTTTCATTTGAAAGTAAGTTACTTTTCTTTTCAAATATATTCTTTTCATTTTCAAGAACCATAATCTTATCATTTAAATTTTTGTTTTGTATTAGAAGGTATTCATTTTCATTTGTAAGGTTGTTGTTTGTTTTAGCTAGTTCCAGATTTTGCTTCTTTAAGTCTTTATGTTTTGACTTTAATTTTTGAAATTCTATAACTAGTTCATCAAAAATTTCATGAAGCTCATAAAAAGATATTTCATTTTCAGTTTCAGAGCATACCTCTTCTTGATCGGTCATTAGACAGAAATTTGCTACTTCCTGTTGTTCTTCCTCAGAGCTGGAGTCTTCACTTTCACTCCAGGTTGCCATCATGGCCTTCTTTCTTAGCTTTCTTCTGTTTTTCTTTTGTAAGGGGCAGTCTACCTTGAAATGCCCTGGCTTCTTGCACTCAAAACATGTGGGCTGCTCCTCCTTCTTTTCCTTATCTTTTTCTTTACTCGGCTCACCTTTCAGAGGTTTCTTTTTGTTATTGAATTTCTTTTTCCTCATAAACCTTCTGAATTTCCTTGCTAACATAGCTGTTTCATCTTCTTCATCATCCTCTTTAGAGTCTTCGCTCGAGTCTTCTCTGATAGTAGATTTGAATGCTATTGTCTTTTTCTTTTTATCCACCTCTCCGTTCTTCTGTTTGAGGGATAGTTCATATGTCATCAGAGAACCCAACAGTTGTTCCAGCGGGAGAGTGTTGACATCTTTTGCTTCTTCAATTGCAGCGACCTTTGCATCCCATGAGGCTGGTAGAGACCTGAGAAGTTTATTCACAAGTTCACCGTTAGAAATTATTTTTCCTAAACTTTTCATGCCATTCACAATGTTTGTGAACTTAGTATACATTTCACTGATAGACTCAGTAGGTTCCATTTTAAACATTTCATATGTGTGAATTAGCATGTTAACCTTAGTGGTCTTCACTTGGTGTGTACCCTCATGGATAACCTCAAGTGTATCCCAAATCTCCTTTGCGGAGAGACAGTTTGATATTCTATTAAACTCACTAGGATCAAGAGAACAAAATAAAAGGTTCATTGCCTTAGCATTAAGCTCAATTTGCTTAATGTCATTCTCATCCCAATCATCTTCCATTTTAGGGGTGAGAATGCTATTAATCATCATTATAGGCTGATGAGGACCTTTTACTATTATTCTCCACAAATTATAATCAAGAGCTTGTATAAATATGCGCATGCGTGTCTTCCAGTATGTGTAATTTGTGCCATTAAAAAGTGGGGGTCGGTTTGAAGCTTGACCTTCAACAATACCCGTGCCTATTGGGGCTGTCATGATCTTTTACTCAAGATCCTTGGACCTACAAGAGAGTACCGGAGCTCTGATACCACTTGTTGCCCAGAAATGGAGCCCAAGAGGGGGGGGTGAATTGGGTCTTTTAATTATTTAACACAATAAAGTGAAGGACTAGTGGTGCTTGTGAGCAATAATAAATTAGATGCAATATGATAGCAATTAATTAAAGAATACGAGAGGAAAAGAGCAATCACACACAAGCACAAGGTTTATTGTGGTTCGGTGCAAACCCAGCACCTACATCCACTCCCCAAGCCATCCTTGGGAATTCCACTATAATCCACACCAGATTATAGTTGACTTATTTTTTACAAGGCTCACAAGTCAAAACCTAAGTTGGTTTTATCATCTAGGCTCACCAACAAACCTAAATACTTGTTTTGTCTTCGGGCTCACAAGTTAACCCTAGTTGGTTTTAACACTTTGGCTCACCAACAAACCACAATAACCTTCTTTCAAGACACCCTTGAAATCAAGGTCAAAGCACAATAAAACAGATATGAAATTTAAAGCTACAACAAACTCTCTTCAAGAGTAGATTGGAATCTTTGAAGCCCAAAGGATGCTTTGACTTCACTCTTCTTCAAGTTGCCTCTTTTTGGAATGTAGTAAAGTTGAGCTAGTAGGCTTTTTCAGTGGAATCAAGCTAGAAGAGGCTTTTGATTTGAAGTTTGGAGAGAATATTGGCTTTTTAGCTTTTGAGTGGACTTGAATGCTCTTGAATAGACTTCTCTCTTCTTTTTCTTTTCTTTTCTTCACTTCACTTCACTTGTCTCCATTTAAAATGAGGTTGGCAGAGATTAAATACACCAAAAACCTTCTAAAAATGGTTTGTGACCGTTGGAGCATTGGAAATAGCCGTTTGAAGCTTGAAAACCAGTTTCTGCAAGCCAGAAAAATAGATCCGTTAGAGCTGTCAGGCTGCAAGTGTCGACACTTGGCTATCAGGTATCGACACTTGACTGTCAGGTGTCGACACTTGATTTCTGGGAATCGATACTTGAACATTCAAGTGTCGACACTTGATGCACAGGTGTCGACACTTGATACAAAAATCCTTGAAACAACAAAGTTATGTATTTTCAAAAATCTCAGGCCTTGAGTCGATACTTGAAACCTAAGTGTCGACACTTGGTGTCGACACTTGGCGTGCCAAGGATTTTTGTCCGTGCCAAATGCTAAAGTGTCGACACTTGATTGTCCAGGTATCGACACTTGAGACTGAAAATATCCAGATTCAAGTGTAAAAGCCTCGAAATCAAAAATAAAGTTCATGAATGCATAAACACATAATAGTTAAGTAATTATAAGCCCTTTTTCAATGAAGAGGATGCCCGGATATGTGAGAATTGCTCCGTGCCATTGCGTGCCATACACCATAAGTTTTTGGAAGTTTGAGGTGCTTTCTTCCTGAAAACTTACAACTTGAAATCCTCATTAGAATACAATATGTACTCAATGTTTTATTATTCATCAAAATCACTGGGTGGAGCCAACAACGTGGTTACATAATAAATCAAAAAAAATTCTTTGAAGATGTACCCTATCTCACACCTCCAATATATAATAAAAGGTGTTAGGATATCTCGATCCAAGTACGAACCGAACATCAATTCGGCTGGCCGAAGATTTTCCCTCCGAACTAGTGACTTCAGACCTAGGAGGACCAGGCCAACTACGGGCAACTCGAGGCTCCTCACCGGCCTACGACATCCGAAGGCAAGACCTTCGGACCATGTCTTCGGCCCTAACTGAAGACCAGGCTTCTCGTCGACTTCCGAAGATATGCTCTTCGTATCTTGCCAAAGACACGATCTCCGGCCCTTGGTAAAACACCAAGTCTTTGACTCATACAGAGGACAAGATCTCCGATCGAGAATCTCCCTAAACAGAGAAAATCTGAGGATGGGTCCATGATCTGTCCCGGATAGGTAACAGGAACCAACGGTTACTATCGACTATCTCCATGCCACGATCATGATGCGCAACTCTAGCTGCCACGCCTCTGGTCTAGCCAGAACTGCTCAATGACAACCCACGATTGCTAATCATGGAGAGAAATTAACTTCCCGTAATCACTGGAAGAAGAACGGATTCGCAAACCGGACGTCCCTTTATAAATAGTGGTAAGAAGAAATGCTCGAGGTATACATACACTCACACATATTCTAAATTCAAAAGAGCTTTCCCCTTTGCTTCTCGAGAATCTTTCCCATTCTGTGGCTAGGATCCATCTCTGACTTAGGCATCGGAGTGTCCCCCACCGAAACGACTCCGGCAAGGGACCTGTTTTGCAGGTGAACCAGGGAACGATCCTGTGGTGCAGCAGCTCCGATCGGTCGGTACAGGGACTCCATGCCAACAGATTGGTGTGCTAGGTAAGGGGGCGACACAACACTCTTTAGGCTTTCTCCTAAACAAGGAGAAGCAAGAAGTTCTTGATGGCGAGAGGAAAGACTCAGATCGCCTCCACAAGTCAAAGTCGTGCTCCATCCCAAGGGGGCGCCCCCCCGGGGGAGAACGACGTCCCACTCCCCACAGTTGTCGTGGGATTACAGTAATTTGAAGCCCTTGTGAACTAGGTCACCAACCTTACGGCCATGGTTCAAGACTTCCAGAACAGAACTTTTCTGGTGGGAAATCCATCGGTCGCCTCTAAACATAGCTCTCGATCCCGAAGGAAGAGATCCCCACGAGAGGGTTCCGCACATCTCTCCTCCAATTCTCGGCCCTCTCTTGAAGGCCGAAGTTCGAGACTGCCTAGGCCCGCTGATTCCCCGCAGAAAGGGAAAAGGCCTAGGCAAACTCTCTCACCCTCTTCCGAAGACTCTACTTCCGTAGAGAGGGCGCCAAAGCAAACTCCCGATTATGACGGGATATTTATAGCCATTGAATCAAAAATGGCGAGGGTGCGGGAGCAGAGAATGCAGGATCTAAAGGATCCCGACGACTTGATAGTGGGTGATCTATGCCCACCCTACACCGACCGTATCATGGCCGAAGTCATTCCTCGGTACTTCAGGGTTTTCTAGATGGAATCCTACGACGTCACCTTCTACCCCTTCGACCACTTGGGTAGTTTCAAGACCCATATGATGATCCAAGGAGCTTCGGACGCGATGTACTGCCTCACGTTCTTGGCTACTTTGAAGAAAGCTGCTCGGATGTGGTACTCAAGCCTGCGCCCAGGTACCATCGATTCTTTTTTCGAGTTAGAGAAATTATTTATCTTGCATTTCAGGACCTGTCACAAGACTCCTCGGAATACGGACACACTGTTCTTCCTTCACCAGAATGAAGGAGAAAGCCTGCAAGACTCCATCTCTAGGTTTAATGCGGCCACACTTGAGATCCCCGATCTCAACGAGCATGTGGCCATGTCTGTACTGAAGAAGGGACTTCATACATCCAGGCTTACCTTTTTCCTAGATAAGAAGTTTTCCAAAAGCTACGCTGAGCTCTTGTCGAGGGCTCAAAAATACACCGATGCTGAAGAGCAGGTAGCCAATCGACGACTAATCGAAGGGAAGCCCCCTTTAAAAAAGAAGAACAACAGGGGACAAGATCCTCCAATCTCTAATAACAATAATAGCAAATATACTGACCGCCGAAGAACTCCTTCCAGGCCCAGAGCATCGGGAGGAAGATTTGACTCCTACACCCCCCTCAACCTTCTTCGAGAAAAGATCCTCATGGAGATAGAGAAACAAAACTATCTCCAACGGTCCAGTCCCATGAAGGCTTCATCTTCCGTAAGGAATAGGAACAAATATTGCCGATTCCACCGGGACCACGGCCACAATACTGAAGAGTGCATCCAGTTGAAGGATACGACTGAAGATCTCATCAAGAAAGGGTATTTGGGGTGGTACATTGGTCATCAAGGACCTCGGTTGGAAGCTATTGTTCCCCAGCCATGTCCTGAAGAGGCCGAACTGCCAAATCAAAGGCCCACCAACGGAGGTGTAGGGATGATACACCGGCCTATCGACTTGAGGAGGGATGAGGACGATGTCCCAAAGTACTCAAGGACAACAACACCATTCTCTTCTCTAATGACAACCTTGCGGGAGTTTGGCTCCCGCATGATGATCCCCATGTAATCTCGACCGTTATGGCCAACTATGATGTACAGCGAATCCTTGTTGATAATGGAAGTTCGACTGATGTCTTGATTTACGATGCATTCTCTAAAATGTGTTTGCCTAGACATCCATTACGGAGATCCCCCATACCGCTCACTGGCTTCGGGGGTAATCAAGTTCATGTAGAGGGAGAAATAGTGTTGCTTGTGACCCTTGGCACAGAACCTCGACAAAAAATACTGTCGATCAACTTTATGGTAGTCCAGACCCCCTCGGTTTACAACATCATTCTGGGACGGCCCGCCTTGAACAAGTTTCAAATCGTGATCTCCTCTCATTATCTCCTGGTACGCTTCCCCACCAGAAACGGTGTCGAAGAAGTTAGAGGAGATCAGAGAGCAGCACGACAATGTCTGATGATTCAAGACAAGCACTTCAATGATTCTGCAACACCAGATCAGCTGGATCCGAGGGATACAACTACAGGCTCTGGTGAACCCATGGAAAGAACTGTCCTGGTACCTTTGACAAAGGAAGATCCCACCAGAGTTATGCAGATCGGGAGTACGCTTGATGAGGAAACCAGAATGGAGCTGATCCATTTTCTTAGAGACTACGCTGATGTCTTCGCCTGGTCAGCTTCGGATATGCCTGAGATTTCTGCCAAAGTAATCACTTATCGGCTGGAAGTTACTCCTGGAGATAAACTAGTACGGCAGAAGAAAAGAAGCTTTGCTCCTGAAAGACAAAAAGCCGTGGATGAAGAAGTCAGCAAACTCCTTAAAGCAGGGTTCATCCGAGAGGCCCACTACCCCGAATGGTTGGCCCATGTGGTAATGATGAAAAAAGCTAGCAGCAAGTGGAGGATCTGCATCGATTACACAGACCTCAACAAGGCTTGCCCAAAAGATAGCTTCCCTCTCCCAAAGATTGATCAGCTGGTCGACGTCACTGCCGGCCACCAACTGCTGAGCTTCATGAACGTTTTTTTCGGCTATAATCAAATTAGGATGGATCCACAGGATGAGGAGAAGACGGCCTTCATCACCGACAAAGGTCTCTACTGCTACAAGATGATGCCATTCGGCCTCAAGAAATCGGGGCAACATTTCAAAGGCTAATCAACAAGGTGTTCGAAAAGTAACTGGGAAGAAACATGAAGGCCTACGTTGATGACATGATCGTCAAAAGCCTCCTCCGAAAAGATCATATCCACGAGTTGAAAGAGTCATTCAGTGCTCTACGACGCTACCGCATGAAGCTAAACCCTGCAAAGTGCACCTTCGGGATCACTTCGGGTAAGTTCTTGGGCTTTCTTATCACCAAACGAGGGATTGAGGCAAATCCTGAGAAGATCCAAGCCCTAAAGGATATGAGGCATCCCTCCTGCAAAAAAGAAGTCCAGCATTTAACAGGGAGAATTGCCTCCCTAAGCAAGTTCATTTCTCGTTCAGCTGAGAAATGTCTCCAATTCTTCAAGGTACTTCGGCAGTCAAAGGGCTTCGAATGGTTCGAAGACTGTTGCACTGCCTTTTAAGAACTAAAGAAGTACCTAGAAACCCTGCCACTACTCTCCAAACCTCAAGCAGGCGAGGTACTTTACTTGTATCTCTCTGCTTCATATGAAGCAATCAGTTCGATCCTTGTTCGGAAAGATGAAGACGGATTCCACAAGCCAATCTACTACATCAGCAAGGTCCTACATGATGCTGAAACGCGGTATGCGAGGATGCAGAAGTTGATCTACCCTCTGGTGATCGCGACAAAGTGACTACGACCGTACTTCCATGCCCACGCCATTGTGGTGCTGACTGATCAGCCCCTCAAGGCCGTTCTCCGGTCTCCAGATACCTCAAGAAGGATTACCAAGTAGGCTGTAAAGTTGAGCGAATTCGATATCAGCTTTCAGCCCCGCTCGGCCATGAAGGCCCAGGTGCTCTCTGATTTCTTAGCTGAATGCACCTAGAGGTCCGAGGACAAAGTATCTTCGACAGAAGATGAAGTCCCGAGGGAGACGAAGTCCGTTTGGGTGCTCCATGTGGACGGACCTTCCAATGCTACTGGATGCGGGGCTGGTCTTATGCTAGTCGAACCTGACGGCCATACCATAGAGTACGACTTTGGTTCTCCTTTCATGTTTCTAACAACCAAGCCGAATACGAAGCCTCGCTCACCGGACTTTGGATTGCCAAAAGTTTGGGAGTTCAGCAGCTTCGGGCCTTCTCGGACTCCCAGCTGGTTGTAAATCAAGTTAAAGGAGAATATGCAGCCAAGGATCCTACCATGATACAGTACCTAGAGAAGGTACGGGCCTTATCCATGTCCCTCGATCAGAGAATTTCCGGGCGGACGCATTGTCTCGACTGGCTACTACAACACTGGAATCTCTCGGGCGCACCTTTGTTGAACATCTTAAAACTCCAAGTATAGCCGAAGAGGCTATGGAGGTGCGCCAGATCGACGTCGAGCCAAGCTGGATGGATCCCATCATCAAATTTCTAAATGAGAGCGTGCTACCAGAAGACAAGGCAGATGCCAAGAAAATTCGCTGGATGGCATCCCAGTATGTCATCTTAGATGGGGCCCTCTATAAGAGATTATTTTCTCAACCGCTATTAAAGTGCTTGGGACCGACGGATGCGGATTATGCCTTGAGAGAGGTCCACGAGGGCATATGCGGAGATCATCTGGGGAGTAGGTCTTTGGCATACAAGATCATTCGACAGGGGTATTACTAGCCCTCCATCCAGAAGGACTCGGATGACTTTGTGCGAAGGTGTGACCAGTGCCAAAGGTACGCCAATGTTCAGAGGCAACCTGCAAGTCATTTGACTCAACTGACAGCTCCTTGGCCTTTTGCCCAGTAGGGAATGGATATTCTTGGCCCATTCCCACTGGCTTCTGGATAAAGGAAGTTCCTCCTTATGGCCATCGACTACTTCACAAAGTGGGTAGAAGCCAAACCACTGGCCCAGATCACAGAAGGCAAGGTGGAGAATTTTGTAAAAAATTTCATCATATTCCGGTTTGGCATCCCACATGTCATAATCACGGACAACGAGAGACAGTTCGATAATCCGAAGTTCAAGAACTTCTGTGCTCGGTATTATGTTCAGCATCGGCTGACCTCCATTGCCCACCCATAGTCCAACGGAGAAGCCGAAGCAACTAATCGGACCATTCTCCACGGTCTGAAGACAAGGTTGAACGTCGCCAAAGGGCTTTGGGCTGAAGAGCTGACCTCCGTTCTCTGGGCATACTGAACTATCCCAAGAAGAGCCACCGGTGAATCTCCGTTCAACCTAGCATACAGTACCGAAGCCGTACTATCTATTGAAGTCTCCCTACAATCCCTAAGAATTGATAACTACGAAGAGCCTGGGAACTCCGATTGTAGAAGGATCGACCTGGACCTGCTGCCAAGCACCAGATTTCAGGCCCAGATAAGAATGGCGGCGTATCAATAAAAGGTCGCCAAATACTACAACTCCAGAGTGAAGGAGCAGATTTTCTGCACAGGGGACATGATATTGTGAAGGGCAGAAATATCCAAGCTAACAGAACAGGATAAACTCTCCCCCAACTGGGAAGGTCCATATCAAGTCAAAGAAGTCATTCGACCAAGAGCATATCGACTCAAGACCCTAGATGAGAAGTCTCTATCCCGGCCATGGAATGTACAAAACCTTCGCAAATATTATCAATAAACAGGTTCCTAAATTTCCTGTGCAAATTTGCTCAATTCTATTCGACTCAGAATGGCTTATTGCATCGACTGAACGACAACAGCCTAAGTGGCCCGATCTGAGAAATCGATCAACTGCGCAAAGGAGAGTCTGATCCACTTGCTTATCGGTATGCCCGACGAGCGCAACGGATGGCCTAGTCAGGCCACCAAGAAGATCGAAGGCGCATGGATGGTTTTCGTAACCTACCTTACGGTAAACCCGAAGACATGCCGGGGCGGGCCTGAACAACCTACCTTGATCACGACAGAAGTGCACAGGAACGGTGTGAACACCCTATCCTACGATAAATCCAAAAACATGCCTAAAAGGACCAATGTCATCCTTCTTGTTGGCAATCAACATTTCTAGAGCGGTCCAGCCAACCTCACATCTTCCCTATAGACCGCGAATGGTCCGAGGAGTCCACGCTCTAGACATGACATAATGCATCATATCGCAAGAGACACTTGGGAAGAGGTAATAGAAAGATATTTCATTTCTTTTTCGATTTTTTACAAAAAAAAAAGAAGAAACTCTCATAAGAGAGAAAAAAGAGAAAAAAAAGACTCTCAAAGAGAGAACAAAAAAAAAAAAAGGAAAAGGTAGTAGTAGAAGGATTGCGGGAAACATTTCAATAACCTCCTGCCAGCTTTTTCCCGTACCAGCGGGGGGAGCTCTAGAGGGACGATGAAGGGGCCCCGGGGTTCCCATCCAAACCAGAATTCGATCACTCATCGGAGTCGGAATCAAACTCATGTCCAGGAAAGGAAACGGAGGGCTTGATGTTGTCCAAGCCCTTCAAGTCATAAAACTTGAAGGCCTTCCTCCTGCATTCCTGAAACCCCTGATGGTAAGAGTCCAGAGCCGCTTCGGTGACCTCCTCCTTGAAGGCAGCGGATGCCCTGAAGTTCGAAATAGCGTTCGCCGCCTCCTTCCTGGCCTCCACCTCCGCGACTGTCGCCATGACTTGGGCCCTAGCCTCCTTCAGTTGAGCGTCCAACATACAGACCTTCTTCTCCAGACGGTCCACGAGAGGCTCATCATCATCTCCCGGCTCGAAGAACTCCGGACTCCTTTTCCTCTTAGGGTCGACGGCCCTCCTCTTTGCTGCCCGACGAAGCTCAGAGGTGCTGAACCTCATTTTCAACTGAAAGAAGAAGTCTGAGAGGATGGTGGCCCTTAGCAGCAGAAAGCAAGGTCCTATTTATAAAGAGCCTTCACCTACAACCAACTGAGGGGAGGCATGCTCCACGTCTTTTCTCAGCCGCATCAGAGAGCGCCACGTGTCCAAGTGATGCTTCGAGAATCGAAAGACCAATAGAGGATCATTCCCGGGACAACAACTACCGGCGCTTCGAATCTGGAAGAATTCCCATCATGTTGTGGCAACATTAATGGCTCCTTTTTGGAATAAAGAGACCTGGCGGCACACAAGGTGCAGGAAATCGTGACTGTACGAATATCGATATGCCACATGGACAACGAGAATCGCAATCAAACTTTCTTAATCACTGGTCGACGGGGAGTTGACACCTGTCTACCCAAATGAACAGGTCTAGGAAGGTGATACTAGCCTAATCTACCATAAATGGTCTTCGGCAACGGAGTTCTAACTTATCCCAAAGTTCGTCTTCGTCAACTACTAGTCAAATGGCCTTCGGCCACGGCCGTTCAACCAAGCAGAAGAAGGGACGGTAAAACTTGTTCAAGATACATATAAAAACATAACATAGCATATGCAGAAGAAGAAAAAGCTACTTCAAAATCTAGAGAAGTTGCTATACAAAAAGCCATTGACAATATAAAAAAAAGAAAACACATCTAAAGCTACTCGGATCATTCAACATCAATAGGAGGAGACCCAACATCACCGGATTGAAGCAACTTGTCAACCTGCGCAGAAAGGATCTCGTCGATTTGGGCTGGGACCAGAGAACCTTTAGCTTGGACTCCCCCAGCCTGAACCTCCTCCTGAACTGGAATCAGAGTTGGGGTCACCCCCAGATCTTCGATTGAGGCAGAGGCCTTTTCTCCCGGACATGGCGCCTCTTCAGCCTCTTCCACGGCTTCGGCCTCCTCTTCCCCCTCCTCTTCTTCCTTGGCTATGTTAAAGAGAGGGATGCCAGAAAGATCAAGGTGGGGGAAGGCCTCTTTTACCTTGGAAAGTCCATCATTGAAGCCATGCTGGTAGCCGTACAAGGATGCTTCATTCATTTCCTCTTAGAATTGTGAAGACTTCCTGAAGTCTGCT
Organism: Areca catechu; assembly: GCA_021397845.1. Lineage (NCBI taxonomy): Eukaryota > Viridiplantae > Streptophyta > Magnoliopsida > Arecales > Arecaceae > Areca > Areca catechu. The sequence continues at coordinate 56,177,508 of CM038049.1, forward strand.
ACAGCATCATCCACCCGCTTTCTCAGGGACACAGATTCTCTTTTGGCTGCTTCGGACTCCAGAACTGCTTCTTCGACCCTCCTGGCAGCTTCCTCCTTTGCCTTGGACAAACTCTCTATCCTTTTTTCGTTCTCCTTAACGGTTAGCTCCAAGGAATCGACTTGCTTTCAGCTCTTCCTCCACCCTGCCCCTTGCTCCGCTATTATCAAATGGGCACTTTTTAGTCACCCTTCAGCTCATGAACCTCGTCGTTCACCCAGACAAGATGGTTCTCCATAGACTGCCTCAACTCTTTGGCTACTTCTTTTGTGGCCCTGGCAGTCTGGAGATCCTCCTTGAGGCCATGGATGAGGCTGTCAATATTTTCCAGGCCCTCCTCCATAAAGGTAAGGTCATAGACCAACTGCATCAAAAATATGGAGTCATGGATCGAACAATTCTCAGAGCAAAGGAGATGGCAATGACCATACCTGTTGCAGGACAGAAAAAGCAGAATCGGACACCTTGGAAAGGTTCCGATTTCGGAGAACTGTCAAGTCGTGAGGCAGCAATGTGCTCTTCAGCGCCTACCTGGCTACGGCGGGGACCAGTAGTCCACCCGTAGGCGAAAGCTCTGAAGAATTCGCTGAACGGCTTCCAGCTAGGGAAGCGCCACGAGCGAACTCTCCCTCGACTTGCCATGCTTTACCCTTATCAACCGCAGGGGGGCAAGGCGATGGCACGTCCATCGCCTGAGGCGGACTCCCCATTGTGCGAACCGGGGAGGTAATCGCCTGTGGAATTTCGATTGGATGAGGTCTTGATGGGGCCCCGTCCGTGGGTACCACATCTTCCCTTGAGGTCCCCCGGGAAGATGAAGTGCTCCGGTCCCCCTCAGGACCGTCCCTTCAGGCCTTCTTCCGAACTGCTGACCTAGTGAGAGGGGCTTGAGCTACCCTCTCCTCAGAAGTCTGACGGAGCTAGCTCACACAAGGCTTCATTCTACCACCTACAAGCAAAGAAATTTCTTTAAGACGACTGAACTATGATAAAGACAGGGGAAGAAGGGCAAAAATTTCTGTCACTATACCTAATACGAAAAATTTGCTAATCCCCGAAAGATGGAGATTTCTCTCCTCCAACAACACCCGGATATGGGCGACTTCCAAATTAATCAGAAGATCGTAATTCGACTGGTCAGCCACCAAGACCTTCTTCCCATCATTGGCGGTTAAACGAGGCTTCTTCCAAATAGTATCGAAGCTCCATGGATCAAAGGATAGTACAAACACAAAAACAAGTTTCCACCCGTGGATGGCAATGGACATGTCCTTGATGACCTTGCGGTCCGGTCGAGGGCCGATCACCCACCATTCGTTGCTATGGAAGTCCCTCTTGAGTACAAAAAGGGCTGTGAATAAGTTGGTCCTAGGTTCTATATTTGCAATGCTGCACAGGACCAGAAACCTGCAGACATTCCGGATATTGTTCGGGGTCAACTGCGCTGGCACCACTTGGTACAGACGAAAGATTTTGATGAAGAAAGGTTGCAGGGAAAATCGAAGACCAGCCTTCAGATGATCTTCATACACGGCTAGACACCCGGGGGGAGGTTTATTCACCCATTCCTTGGATGCGGGAAGAATGAAAGGAAACTTCTCAAGAACGCGATAGCGTTCCCGAAGAAGGGCCATCTTCTCCTAAGAAACCGAACTAGAGATCGACTCCGGACCTACTACGTCACCGGCCCCCGAGGGCCCAACTTGTCCCCCGTGACTTTCTACAGTTTCTTCCATGATAAAAGAATGAAACAAAAAGGCAGAAGGAAGATTCTACATGCGGAATAGACTGATAGTCAAGAACAGGGAAAGCTGAGCGAAGAATGAGGCGAGGTTGAAGAAGCTTCTTTAGCTAGACCTTCTCTCTTTCCCAAGAGAAAACCAGGGGCCTCTGAAGTCCTACCAGGCTGATTTGACAAAGGGTTACCCAGGGAGGTAACCCATCTTAAACCAGCGGCCAGGATGAAGCGCATCCATCATCCAACGGGCGAGGAGAAGCCGCCACAACCATCCAAATCTCAACCAAAAGATTAGTTGCGCCATCATGCAACAAGAAAAGATGAGACGGTCCCAGGGCCGCTCGCTCTTTTCTTCTCTCATAACCAGGGAGTGACAGCTGTCCACCACCTGATTCCCAAATCAACCAGCAGTCATGATGGGCAGTCTAATTAGAGATCCCATAATCATGCACTATAGTATCCCCTGGGAGAAAAATGACAAAGCATTGGTACTCTCACTTCTTGAGATAAACCTTCGCTTCGAAAACTGAGAGTAGGGGGGCAACTGTTAGGATATCCCAGTCCAAGTACGAACCGAACATCAATTCGGCTGGCCGAAGACTTTCCCTCCGAACTAGTGACTTCGGACCTAGGAGGATCAGGCCAACTACGGGCAACCCGAGGCTCCCCACCGGCCTACGACATTCGAAGGCAAGACCTTCGGACTATGTCTTCGGCCCTAACTGAAGACCAGGCTTCTCGTCGACTTCCGAAGACATGCTCTTCGTATCCTGCCGAAGACACGATCTCCGGTCTTTGGTAAACACCAAGTCTTCGACTCATACAGAGGACAAGATCTCCGATCGAGAATCTCCCTAAACAGGAAAAATCTGAGGATGGGTCAACGATCTATTTCGGATAGGTAACAGTAACCAATGGTTACTATTAACTATCTCCATGTCACGATCATGGCACGCAACTCCAGCTGCCACGTCTCCGGTCTGGCCGGAACTGCTCAATGACAATCCACGATTACTAATTATGGGGAGAAATTAACTCCCCGTAATCACTGGAAGAAGAACGGATCCACAGGCCGGACGCCCCCTTATAAATAGCGGTAAGAAGAAATGCTCGAGAGAGGTATACATACACTCACGCATACTCTAAATTAAAAAGAGCATTTCTCTTTGTTTCTCGAGAATCTTTCTCATTCTGTTGCTGGGATCCGTCTCTGACTTAGGCATCGGAGTATCCCTCACTGGAACGACTCCGATAAGAAACATGTTTTATAGATGAATCAGGAAGCGATCCTGTGATGCAGCAGCTCCGACCGACCGGTACAGAAACTCCATATCAACAAAAGGAATATGATGGATACGTGTTTTAATGCATAATCTACGTATTGGCCGTAACTAGCTTTTTTTTCCTAACCCACGAAACACCACAAGACCGCGGCTTGTGATGAACGTACGTTTGTTGCTTCTTTTGGCCTTGCTACCAACCCCTTTCCCATTGTTTGTTCCCATCTGGCGGCAGCCGGCTTGACCCTCCACCAACTTTTCACTAAAGTCATCTCCCGGTTTCGCCAACTTGTTATCTTCTCTCACCTCCAGTTCTTCTCCCATGTTGACATTATGATCTCCAGTTAATTTGTAAAGGATTAAAGATTATGAAACCTTAGAGCAGGGAAAGGAGGGTACAAGGTCACCCGTCTCCTTTCTTTATAGACAGCTTGGATCTTGTATTAATTAATTTTCAGAAAAAAAGTTTTGGATGCACGAAGTTTTTTTTTTTAAAAAAAAACAAAATCTGAAAAACAAAGATAACTTCACCAAAATAAATATAAATAAATTATAGCATTATATTGGAAATAGTTTATGACAACAAGCTCATCGAGAAATAGTTATATCTAGTACAAGAAAACTTGGCCGCTATAACTATGTCTTTCTCCTTGTTGGAAGACTTATGCTAGTTTTGTTTTTCACTCGAATGTTATTTCAAACTCTTGTTTTCCGTAAAGAGTTTGAAACCTATTCTTGTTCTTGATCTTTTGTTTGGTATGGATTAATTGAAGGAAGGATGGATAGGGAAGGAATGATATGTGGACAGGCCTGGGCCACGTTACGCGGTACAAGGTTATCACCTCCTGTCTTCTTTCTTCATGGATAGCTTGATTCAAGTATTAATTTTCAGAATAAATTGTGGGTGCATGATTTTTTTAATTATTCTTTAAAAACAAAAATAACTTCACCAAAATTAAGAAAAAAAAAAAAAAAAAAAGGGAGCGGGGGCTATATCTGTAGCACAAGAAAATTTGGCCAGTATAACTATTTCTTCTTTAATCTAATACTTATATATATATATATATATATATATATATATATATATATATGTATATATGTATATATATATGTATATATGTATATATATATGTATATATGTATATATATATATATGTATATATCATATATACATATATATATATATATGTATATATATATGCTTGTTTTTTTTAATTTAAATGTTATCAGTCTCCATTATTTCAAACTTTTGTTGCCTATAAAAAGTATGGGACATTGCCAAGACAGTAATCTAATTGATTGGAATGTTGTCTCACAATCAATAGATCATGAGTTATGATTTCGTGAAAGATTTCATTAAATTCAGGAGTTATTCTAAAATGCATGTTGATTGAATGAATAAAAGGCTAGAATTTTTTTTTCCTTAATATTTTTTCCTAAGACGAAGGCCGTTAGCATCAGGTATCGTGTTGAGATCGGTTGATGTTGTTGTTGGACCCACTGGTTTCTTATACAGCTTGCGTGCGACCACAAAAATGAAAAGATCCATTCAGCTAGAGGCCGATCCTGTCATGGCTGCTGTTGAAAGCTCTTTTCTCAATTATGAGAATATCACTTCAGCGTCCAATCGTCCATATCCAAGTTAATTCATTTGATGACCTGGGGATTGAACTCGTTTGTAAAAGCAGCTTTATGCATCACTAATTTTTGTTCTTACTTCTTAGTATGACATAACAATTGAAAGGACTCTTGGTGGGCTGTCATACTCCTAGGAAAAATTTCTTGTCTTGATGGCTCTCGCAGTGCTTTTAATTTGATCGGGTTCAAATTTATATGCCGAGGGTCATGATGATGAATAATGTGACGTACTAAAATAAGAAGCTTGCATAGGAAAGACCAGTATATTATATATATATATATTTGGTCCTTAATTATAAAGTTAATGCATGCATGACCAACTGGAAGAGATGTCACTTAATCACCAAGACCGCTTCTCTAAAATGAGAGAATTATATATTGAGCTCTACTTGGTTGAATGTATATGTATAGGTGTACAGGGTACGATGCCAGCAAGTCACAATTAATGCATTAGACCAGAAACGGAGGTAGCCGTAGCTCTCTCATGCCATCTTAGACTAAGTTTTCTATTGTTTTTTTAAATTTTTTGAGCAATTTGGTAGTGTAGATATTTGTGCCTCCACAACTTCTTTATACTTCTTGGCGCATCGAAGCATTCTACTTTTTCTGAGCCTTGACTAGTTGGCTAGTGGCCTTCTCCGGATTAATTAGCTGGAGAATAAAAGGAGAGAACAATTACAAAAACACTTCTTAGAATTTTTTTGTGCTTTGCACTGATATCTTTAAAAGTTTTATTTTTTTTCCAATTAAATCCTAAAACTTAAGATTTAATTGCAATGCATCCTATATATCCATCTCTATTAGGATCCATGAACATATGATTATCACATGAGATAACTTCAAACATAAAATTCAATTGATATCTTTTCGTCGAGATTTGAAAAGGAGTTATGTTTGGGTAGGAATAGGCCCCTCCAGATTTGATTTCATTTCACCAATAAATCTTGAGGGCAAAATAGTTATTTCATTTATATCATTAGTGGTGTGAGAGCTCGGACCGGTGGCTGGGCCATATTGCAACTAAGACTTAAATTTTGAGATCTAATTATAAAAATAAATAAATAAATAAAATTTGGAATGTAAGCATAAATTGCGAAAAGTTGAAGGGTTTATTATATTTTTTTTAAGAAGAAAACTTCAATCATGCGTTGGTACCAACAGCTAAGCAAATTGTCCTAAGCTAGCTAAGCCTCTCTCTATATATGCCCTCTTTTCTTTTCGCAACGGGGAACGAAGGTGGGGGTAAGAATTAGGACCCATGGGTTTCTCTTGGAGGTAAGTGCATGGTGTACTGGTTTCTTGGAAGAAACTTGAAAAAATGGAAATTGAAATAAGGTTTTAGAAGAATATATAAAAGTGTTTTTTAATTTGGGCTAACATTAATTATAAATTTTATTTTATTAAAACCGTGTTGATTTTATGGTTCATGTTGATACATGTATGATGAGTATAATGTTATATGATTTGGGTTAGGAGCATCTCATGTGATTTGGTATGGTTGAGGCAGTACAATATAGGCCTTAGCCCGACTTGACTCGTGATGGGAGAGTCAGTTATGATGTTTTCATTTTATTGGCTATATCCTCTCTCCGCTTTCTCTATTTATATATTTCACGTGAGTTGTGATTTTCTACGATGATTTTTTTCATCGAGTGCCGCCTATCTGAGAAAGCCTGAAAAGAAGGACTCTGCTTGCGGTGTTCATGTAAGCATCGGTAATCAGTTTGCGATCATGACGTATACAGGTATGCAATCTTTTTCTCAGATCTATTATTCAGGAGTCTAATCTTCTTGATCGATCCAAGGGATTGAGGAAATCTCTTTTCCTACACCAGGTATCAAAGCCCTAGTATCCGTGATCGAGGATTAGAATCTTTTATTTTATATATGATAATATTCTTTACCATCTTAGATCTGTATGTTATGATCATCAAAGAAGGCATACCTTTTTATTATTATTATTTTATTTTCTTTAAAACCTCTCTTTTCTTCTTCCTTCCCACCATTGATCATCAATCTCCTTATGCTCGTACTCGTCGACACTGAGGGGTGGCCGACGGTGGCAGGGAGAGGCGGTGGTGGCTAGTGGCGGCATCCCTAACCGATAATAGCGATCTGTTTTCAATTACAAATAAACATTAAAATAAAAAAAAGAGAAGGGAAGTCGATGGTAGAGGTTCGGCAACCATGGAGTCCGCGCGATCTCCTTGCCCGACCGATCTCCGTGACCAGTCAACATCTCGATGGTGGGCGATCGGGCTGTTAGAACCGATCCCAACGATCGGTGAGCCGAGATCTCTACCAGTGGGTCAAACTCACAAAAAAAAATTTGTTGCCGATCTCACCATTGGGCCCAACCAGATGCGAGTGACATCGTCGAAGGCAGCGACCGGTAGTCCCCGATCGGTCATCATGGCCGTCCTGTCGATTTGGTGCCAGCGATGACGGATTTAGAAAAAGGGGGCGACAGACCGATTTTTCGTGCTCTCGGACTCGTGGGGAAGAAGGTGCCTTGCGGGTTTTGGATTCAAACCCAAAATCCAATAACCCAATACCCAATAAGCCTAAAAAAAAGGAGAGGTCATTTTGCATTTTGGCCCCCTGAGTTTTTTGATATTATATATTGGTCCTTTTACAATTTAGATCTTATAAAATTTATATTTGCATATTGGTCCAAAAATTTTGGTTATTCTTTGGATTCTTTTGTTCATTTTGTTTAAGCTGTATATTTTAATTGGAATGCAATGGTATTTATAAAATGGATTAGTGGGTACAGATTGATTGGTATCTTATTCATAACTGATCGTTTTGGACATACATGTGCTTTGATGGTATCATTTTGTTTTGGCTTGGATATTTGTTTCCTGTATGAGTGTTTGTGGCTTGGCATAAATATTTACCATCGAAGTGGTTTGTTTATGTCGGTCCATTGAATTGTTCATCATGTGAGGGATATTTTCTGGTTATGACATACATCCATCTGCCCAAAGGGAGTTGTTGTGTGTTTTAAACTAGAAAATAATTGGTTATGATATACGACCGCCTATCCAAAGGGGGTTGTGTGTTTTAACTAGAAAAATATGGCATGAGGCATTGTATTGCTAAGTTACTCTTGCTTTCAGGAGCCTATCTGTCCAAAGGGGATAGGTTCATGGATGCTAGAATATTTTTGATTAGTTTGTAGTTTCATGTAAAGAGTACTTATATATATTGCATGTTTTGTCCAAAGAAAAATATGTGATATTATGTTTGCGCTCTTGTTTGTGATTATGATATGATTTGTTTATAGTATGTCAATCAATTAATATTTTGCATTCCTTATTTTGATTGTACAATTATTTTTGGTGTGAACAACAACAATGCTGTTGTTGAGGTGCTTATTGGGTCAAACTATAAGAAGTGGAGCCAAGACCTAGAGTTTTCTCTTGGAATTGCTAACATTGATCTTACATTACGTGAGACCAGACCCAACAATTCGAATGATCAAAGTACTATTGAACAGAGGGACCACTTTACCAAATGGGAGAAGTCGAACAAACTCAATCTGATCACTATTAAGAGATCAATTTTGAAACATTTCCTGAGTGGTTTACCTAAGTTTGACAATGCGAAAGAGCTGCTGGATGCTATTGAATAAAGGTATCTTGTATTTAATAATGCTGAGATTGGATTCCTGATGAAGGAATTGACAACGATGACATGCAACAATGTTGGAGGTGTCAGAGAGTACATTCTGAAGATGGTTCATCTCCAATCCAAGCTCAAGGATTTGAAGATTGATCTACCAAATTCCTTTCTAGTGTTACATGCCTTGAATTCCTTGCCTGTAGAAATTTCTCAGATCAAGACTGCTTACAATACTTTTGACAAAATGTTGAGTGTTAATGACCTGATCACTAAGTATGTTGCTGAAGAAGAAAAGATCAAGAAAGAAAAGAATGATAGTGCCCTTCTTACTCTTCAATATCAAACTGAATCTGGCAAGCATTTTATGCATAAGAAGGAAAAGCCTACTGCTCTTAAATAGTCTCAGGATTTCAAGAGGGATGGAAGAAGTCATGATTAGGATCATTTTATAGGAGGTCTCAAAGCTACTATTAAGAAGAAGATCAAGTACTTCCAACGTAAGAAGAAAGGGCATATAAGAAGTGAGTGCTTTAAATTCAAGTCCTGGTTAGAAAGCAAAGAAAAACAAGGAAATAAGCCCCTTGGTTTAGTTTGTTATGAGTCTAATACGGTCAATGCCCATATTAATTCTTGGTGGATAAATAGTGGAGCTTCGACTCATGTTATTATTTCTCTACAGGGACCGATAAACAAATGGAAGTCGAGCCTGATTGAGAACAAGTTGAAGGTTGGAAATGATTTCAAAGTTGAAGTAGAGTGTGTAGGAGTTGTCAACCTATCTTTAGAGTCTGGTTTTGTAATTAGTTTAGAAAATACATTTTATGTACCTTCTTTTAGAAGATATTTGATCTCTATTTTATCTTCAGAGGCTTGGTTATGGATTCATATTTAGTAATAAAAGAGTTGATTTGATATTCAATTCAAAAAATTATTACCTATGATATTTTGGTTGATGGTTTATATAGATTGTTTTTGGCCACTGGTAATTCTAATGCTTCCTTAAGTGTTGAAAATATTGTTGCCAAACATTCTAGGACTAATGATAAATCCTTTATGTTGTGGTATAAATGCCTGGAACATATTTCAAAGGATAAAATAACTAGATTAATTAATGATGACATATTACCTGCATTGGATCTTGGAGACATGGAGACTTGTGTTGACTGTATTAAAGAAAAAATGATCAAGACCAAAAAAGGGGCAATTCGGAGTTCAAACCTTTTGAAAATCATTCACACTGACATTAGTGGACATCATTCTTCTATAATTTATGGTAATATATATTTTATCATATTTATTGATGATTTTTCATGGTATGGCTATGTTTATTTAATTAAAGAAAAGTCTGATGCCCTTAAGAAAATTAAATTTTTTAAAATTAGAGTTGAGAAATAATTAAAAAAAAGTCATCATGATTGTGAGATCTGATCGCGGAGGTAAGTACTATGGCAAACAAGATATGGCTGGGCAGCAAATGGGTCCGTTTGCAAGTACTTACAAGATTGTGGTATTATTCCTCAATATACATGCCTGGAAATCCTAAGCAGAATGGTATGGCTAAAAGGTAGAATCATACCCTTAAAGATATGATGAAGAGCATGATGGTAGGTCTAATATGCTAGAATTTTTGTGAGATGAAGCTCTCAAGACTGCTTTATATATTTTCAACAGAGTTTCCAGTAAATCTATATTGAAGACACCTTTTGAACTCTGGACTGGAAAAAAATCTAGTTTGAATCATTTCTAGGTTTGGAGTTGTCCTGCAGAAGTAAAATTATGCAATCCTATAGAGTAAATGACTAATCCCAAAATAAGTCGTTGTTACTTTACTGGATATCCAGAACATTTCAAAGGATACATATTTTGCAGTCCAGGAAGAGGTAACAAAATTATGGAATCTCTTACTGCAAAGTTTCAAGAACTTGATGGCTAATAAAGGATCTTCTTTTACTACTGATGATGATAATGCACAAGCTGAAATTGTTTCTATTCCTATATCCGGTTAGAATGAAAACATAATCCCTGCTCCTATTGAAGAAATGGATAATAAAATCCTTGATCCTCCTAGGCCTATTCAGAATCTTCAACCAGTAGAAGAAGTTCAAGTAAGAAGATCTGTAATTTTAGATGATTTCTATGTCTATCTTGGAAAGAATGATTTTGATATTGGGCATATGGTTGACCTAGTTTTTTATTTTGATACTGTCAGTTCTCCCCAGTCTAATTTGTGGATAAATGTTATGAAAGAGGAGATACAGTCTATGGCCAATAATGATGTGTGGGAGCTTGTTGAGCTTCCTAATGATTGTAAACCTATTGGATGCAAATGGATATACAAGACTAAAAGGGATTTCAAGAAAAGAATTGAACGGTTCAAGGCCAGATTAGTTGCCAAAAGCTTCACTCAAAGAGAAGGAATTGATTTTATTGAAACTCTCTCCTGTATCTTCAAAGGATTTTTTCAGAATCATTATGTCATTGATGGCTCATTATGATTTGGAGCTAATGGATGTCAGAACTACCTTCTTAAATGGTAACCTCAATGAAGAAGTCTATATGAAGTAGCCAGAAGGTTTTTATAAAAGTGGTAAAGAATATTTGATATGTAAATTGAAAAGGTCAATTTATGGCCTCAAACAAGCATCACAACAATAATACCTTTTTCATGTAGGGCATCTTTTGAATTGAAATTCAAAGAACAAAACTATTAGGTTCCTGGATCAGAATGGACAATACCTCACACACCAAGCTATGAGCCCTTGACCACAATTAATATTGGTCTCCAGGTAAGGTGTTAAACCGCCTATGGTGATAATAAGGCTCCAGCCATACACAAATCTTCTCAGGAGGTTGTGGTAATAATAAGGAGGGGGCACCTCCCATCTCTATATAGAGTCCACCTTGACTGGGAGGACTATGTTGTGCCTTTCGGATTAGAATCCAAAGGACAACATCATGAGGCCCCCGAGCTAAAGTTGACAATACCTTACATGCCGAGTCATGATCCCTTAGCTTGAACAGGAGTCTTCTAAATGTATTTGAGGTTGGTGATGTTGATTTTGCACCTAAAATTGCCTATAAGAAAAGAGAGAGAGGTCAGTATAGGATGTTTTCTATTAAAGTAGGAATATACAAGACATATGGGTATTAACCATTATTTTTATGACAAGGGCTTTTATAAATCACACAAGAACCTATTTCCAATATTTTTACTATGCACCTCTCTTGTTTCTCAATTATTATAAATGGTATCAAGGTGAATCTAGTTTATAACTCATGTGAACTAAGAACTATTGTAGTATAGATCCATTTGAGTTGATTGCGGGCTGATCATAATATTTGTGATTATATTTATAGTATTTGTAAATAGATTTGAATGGAATAAGATCCTTAGCTTGATAAGAATGCTAGGGCTTAAACTGTAATAGTTAAATCATGACAGAAATCTCAACTACAAAAATATATGTATATACTAGTAGATATTAGAGTATTATTTTTTTAAGTATTTAATTAATTTTGGTTACTTAAATATTATTTTTATTTTTAAAATATTTGATTAATCTTAGTTGCTTAAATACTATTATACATTAGCAAGTACTTGTTTTTTTTTTTTTGTAAGATGGAAGCTTCATATACAATGAGTATGAATACAATTCAAAAGATCAGAAAAAAGATGTCTCCGAAGGACATCGGCAAAAAGGAAATATCATCCTAAAAAGAAATGCTAGAATGATGCGTAACAAAGGAGGCGACCCAGTTAATGGCACTGTTCACCTCATGGTAGATATGCCTGATTTCAAAAGCAACATATCCATGTAGTAGATAATAGATGTCGCGCACGAAGGGGTGAGTGACTCAACTACAATCAGGTCACCTTTTGCATCCATGTAACCAAGCCACCATCATAGTAGAATCACCCTCAACAATCAACCGGTTAGCCCAAAAAGTTAATGTAGCAAAATGGATCCCCTTCTATGCCATCCTCAGCTCAGTCCCAAGTACATAGGTGTCCACCAACCAAATATCACCGGCCATGATAAGTTCGGAGTCAAGGTCACGAATAACAAACCTAACTCTGCCTCTCCTATCTATCATATTGCCATCAAAGTTAACCTTTAAAAATGTCAGGGAGGCATCCTGGAGACGAATACAAGTACTTGTTTGACCTACAGGAATGCCGCAATAGCAAGTACTTGAAAGAAAACTTTTTTTTTGAAAAGTTTTACCTCCATACAAAGCAATAAATGCTCTTTCTTGATTTTATAAATATATAAATAGTTATTTCTACGGTTTAAGCTATAGCTCTTAGATCAAAATATGCATACAATATCTTCCCAAGAGGAAGAAAAAAATATAAAAATTACTTATCTAAATTATATAGTTGTCTTGTACTGCAGAGTCATGAACAGTGTACCTTTTCACTTTCACCTAGGACAGCCAACAAGTCCATTCCATATATCCATATTAAGTGAACATTAAGCTAGCTTTATGCCAAGACCACACCACTTGTAACTTTAGATCCAAATTTAAAGTTGTTTATACGTTTCTAACATATGATATCTAGGTCACAACGGTCTTGCCTTCAGTACAATTAAAGAATATAAAATTAATAAATTATATTATATCTAAGGATTTATTCATTAGTTTTATTTTATACGCATGTTTGGATGCAAGTTATGGAACTTGTTGCATCTTTATTTAATGTTTCTAGCTTAAATCCATAATTCAGTTTCACATAGTTAAATATTTAGATATCTAATGATTAGTTGTCATGATATATAATATTATCATAATATAGGGTTAAATACTGTTGGAGAAAAATATGCTCAGGCCAAAAATATGGAGCTCACGGTAGCACAAGTAGCCTATTGGCCTAGTAGCGCAGTCGCGATCAGAGGCATAAAGTCCAAGAGTTGGTTGAACCCAATGGCTCGACGACACGTATCACCTGATCATGTATTGGGTTGGTAAAAGCAGCATTAGCTGAGCCCATTATGGATTCACCAATTGTGTATCAAATTAAGCCCTCATAAAGAAGGTAAGGCTTCAATATTGGCAGGGGATTCTAATGCTGATATGCAGACCATTCATTAATTGAGATCCCTAATCATGAGCAATCCCTGACTCCAATGACGTCAAGCAAGAGAACGCCACTAGCACCCGGTTAGCCTTACCATTCGACCGACTCATCAGGAGGAATAATTTTCTTGACCGATTGACTAAGTACCGGGCTTTCAGGCCATCCAATTTGAGCTAGACTCGGTCACATACTCACGGGGTGCTCGGTTGCTTCACCTGATTGGCCACTTGCCAGGGTGCGAGTACCTATTTTGTCCGACCAAGCCAAGCTGAGTGCCAATCTTCCAACAGTTGCGTTCGACCAGGTCTCAGCATATTTGCCAACTGCTCACCAGGCTAAGCCATGCTCTTAGCTTAGTACACAGTAGCCTATTCGCTCGTCTATGAAGGATGCCCTGATTGGCCAAATCATATCAGATGCCACCGGTCATCTCCATCCGACCCAGCCTTGTAGGCTGACCCCCATAGCCTTGCAATCTCAGACTTATTGGATGTGCACCTCTCTTAGCTGGAGTTGCTTGAGCAAATCTCCCCAGCCGACCAGGCCTTGGATATCATGAAGGTACTCGGATTGACGGATCCTTAGGTGGTGCATCCTTTCCGAATCCCCAAGGCACAATACACCGATGCCTACTGCCACAGCCTCCATTATGTAGCTGGACTCTCCATCATATCTTAAAATTCCTAATCATTGCCTTGTTTAAGAAATTGAGGGAAACGTGCTTAAACTCGCACAATGATCCATGCCATCATTAATGAGATATGGTATGTATTAAGCAAACGACAAGGTTACATTTAAGGGGACAAAATACTTCCTGTTAATAAGTCCCAGGCAATACATGGAGGATCCTGTCACTCTTCATCAGATCCATCGGGATCTTCAGCATTCAGGAAATATCCTTGATTCCCTATCTATAAAAAAGGGACTGCATGTTAGTCTTCACGGTATGAAAGTTCCCTCATTTACGTTTTTTACATTGTTGGCCTAAATATTGATTTAAATATTGTAGTGCCTTCGCTAGGTCCATCTTAGTAAGATTTTTTTATGGATACTATCTCTCGAAAATTAGCATGTATCACCTATGTCAGTAACTTCTCTCGTACTCTACGGGTATCCGTTAGATTTTGGTACCAACAAATATTATTATGTTTTCAAATGAAAGTTGAATCTCTCGATTGGAACTAGCCGAATATCATTGATTTTTAATGCATTGTCCATCAACAAATAACTAAACAATTTTCATATGATCGAACGGATAATAATTTTGGAAATATGTAATTTGTTTATACAAATTTTCAGTCACAAGCAATCAAGTACCCTTTTGGTACAGTGCACTCCTTTTGGTTACAGCGTTTTTTAATACTGCGTCTGCCCATCCACGCAACAGAATAAGTGTACTTGTCTATTCTGGTCCAATGCATCCATGCCCCGTAGAACTGGTACAACTTTGCAGTGGACCACTCCTTCCGCGGAGAATTATTAAGAAGTGGACAAGATTTTCTTTTATCTCAACCAAGATATTGATTTGCAGGATAGGACATATTTCCATGCTATCCCAGCTAGCATAAACTAATGATCCGCACGTATACATTTAATCCACATCAATTATGTATAGAATAAATCTTAAATATTTATATAGCATTAATAAATCTCAATAATACTTTTTACGTAGTTTTTTTTTATAAGAGGTTCTGTATTGCTATCAATGACAGTCCATGATTTATATGGACTAGAGACCGAGATTTATTGGAGTTGAATATTGTCATACTCATAATTAGGTTTAAATAAATATAAATTTTTAATCTGACGATGATGCTAGGATTACATAATGGATATATATTTTATAATTAATTTATATAAAAAAAATCTAAATAATAGTTTTTTTTTAAGGTCAGGTCCTGACTTGTCATATAAACTATGTTGTCATTTAGTCCAAGTTTTCATTCAACCTCAGGGTGCAGAAACTATGGTGGCGGTCTGCAGCCCCATGGCAATTTCCATTTACCAAGCCAAGCCGAAGCGGGGGACGCAAGCCAAGCCGTATCTCAACCTTTCACTCTTTATATTTTTTATAAACCCATTGCTGACCGTGGTAGAGATTCAGAAGCCAACCGGGGAAATAGCACATTTTTTTATGGCATGCACGGAAAGAAGAGAGAATGGCTCCATCAATGCTAAATTTTCTTTGGCTTGTAAACTGAAATAATTTTTTCAAGAATTTATCTCAATAATATGCCCAGCCTGCAACCAGCTTTGAATGATATGCTAGTATAAGACCAGAGCCTGTCCTCCGTAGCCAAGTTTTGGAATCTCTCCCTCCCCCTCTGGAAGCCTAGAGAGGTGGGGAGCAATCGCTATTTTCTTGCTGTCCTCGCTCCTGTCCTCTTGTCACCGTCGTTTGCCCTTTTCCTCCGATACCTACTCTTTTCCTGCAAACCAGACGTGTTCTAACTTCCAAGGAGTGCAGTAAAAAAAAAAAAAAAAGAGAGAGGTTAGAGGAAGAGAATTCCCTTTTTTTTTTTTTCCCCTTTTTTTTCTTTTTAATCTTTTTTTTTTTTTTATGGCAACATTCCTGTTTTATTTGCTGTTTTTGGTCACATGTCCATGATGTCACTAATGAATTACCTTTGTCCTATCCTAGGCAACATCTTTGAATAGTATAACTTGAACACCTTGTCTATTTTCTCTAATATTACTGGATAGTTTTTCTCTACCTCCTAAATACTTGCATGTGATGAAAGCCATGATATGAGCCTTGATTTCTCCTTTTGGTTTGAGGAGGGAGGGAGGGAGGGAGGGAGAGAGTGGTTGGTGAAGTAGTATTTCAGTTCTACAAGCAAGAGTGCCAAGTTAGTCCAACATTGGGTCTTCTGACTGCTATTTAAAACCAATTAGTTTATCTTTCTCCTGCCGGTGGTGGTGTACCAATCTCCTTCCCCCAAGTTCAGGAACCTGTTCCCCTAAAATTTCCTTTTTTTTCTATGCTGACACTCTGATTTGTTTGTCCATTATTATTATTATTATTATTTGTATCCAAATCTCTGTGCGAGGCTATTTAATGAGAAGGAGAAGGGTGTGTTCTTACTGTTCCTAGAAGGAAAGGGGCATGCAAGTTCTGCCCTTTCTCTCTCTTTTGCCAGAAGAAAAAGCATCCAGCCTTCTCTATGATCTAGATTTCTCACAGCAATTGTGTCTCTCCAATAAGCTCACCCAGCATCTACGCTTCTCACTGGACTCTGTGGTCTGAGACCTGTCAGTTCTTCTTCAGCCCAAAAGGTATCTTAGCTTGGACCAGGAAATCGAATCAAAGAGCCCATGCAAGAGATCTTCTTCTTAGGATTATAGAGTGGAAGATAGGGCCAACTCAAGAATCAGGCACCAAAATCTTGCTTTCTGCCCCTGGTCTCCTTAAAAGAACAGTGTCCACAAGTCATCTGCGGAGGGCTTAGGTTCCTTTCTCCTACCGTAATAGTAGTAATAATAATGAAAATTCTAAGGGCCTCTCATTAGAAATTTGGAATGCTTCTACTGGTGCAATAAGGTCAGAGAGGGTGGTATTTGTTGTGAGTTCTGAGTAGGGATCTAGGTTATGTGTCGAGCAATGGCAGCAGGCGCCCAAAACCCGGAAGAGTTGCCGGAGAAACAGCTAAGGAAGCAGCTTGCTGCTACTGTTAGGAGCATCCAGTGGAGTTATGCAATCTTCTGGTCTACCTCAGGAAGGCAACAAGGGTATGGGAAAGATTCAAGCTCAAATTTTCTTTTCTTTTCTTTTTTTTGGTGGTTAAATATGCTGTTTTTCTAGTTTTTAAGCTCATCACTTTCTTTTACTGCATGGTTGTAGCGATCCAATTTGAGATACATTAAGATTAGCATAGGTATCTCTCAGGCATTTATGCAGCGGTTTATGGACCGAAAATGGTGTCACCATTTTTCGTATGCGTATCAATGTTTTTCTTTTTTGTGGTGCGAAGAACAGTTGGTTTTAAGGAGATATTGGTGAAAAAAATGTCTCCATAGAGCTGGTCCCATCACATTTAATGTGCATTTGGTTGGCTCGTTCCCTTTATGGCGGTTGAGTGTCTCTGATACTTGGACTCTCTGGCTACCTTTTTGTTTCTGTCATGGTTATGATTGTTATGGTAGATCTATATTGTACTAAATGTGCTGTCTATGAGCATAATAATGAAATCTGAAGAAGATATTATTGTTTAAATTTGTTCTGATTTACCAAACATGAATTTTAGGATAACTTTGTAGGATGTGCAATGTGCCTTCACGAAGCAAGGATGAAATTGTCCATTAACTGCCTGTTAGAATGTCCCTTAAAAAAAAAATCATAAATGATGTAAAGCTGTCCCTGAACAAGTGCACACATTATACTTCCTGCTTCATATTTTGTGACAAGCTGGAAAATTCTTCAAGCAAGGCATGTCTTAGATGTTTGCATTAAAGGCATTCTACTTTCTGACACTCTTTGCTTGGATTGTTGGAATTCTTTCCTTGTGTATCATTTCCTACTTTTGTTGTTCAGACTTCAGATTGCAGCTCCTACTAGCAAACATATCCAATTCCATTATACTATCTATCTGGTGGTAATTATAAAATATTTTCATGGCATTCTAAATTTTAGATAATGTTTTAACTCTGCTATATTCATTCTAATCCTGTTCTGGAAGCTTTCATGTTAAGTCTTTGAAAATGTCTCTTTGCTGAATACGCCAAGATACATACTTTTTCTGATGGAAGACCAATATGTATACTTATCTCAATATCAGGTTGCATACGCCAAAGAATGTGTAAATTCTATTGTATCTGCATTGGCTCTTAGATGGTTTGCTAGCTTTCTATTTTTGTTACATGTATTTAAATGGGAACTGCTTAGTTTCTGACAGGATAAATGTTTTACATTTTGTAGCTAGAATGATCTAAACCAACTATCCTTCTTTATATGTAATGCCGGGTGTTTTTATACAAGCTACAGAATACAAAGTTGATTGCTACCACATCTTTGAAGCAATGGTGCAGATATGCGAGTTAACTTCCCCAGAGTCCCTGTGCACAGTTTCATTACTGACCTTAACATGTAGATAAATTTGATTCCATTGACATAAATAATGCCTACTATTTTTTAAAGATATTCTTGTTACACAGGCACTGGTTTTCATATATGATGATCATGTTTGACTGCCAGTGGAATGTGAATTCTTTCACAGCCCACAAGTCAAATAATGACTTTTCTTCCTTGTAGAATTATACAGATCTTAGCTTGTCATCTAAGGAGCCCATGGACTCTGAATATGGATAATGCATATAATGTTTCATTCTTGTTATATCTGACATTATGTTACATGAATAAACTGAAATTCCATCCTGTTAAGTACTTTCCATGGAAACATGCAAAAGTAGTGCTTTGCATACAATCATGGTCTGCCGTACCATCCTGTATTGCCTGGTACGGAGTGTACCATACTGTATCGAGAGGAAACTGGTATGAAACTTAACTTTGAGTTGGTACAGGCCCTATATCACCCTGTACCAAGGCATACTTTCCTGTACTAAGATGTAATAACCTGTACCGAAGCATATCGAGGTGTATATCGACCTGTACCTAAGTGTACCAATCTATATTGAGGCATACCGAGATAAAAATGAGAAAATGATTAGATTGCTACATCGATATAGGATGCGTACCATACCTACCAAATCAGTAAGGTACCAATATAGTACCTAGTATTGAGATTGCGGACCTTGCATCCAGTAAAATTCTCTATGTGCTTATTTCCCAATAGACTGCCTTATCTTCCATGAAATGCTCATCACTTTAGCTGGAACCAATTCATCAGATGACTCTAAACAGGCACAAAACATAATTTTTCGATACTGCTGACATTCAAGGAACAAGAAATTGTATGCTACATTTCTCCTTGTAGGACACTGCTTTTGATAATTAGGATTAGCTGGATGGTATGTTTCTCTACCTGTTTACTTCCGAATACCCATATAAATGCTCATCACTTAAGATAGACTGCGTTCATTAGATGACTCTAAATAAGCATCAAACATAGTTTTTACAATGTAGTCCTGTTGACATGCAAGGGATAAGTCTATGCTATATTTCTCCTCATAGGATACTTCTTTTGATTATTAACATTAGCTGATAGGATCTTTCTCTTGTGATTTTGTTTCACATGGATATGTCTCTGTATCTTGATCATGTAAGTCTAGCTGACATGCAAGGGATAAGCTAGCCTATGCCATATTTCTCCTTCTATGATACTGCTTTTGGTTTTTAGCAATAGCATGATATATCTCTTTCTTGTGGTTTTGTTTCATACAGAGTTGTCTCTGTATCTTGATAATGTATTTTATTCATGTTTTGGCACGACCTCTATGTCACGAAGGTGCCTATTTCATAGGATTACCATTTCTTTTTTTTTCTTTTCTATTTTATACATGGATTTAAGTTGTTTCTTTCATTTTTGTATCTCCTTTTTTCTATCTTGTTGGTTTGTAGGGTCTTGGCATGGAGTGATGGGTACTATAATGGTGATATAAAGACAAGGAAGACTACTCAACCAATGGAGTTTAAAGCTGATCAAATGGGCCTACAGAGAAGCGAGCAACTGAGAGAGCTATACAAGTCTCTTTCAGCAGGAGACAGCAATCCGCAGTCCAAAAGGCCTTTTGCCTCGCTATCACCTGAAGATCTGACAGACTCGGAGTGGTATTACCTGGTTTGCATGTCCTTCACATTTGGTCCAGGCCAAGGGTACCTTTCCTCTGAAAGCTTTAATCTAACTTTTCCAGATCATCATGCTTGAAGTCTTTTTTCCCCCCCTTTATTTTTCACTGATTTCAATCTAACTCTGGGAGTTTTCCAGTTTGTTGTAAGAAATATTGAATAATGTGTAGTTTTTGGAATTATATCTGAGTCTGGCACATAATTCTTCTTCTTTGACAGCACTGACAATTTGGGCTGTGGTTCAATAATACTCATCTGAAGCATTTTCTGTTCAAAATATAGAAAGATCATAAAAGATTTGTTCTTTAGATCACATCCATTCTAGTTTCTTATAGTTGGTGAAAATATTTATGCATCGATGCAAATGCAAATATTAAAGGTAGAGTAAGCATTTCCCTGTAAACAGTTCTTGAGACTTGTTTCAAATAAATAAATAAATAAATAAATGTCTTGTGCAAATGTAGATAATATATTTTTATCTCATTCCCAACCTGCATGTAGGAACCATCTAATCTAAATCTCTCTCATTCACGGTGGTTGATTAAGATGCTAATCATTTCACAAAGTATTATATGACCTCATATAAGTTGGTTCTCCCAGTGGCATCATCTTGGCTATACTATCCTAAGGGCTGGTTCACCAACCTGGGCTATGCATCAAGCCATTTCCCATACTTAAAAGTCAGTGCTACCAAGCTAATTGAAAGTGCTTAATCAGAAAACTTTGGCATAAGATATCCAATCCTTCAAGGATCATGATAATTGTTGAACACTGTTATGAATACGGAAAACTCTTGGAACATGTTTTGTTGAAGCATGTACAGAGAGAAACAAATAGTATAATTGAATTGGCAGCACATATTTATAAGAATATGAACTCAAATGGCTTAAATTTTGAAGCCCATGAGTATATTTTGCAAGTCACCTTGTGCTTGAACATAAACAGCCCTCATTTCCTCTTTCTATTGGTGTAGAATACATGATTGACTAACTTTTGTAGATCCATAGTGATCTAGATACCCTCTGGACCAACAATCAATTGTTTTGGATGTTATTTACGCATTGGGCAGGCACAAAATGAAGGGTAACTGTAGAACCAAGAGCAAAATATGTGATGGAGCATATTGATCATTCATGATCTACACATCCTATAACATTGATGGATCAAAGTTACATCACCTTATTTTCTATTTAAAGCATCCAAAGTTCATTAACCTATGAAACATCTTATTTTTCATTTCATGACAATTTTCATATTGTTTATCATATTAATGATATTGATTCGAAAACAGATTTCTTATCATTTAATATTTTGCATCAATAATATTTGGGCTCTATTTTTCATGCTCCCTCTCTCTCTCTCTCTCCCTCCCCTCCCACTTTAGAAGGCTTATATTTTTTTTCCTTGCGCCAAATTTTCAAACTTATCTTCTGAGTCATTTATGATTTGATGCACAATATGATGCCTGCTGTTGTTTGCTATTTTTTTCCACTCAGATGCTCTTCTACCTGTGAAAATTTGAACATGATATTTGCCTCCATTCTTGGAATCCTCTGAAACTGTTTTCAAGACTGTTTTCACTTGCTTGTTGCCATGCTTCCTTGTTGATTTGAGAAAAGTTTTCCTTTCAAGTTAGTATTTATTCTTTTTCATTTGCTGACCAGGTTGCCAGGTAAAGCCTTAGCAAGCAATCAGGATATCTGGTTGAGCAATGCTCAATTTGCAGATAGTAAAACTTTCTCACGCTCTCTTTTAGCGAAGGTTGGATTCTGACTATTTTCTTTTACAGATGTCTTTGTGCTGTTATTATGTCAGTAGTAGTACTAACATATGAGCTGATTCTCTTACTCTCTCACCCAACATGTGAACTTCTGTTTAATGGATGGGTTTGCATCACACATCATCTCAGAGTGCATCTATCCAGGTATGGTCATTTTCTGTTATTCTTGAAACCATGATATGTCTATAATATTCTAAGGACAACTCCTCTTAATGAAAACTAATTCTTCTACTAATTTTACTATGAAATATCAGGCTTTGATACCTTACTATCCCTAAATATATTTTTGTTGCATCAATGTTCCACTTATGTCATAATTATTTTCTTTATTACCTACTTTTTTTGTTAGAGAAGGGACAAAGAACAAGCTGTTGTCCTCTTAATGTAACTCATTCTGCTACTAATTTTACTTTGAAATAGCAAGCTTTAATACTTAACTATCCCTATAAATATATTTTTGTTGCAACAATGTTCCACTTATGTCATAATTATTTTCTTTATTACCTACTTATTTGTTAGATAAGGGACAAAGAACAAACTGCTCATTGTTCATTTTATATCCACTCAAGGTCATATTGCTGACATTGTCCTGACAAGACTTGAATCATTTTGAATTACTCTCTCACAAGCTCGCTGTGCAACAATCATCATTTTACTTTGAGATGGCATATTTGGTCAAATCAAACAATAAGAAGTTTCTAACTTTCAAACTCAGATATGATCTAGTCTATTATATAGATAGTTGCAGTTCATTTATTCTGAATTTTGGTTCAGAATAGGTTCAGAATTTTCATCATTATCATGTATTCAATTTGTATCTTTTTCGTAACAGAATTGTTATAAGTACAATATTGGCTCAAGGAAAAATGCTATACCTCCAAGCTCCTGTCCCTGCTTGGTGTGTTAGTCCTATGTGGAAGTAGGTGATTGGCTTTAGGGTACATGGTGCCACCTCCAAATGTTTTCACATCCCAGTGTACCACACAAACCCAGCTTCAACAGAGGATCAGGTGGATGAGCGGGAAGTGGAGTGAGGAGGGGTATCAGTACTCCTACTCAAGCTCTCCACCTAGAGTAATTAGGACAACATATTTTAAAGTTCCACTCCCTGGTTTCTGTCTGGGTTTGTGAAGCCATTTGTACATAGAGGGTTACACAGGGAGCATCATATCACATCTAAGTGATTTCTAAATTTTTATGGAAGTTAACTAGAAGGTTTTTACCACCATGTTTCTGAGGAAAAAAGAGATGGATAAACTTAAAGACAACAAAATATTGATATCCTAAATTCATTGTGCATTCTGTTTTTATCATGAGAAAATTTTTGTGTATTGTTATATCTAGGAAATTTAATTGTTTATGTATACATTTGGTTGTAAGTAACAAAATGAAAATAGATAATCACCAAAGGAAGGGAGCAACAAGACATCCCAAAATGGACACAACCAATCCTTTTGTTTCCTATGTGGATTGAATCAAGACTAGTCATTCAAATTTTTTTATTATTTCAATTTTTTTTGGATGATGGAATATGGACACACACGCACACACACACAGTTTATTGATTCAATAAAAGATTCTTAAACTATTCATCTTTTTTCTCAATTTGATCGTGACTGGCTGGGAGGAGTGTATATTTTAGTTTCCTTTGATGACATACTTTAAATTTCGACATTAAACTAATCTAATATTTATTATTTCTTTTCTAATTTTTTGCTAATTAGGAACTTTTCCCATTGTCAAATTTATCTTGAATCTCAAAATTCTCTTTGTATGACAAGATAAAATAGTAGTTTAAAACTCTATAAATTTCATGTTTACTACCACTCTGCATCTTAAAATGCAGACTGTGGTGTGCATTCCTTTCATGGATGGTGTGCTAGAGCTGGGTACAACTGAATTGGTAAGTTCATTATGATTCATATATATGCTTATAAGTCAAACCATTTCTTCTGTTGAAGAGTTGTGAATCTTCTTTAAATCATTTAAGGTTTTGGAGGATTCGGCTCTCATACAGCAAATCACCACTTCATTCTGGGAGTTGCCTGTCCCTGTTTGCTCTGAGCAGTCTGTATGCAGTCCTCCATTGGTTGAAAAGGATGAAGATATCTTGTGCCCTAATCTTGAAGATGAAATTGTTGATACGATGATTTTGGAGGAATCCAACGTAGTGGCTGATGGTCAGGTTCCTTTGGAGAGTGGGCCCCCAGCTTTCCCTTTTGGTAGTCATTCTTATGCCTCTGACAAAGAAAATGAGCTATTCCAGGATAAGGTCGAGGAATTGCAGGCAAATATCTGTGAAGGACCAAAAACTGATTCTCCTCATGACAGTTCAAATGAGTGTTGTCCCAATCAGCAACCTAATGATTCTTTTAGAATTGAGGGGCTGAATGGTGCATCTCAAATACACAATGGGCAGTTGATGGATGATGAGTTCAGCAATGGTTTTCATGGTTCTTTGAATTCAAGTGACTGTATATCGCAGTCCTTTGTGAATCCTCAAGGGGTCCTCTCTTTTCCAATGGGTGAACGAATAAAGAATCATGTCCTTGATAGCCTTCAAGAGGGAGATTATTCAAAGCTGTTCTCACTGGATCTTCAGGGTGAAAAGTCACACTATACAAAGACAATTGTTGCCATTCTAAGGAACTCCAAGCCGCTGGCATCAATAACATGCTTTCCTTGTGGTTCTCATGAGTCCAGTTTTGTGGTTTGGAAGCGAAGTTTGAACACTCCAAAACCACACTCCATCAATTCACAGAGGTTGGTGAAGAAGATTTTGGTTGATACTGCATGGATGCATGGTGGCCGGCCACTGAAACCCCAAGAAGAAAGTGGGCTTCGGAGCAAAGTTTGGAAGTTAGAAGGAGATGATGCTAATGCAAGTCATGTATTGTCAGAGAGAAGGAGAAGAGAAAAGCTAAATGAGAAGTTCCTTGTTCTCAGATCACTGGTTCCTTCTCTTAGCAAGGTAACTGGAATTGCACTAGTTTTAAGAGCTCAGTGCCATCGCCATCTTCATGGCAGGGTGATGTAAAATCACTGCCTCATAAGATTATTACCCTGGAGGATGTGGGAAGGCTTGTTTTAAGTTTTCCATTGGCAATGGCATTGAGAATTACGTACTTCTATAGAATATATATTACACGTTATGGTAGTCTAAGAATTGTGTCATTAGGTGTGATTTCAAAATGAAAATAATCTTCTCACATCATTTGTTTGAAGGGTAAGGAGAACCTTGTTTGAAAAATTAATTTTTGACAATCACTTGAATAATCTCTGGTGGTTGTCAGCATAGCTTGTCATATTTCTAGGCTTGAGTTAGGAAATGTGACAGCCTATTACTTTAATATGTATCAGAATTTCAGAAAGATTGTTAAGAGCCTATGTGTTCTGTTATGTTTTTTTTACTGGGACTATTGGTCATCTATTTTTTTTCTTTTAACTTTTTTGATTTATTTGAGAAATTTGAAACTATCGGTCTGATGGTTGTTCTTTTTTGTCTGTTAGATTTCTATCTTAATGTTAAATCTTTTTTCTTAAAGAAAACAGTGTTGAATCATTGCAATTCTTCATAGGACTGCCTGTTTCTCTCAGGTTGACAAAGCCTCCATTCTTGGTGACACAATAGAGTATCTGAAAGACCTTCAGAGAAAAGTTGACGAATTGGAATCTCGCAGAGAGTTAGGTGAGTTTGATGCTAGAGGAACAAGGAGGCATCCTGACGTATCAGAGAGGACATCTGACAATTATGGCAACAAGGAGATTGCGAATGGCAGAAAGCCTAGTGCAAGCAAGAGGAAGGCTTGTGATATCGATGAAGCAGAGGTCGAACATCCTTGGGTCCTATCAAAGGATGGTCCGGTTGACGTTAATGTTACTGTGATTGAGAAAGAGGTTTTCATAGAGATGCACTGTCCATGGAGGGAATGTTTGTTTCTTGAGATAGTTGATGCGGCAAGCAACCTCCATTTGGATCCTTTCTCTGTGCAGTCATCCACTGTTGATGACAATCTTGCAATGTCAATAAAAGCTAAGGTTTGGATCACCTGATTGTACTTCTTGGTGGATCTCTCTCTCTCTCTCTCTCACACACACACACTCATCTACTAACTAGCTTTCTTGCTTTTGAACTTGACTGCAGTTTAGGGGTTCGGTTGTAGCATCGCCAGGAATGATCAAGCGGGTACTTCAGAGAGTTGTAGGTAAATGTTGAGAATTGTTCGTTCTGGCCAGCAACCAATGAGCAATGTCTGTAAATCTTGAGCTTGTAGAATTCATTTAAATTCTGATGAGCCATGAGAACATAATCTAGTCAACATGTAAGTGACTCTGTGCAATCTCTTCCAGCTGGTTTATCCGTAACTACTATCTACTCTTCTCCTCAATGATTTTAGCCACTATATTTGCCTGGACATGATCATGCTTACCATGTGTTCTAGAACATCGTGTTCTATTTGCTTTGATCCTTAACTCATTGCTCACGGTTAGCCATATAGTCATCTGCATGTGGTATGGTTCCAAACACAAGCTTTTAAAGGGCTATAGAATAAATACTCCCTGTGCAACCTGAAAGGGTTGCAGAGCAGTCCACACCTTAAACTTCTCAGGGCCTTGTCACTGACAGATTCATTTCAGTTCAGACGTGCATTTATGATTCAGAAATGTTCATGTTTCTCCCATTATGTATTAAATGAAAGGAACTTGACAAATTTATGCTGAATTTGTAACATCGTTAAATTGGAAATATTGTTCTAACAGCATAAATTTTCTAGTATTGCCTGCTTGCTTATTAGTTCTGATTAACTTCATCATAGAATCACCAGGTGAAACTGACTCCATATCAAATATTTGGATCATGAGGGTTAATATTACTATTCTGTTTCAAGAATTTTTAAGCAGTGCTTTTGTTATTGCTTTGTTCTTGGATGCTTCAACTGGAAGAGATGCTTCCATTATTGTTATCTAGAGAAGACAAATTAAACTTGACATAAGTGTAGAGAATGTAAATTTTAGGCCAGCTATCATATGGTGTGCATTGCCTTGCCCAAAATCCCATAAATGTATTGACAGTAATAATCTCTTTTTGACACGAGGTCGGTTATTTGATCAGCAGACATGATTTTTCAAACAAATGCATGATTAATTTGGTAATCTTGCTGATCACCTTCTAATTCGCTGAGACCAGGCATGTTTCAAATTGTGCACATCACCAGCATCACCTCCTTTGGCATTGAAACCACAAATTCAACTTAGCAATTAATAAGCGTGGAAGATTGGAAACGTATACGGCGTAAATCCATGGTATCCTCCACTTGAATTTATTATAGATTTGGTGACTTTGGTCTCGTAATATTTTCTGTGTGAGGAATGCAACAATTGTACAACGGTGTTTTCTCAAAATTCTAAAAGCCGTATTGAATAATCGATCTCATCTTCTATGCAACTGCGCGTTGCCCTGTGGACAGGTGCATCAAACCGTATGTGGACTGGGCACTGCAGATTCTTACATGATCCGAAGAAACAACAAGAGATGTCAACATTGACTGCATGAAAAATCTCTCCACCCAAAAAAAAATCCAATTTAATATTATTACATGATCTAGTCTGCTATTAGAATTCCTTCTCCATGATCAACCTAAATATCTTAAGAATTGGATTGTTCGCAGTCACCTTTGACCACTCGAAAAATGCCTGCCCACGCCCAGCTAGGAAATGAAACCATCTTGGACCAAACGACTGGCCTGAGCTGAGTAGAAGAAGACTAACTTCTTGGACTAGTCTAAGCATAGATTTTTTTTTCGGTCGAGCTCTTTGGGTGGATTTGGCCAGCCTAGCTCGTCGAGACTTGTTTCTTTGGGTCCCCTTCAAGCAATATCCTCAAACTGCTTAAAGTTCCTTTCTAGTATCTGGTGCTCACCTTTATGTAGATGCAAGAAAGTAGCTTGCCATGATCATTCCTTGGAACTTGTAGGATCACCTGAACTAGCAAGCTCCTCCTTATTTTTGTGTTTTCCATCAGATACTATTTACTTATCAGGTTCATGGAAACTATTTCTGAATGTAATGTTATAAAAATATATTTTAGAAGATTTGTTACTTGGTAAGAGAAACACATTTTAGGTAAGACTTGGGAGAGCCCATTGAAATCCCAGTTACTAAGCCATGAAGGTTCCATTTTGAAAAAAATGTGGAATCCCATCTCTCTCTAAATCTATTTTTCTCATTTTCTAATATACTCAGATTTGCAAATATAAATAAGAAATCTCTCCCAAATAGCTATTTTCGTGAAATTCTGATTTTGCAATTAACAACTGCGCTAAAATATTTCCCAAATCTTTCTACCTTCCCCCTTAGTGGCTCAAATGCTCTAGGACCTGATAGCTTCCCTTGTCTTTTTTCTTCCAGAGAAATTGGAGTCCAATCAAGGAGGATCTCTTGGCCTTGTTAGAAGAGTTTCATAAAGGAACATTGGATCTCTCTCGCATCAACTTCACATTCATTACACTCGTACCAAAGAAAGATGGCTTGCTCTCTCCTCGGGACTTCTAGCCCATAAGCTTGCTCATTAGTTTATATAAAGTCATAACAAAAATTCTTGCTTCAAGACTGGCAATGTTTCTACCATTGTTAGTTGAAGATATCCAGTCTGCTTTCATTAGGAGGAGGTCTATTATTGAAAATTTTCTCTTTGCACATAAAATGGTTGCTTATTGTAATAGAACTAGATGCAAAGGAGTACCATGCAAGCTTAATTTCGAAAAAGCTTTTGACAAGGTAAATGGAAAGTTTCTTATTGATGTTTTGCGGGCAAGAGCTCCTCTCCAACATGGGTTACTTGGTTTGAGGCTTTGATTTCCACCTTTTAAATATCAGTGTTGCTCAATGGTTTGCCAGGTAGATGGATCAAATGTAAATGTAGACTGGGGTTGAGATAGGAAGATCCTCTTTCTCTAGCTCCGGTCATCCTAGTGATGGATGTTCTTTCTAGAATTGTCAAGCAAGTAGGCTTGAAGGGCATCATTGAAGGCATTGGGACCATACTTGCTTTTTTTAATTTGAGAAGCCTGAAGCTAACGCATCCCCTGCTGCTCTGTGCTGGCAAGAAGGAGAGTGTTATAGCCATCAAAGCAATTCTCCTTGGATTTGAACGAGCATCTGGACTTAGCATTAACTTCCAAAATAGTTGGTCATTAGTATGAACATGGAAGATAGTGAAGCTAAGCTCCTAGCTACCTACCTTACTCAATTGCAGGAGATCTTCATTTCCATTTACTTATCTGCGCCTTTCTCTTAGTAATACAGAACTCCCTAAACATTGCTTGTTGCCCTTATTGAGAGTATTATTTTAAGACTTGTAACTAGAAAGGAAAACTTCTTAGCTTTGGGGACCAAGTTATTTTGATTAACTCAATGTTGACCGCTCTACCATCATACTTCATGTCCATCTTTAAGCTGCCGTGATAGGTAGTAAATAGAATTGACCAGCTTAGGAGAGCGTTTAGGTGGAAAGGGAAGGACTCTACTATATCCGACTTCAATTGCCCTGTGAATTGGGAGGGTGTGTGCAAAGAAAAGAAGGAAGGTGGTTTGGGCATCAAGAATATTAATGATCTCAACACTGCATTGCCAGCCAAGTGGGCTTGGAAGTTTTTTAAAGGTCCTGAAGCACCTTGGAGAAATCAGATTTCCAATGCTCATTACTCGAAAAGAAAGTTTGGCTTTAGAGTGAGAAGAACATTCACGACAATCTGTCCGATTTGGAGAGATATTAGCAGAAATATCAAGGCATTTTGGACTTGTGCCTCATTCAATCTTGGAGATGGTGAGAAAAAATAAGATTCTCAGAGGATTCATGGGTTCATCCTTCCACCCTTGCATCTTTGTTTGTTGAGTTGTATGATAGAGTTGCGAAGAGAAATGCCATTGTGGCTTCCCAATGGAGTCGTAGGAATCAAACTTGGTCTAGAAGATGTGCTCTCGTTTTCTTTGTTCATTTCTTCTATAAATTTTTGAACCGTGGATGATTGCTATGGCTGTTTGATATAAAGCCCCCACTTGGAGAATGTTAGGAGGATTTGGATCCAGAAATCATGAGGAGGATTCGAATCCAGAAAGCCCCCAGCTAATCTTACACCCTTATATCCAAGCTCCGGGAATTAATCTCAAACTTGGAATGTGTAAAGCTCATTCCACCTAAGCTACCACCAATGTGGTAAAACTGCTGCACCTCATTTTCTTTTTTAAGATGAAAATATTCTTGTGGTTGGCTCTAAAAGATAGACTTCATACAGGTGATGTATTGCAGAAAAAAGGTTGGGGAAGAGGATTCAGATGCTCCCTTTATGGAGCCAGGCAAGAAACTATTTCTTATTTGCTCATCAAACACCCTTTCGCCAAGAACTTGTGGTTCGCCATCAATTGGCAATGGTTGCGTATTGGCACCTATGGCTTGAAAGGAGCTCAAGAGTTCTTGTACACCGTGAGGCCCAACCCAAAACTTTTAGCTGGCCTGGCCCATGTGGAATTCGGACCGAAACCGGCAACTGGGTTGCCGACTTCCGTTCGGATTAGCCAAAGCACTGAACCGCTGGATTTTTCGATGAAGGGGTCGGAGAGGGAGATCGACGGCGGGGAAAATAAGGGCTTTACTCTATAATGGAGGGGTTCCTCGCGTGCCTCAGTCCATTTCCGAACCCCTCTTTCTCGGATGGACGCCGACGATCTCCTCACACGCCTCTGCCCATTCCAAAGGTCATCTTCCTCCGGTGGCCATCGAGACCCGATGTCGATTTCACTGGTAAGTCTTCTTCTCTGTCTCCTCTCGAGCGTGGGTGTGAGCATAGATGACCGACGAACGGGAAAAGGGATTCGTTCATTTTTGGGACTTTAGGTGGGGGGCCGGACGGTTGCTGGGATCGTCGCTGGTCCCTTCCTTTCCTTCCGGCCATCCTTCCCGGCGGGCAATCATGAAGATCGCCGCCATGGGTCAGCTCTGTTTTGAGGGATGGGCGGCTCGGTTGAGCCGAGGGGAGCAGTTGGAGTTGGGATCGGGGGAGGAGAAAGAAAAGAAAAGAAGAGAAGAAAGAAAAGAAAAAAAAAAAGAAAAAGAGGGGAAAAGGAAAAAGGAGAAAAAAAGAAGAAAATAATAATATAATAATAATAATGAGAGAGAGGAGAGAGAGAAGAGAGAGAAAGAGGAGAGAGAGAAAGAGGAAGGAGAGAGAGAAAGAGGAAGGAGAGAGGAGAGAGAAGAGGAGAGAGGAGAGAGAAGAGGAGAGAGAAAAAGGAAGGAGAGAGGATAGAGAAGAGGAGAGAGAATAGAGAAGAAGAGGAGAGAGAAAAAGAAGGGAGAAAAGAAGAGCGATAGAGAGAGAAAAGAAAGGAAGGAAGGGTTAAATTTAGGGTTAAATTTTGGACCATAATTCGAAGTAGATTGATGAGAGTGGCCCATGATAATATAGTTTTTTTTGAAATAAAAATTAATTATATGATTAAATTTATTGGTCAGGATTGTCATTGTTCTTGAAAGACCAGTCTAGTATTGAATTATACTTAGTTGCTAGATATTCTTCGGTAAGTTATCTTGATCTCTGATATTAGATGCCAAATATATTATGTATTTATGAAATATTAAATATATGTAGTATATTTTAATCTATATTGGATTGCATTGGGTTGCATGCATTGTGTTGGTATGGATGCTCTCTAGTTCGACTATGATCACACAAGGATCTAGTATCCTTTTGGATCTTTAGTGGGGCTATCACTAGCACATGACCGTTGAGCGGTATGTGTACACAGGAGCTAATTGCCTTGTTTTTAGCCATGCATGATAGTTACTGGCACATGTTGGGATGCATGTTTTCTCGTGTGATTTCAGAGCTAATTTTCTTTTTGGGCCTCCAGTAGGGCTATCACTGGCGCATGACCGATGAGCGGTATGTGTACACAGGATCTAGTCTCTTTCGAGGCTAACCATGGACCGATCGTGGCCATAATCAAAGGGACTAGAAGAGTAGAGTAAATGGTTGGCCATCCATAGTCGTATCGGTTGCATTTAAGTATATATATTTACATAGTTTTACTGGTTATATTATTTTGATGTTGGACATCTTATTATATGATGTGTTTATACTTGTTGTTTGTTGATGGCATATTTGTGTATGTATATTGGAGGTAATGATAAATTATTGAGCTTGTAAAGCTCACCCCCTGTTTTCCTATATTTTTGTTACAGATCCAGAAGATCAATCGGGCTTTGGAACCAGTCAATGAGAAGCTAGGATTTAGGTGTTATGCATATGCCTGGCTGGATAATTATTGCTGAAATTATGTTTTGATGTAGGTCTTGTGTGTCTGAAGGAGAAATAAATTCTAGAGCACACGGCCGTCTGTTGCGCATCCGACTCGACCCGACTTGAATTTGAGGTCGGTGCGTGACAAAACAGTCTTCCATTAATGCTACTCTCCATAGAGCTTTCCTTGACCTAATGGGAACAACCATTCTCAAAAGACAACCATCAATTGATGCGGAATCTTTTGGGATCACTTCTGATCAGATAACCTTTCTATTTTTAGGTACGTTCTCCTTGGACTTACAGCACTATTTTGGCATGTTATTTAGAGCCTTGCTATGTTGAAGCTTACCCTACAACCTTTTACTTCTCACCTCAAAAAAGCAACTTTACTTATTTCATTAAAAAAAAAACTTAACTAAAATTATCCAATCAAACTCTAGCTAGGTTTCGCAGAACAAAAGTTGCTCCATGGGCCGCGGAAAAAAAAAAGCAACTAGATTTTGCAGCATATATAGACCGTTCATGGTAAGAAAATGGGAATGTCTTAAGCACGACAAAAAAAAAAAAGAAAAGAAAAGAAAAGAAAAGAAAAAAAAAAAAAAAAAAAAAAAAAAAAGAAACAGTTTAATAACACATGTAGTGAAGTTTCATCTGCACCAATATATACATAAAGCACCACAATATCCTCATATGATAAAAAAGCTAAGTTTATTTTTCGTGCATTTATAGTGGTTATAACATCATTTAATATATATATACAATAATTCTGGTAAAAAGGTAATGTTAAAAAAATCTTTTCCAATGCTAATAAGTATCGGCAAAAATCATCCCGACACTTTAAAAAATATCGAGAATGTAGTAGTGAAGACAGTTAATTTTTTCTGACATTTTTAAAAAACATCGAGAAAATTGCCAATACTTTAAAGCATCAGTGTTGCCGCCAAGACTGTCATGGCCCGTAGCTGTTGTTGGCGTCGGAGTGTGCTCCTCCTGCCGCCCGCCATTCTCGGTTCCCAGATCTCCTTGCTGGGTGCGGACGCCTTGCTGCCCGGCGGCCCTCCGCTCCTGGACCTGCGAGATAACGGTTAAAGACCCGGGCCGGGATTTCCGGCGGGGGCACTCCGACGATCAAGTTAGTGACGATCCAGGAAAATAGATCCTCCTGGTCGGGCCCCTCTTGATGGACTCCGTACTAGGAGTAAAAGATGTACGTGGAGGTGTGAACGTCGCAGGGGGAGAGTGATAGCGGGGACAGAGGGATGCTATGTTCTTCCACCTCTCCTTGTGCCCCTCGGTTCCCTCCATCAGTGGTGGTAGTGACGCTTTGCCCTCTCTTGGACGGGCTTGCGCTTGTGCTTGTGGTGGCGATCATGGTGGTGCCATGCCCCCATTGCTCATGGGGGTGGCCTTTTTTCTTTTTTTTCTCTTCCTTTTCTTTCTTTTTTGTGCTGTCGGGTGTGTTCGAGTTGTTGTTGTATTACCTCTAGGTTGGTTGTGAACTTTGGTCACCGTTCGGTGCATGTCTCGGGATCCCCGTCGGGCTGTCAGGCGCATGCGGCGGTGTTCCAGGGAGCCTTTCCTGATTCATGATAGGGTGCGATGTCAGGCGCTCTGACACTCTTCTTGGTTGCCTCACTCCGAAAAATTTGGGGATGCCTCGACTAGCGGGCCGCCGCCCGCAGGATTCGAATCTCCCGGTTGGCCTTCTTTCCTGGATGATTTGAGTGGTTGGTGAGGAATGTAGTATCTCGATCAACGTGCTGCCTGCCTTTTTGGTGCAACTGGCGGTTTCAGGCGGTCAGTACGGTATGAGAGGCGCTTCGGTACGGTCCTCGGGCGGCTCGCCGGTATCCTTGACTGGTGAAGACCTTGTCCGGGCTGGGGCCGAGCTGGGATGGCAAGGCTCGCTCCAGCCTAGGCGCTCCGAGCTTGCGGGGGTGCCCAGGTGGAGGAGGGCGAAATGCGGGCCCGGTCCAGAGGGCGTGCGCTCAGAGAGGCTCCATATCGGTGGGTGAGCTCTTGGCTCGACCTCGACCGTAGGGAACTAACCTCCGAGGGTTTCGCTCTGGAGGGCGGAAGATGGACCCGGTCCAGAGGCAGGCGCTCGGAGAGGCTCCACATCGGCGGGTGAGCTCTTGGCTCGACCTCTACTGCAGGGCACTAACCTCCGAGGGTCTCGCTCTGGAGGGCGGAAGGCGAACCCGGTCCAGAGGGCGCGTGCTCAGAGAGGCTCCACATCGACGGGTGAGCTCTTTGCTCGACCTCTACCGCAGGGCACTAACCTCAGAGGGTCTCAATTTGGAGGGCGGAAGGCGGACCCGGTCCAGAGGGTGCGCGCTCGGAGAGGCTCCACATCGGCGGGTGAGCTCTTGGCTCGACCTTGACCGCAGGGCACTAACCTCCGAGGGTCTCGCTCTGGAGGGCGGAAGACAGACCCGGTCTAGAGGGTGTGCGCTCGGAGAGGCTTCACATCGTTGGGTGAGCTCTTGGCTCGACCTCTACCGCAAGGCACTAACCTCCGAAGGTCTCGCTCTGGAGGGCGGAAGGCGGACCCGGTCCAGAGGGTGCACGCTCGGAGAGGCTCCATATCGGCGGGTGAGCTCTTGGCTCGACCTCGATCGTAGGGCACTAACCTCCGAGGGTCTCGCTCTAGAGGGCAGAAGACAGACCCGGTCCAGAGGGCGCGCTCTCGGAGAGGCTCCACATAAGCGGGTGAGCTCTTGGCTTGACCTCTACCGCAGGGCACTAACCTCCGAGGGTCTCGCTCTGGTGGGCGGAAGGCGGACCCGGTCCAGAGGGCGCATGCTCAGAGAGGCTCCACATCGGTGGGTGAGCTCTTGGCTCGACCTCGACTGCAGGGCACTAACCTCCAAGGGTCTTGCTCTAGAGGGCGGAAGACGGCTCCGACCTAGGCGCCAAGCTCATGAGCTCGACCTGGCGGAGGACTGAGCTCGACTTGCTATCCTGGGGGAGCTCAGCTCAGCTCGGTAATGGGATTCGAGCCAGAGAGTCATCATGGCGTCTTCTCTTGGCATGGCGCATGCCGGTTTCTTCATGTCAGCGGTCCTGCCACATCATTTGCCCCCCACTCCCGAGGCCTGTTAGTGCACGGCGCCCGGGTCGAAGGGAGTAATTGCGGTACTGACGTAGAAAGGCAAAGATCTGGCACGATGATAGCCATGATTGCTGGCGCTTCGGGAACCGCCCCTGCGGGCCAATGCGGGGATGCCATGTGGCCACGTTCGAGGAGCAGTTAATGCTGGCACAGAATGCAGAGTGGCCGGGATGCCATTCTCACCGATGGGAGACACGTGGCGCAGATCCGTTGGTGGAGCGGTTGAATCGGTACGAATCCCTTGGGTCATTTTGAAATGAAAGGAAAGCTTTACTCGAACCATCTATTCTTTTTGAATTCTCCGTGCCTGCTGCTGCCACGCCCAAGCTTCTTCTTCCTCCCAGTCGCTCCGAATTTTTCTAAGGCAATAGGTCAGCTTCTTCTTCTCCCTCCCCCCACTAAGATAGGGTTCCTTCCCGGGGTATGTAGTCTTCTCTTCGGTCTTTAGCTTTGAGTTTTTTTTCTCCTTTGTCTTTGAGGATGTCCCATTTTGGTCCGGGCTTCCGTCCCTCCACTGATCAGGGTGAGGTCGGTCCCTCCGTATGGAGGCCGGCATCTTCTTCCTCTTCTTCTGACGGGGAGGGAGGTGTAGCTTGCTTCGAGCTCAGTAGGAGGCGCCCTCCTGTTCCGGTTCTCATTAAGGAACCGGGATCTGGTCCTTCTCTTCCCCTTTCTTCTGCTCCTGTCTCCGAGTCCGTCCGGCCTGCAGGTCCTGGAGGGGTTGCCTCCACGATCACCGCCGGGGAACTCAGGACTGTCCGGGATGTCTATGGCATCCCACCTTCTGTCCGGCTCATGATCCCTCGTCTGGGGGAGCGGGTCACTTCGAGTGGCCCGGGCTGTCTTGCCTTCTATGAGGGGACCTTCTTCGGAGGTCTTCGCTTTCCCTTCCACCCTTTCTTTCTGTCAGTCTTAGACAATTACCATTTGGTCCCGGCGCAGTTGGTGCCAAACGCTATTAGGGTCATTTTCTCCTTCATTGTGCTTTGTCATCTTCACGGGTTCGTGGCCCGATTCTCTCTGTTCAGGGTTTTCTTTGCCTTGAAGCGCCACCCAACCGAGGATGGGTGGTGGTCTTTGTCTTCCCGCCCGAAGGGCATTAAGTTTGAGCACCCCTCTTCCGTCAAGGGATGGAAGAGTAAGTTTTTCTTTGTTGAGGTCGAGGGGGTTGATTGGGTTTGGAGGGATCCGGACAAGTCCCCCAACCAAAATTCTGTGATCGATGCGGCTGACCGAGATGATTACAAGCAGCTCCGCACCACACAGATTCCTCCTCTCGAGGTCCTGTTGTCTGAGCAGAACCTCGCCGACTCTAGGATCGACCCAGCGAATGGGTCGGGTGAGTTTGACCTGAACTCTTCTCTTTTTCTTTCTTCATGCATTTCTTGTGTAGTTTCCCGCAGGTTCTGACCATTGCGTAACTTGCATGCAGGCATGATCTTCTCCGAGAGCGACCTTTTGGCCATTACCAAGAAGAGGCGGCCGACCGGGCTGGCCAGGGAGCCCGCTCCCAGGCGGGCCCGGGGTGAGAGCGCTTCTGCGGCTGCCCCCATGGTGGTGATCGGTCTGAGCTCGCCTACAGCTGCTGGCCCGAGCTCAGAGGAGCTCCGTGCTGCTCCTGCACCAATGGAGAGGGCAGCACCCGCAGCTTCGAGGTTCGCCCAGCAGGCTCCTGCCATAGAGCCCAAGGTGGAAGTCTGGGCGAGGGCTGCCGTCGCTGCCGCTGCTCCATGCCATCCTCCGGGTCCGTCCATCGCTGACGCCAGGGGTGAGGAGGTCCGGGCCACTCCCGGGGCCACGACAGATATGCCGCCTACGCCGGCACCGGCCTCCCAGCCTGCCTCCCGGGGTCCTTCAGTCAGTGGTGCAAGGCCGCCCGCTCATGGAGAGAGCCGCAGGGAGGAGGCGCGACGCTATCTCCCCTTCAGGATGGGGCCGGAGAGCTCGGTCCTTCGGAGCCCCGAGCTTGCCGAGTGCTTGATGGACTTCTCCATCCAAGCGTGCGACCGGTAAGATATGGCCAGGATGCACGTGGCCGATGTCTTCAAAATTTTCTTCTCTCAGCTGTATTCGGTGAGCTCCTTTGCTTCTTTCATTTGTTCTTCACTTCATCATCGTTCATTCTCTTTTTTTTTTTTTTTTTGCTGATCTCCCCTTCTTCTTTGCTGTGCAGATTGGTGCTGAGGCCCTCTACATCAGGGGCCACTTCCAGAGCGGGGAGCATCTCGAGTGGCAGCAGGTCGCCGAGATCGAATCTTTGAAGGCCGACCTGAAGGAGAAGGTCGGGGCATGTGGGGCCCTTGAGCTGAAGGTCAAGGACCTCGAGAAATAGCTTGCCGATTCTGAGGGGTGAGCGAAGGGACTCTCGATGGCCTGCGATTTGGAGCGGAGCTGCTCGAAGAAGGTGATCGACGACCTCTCCGTCGTCGAGAAAAAGCAAAATTGGTACAGTGCCGAGGCCGACTGGCACAAGGAGATCGCCCTGGGGGCCCAGGCGGAGCTGGTGGCTGTGAAGAAGAAACTGTCTGTGGCTGAGAAGGCAGCAGAGACAGCAGCCAACTCGGCGGATGTTGCTAGGCTGGAGGTCGCCGAAATGAAGAGGGTGGCTGCTGAGGACACGAAAGGTGCCAAGGATGTCGTGGCCAAATTCAAGGCTTCGGAGGAGTTCGTCGCCGAGATCCAACAGATGGTGTCGGACTCCTTCTACAAGCATTTTATGTACTTGCACGGCTGGGTCGAGTTGCTCATTCCTAACAAGAACCGTAGCTGCCTCAGATACCCTTCGGCTTTAGAGGAGGAGGCTGACGAAGAGGTCATCGAGGAAGTCGCGGGTTTGGAGAATTTGATACCAGCCGAGGGTGGTCCTCCTGAGGTCAGGGCGGCTCAGCCGGAGACTTTTGAGGGCGAGAGCTCTCGGCCTCAGGACCCAGCAGAAGAGCCGGCCGGCACGGAGTGACCTCTCTCTTTTTTGCTTTGTTTTGTACCCCCGCTTTTTTTTTTTGTGTTTAGTTAGGGTCTCTCGGCATGTTGGGGGCCCAGAAGACACTTGTACTTTATGTTTGATCAATGGAGCTTGGATTGCTTTATCAGATGCTTTCTTCCCTTCTCTTTCTTTCCTTTTCTCCTTTTTTCTTTTTGCATGGGGATATCAGAGAGAAGGGCTTCACCTTGCTTGAGGTTAAGTTATGACACTTGAGGGCCGCTAGGCTTAAAGGTGTCATTGGCTAAGGGTCGCGCAACTCAAAACTCTCTTGGCCGGAGATATGAGCTCCAGTCTTGAGAAGGCATCCTGGAGCTGGGCTCGGGGATGAAGATTATTGAGAGCTGCTTGGCTCGAAGTTCTCTAGGCCGGAGATCTGAGCTCCGGTCTTGAGAAGGCATCCTGGAGTTGGGCTCGGAGAAGAAGATTGCTGAGAGCTGCTTGGCTCGAAGTTCTCTTGGTCGGAGATCTGAGCTCTGGTCTTGAGAAGGCATCCTGGAGCTGGGCTCGGGGACGAAGATTGCTGAGAGCTGCTTGGCTCGAAGTTCTCTTGGCCGGAGATCTGAGCTCCGATCTTGAGAAGGCATCCTGGAGCTGGGCTCGGGGACGAAGATTGCTGAGAGATGCTTGGCTCGAAGTTCTCTTGGTCGGAGATCTGAGCTCCGGTCTTGAGAAGGCATCCTAGAGCTGAGCTCGGGGACGAAGATTGCTGAGAGCTGCTTGGCTCGAAGTTCTCTTGGCCGGAGATTTGAGCTCTAGTCTTGAGAAGGCATCCTGGAGCTGGGCTCGGGGACGAAGATTGCTGAGAGTTGTTTGGCTCGAAGTTCTCTTGGCTGGAGATCTGAGCTCCGGTCTTGAGAAGGCATCCTGGAGCTGGGCTCGGGGACAAAGATTGCTGAGAGCTGCTTGGCTCGAAGTTCCCTTGGCCGGAGCGCACTTCGCTGGGTTCAACTTCATTTGGTGAAGACGAAGGTTACTGTAGGTCTCCGCCAGGTCGCCGACGTGATCCGAAGTCGGCTTGCTCACCACTAGCATGTCATCCACGTACACCTACATGTTGTGGCCAATTGGATCTTTGAAGACCTTATTGACCAGACGTTGGTACGTGGCACCTGCATTCTTGAGGCCGAATGGCATCATCTTATAGCAGTAGGTCCCGCAATCAGTGACGAAGGTGGTGTGCTCCTCGTCCTCCGGGTGCATTCGGATCTGGTTGTACCCAGAGAAAGCATCCATAAAAGAGAGGAGGCGATGCCCCGAGGTAGTGTCCACGAGCTGGTCGATCTTTGGAAGAGAGAAACTATCCTTCGGGCAAGCTCGGTTGAGGTCGGTGTAGTCCACACAGATCCTTCACTTGCCGTTGCTCTTCTTCACCATCACCATGTTTGCCAGCCAACTAGGATACTGAACTTCTCGTACAAAGCCGGCAGCGAGAAG
This sequence comes from Areca catechu, assembly GCA_021397845.1. Taxonomy (NCBI): domain Eukaryota; kingdom Viridiplantae; phylum Streptophyta; class Magnoliopsida; order Arecales; family Arecaceae; genus Areca; species Areca catechu. The sequence goes on from CM038049.1 coordinate 56,217,265, forward strand.
CTTTTCCACTTCCTCATTGATGGCCTTCTGTCTCTCTGTAGCAAAACTCTTCTTCTGGCGGGCTGGGCGACACCTTGGATCAATCTTCAATTGGTGGGTGATGACCTCCGAGGGGATACCTGGCATGTCTGCAGCAGACCAGGCGAATACATCAGCGTTCGTCCGAAGGAAATCTAGCAAGCGAGCCCGCTTATTTTCTGAGAGCTGGGCTCCTATCTGCACCATTTTTTGAGGGTCCGAGCCGAGGGGGTACGTCAATAAGTGCTCCACGGGGCCTTCCCTGGGATCTTGCGCTCTTAGATCGAGGTCGTCGATGTCAGAGTCGAGCTCGGCACCCCGGGCCCCCGGGACCGTCTGCAAGCAATGCAGGACAGGTTGGGCTATCCCTCTCATCACTCCCGTCCCAGAGACGGTAGAGAATTGCACCAGCAACCTTTTGGTGGAGATGATCGCGTCCTGTTGGTTAAGCCCTGGACGGCCCAGGATCGTATTGTAAGGTGATGGGAGCCTGACGACGGTAAACATCATCATAACTGTGCTCTACCGGGGTGGGGATCCGGCGGTGACAGGGAGAGTGATCTCTCCTTCGACCCCTACAGAATCTCCGTTGAAGCCCACAAGAGGGGTGTGTACTGGCTTTAGTCGATCATGAGACAAATTCATCCGGGAGAAAGTATCATAAAAAAGTACGTCAATAGAGCTCCCACCATCCACCATAATATGATGTACAGGATGCTTAGCGATGGTCAACTCGACCACCACTACATCATTGTTTACATTTTCACCTTCATTCCCCTTTTCAAAGGGGAGTACATTCTCCAGATCTCCCGCCTCCCAAGCTCTCTTCGATGCACGCCCTATCCCCCAAGAGATCATGCCCACCGGCTTTTCTGTAGGACGGTTGTCAACCGCAGGGACGGGGGGAAGGGCCGCGAGTGGCTGGTCCTCCACCGGGACACCATTCCTCACAAACTTTCTGAGGTAGCCCCTCTTAATCAGCTCCTTGATCTCCCGTTTTAGATTACGGCACTCTTCCGTGTCATGGTCGTGCTCGCGATGAAACTGGCAATACTTCATCTTGTCGCGGATGTTCCTTGGATTCTAAGGAGGAGGTCGGTGGAGGTAGTTCTCACCCTCAATTTCCATGAGGATCTTCATTCTAGGAGGAGAGGGGTGAAGGCTCGCTCCGGGGCAACACCATTCTTCGGCTTCGGACCCGGACGAAAGTCTGCAGGTGGTCCAGGCCTCCAGGTCCCAGGGACATCCCTTGGGGCAGGCTTCTTCGAAGGCTTTTCGTCCAGCTCTCGCTTGGCACGGTCGGCCTCCTCGGCATGGATGTACTTGTGGATGCAGAGGAGGAGCTTAGAGTACATCTTAGGGGGCTTCTTGTCCAGGGAATACGTCAGGCGTGAGGTCTTGAGCCCTCGCTTTAATGCTAGCATGGCGACAGGCTCGTCTAGACAATAAATCTCCATGGCTGCGATCTTGAAGCAGGTGATGTAGTCCTGCAGTGACTCCTGGTCTTGCTGGCGGATAGAGAAGAGGCTATCCACCTCCCTTGGTACCTTTCGAAAGGTGTCGAAGTGTGCCACAAACTTTCCTTCCAGCTGTTGGAAGGAGCTGATGGATCCTGGCTCAAGGCGGGTGAACCAAACTTGAGCGGCCTTCCAGAGGGTGGCCGGGAAGGCGATGCACAGAAGAACGTCCGTCGCTCCTTGGACCCTCATGAGAGCCTTATAGCTCTCTAAGTGGTCCAAGGGGTCGGTGGTCCCATCATAGGGATCCACCTGAGGCATGCGGAACTGATTTGGGATCGGTTCCTCTTGGACTTCTCAAGAGAATGGTGGTTGGGCATTATAGCCCACTAGCTCAGTTGGGGAGCTCTGCATATTGGCGAAATGGCAGGAGAACTCCGCCAACTTGCACTCGTGCTCCTCCAAACACCTCTCAGCCAGGCGCCTGATGGCCTCATCGATGGAACCTTCCACTGAGGCTGCTGGAGAGGGAGGTGCTGATCGATCGTGGCAAGGGGCCTTGCCCCGGTGGTGCCTGCTACGCCGCACTGCTTCAGCATCATCGACCGGGGATCGACTCTCGTGATCCACCGAACCGGAGTGGTTTCTCTTTACGGGAGTCTGATGGCTCCCGTGGGGATTGGTTGCTACCTACGGATGAGAAGGCCTACCTTGGATGGAGTGCAGGCTTCTGCGAGGGCCTGTGGCTCGGGTTATGGGGGTCCCCGATTGGGACTGAGTGGCCAAGGAGCGCTGCTGGTGCTTCAGCTACCGTACGGCTGTAGTCAGTGTTTGCAGTTGTTGGACGACGACTGCAAAAGGATTGTCCACTGAGGATGGCTGAGGGGGAGGAGGTGGAGCTGGAAGTTTCTTCTCCGAGCTGTGCGGGCCCAGGGGAGAGGGAACCTCTCCTGCTCGGCTGGTAGATGCTTCACGCCCATGCATCACCACCATGGTCGATATACGCTCCTGCTCACGGAGAGCTTGCTTGTGCAGGGGTTATTGTTCTGCCTCCTTTCCTAGCGTGCCAATATGTTACCGATCTTACCGTGGTGGCCTGTAGCTCATGAGCTGGCACCGATTCTCAGACTCTCCTACCTCGAGATCTCCAAGCCTCCGGTCCTGCAAAACAAGGTCAGAGACCCGGGCCGGGGATTCCGGTGGGGGCACTCCGATGGTCAAGTTAGAAAGTGACAAGATGGAACGGGTCCACTAAGGTGGGTTTCCGATGGATTCCCGTGCTTAGAGGAAACTTTGATGAAAGAAGTATGAGGAAGAGAGGGGTTGGAGCCCAGCTTCCTGCACTAGGTCTATCGAGCTCACGCCCTGGGGGCTTCCGGGGTTCCCAGGATCGTTCTCTTGGTATTCTTTCCCCTTTTTCAACTTACCTTTCCGTCCGCTTTTACCATCATTTTTATACCACCGGACCATCTTCAGCCCCCCGTCCCCTCCCCGTAGGCTCCTAGAGATCTCTGGATCCTCCCTCCCCTTCTCCTTCAAGTTCGAGAGTTAAGTGGTCAGCATGCCTCGTCCACCGTGTGTCACGAAAGGGGGAATTTGGCGAGACCTCGATCCAAGTGCGGGAGCCCTCCTTTCAGGGCATTGACGGTGGATTCCCAGTATTCCGGGCCCCTGACCGTAAGGACTTAGTTCCTCAATCAGGGGGCTTTGCTTAACCAATATAAACGAGGTTCCACACACCGTTGCGGGCCATACTGGCACCCTATACAGGATGCAGCGCACGACGATTCTAGTGGCAACCTCGTTACCCATGCATCCGCCTCCCCGAGGCTTTGCAGAGTAAGGCTGACTTCGATCGAGGTGGACTCATTAGGGGGTGCCACCCGGCGGTGGAGCCTGGCTTGACCCTGGTAGAGGTGGACCCATCTTGGGGTGCCACCTAGCGAGGGAGCAGGGGCTGCCAGCTTCGGCTGAGGTGGACTGCTCCTGGGTGGACACCTGGCGAAGTGGCAGAGAAAGGCTCAACTTCAACCGAGGTGGACCCATCTTGGGGTGCCACCTGGCGAAGGAGCAGGGGAGCCCGGCTCGACCTCAGCAGAGGTGGACCCGTCTTGGGGCGCCACCCGGCGAGGGAGCTTGGGCTGCCAGCTTCGGCTGAGGTGGACCCCTCCTGGGTGGACACCTGGCAAAGTGGCAGAGAAAGACTCAACTTCAGCTGAGGCGGACTCATCTTAGGGTGCCACCTGGCAAAGGAGCAGGGGAGCCTGGCTCGACCTCGGCAGAGGTGGACCCGTCTTGGGGTACCACTTGGCGAGGGAGCAGGGGCTACTAGCTTCGACCGAGGTGGACCCCTCCTGGGTGGACACCTGGTGAAGTGGCAGAGAAAGGCTCAACTTCAGCCGAGGTGGACCCGTCTTGAGGTGCTACCTGGCGAAGGAGCAAGGGAGCCCGGCTCAACCTTGGTAGAGGTGGACCCGTCTTGGGGTGCCACCTAGCAAGGGAGCAGGGGTTGCCAGCTTCGGCCGAGGTGGACCCCTCCTGGGTGGACACCTAGCAAAGTGGTAGAGAAAAGGCTCGACTTCGACCGAGGTGGACCCGTCTTGGGGTGCCACCTGGCGAAGGAGCAGGGGAGCCCGGCTCGACCTCGATAAAGGTGGACCCATCTTGGGGCGCCACCCGGTAAGGGAGCAGGAGCTGCCAGCTTCGGCCGAGGTGGACCCCTCCTAGGTGGACACCTGGCGAAGTGACAGAGAAAGTCTCGACTTCGGCCATGGTGGACCCATCTTGGGGTGCCACCTGGCGAAGGAGCAGGGGAGCCTGGCTTGACCTCGGCAAAGGTGGACCCATCTTGGGGTGCCACCTGGTGAGGGAGCAGGGGCCGCCAGCTTCGATCGAGGTGGACCCCTCCTGGGTGGACACCTGGCGAAGTGGCAGAGAAAGGCTCAACTTTAGCCGAGGTGGACCCGTCTTGGGGTCCCACCTCGTGAAGGAGCTGGGATGCCACTTCTTGAGCAGGGAATTTTGAAAGAAAAATCCAAGTGGCACCGATGGCATCCAGCTTGGTCTGATACACGTTCCACGTCAGCGATGTAGCCACATCCATATCCATGTTCCTCCAAGTGCAAGTCACAAGAATTTCATCAACATAAAAACATCAAAAAAAAATCTAAATCATGAAATCAAAACTTAGTCAGAAAGGAAGTTTAGCAGCTAATCGCAGTAACAACAAAGAAAAAGAAAAAAACAAAGGAAAAGAAGCAACATGTTAAAAACTCTATACTTGAACACTACATTATATAGCTCAACAGAAATGCCCCATCAAAGAAAATTTCTCTAAGCCCTCTCCCACAAAAACCAAAAAAAATAAATAACTAAATTGTCATACTTATGGCGGCCAATAAAAAGAAAATATATAAATCTGACATTAATATCTATAGAAACCATAATTAATAAAATGAAGGAGGAGAAAAAAATACCTTTGGCCTTTTTGTTGGCTCGATCCGGTCCCTGGGATGGCAAGAAAGGGATCCGAAGGCTGGGATGGCGAGGAAATGATGGGAGACAGGATTAGGATAGGATCGTTGGCGAGCTGAGAAGTCACCGAAGATTAGGATATCCTATTTTTTTAGATTTTTTTTTTTGTAAGGGATGGTGAAGGAAATAATAGGGATGGAAGACAGAGATCTGGATCTCATGAACTTTGGGACTCACACTAATGAAGAGACCTCTCACCTCTAGGGCATTCCACCCTCCTCGATACTTGGAGGCGTTAGGATGAATCTCAAAGGTCATGAGAGGATAAAGAAAATGGAATGGGAAGGGGGTTAACTAGACATGACCTCACATCATGTCCTGGGGTTGGGTCTCATACCCTCTCCTCACAGAGTGAAAAAAAAGAATCTCTCTTTCCTAAAAATTCATTTTTATTGATTGAACTCCTTTTTTACAAAGGATTGATGGTGGTATTTATAGACCTATCCAACCCTCATTTGAATTTGAATATAAGATAGAGATGATTCAAATTCAAATACAAGACAGGATAAGATAAGCCTATCCATATCTCAATCCTAACCAACCAAATCCTAATTTAAAATTCAAACAAAAGATAAAGATAAATCATAAACAAATTTATTCTAGTTATCCTTCGAGATTCGTGCAGCTCCATGATTCGTGCTTGCTTCGGGATCCATGCTGGTGATGTCTCCATCATTCACATGAGGTGGAGAAAACTCAACTCCATCGAGTCAGGATCAGGGGAGACGTTGGTGAAACTGAATCCAATCAATCAAAGGGGCTCTGCTTGTTCGACTCCAAGAATCGTGCAACATCGAAGATTGTGCAACCCTGGAATCCATGTGGCTTGAACTCGGCAAGAGAAAGTTGGCTTTGCCCTGAGAAGCGTGTAGAAGGACCCTGCTTTCATGTTTGTGCCAAGGGGGTTCTTTGCTTTGACAGGCATGCGGAACACCCATAACAGGGGTTCTGGTCCTTGGAGGGCAGATCCGGTGGGCTCTCCTCCAGCGATGGTGACTACACTAGCAATCGTGATCCAGTTAACGATGGACGCGATGGCGGCGCTCTCTCCCCCGGGGGTGGAGGGGCCCTCAATCGACGGGGTGGCGAGGTTGGTGGACGGGGCACCAATGGGAGAGCCCAAGGTGTTGGGACTATCGGAGGGGCCGGAGGGGACGCGATCGGTGCAGAGGAGGGGGTCAGGGTGGATGTTGGGGGTGACGACATGAGCCGGGGATGGGGAGGCTGAGGGCGGGGAGACGGGTGTAGGGGTAGGGGCTTCTTCTTCCTCGATCGGTGACTGGGATTTGGGATGGAGGACGGTGGTTGAGGAGACTTCTTGGATAGCAGTGGACGGAAGAGGTGGGATTCAGGCATTGCAGTGGAGGTCTGCGGCACAGGGGCTGGGTGTTGTGATCCATGGCTATTCCGGGCGATGGTAGCAGGAGGTTCTTGATGGCAGTTCGGGAGGCGGTTCCAGGCAGTGGCTAGTAGAGGAGTGGCAGAGCTAGCGATGGGGTTGATGGATCGGTGATGAGGAAGATCAAGGCAGTCTTCAGTGGATCGCAGTAGTCTTGGCGATGATGTCGAAGACGTCAGAGGGAGGGAGGTCCAGCCTTGGATTTGGGTGGAGAACGATCGATGGTTGCAGGGGGTGGGATGGGCGTCGGCGGATGGTGGATCTGCTGCACAGGGGGCTCTGGCGGCGTCGGTGAGGTGACGTGGATAATCCACCGGGGGGAACTGTGGTGTGGCAGTAGGGCAGTAGGGAGGCGACGGTAGCAGTCACGTCATCAGGGAGGAGGTAGAGATGTTGGAGATGGTGGAGCGGTGGATCTGGCTTGGTGGTGGCCAAATAGGATGGTAGTGAAACAAGGACAGGGAAGAGAAAGAATGGTGAGGTTGGAGAAGGATACCCTAATTCATATGGGCTATGATACCAATTTGATGGGGGACGGGATCAGGATAGGATTGTCGACGAGCTGAGAAGTCGTTGAAGATTAGGGTATCCTATTTTTTAGTTTTTTTTTTTTTAAGGGATGGTGAAGGAAATAATGGGGATGGAAGATAAGGATTTGGATCTTATGGACTTTGGGACTCATACTAACAAAGAGACCTCTCACCTCTAGGGCATTCCACCCTCCTCGATACTTGGAGGTGTTAGGGTGAATCTAAAAGGTCATGAGAGGATAAAGAATATGGAATGTGAAGAGGGATAACTAGACATGACCTCACATTATGTCTTGGGGTTGGGTCTCACACCCTCTCCTTATGGAGTGAAAGAAAAGAATCTCTCTTTCCTAAAAACTTATTTTTATTGATTGAACTCCTTTTTTTACAAAGACTGAGGGTGGTATTTATAGATCTGTCCAACCCTCATTTGAATTTGAATACAAGATAGAGATGATTCAAATTCAAATACAAGATGTGATAAGATAAGCCTATCATATCTCAATCCTAACCAACCAAATCCTAATTTAAAATTCAAACAAAAGATAAAGAGAAATCCCAAACAAATTTATTCTAGATATCCTCCGAGATTCGTGCAGCTCCAGAATTCATGCTTGCTCTGGGATCCATGCTGGCGATGTCCCCATCATGAAATGGAGGAGATGGAGGAGGAGGGAGGGAGGAGGAAACGGACGTGGTAGTTCCCAACGCTTATAAAAAATGTCAGCAGGGTGGTGGAAATTCCCAACACTCCTCTAGCATTGGAAAAAATTTGTTGGAGAGCGTCAGGAAAAATTTGTTGGAAAATCCTCATTCTCAATGTTGGTAAGAAGGTTGAGGAGAAGACTAGAGCATTGGTCTTACTTTCATTACTTCTTCCTTTTTGTAATCTTTGATGACTATTGCTCTTCTTGTAAGAAAGAGAAACTTTAAGATGGATTAAGTTATTTTTGTACTTCTCCAGAATGAGATTCTTATATGAGAGAATTGAGCTTTGAGTTCTGACATTAACTCAGCTTTAGCGATGCTAAAGGTAAAGATGGCAAAGGATGAAGCAACAAAGGATTGCAAGGTAGGTGATCCAAGTCCAAATCGAGAGTCTATAGCAAGATCAAATAATACCAATATGATTGTTAGGGCATTGAATCAAAGATTGCCCATAGCTCAAAGATTGGATGAAGGCTACTGTGGTGGTGTCTATGGTAGCGATACCAATAAATATGATGAGGTACTTATAGTTTCTAACAAGGTATCTACTTTTTCCTCTTAGTAGATTTTAGATTTTGCTTGTCTTGTAACACCCAGAAAAAAAAAAGAGATTGAAGGCCTGGCCGACCCACTAGAATGGATCGACCTAGACCCACTGCGCGACCCAAGAGCAGGCGCGAGGGAGCGCGCGAGCATGGCAAACGATGCGGGCACGACGCACGAGCGAGCGACGCGGACGGAGTCGCGCGCGCGGCATGGGTGCGCAGGGACGCGAGGCGTGGCCCGGCCCAATGCGGCGAGTGCGTGTTGCGCAGCCCAAGCCCATGCACGCGAGCGCGCGGGCGCGTGGGCTCGGCCTAGCCCGAGCCGACCGTCGTGTGGGCATTTTTCACGCATTTTCCAGGCATTTCCAAGCCCGTTTTGCACAGCTCACGGTGGTCCACAGGGTTTTTGAGCGATCTGGATCATCCGATCGCCTGATCAAATGGCTAGGATGAGTCCGACTGAGTTTAGGCTTGATCTGGGGCTTTTGTATTCGGATTTTGATGCGATTTGAGGCGTCAATTTCAGATCTGATGGCTGGAAAGATTTCTTGATGGTTTTGGACTTCTCAGATGATGTTTAAGGTGGTTTTGGATTGGTTTTGCTCCTCTTTTTAATCAGGGACATTGACAGAAAGCAGGGAAGAGCTTGCAGAGGGCCAGAAGAGAGAGAAAGAGAAGGGAAAAGAGAAGAAAAGAAGGAAGAAAGAGAAAGAGGAGAAGTAAGAGAAGGGGAGAGGAAAGAGATCTTGGTTTGGAAGAAGAAGAAGGTTGTCATGCTATGATGGCATGGGATAGTGATCAGTTTTGGGGATATGCTGGAGTTCGAGATAGAGAGAGAAATAGGAGAGATAAAGATGAGAGAGAAGAGGAAGGAGAGAGAAGATGAGGAAAGAGAAAATCAAGGGGAACCTTCTTTCTCAAAATTTATGAAATTAGGATTTGGTTTGAATGAATTTATTTATTATTATAGGAGATCAATCTTTTGAGCAGGAAGGATTTGGACGAATTTTGGATATAGATTAATACCGGATATCTGGGATTAGCGATTTAAGGTAAGGATTCTAGACATGATCACCGGTTCTATAAATTGTTTTACATGCCATGATTTGATCCGTGCATATGAGCATTGGCATGCATGTTTGTTTGGCATCGTATATTTTGATTTCTTGAGATGGATAATGTGTTGAGATTATTAATTATGTTTCCATGTATCATGTTATCCGAGTAAGTTTTCTTTTGATGGTTTGGACCGTGATGCCGGTCTTTGAGAAGTTTGAGATGACGTGATTTGACAGTACGACCAGATTTGTTAAAGTGATAACAAAGAGAGTACGGTGTTTGGACTAGCCATGCCACGGGATCGTGGAGTTCTGAGGTAGCCTGAGCCACGGGCTTTGTACGTGAGCTAGCTTGACCATGAGGAATAGTCGATTGTGAAACTAGCCAAACCATGAGAAATAATCGATGAGACTAGCCTGACCACGAATAAAAGGTCGATTAACGGGCTTGTACGTGGCTAGTTTGGCCACGACCGATAGCAAATGGCTGATTATGAGATTACCAGTCATGGGTTGGAGCATGATCGTGGTTAGTCTAGAACCCTAAAGATAAAGATGGATTAATGGAAACTTTAAAGAAAACATGGTTTTTTATGATTTTGTCATCCATGACGTTTGAGCTATTTGCTTACATGATATGGTATGCTAATATGTTCTTTCTATTTCTAGTATTGTATTATTACTAGTGTGATCATATAGAAAACTTACTAGGCTGTAGAGCTCACAACCTTACTTTCTTCTTTCATAGAGTTGTGCAGATACTCGAGCATGGTGAAGAATGAGATTTTTTTAAGGTAAGTGACTCTTATGTACATAGGCCTTGCATGATCTCTAAGATAAAACCTAGGATTTGTGCGGCCGGTTGCGTATCCGATTTCGGTGCTAGATTCGGGGCGTGACAGAGTGGTATTAGAGCCAGGTTATGATCATTTGGGACGGTGATATAAGTGGATAATAACAATAATGACATGATGGTTATTAGGATATGACAAGAATTATGACAGATCTTAGTTATGATGATTTGTGGACTGTGGCAAAAGTGATTATGATAGATATGAGTGGTATTGAATTTAGGTCATTATTGTTTGAAAATTTTGACATAAAAGATTAAGAAATTTACATGATGATTACTAAGACATGGCAGAAGTTTCTGGAAGGATTCATTTAGTGAACTTAGATGGTTTAGTAAATTATATCAGAGTGCGCAGTGGAAGTATAGTGATTTAAGAATATTATCTCAATTTTTTTGAGTATTATGATGGGAGCATTGATTTAGATCTAAATCAAGCTAATTTCGAGGACGAAATTATTTTAACGGGAGAAGAATGTAGCACCCAGAAAAAAAAGGGATTGAAGGCCTGGCCGGCCCACCAGAATGGACCGACCTAGACCCACTGCGCGGCCCAGCACGCAGCCCAGGAGCAGGCGTGAGGGAGTGCACGGGCACGGCAAACGATGCGGGCACGACGTGAGGGCGAGCGACGTGGACGGAGTTGCGCGCGCGGCACAGGCGACGCGTGCAAGCATGAAAGGGGGCAATGCAGATGGGTGCGCGGGCACACAAGGCATGGCCCAGCCCGATGCGGTGAGCATGCGTTGCACGGCCAGGCCCACACGAGCTAGCGCGCAGGCACGTGGGCTCGGCCCAGCCCGAGCTGGCCGTCGTGTGGGAGTTTCCCACGCATTTCTCGGGCGTTTCCTAGCCCATTTTGCACGGCTCACGGCGGTCCATGGGATTTCTGAGCGATCTGGATTGTCCGATCGCCTGATCGAATGGCTGGGATGAGTCCGACTGAGTTTAGGCTTGATCTGGGGCTTTTGGATTCGGATTTTGTTGCTATTTGAGATGTCGATCTCAGATCTGATGGCCTGAAAGATTTTTTGATGGTTTTGGACTTTTCAGACGATGTTTAAGGTAGTTTTGAATTGATTTTGCTCCTCTTTTTAATCAGGGACGTCGATAGAAAGCAGGGAAGAGCCTGTAGAGAGCCAGAAGAGAGAGAAAGAGAAGGGAAAAGAGAAGAGAAGAAGGAATAAAGAGAAAGAGGAGAAGTGAGAGAAGGGGAGAGGAAAGGAATCTTGGTTTGGAAGAAGAGGAAGGCGGTCATGCTATGATGGCATGGGATAGTGATCAGTTTTGGGGATATGTTGGAGTTCGAGATAGAGAGAGAAAGAGGAGAGATAATGATGAGAGAGAAGAGGAAGGAGAGAGAAGATGAGGAAAGAGAAAATCAAGGGGAATCTTCTTTCTTAAAATTTACGAAATTAGAATTTGGTTTGGATGAATTTATTTATTATTGTAGGAGATCAATCTTTTGAGCAGGAAGGATTTGGATGATTTTCGGGTATAGATTAATACCGGATATCTGAGATTAGCGATTGAAGGTAAGGATTCTAGACATGTCACCAATTTTATACATTATTTTACATGGCATGATTTGATCCGTGCATATGAGCATTGGCATGCATGTTTGTTTTGCATCGTATATTTTGATTTCTCAAGATAGATAATGTGTTGAGATTATTAATTATGTTTCTATATATATCCTGTTTTACTAAGAAAGTTTTCTTTTAATGGTTTGGACCGTGATGCCAGTCATTGAGAAAGTTATCTTTTGATAGTTAGGACCGTGATGCCGGTCATTGAGAAGTTTGTGATAACGTGATTTGACATTATGACTGATTTGATAAAGTGATAACAAAGAGAGTATGGTGTTTGGACTAGCCATGCTACGGGATTGTGGAGTTCTGAGATAGCTTAAGCCATGGACTTTGTACGTGAGCTAGCTTGACCATGAGGAATGGTCGATTGTGAAACTAGCCAGACCACGAGGAATGGTCGATGAGACTAGCCTGACCACGAATAAAAGGTCGATTAACGAGCTTGTACGTGGCTAGTTTGGCCATGGCGGATAGCAAATGGTCGATTATGAGATTACCAATCATGAGTTAGAGCATGACCGTTGTTAGTCCAGAATCCTAAAGATAAAGATGGATTAATGGAAACTCTAAAGAAAACATGATTTTTCATGATTTTATCGTACATGACGTTTGAGATATTTGCTTACATGATATGGTATGCTAGTATGTTCTTTCTATTTCTAGTATTGTATTATTACTGGTGTGATCATATGGAAAACTTACTGGGCTGTAAAGCTCACAACCGTACTTTCTTCTTTCACAGAGTTGTGCAGATATTCAGGCTTGGTGAAGAATAAGATTTTTTTTGAGGTAAGTGACTCTTGTGTACCTAGGCCTTGCATGATCTTTAGGGTAAAACCTAGGATTTGTACGGCCAGTCGCGTAGCCGATTCCGGTGCTAGATTCACGGCGTGACATGTCTACATTATTTTTATTGCATAGAGGAGCTGTTTGACTCTCCAGAGAGTAGAGAGGATTATCTTCAACTACCAGATAGATCGACAATGCAATCAAGGGTATCGGGACAGTCAACTTGTAGATACATGATGGAGTAGTAAAGAAATTAGATGAGATCTAGTATATATCTAGTTTCAGGAGAAATCTAATTTCACTGAGTAGACTAGATTCAAGCGACTATAGATGGGGAGCTGATGATGGAATTCTAATGGTTGTGTGTGGTAATAGGTTTATTTTAGAAGAGAAGTGTGGAGGATACTACCTCTTGACAGGGAGCTTAACATGAGATGGAGCTCCTAGTGCAAGATGGAGCTCAGCGCAAGGTGGAGTTCCACGTGCAAGAGGATTGGGCACAAGATAGGAGACTTGGAAGGATGATATTCGACATTGCAAAATGAAGTTCATATTGCCGCAAAAAGGTTATCTCAAGTAGGACTCAAATAAGGCAGGTCACAGTATATGATGGGGATGGGATCGAGCAGCATAGCTCGATTCCCATGTTTTTCCATCCATGAGTAGATAAGCATTTATCTCAAGGCATAGGAATGAGATCATTCACAAGCTCTCAAAAATTATGTAGAGATCAAATATCAAGTCAAGGTGGAAGTTAGGTAAACACATCCAATTCGACTCGCAGAAGACCCAACCCGCAAACACCTAGCTCGCATGTGAGAAAGCCCACAAGCATGTAGGCACGCATGCACATGGCTCAAAGACATGTTGCCTACAGCGCGCAACCCGCAGGAGCACAGGGTGGGCAGCCCATAGGTGCACGGGTTGCGTGGCCTACAGCATATGGTGCACAGCGCGGTCCACACAACTGCATTTCATGCAGTCCACCAGATTGTTTCATGCGATCCACGATGTTTCGCATGCCGTTTCGTGCATCACATGCATGGCATGCGATGACAGGCATGATCTATGTGCAATCCACACATGAACATACATGAGGGGAGGCTAGTGCGGTCCACGCACGTGTGTCAGGCGGTCCACGCACGTGCGTGGGGGGTCGGTTTACATGCGGTTTGCGTGCAGGATGCGCGGATTCAGGTGTTTTGGAGTTTTTTTTTTATTTTGAACTGGTTTTAGACTCTATAAATTGGGACAAATAGCCTAAGGGTTCTGTGTGGTAGCAGAGGATAGCCGTAGGAGTTTCGTTAAGGTTTTTTTGAAAGCTTTGATTTTTTGTAAGGTTTTTTGGACTTCTTAATAAGGGATTATTATATAAAAGTTAAGAGTACGTATTCTTCTCTTATATTTATATTTTTTTTTCATAGTGAAGTAATATATATCTAATTGATGATGTTCGTGCTTTTTTTTTTTCCTTCTTCCCTCATCTCGCATCGATATTGTTACCAGTGTTGCGGTGTTGGACAGAAATTTGTATTCCGCGGTTATAGGAATTTCCTAACATGCTCGTGTAAACTCTTCTCATAAATCCAGCTGAAGATAAATGATTAACTTGTTTGCCTGGTCCACGCTTCATGCTAAACGACGTTGGCCACAATAGAAGATTTCCATATCTTGGTAAATAATCTCGTGAATTTGACTTATGAAAGGCATCTCCAACATATCACTCTTCCATATTTAAGTGCCATTAACTATAAGCCAGTTGACACCTAACCATTGAGGCAAATAACTCTACAAAATTCCAGTGGTTTTCTTCTTCTGTTAACCATATTTCCTTCAATACTCTGCATCTTTGATAGCATAACATGATTGGATTTGATCACTGTGTGTATTTTCACACTTGCCCAAGGAGCAAGTCCTTGCCCGTCATGACCAATATACGTAATGTGAATTGTAATAATTATCTCAAAAAAGGATGTGAGGATGTGAATTTTTGACAATCGTAAAACACGATTCCATGCAAAACATGTTATGCTTAAAGAGGGAGAGACTTGATCTTCATAATACTCGTTTTTTTGGTTTTAAAACCAACCATCAAGCAAACAAACATTTAAATAAAACTCATCTAGTTTAGGTTGTGTAAACCTATTTTTAATAAAAGTTGGCAACCAAAGCTCTAGTACCAAGTTGCCAACCTTCCTGCTTTCTTGGTCCCATGAAGTGAAAGTAGCCAATAACCTTGCCAATATGCCAAGCCAGGGACCTCATCCATTTATGCCAGCTCCGCATATGGCCTCAACTTGCATGCCTCCAATTTGAAAGGAGGCCTCAACTTGCATGCCTTCAATGTGAATAAAGGATGCCCCAACCTTGACCAACAACACACCTATTACTTATCAATTAACCAACCATTCATTTATTAACCATTCTTAATGCCTCGTGAAACACTTCTAGTCTAAGTGAGAGAATCATCACCAACTCACTCCCGGGAAGTGAGGGCCTGACCATAGAATCCTTCTTTGTTAGGCTCCTTGAATATGCTGAACATTAATTCTGAAACAAGTTAGATGAGACAGGTTGCATTGGCCTACATACATTATCTGGGGCTTAACCTCCTCTAAGCATATATTTAATTCTAATGTTTTGGGGCATTGGAAGTCTTCAATGCCATCAATGCAGAAACCCTGGCTTTCTTGCTTTATATGATTGGCATCTACCATCTTCATTCTAAAGTGAAGAAAATTAGGCATAATAGACTACATGTTTGTCTGCCATGCCAGCCCTGGATGCCACTCAGCCGATGGGCACATGTCAGGATCTCATTGGCCAAATTAGCTGTTTGCTGGTCCCACGTGGATTATAGGGCCTCTAAGGACAGGTCTTGGACAAAATGCAGTGATGACAGCCATTGAAACGAGATTGCCAGACAAGCTCAATAATTTAGTTCACAAATAGTGTTTTGGAAAATCAGGGTGGTTGAATCAAAACCAAACAGCTCCACAGGTTGGTCTTGGTCTTATCTAAGAGCTTATGAACAGAGTAGGTTCAATTTAAAGATTTAAAAATGCTGCAACTTTCTAGGATTTCCTCGGTCTATTTCCATGTTGATAGTTATATATGGAAGAGTAATAGCAACTGATTAAATCAATAGCCTGGTTGAAATCATGGCCACCACTTCTATAGTTCATCGATCATATCAAATTTTGAAATAATCTAGAAAGATCACTAAACTTAATGTGGATCATTTTGATCATTATAGACAAAGCTGGATAGGGTCTAAGAGCAAGATCCGCCAGCCAAATTCTGGAGGCCATGATTGATCATAGGATGTTTGATTTCAATATTTTTTTATTTAAATAAAGTTGGTTTGCAAAATCTACGACATGATGTCACATCTTGTTGGGGGTGGTGTCACTGGCGATTGAGCCTAAAGTCCTTTATTTGGGATTTCAACTGGCCCTCAATCTGAAAAATTTCTTTCCAAACAAGACTTAATTTGATCAAACATAGCTTTCAATTTAAAAAAAATTCGATAGAATGAAAGAAAGCATAGTTGATGTAGAAGTCAACATTTATTTTTCAAAAAATTTTAGTTTTTTCTTGATTATGTTTGCTAGACATTTTTTTAGGTAAAACAATCCTACTGAAGCTATAAAGAAGACTCCAACCCAATTAAACAAGGATGAATATCATATAGAAACTAGGAAGAGAAATTTGATCAAAATTAAATAAGACAGGTCTCACTATTATAAATAGATGATGTGTCAAGTTTTTAAATAAATTAATAAAAAAATTGAGAGATTTAAGTCCTACTTCCAAATTTTTTCTTTCTTTTTTTTAATTTTGCAAGATTTTAATCTGAGTGAGTTAAAAAAAAATCTTCCTTCTTTCCTATCGAATCATGAATATAAAGCTCTTACATCATACTTCTACTCAAATTGCAATAAAAAAGGTTATATTATTGCATCAAATAAATAAGTAAACAAACTATTTGAAATTAAAAACCATGGAGATTTGCCATTTCTCTTTTTTTCCTTTTCGAAGACCTGTTTAACTTGGTCGTTCAGTCAAGGATACATTTCAAGCAAGAGGCTAATATAAACCTTGCCAAATTATTTCTATTATTCCAGACAATTTCACTGATACAGCCCCAACAGCTATACTGATAACAAGAAGTATATGCAATCAGATTATTGAACGTTTCATAAGATGATATGTTCATGGATCATAAGAACACAGCCTTTCCAGAATCTGCAGTTCCGGCCGCAGCAAAGTTGTCCACCGTGTACTGGACCTTATCAAACCTCCCTTTCTCGCTGTTCTCCCGAAATTTAATATAATCTCGGCAAATGAATGGTTTGTAGATCCTTTGCTTCCCTTCCCCCAGCACATCTTCGGGAGCTGATACCATTTTCTCGTCCTCGAAGCACCAAAAGAAGGCCAGAGAAAAGCGGTTGACAGGCCGCTTCAGAATGACTCGATGCTCAGATGATCTTAGACGCCCATTGCTCCAAGCTTGCAAAAGATCTCCGATGTTCACCACCAGCGTCCCCTCCCTCGGCATTATGTCCTTCCATTCCCCTTCCTTGGATCTTACTTGAAGCCCACCAATCTCGTCTTGATATAAGATTGTTATGCAGCTCATGTCCGTGTGCATCCCAAGCCCTTCGACCTCTTCTAAGCTTCTCTGATCAAGTGGGGAAGTGTAGTTGTTTATCCTTAAATATCCATGACATGCACTGAATTCGGATTCGTAGAACTTGGTTTCAAAGCCATCACCTAAACACTTCAAGACGGTCACCATTATTTTGTTCGATAAATCCACCATCCTGTCCCCGTATTCCCGCAATACGTCACTGCAAGACAAAGATCGAGCAACCTCGCATGAACCATATGCACGTATTAACAAGTCATAGAACGTACGTGATTATGATGGTAGAGAAGAAAGGTTGAAGTATTTACCAGAATTCAACATTGGGTGGTTCAAAGATGGCATCACCTGACCTCTTCGCCGAGGTGAAGTAGTTAGGACCAGAAATTCGGAGGCTTTCAAAGAAGGGGGAAGCTATGAAATGAGGAGTGTAAGTGTTGATGACGGATGAGGGTCCTATTCTTAGTTTTGTATCTAAAGGAAGGTTGAAGACTTGGTTGGAGAGAGTGTGGATTCTGTTACGGAGGTCTCTGGAGATGCCATGGTTGGTGATGTGGAAGTAACCCCATTCCCTGCATGCTTGGGAGAGAGAGGAGAGAGTGGATGGTAGGAAGGGTCGAGAGATGTCTATGGTAGGGAGTTGCAGGGAAGTTTGGTGGGACTTGGACATCATCCTGAGGGAGGTCATGGAGGGTCGGTCACGGAGAGGGCGAATCCGTTTCCTGTTAAGTTAGCTTGCCACCTACATATAAGACGAATTTTTGTACTTATCAATAAGTTTAACTTATTTTCAGTTTTATTATACTTTGCCAGTTCACGGTTACGTGTCAATTACGGAGAGGGAGAGTAGGAGAAAAAAAAAAAAGTCAATACGTTGGAATAGTTTGGGCCCTATCCTTTTAGATAGTGTACGTACGTTTGGGCAAAAAAAATATTATTGCAGAAATAGAATTACGAGCAGTTATCCATCTTTGTCATTTCAAATTTATATTTGATTAGAAATTAAAATAATAATTTTATTTTAATATAATTAATATTATAAAATTTAATATATAGAAAGAAAAAAAAATTGGAATAAGTTATTTCATGGTCCATCATGAAATAGCTATTTTAAAATTCTAAGAATTGACTGGAATAGTTAATTTTGGATGGCCTACCTAGATTTTCGTAGTTGTTTGAAAAAAATAAGTAGGATAATGGCTTATTTTATATGGTAGTGTTTGGATACCCAAAATTTATTTCTAGAATAGAAATACCAATTCTTGGAGAATAGCTATCTATCCTTGTTATTCCAGATTTCTGTTTTGTTGGAAATCTGGAATAATAACTTTATTCCAGCATAATTAATGTAGGCCCACCAGATTAGAAATAAAATGATCTAGATTAAGCTATTCCATGATCTACCATGGAATATGAATTCTAGAATAAAAGCCGTTGACTGAAATAGCTAAACCAGGGTGGCCCACCATGGACTTTTCACCTATTCGGGGGAATGAGATAGAATAAGCCCTTATTCCATCTAAAATAAGCAAAACCAAATACCATTGATGGAATTAAGAGAACTAAACACTACTTGCGGATAAATATCATGAAAAAGTTGGTCTACTTTTTTATTGACCAACTCATTCATGTTCTCATATTTTTTAAAATAGATATAGCATTTATCTATGAAATAGAAGAAAAATCTTATCCACTTCGGGGATAGTTAAATCATTTTTCCCACCTACCAATATAGTAAATATTAAATTTTATTTCTAAAATATCTTCATTTTTATTTTCAATGTTGTCTGCTACAAGAAAATAGTGATTTTGCAACCGATTTTTTTGATTATTTTTGTGACTTATTTTGCAACCAATTTTACAACCGATTTATTTTCTTAATAATTTAGCAACCGATTAAAATTGGTTGCAAATGCAGTTACAAGATTCTCATTTTTTAATCATTTTTGAAATCGATATTTTTTAATACAATTTACAACCGATATTTTAATTTAAAAATAAATTATTAAGTAATATATAAATTAAATAAATTAGCAACTGATATATCGGTTGCAAAAATTGATTAATTTTTTTAAATAACAAAAATTGATTTTAAAAAAAAATAAAAATTGATCGAAATTGAAATTCATTTAAATTTTTTTTTAAAGTTTATTTTTTAAGTTTGCAACCGAATTTTTGGTTGCAAAATTTTATTTAAATTTTTTTTTTAATTTTCTTTAGAATTTTGCACTCGAAAACTCGGTTGCAAAAAAATGATCATTTAAAAATATTTTTTTAGTTTATTTTTTAAGTTTGCAACCGAATTTTTGGTTGCAAAATTTTATTTAAAATAAAATTTAATTTTCTTTAGAAATTTGCAATCAAAAATTTGGTTGCAAAAAAATGATCATTTAAAAATATATTTTTAAGTTTATTTTTTAACTTTGCAATCAAATTTTTGGTTGCAAAATTTTATTTAAAATAAATTTTCATTTTCTTTAGAATTTTGCAATCGAAAATTCGGTTGCAAAAAAATGATTTTTTTAAAAAAAAATTCTTGGAAATTTTCGATTGCAAATTTAATTTTAAAACATATATTAATTTTTTTATTTGTTGCAATCGAAAATTGGTTGCAACAATTTATTTAAGTTTTTAAAGTAAAACCCTCGCCCCCCACTTTCCCCTTCATTATTCGATTAAATCCCCAAATCCTCTCAGCCCCTCTCCAGTCCAGATCGCCGGTGGTCCGGTCTCCGGTGTCACTGCATCACCCCTCTCCCCGTCTAGCCATTCGTGACTTCGGCATCGTCCCTCGCTAGCCACTGTTGCTCCAACATCGGCCTACACCTCCGGCTCTCACTTCCTCAGATCCGAGCTCTGTCGGCCGCCGTTACTCAGACATCATCCTCCAGAGCGCTGCCTTCGTCGGATTCGAGCCTGTCGGCTGGTACTACCCCGACATCGATCCCCCGCAGCTACCTTTCTTTGATCCGAGCTCTGTCGACCACCAACATCGTCGATCGTCCCCCGCCGGCTGCCGCTGCCCTGTCCCGATATCATTCCCATCCTTTGTCTTCCTCGGATCTAAGCCCCACCGGCCGCCATTCCTCCTATATCATTCTCAAGTGCTGCCACCAACATCTTTCCCCGCCCAGGCTCACCGGCTACCGCTGCCTCTGTCTCGATATCGTTTGGATATTTGCGGCTTTGTCTTCCCCAGATCCGAGCTCCTATCAGTGACTTGGTATTAACACTCAACCTTAGTGAGACCCTGAATCACATGTGTTCTTAGGATGTACATGGTATCTTACTGATAGGTTTTATGCATACAGAAAGCATTTTTGGAGAAGGTGTTGGCAGAGAATTCAGGATTACCATGCTTTTTCTTCTGACATTCAATAGGTGTAGCTATTGTACTGAAGGTAAGTTGTTCCTAGCGTTTAGAGAGGAGTTGCTGAAGGGGTCATGTCATGCCAAGAAGAATAATAACTGTATGGTCTTAAATTTATAGATTATTGTATGGTCTTAAATTTATGGCTCCATCTATACTTTTATGGATATTCAGAATTATTAAATGGTAACCTAGGCTTTGGCATATGGTTATCCCATGTTTAGCTAATTGCAACAAAGTTGTAGCCAGGAGAGTGTGCGCATGCATGTGTTATATGAAATGGTATATATAAGACTAATCAGAGCACTGGAATGCCTATCACTATTCTTACATTATTGATGGAACTCATAAGCTAACATATGCTTGTAATATCTTTGAGCTTTGTATGAATACATCCTAATGTGTGTTCTAGTTTTAAGTATGACAATTAGTTTCTGGCAACAGTATCTGTAGTTAAAGTTGCTTTCGTACTGTGGGCTTGGTAGCATCATGTCTAACACTACTGCTTAACCTAATGAGTTGATTGGGTGAGAATATATAATTGTCGGATCTTCTGTCAATCTTTCATGTTCAAGGGCTTAGCTAGAGGTAATTTTAAATATGGGACTGCAGCAAGCACACCTATTTCACTTCCTTACTTTACTATGAGCAGTGGTTGCAAGATTAGAAGAAAAGTGTTGATTTTTAACTTTTTGTACATTGAAATCGAAGATTCATCTCTTTTCACTACACCAATGACACACTGATACTTTGTGACAATAATATTGGTGAAACTCGTATTACCAAATTCCTTTAGCTTTGCTTTATGTGAATTGGGAAGTTTTGGATTATCTAGGGTGTCAAGATGTTTGGTTGCGACTATAAACATGCTAACATGAATTGGGCACTATTTATAGGGCTTTACAATCTAATGTTCATATTCAAAAAGTGTTGTTGGAGATTTATAGGTCAAGATTTATTAGAGTCCCGAAGAATCATGGGATGACAGATATGCCAAAGGAGAAACACTAATGACACGAGTTGTTTATAGTATTACTCCTTGTTTTCTTTTAGTGATAATAGCTTATGATTGCAGGGTTCATTTGGTGAAATCTTAAAAGCTTATTGGCATGGAACACCAGTTGCAATTAAATGTATTCTTCCATCACTATCAGAGGATAGATTGGCGATGTAAGACATTTTCTTTCTTTTCATATTTTGATGCACAATTTGATATGCCAGATTCTTGGCCCTTTTTTTAAATGCATAAATGCAAGGGCTAATGACCACTCACATAATTATGTGGACTATAATACCTGCATGTTATGAATTAGTGAAATCTTTTATAATTGTGGTAACCTTGTGTGAAAGTCTTTTGAGTAATATAAAATGGTGTCGGAGTTTTTTTTAGATTAAAAGAAATCATTTGTCTTGGTGAAAACATTTTCATTGTGCAATATTTCATTTAATTCATGTTCTTATTACCTTCTCCGTGCTTTTAATTAATCAATAAATTCTTCTTGTCTCTTTTTTTTAAAATTTGTGCACTATACATGTTTCTGCATAATTATTTCTTGTCAAGATTTTTTAGCTTTTTTAGACTCGACACCCAACTTGGATTTGATGTGTTCCAGGGTCTGAGATGACTTGGTACTCTTGTTGGAGGTATATTTTGTTTAACTCTTTTTGGAGGTATATATTGGAGCTAAAATCTAGTGTTTGTGAACCTAATTACCTATGCTATATGGACATTCTACCATTGAATGATCATATTTTTGATGCAATCATCTTCTTTAACAATGCTTAGTCCTGCCTCATTTGATTTTTCACATTATAATTTGTATCAATATTTACAAGAAAAGATAATTTTTTGTATCCTCATGTTTTGATATGCTACAGAATATGGATATCTTTTATCTTCATAGTTAGATGTATAATAGACTTTTACCGGGTCGAAAAGAATATACCGAAGAATTTTTAAAAGGCGTGAAAGATTTTATACTCTTTGGGTGTCAACAACCTTACTTTCAAAATGAAGGAAAATTTAGATGTCCTTGTTATAAGTGCAAAATTCAAAGGTACTTACTACTGATAAAGTGAAGCTTCATCTTTACAAAACAGGATTTGTACCTAATTACTGGTATTGGACATATCATGGAGAGAGTTGATCTTTGTGTGGGTGGGGTACCTGATTTGCATGCAAATGATTCTGCTATTGCACAAATGGATAATGATTTACTGAATACAATCGACGCATGATCTTCGATACCTTTGGAACAGAGTTTGTACCTGACTATTCATCTAATGTAGAGGAGATACCAAATTTGGATGATAAAAAATTCTATGACTTGTTGCATTCAGTCCAAAACCCATTATGGCCAGGATGTACTGATCATTCTGAGTTATCAGTAGCTGTACGGTTGTTTAGCATCAAATCTGAAGGTAATATTTTGCAATGATCTTTTGATCAAATAGCAGGTCTTATGAAAGAGACTTCCAACCAATAATACTATACCTCAGGATTTTTGTAGGATAAAAAAGTTGGTGTCCAAACTTGGCCTTACTGCTATGAAGATAGATTATTGTATTAATGGTTGCATGCTATATTATGGTGAACAATATGAAGATAAGCAATGCAAGTTTTAAGGGGCTGGTAGATATAAATCTCGATCCTATGCAGACAGTCAACATAAAGAGGTGCCGATGAAGAGAATGCATTATTTACCTCTAATTTCTAGATTAAAAAATTTGTATGCTTCAATGAGTTCTACACCGCATATGACATAGCATTATGAGAACAGGCATGAGCCAAGGATATTGTGTCATCAATCATATGGAGAAGCCTGGAAATATTTTGATCGACACTATCCTGATTTTACAGCTGAACCATGTAATATCAGGCTAGGGCTATGTGCTGATGGTTTTACTCACAGTCAATCATCAGCTCTATATTCTTGCTGGCCAGTAATTATTACTCCCTACAATCTGCCACCTGAATTATGCATGACCATTCCTTAAATGTTCTTGACAATAATTATTCCGGGTCCACATAATCCAAAGAGCAGGATATATGTGTATCTACAATCTTTGATAGATGAGTTGAAATATTTGTGGAAGGAGGGTGTCCTAACATATGATATTGCAAGAAAGCAAAATTTTATGATGAGGGCTATATTGATATGGACCATCAATGACTTTTCTGCATATGGAATGCTGTTCGGATGGAGTACAGCTAGGAAATTGGCATGTCCGTATTGTATGGACCGATCAAAGGTATTCACTTTGAAACATGGTTGAAAGAATTCTTGGTTTGATTGCCATCGACAATTTCTGCCTATTGATCATGTATTAAGAAGAAATAAGGATGCATTCTATAACAACTGGATTGAAAAAGATCAACCTCCATGAAGGTTGAGTGGAGATGAAATATGGGAAGCTGTATCTTCTATTCCAAAGATAATCGAGCAGGATTCATGTAGAATTGAAAAATATGGGGTTACACATAATTGGTTAAAATAGAGCATTTTTTAGAATTTATCATATTAGAAAACTAATTTGATCAGACACAATCTGGATGTGATGCACATTGAAAAAAATGTTTTTGACAATGTTTTTAACACGGTAATGGATATCAAAGTCAAAATCAAAGACAACGTCAAAGCACGAATGGATCTAAAGGAATACTACAAGCATAGGGAACTTGAGTTGCAAGAGTTGGCTAACGGAAATTTATTGAAACCAAAAACAACATCTTCTTTAAACCTAGAGCAGAAAAAAGGTGTATTTAAATGGATGGAGTTAAAAATGCCTGACGGTTATGCATCCAACTTAAGTAGATGTGTTAATATGAATGAGGAAAAATTAATTGGAATGAAAAGTCATGACAGTCATGTCTTTTTTGAGCGTTTGTTGCCAGTTGCATTTATTGTTCTATTGGATCAAGTTTGGAAGCCCATAGCGGAGCTAAGTAGGTTTTTTAAGGATTTGTGCTCAACAATGTTACGGATCGACGACTTATTACGGATTTTTCCACCCGATTTTTTTGACTCAATGGAGAACTTACATATTCATTTACCATATGAAGCAATAGTTGATGGTCCAGTTCAATATCATTGGATGTATCTGTTTGAGAGGTAGATATTACTAACTTCAATTTAACAAACCTATTCTTCTCCATTAAATTTCTATTCAGTACGTAACGTGAACCATATTTTAATGATTGAATGATGTAGGTTCCTTAATAAAATAAAATGGATGATCAAGAACAAAGCTTGTGTTGAAGGATCCATATGCGAGGCATATTTGTGTTAAGAGATAACTTCTTTTTGTTCATATTATTTTGAACCACATGTGCAGTCATCAAGAAATAAAAATGGAAGAAATGATGTTGTGGATCAGGATATGACACGTGAACATACTCTGTCAATATTTAATAAACCAGGCCGATCTTTTGGTAGATGTCAAAGTCGATATCTGAATGACAGGGAATTTGCTGCTGCGCAATTACATATATTACTTAACAGTGAAGATATTCAACCATTTACATAGATAGAAAAGCTTTTTTTGTTTCTTGGTGATGTCCTTTAATACTATAGCCGCCAGCAAGGGAACATGATATTTTGATATTTTCTCTATCAGGCTAGTACATAGTTCTAAAACTTATAATTTAAAGGCTCGTATTTCCTGAATGATTACATTAATATAGTTTTGCACATTCCATCATTATGATTTCTGATCAGTTCTTTCTTTATGTACAAAAAAAAAATCCGGCCCCTTTTCTTTGTTATAATTAAAATAGTTTTCAGTCTCACTCGGGGGCATAATTCTCAGCCATTTTGCATTGCAGCATTATCCGAGACAATGCAACACATCCTAATTTCCAGATTTTAGAATTTCATCTTGTGTTATTGTTCTCCATATTGCAACTGTTTATTAGGGATTCCATTTATCATGTGATTTTGGTGTATTTGAGCTATACTAAAATTTGCATCAATTTTTGTTGTTGTTGTTGCTGCTGCTGCGTGTTTGTGTGTTTGGAAATCACATTCTGCTGTATATATCTGTCCTAGAATTGTTGTTGTACCAAAAGTAAAGTATTATAAACTTACATGATGTTAATGGTTGTTTATTTATATAAGCTGTGAGGCTTATTGTTATTGAATGAATATCTAATATAGAACTACATAAAGCAAAGAAATATGATGGTCAGGATACTGATTTGCACCTTGTGTCACATTAGCAATCTATTTTCCCCTCGGTTTTTGTATGTTGCTATTTTTTCTTGATTCTAGTAGTCCTTTTGACTGTACGTCTAATAATGGTCGCTGGTGCAATCTTCAGTCATTTAAATTCTTTGATGCCCATTGTTAGGGGTGCCAGGAAGAACTATTTTAAAATAGCTTGTGGTTGAAAAAAAAAAAAAAGAAAAAAAAAAATTAAAAAACAAATCTCTTCAGAAAGAAGGATGAGTGCAATTTCATAATTTCGTCCATCCATATTTTTCAATTTCCACCAAAGTTGCAGAAACATTGGTTATTAGACTAAAAAAGAAAAATAAAAAAAAATCATAATCAAGAACGATTTCATAATCTATGTTACATATCTTTCTTTCTTTCTATTAATAAAAGGAACTTATATGTGTCTATTAGCACAACCAGGTCAAAAAAACTTTGAGAACTTATTCAAATAGTGTTGAAAATTGGTATACATATGAAACCAACTTCTTCATTTTAAATTGCAATAGATAAAATATCAACTACAGTTAGATTGGTAAATAATCTATGATGCTGTTGATGTTTAACTTATTTTGAATGGTGAACTATTATTTTCATATTTTTGGCTGCTGAGTCTGATATTCAAATTCAATGGTAATGTTGTAAAATACAAGAAAAAATTAGTATTTAAAATTTATTTTTAAAATTATTCTATTAATTTGTAACCAATTTTGTAATCGATTTTTAATTTTTTTAAAAAGATTTATTAATTTAAAATCGATTTTGCAACCAGTTTTTAAATTTTTTTCAAATTTTTATTAATTTGCAATCAATTTTGCAACCGATTTTAATTTTTTTCAATTTTTTATAAATTTGCAACCGATTTTTAATTTATTTTAGATTTTTATTAATTTGCAATCGATTTTGCAACCGATTTTTAATTTTTTTTAGTTTTTTATTAATTTGCAACCAATTTTGCAACTGATTTTGAATTTTTTTTTTAAATTTTATTAATTTGCAGTTGATTTTGCAACCAATTTTTATTTTTTTCATATTTTTATTAATTTACAACTGAATTTAATTTTTTTCAGATTTTTATTAATTTGCAATCGATTTTTCAACCAATTTTGAAATTTTTTCAGATTTTTATTAATTTGTAACTGATTTTACAATCTATTTTTTTTTTCAAATTTTTATTAATTTATAATCGATTTTGCAACCGATTTTTAATTTTTTAAATTTTTTATTAATTTACAACCTATTTTGCAACTAATTTTTTTAAATATTTTAAAATAAAATTATTACTTAGCAACCGAATTTGCAACCAATTTTTTTACTTGAAAATTATTTCAAAAAAATTTAAAATTTTATAAATACTTAAAAAAATAAATAATCGGTTTCTAAATCGATTGCTAAATTTTTGCAACCAAATAAAATCGGCCACAAAAATTTATAACCTGTTTTTTTGCATCCGAGGTCTTTCGGTTACAAAATCGGTTGCAAATTAATTTTGCAACCAATTTTTAATTATTAGTAACCGATTTTTCGGTTGCTAAAACACTGTTTTGTTGTAGTTCATCATTTAATACCAAATAACTTACATGTTCACTTCCATTTATACTTACAAAATTTTAATAATTTATACAGAAAAGTAGTAATATAAAAAAATATGGATAACAAATTTCTAAGCTACATTTTCATATGCAAAATAATATGAATATATTATTTTCCTATCTAAATATTACTTGAAAATTATAAATATAGAAATATATAGTTTTTAAGGTAAATTTATTTACTGCAAAAGAATGGACAGTAAAGTATACATGTAAGTGGCCAATAAAAGGAATTTTTTGTTTTTGGAGAAGTGCTTCTCACGAATTAATTTAGTTTACCAAGCCGAAGTATGCATAGATTTTTTTTTGCTTAAATTCGTTTTGTAGTTCTCAACGAAACCAGCCAAAAAAATTCTAATATTCAAACAATCTAAAATTGAACGGTCGATGACCCTCTGGAAGAGATCAGTTGCCGGTCATTGGAAAAGCACCATTTTGCTTAGGAACTATTATTTACCTATATGCCACTTGCTGTACATGTCATGCAAGGTGGCGTTCTCCAAAATGTAATTGGGTTTTGTTTTAAGTAATTAATATTTACTAATTATTTAAGTTCTAGCAGGGTGCTTCAAAATTGCTTGTTCGTGCTTCAAGGAACAAACTTCGGCTACGTGTCTAGCTACTTCCCAAACGTGAAGGGATTTGTTGAATTTATCAGCATCATAAGCAATTTCCTGTTCAAGGGAATATCGACATCCATTTATTATTTATTTTAAACTTTTTACTTATCTCGATCTATACAGATGGAAAACTAGCTTCCAATGCTCTATGGAAATTGATGGTGTTGTGTCCAGATAGATAACAACGACGCTTGAGTTTAGATTAGATTGGTGTGAGCCAAGTTGAACTAATTAATTTTGTTTCTCTTCATCTTCTTGTAGCTCTGTGTGATAAAATGCTTCCACGCTCAAGCTCGTCAATGGAATCCAGACTAGACTGATAAGGTCTGAAGAAAAATCAAATAAAAGGTGCCTTTAAATCTTTCTATTCTCCCCCCATTTTCATCGCACTCACTGGTATTTATAGACCTCAAACCTATCTAATTCTAGCCAAATCCAACTGTAGACAGTTAGTTTATTAAGGAATCAGCACGTACAGCAATCGTATCCATCACAGAGCATTGATCAGCTTTATGTCCCTTTTAAACTTTGACTAGCTTTATATCCATTGGGCATCGATCAGCTTCATATCTTGTGGGTATCGGTCGGCCTTGCGTCTCTTGAGTGTTGATTGGCTTTACACTTCTTAAGTATTGATCAACCTTACACCCCGTGGGCATTGATCAGCTTTACGTCTTTTGGACGTTGATCGGCTATATGCCTCTTGGTCGTTGATCGGCTTTACGCCTCTTAGGCGTTGATCGGCTATATGCCTTTTAAGCATTGATCAGCTTTACGCCTCTTAGACGTTGATCGGCTTTACGCCTCTTAGGCGTTGATCAGCTCTTAAACATTGATCGCTGACAGCTTACTTGATTAACCAAGTTCAATCTCCATCAAATCAACATAAGTAGATTAAATCTGTCGTATCCCAATACTAGTCCCCCTAGCTTCTGAATTCATTAAATGAATGTTAAAAGCTGTCAGAAGCTTCTTCTCTCTTCTTCTTTTTTCTTCTTTTTTTTTGCAAACCGACGTTCCTATCCTCAAACAGTGCATCTTAATGACGTGTCAATTTCTGATAGGAAGAACGGTTATAAAAACTGACAGCCATAGTCTGTTGTCATCATTGTGATTTTGAAATTTACGAAGAATCATCGCCAAATAAATGTAGACATCTTATCATCGATATATTTGCTGTCAGATCATGAGTAGTCGTTTCAACTTCCCAATGAGCCATATCTTTTCATCGGATATCATGAACATGTGGCATGATCAGAGTCAATCTTGACATTCGAGAAAAAATCTCAACCATTGAGCACCACTATATAAGCATCACTTCTTCAAGAAAAATAGGTTTTTCACCATTATGATTTCTTCACCTTAGGAGCAAAAGAACCCTTCCAGATCGGCCTCCTTTCTCCTTCACCTTCTTCTTTAAGTTAATCTTCCTCTTCTTCTTCCCTTCTCCATGGCTAGAATCTTAGAAATCAGTCGTACTGATGAACCTGAGGATTCTACTTCTTAAAAGAAGAAGAACTTAGTCGAATCAGTAAGGATAGATGCTGTTAGGACCTCCTTAACAGAACATCGGATCCTCGCACTAAAGAAATATTATAATATTTCTGATGATTATACCGTAGTTATCCCAAACACCGAAGAACGAATAGATCAGCCTCCTCCTGGTAGTTTGACAATCTACAAAGAACACTTAAGAGCTGGACTTAGATTTCCTCTCCATCCCTTCTTTCCTACAATCTTTAGACTATACCGTATACTACCGGCCCAATTAACACCCAATAGCATCCGAATAATCTGCACCTTCTTGATCCTTTGCAAGGATGCAGATATAACTCCCAAAACTTCTCTTTTCACATCTTTATTCGTACTGAAGCGAGATTTCCATGGCCAGGGGTGGTGGGTAATCAACCCACGCCATAGTCGGAAACTTATTCTTGGGCTTCTTTCAGCCATTCATGGCTGGAAGCCTTGCTTCTTCTATATTATTTTCAGAATCCCTTGGGATTTTATCATTAGCCATAGGAAATCCCGAATAACTCCCAATGATGGCAAAAAGATCCTGACGGCCAATAAAGAAGATTATGAGAAGCTTACGGGGATGGAGATTCCCCCGATAAAAGAGCTTCTTAATGAAAGAGGACTGTTTTTGACTGAAATCAGTCCCAACCCCTCTTTAGGTATCTTTACTGCTGACGTTATCTTTTCATTCATTTACTGATGATCGATTCTAACACTAACTCTTTGGCTAATGTAGATACATCAGTCATGGTAGACGTTCGTAGACTCCGAAAGATGTCGAAGAAAAGAAGAGCTGCGGCCACCTCACCTGATCAAGAAGAAAGAAGAACCAAAAGACCGAAGCAAATAAAGTCGGCTGTTTCAACGTATCCGACTGTTTCAACATATCCTGCATCTCCGATACTAATAGCTAGTGTATCGGAAGATGATGAAGTACCTTTGTCGGCATCTCTTTGCCTCCGTTGCAAGAGAGGCAATCAATCGGAACATTTGGGACCGGTCCATCGTCGTTTCCTACTAATCAAACTGATAAAGGGAAAGCTCCGATGATGGAGGAAGAAGAAGAAAGATTGTCGGCTGCAGAGGTCATAGTCGACTTTCATGTTTATGCCGACGAATCGGGTCTGAATGACCCAATACTGGCTCGTCATATCTTGAGATCAACTATTATTCCAAGATATTGGGAGATTACCAAATCCGAACAAATCGACGATACAATTCTATCACTCCATTCGACAGTGCTGAAGATATGGAATTAAATTGTATTTCAAATACTTAAACAACCGATCACCCCTTCCTTTTTTTTTCAAATCTGACCAACTTGACTTAAAAATATGCAACTTATCCAT
The DNA here is from genome assembly GCA_021397845.1 of Areca catechu. Classification (NCBI taxonomy): domain Eukaryota; kingdom Viridiplantae; phylum Streptophyta; class Magnoliopsida; order Arecales; family Arecaceae; genus Areca; species Areca catechu. The sequence goes on from CM038049.1 coordinate 56,248,055, forward strand.
AGAATCACTATCATGGAAGAAAGCATAAAAAGCTTCGATCAACTCCGCCATGCCATGCGCAATGAAATAAATGTTGCAAAGGTGAAAAAAGAGGTTGTTGAAGAGCTGAAAAATGATATGGAAAAGAAATTGGAAGAGAAAGCAACCGAAACATCAGTTCTAGAAGCAGAGCTTAAAGAGGCCCAATCGAAGATAAACATTATGGAATCAAAATTAAAGAAGAAGAAAAAGAAACTCTGATCAACTGCTATCAAATTGGAAAAAGCTGAAGAAAAAGTTTTGGCAGTCGAAAAAAAAGTTTTGATAGCAAGAAAGGAAGCAGAACAAGCTGTCAAAGAGGTTGTTAATGAAGCCGTGAAAAAATATGTGCAATCATCGGCTTTCGAGGACAAACTTCATGAAGCCGGTGTCGAGAGCTACGACCATGGCCGTGCAAATTGTTTAAGGAAAGTAAAAAATTTTATCCCGATCTACATACATTTAAAATTGAGGAAGATTCTGATGAAGAGGACTCCCGATGAAGAAGATCAGGTCGAAAAGCAAGTCGAAGATCAATCTAAAGAGCCAATATTAGACTCTCAAACTCAAGAAGAAGAAACAACAACGGTCCCTGCTGTAGATCAAATTGAAGAAGAAGAGAATGTAACGGAGAAGAACATAGATAATCAATCTGTGTAAGCAATGTAGGGACTTGTCCCATTTTTACCATGGAATGAAAAATTTTTCTTTTTCAAGTCTTTTCAAGAAAGTCCGCTAAACCTTAAACAAAACAATCATCTTTTTCAAAAGGCAACACAATAAACTATTTGACAAATAGAAAGGTTGGGAATAAAAGTTTTATAAATGAAAAATTTTCTAAGTATAGAACCATCGGATTGTTCAAAGAGATTTTTATATAAGAAATTATCCGAATAATACAAACCACTCCTCAATACTGTCAAATGACAGAAATCGACAAAATACTCGGAGATATCCGATTGAATTAATTTTGAATAAATCTGATAAACAGAAATCTTTGGCAAAATAAGTCGATCGGAAACTTCCAGGCTAATCATAAATGATTCGATACTTCAACCGAATTCATGGGATATCTTTCTTTCTTCTTATCATTCTAGAAGAAGAATCTTCATGAAATATTTCTCAAGATGAACTATGATAAGTCATCATATCACTTTTACCAAATGTCATCTTCCCATTGGAAGAGTAGTTATTCTGTTGGTCATATAACCGCATTTGTCAGTATTTCAGAAACCGTATATGATTCAAATTCAAATTTAAATAAAATATTATTTTTTTATCTTTCCATTACTAACTTTCTGAGAAGCAGTAACTGCATATGAATTCCCACCAAATTAGGGTTCCAAACATGTCATAATCTCAGGATATTTTGGAATTTGAATCATGAATCATGATCATTGATGCTCTCTATATAAAGAAACCTCCAACCCAATTCTTAAGTCAATTTTACCTCAAGTGTTTTGGGTATCTCTTTCCTTGAAATTCTTTGTTTCAGAAGAACCTTCATCATATCTCAGAAATGAAGCCAGATAGTGAAAGACTTCATCGGGCCCTCAAGAAGAGAGCCGGACCCATACGATTCAGAGAATAAAGATCATGCATGAAAAGAAGTCGCTTGGCGAAAAGCACTTCCGCTAAGCCAAAATCACCCGAATACTTTGCATCCTCATCTGATGAAGAGAAGCAACAACCATCTATTCCTTCTTTAAAAGAATCAGAACGTGACCCATTTGTCAAACACACTTCAACAGAGAAAGGTAAAACTCCTATAGAGGAATCATTCAATCCGAATGAAGATAAGGGCGTTCAAATGCTCGTTGCAGATACAAGTTTCGGCAATCCAAAGCTAGCAAAAACTATACTGCAATCCACCATCCTTCGAAAAGACTGGGAGATGACAATCAAGCACAGAGTAAAAGAGATTCTCTCCTCCATTTATCCAAGAATAATGAAGGTAAGTACCATTTCTTCCTTTGAAAAAATATTTATTCTTATTCTAACAACATCCTGACTCTTTTTGCCAGTTTATCAATGATATTTCCATGATCGAAGAAAATTGGTTCCAATCGACCAACCTTCAAGCATATCTTCACAACCAGTTAAAATTGTCCAAAGAAGAAAAGGATAAGGCTGATACTTATCGGATAGCCTTAGAGTCAAAATTAGTCCGAGCAACTGCAGTAATCTTATCATTGAAAAATCAATTAAGAATAATTGAAAATCAAGCTATGAAACTTTTAGCTGATGCAAAAAAAAGAACGGAAATACTTTGACAGGCAGATATAGCCATAAAAGAGAAAACTCAAGCATATGAAGAGGTACTAAGCCAAAAGTCTAGAATGGAAGAGAGAATAGCTTCTCTTGAGCAAAAATTAGAACAAATCGAACAAGATACTACTTCAGCAATTCAACGGAGCCTTCTTGCAATTGAAGAGTTCAAAAATTCCGAAGCTTTTAATGATGAAATAGACGAAGCAGGGGCAGAAGGCTATAAGTTCGGCTTTGAAGATTGCATCAACATGGTCAAAAAGTTATATCCTAATCTTGACGTTTCCTCTATTTTTTTTATCGAAATTATGGAAGAAGAAGAAACGAAGGAGCCAACCAACGATCCTTTAATTTCTCCTACTGAGAAAATATCTATACAAGAGAAAACCATCTATACTCAAGTCAATCAAGAGAGGATTGAATAGTGCTGTAATCATTAACTTCCGTTAATTTTTGATGAATCAATGTTTTGTTTATTTTTTTAGAATATCAATGAAATCCTTTTTCCTTTTTCTGATGTTGTATAGTTAGCGTATCAGGCCAACTGTAATAATCAGTTTAATATATCGAACTATCTTTATGATATCTTTAACACTTTAAGGTAATAACATCGATAGAGTGGCAAATCAGACCAACTCTTATTACCCACTTCATGATCGACTTATCAGGTCAACCTTCCAATTGATCGGTTATTTCGATATCAATATACTGATGAGTTAGTGGATCATACCAACTCAGTTTGTCAGATTGTGGTCAGCTTATCAGGCCAACCTTTCAATTGATCAGTTTTTCTGATCATAAAATGCCGACGAGATGGTGGGTCAGACCAACTCAGTTTGTCGGATTGTGGTCAGCTTATCAGGCCAACCTTCCAATTGATCAGTTTTTCTGATCATAAAATGCCGACGAGATGGTGGGTCAGACCAACTCAATTTGTTGGATTGTGGTCAGCTTATCAGGCCAACCATTTTTTTTTTAATGAATGTATCAACTTCATACTTTTCCTTTATAAGGAAGGAATGGAAGAGAGAAAATCTCTTTATTGATAGTATTTTCGAAGATTCTCTACATTTCATGGTCTAGCCATAGGATATCCATCTAAACTTTTAAGTCGATAGGTCCCAAGTCACATAACTTCAGCGATACGATAAGGACCTTCCCAGTTTGGAGCAAGTTTACCCTGATCAATTGGTTGGGATATTGTTGTTCGGTGCAGGATAAGATCTCCAATCCGAAAAGTTCAAACCTTGACTCTTGAATTATAATATCGCATCACTCTTTGTCAATACGCTGCCATTCTTCAAGGCAGTCAATCCTTCTGGAACGAAGAACAATTTCTATGGATAACATAGCTTTACTCCCATAAGCAAAGTTAAACGGAGATTCTTCTGTTGTAGACCGGGGAGTTATCCGATAAGCCCATAGAATGGAGTTAAGTTCATCAGCCCAAGATCCTTTGGCTTCATTCAATCAGGTCTTCAACTTATGGAGGATTGTTCGATTGGTTACCTCAGCTTCTCCATTAGCTTGTGAATGTCCGACGGATGTTAGTTTGTGAAGAATATGGAACTGGGCACAGAAATCACTAAATTTTTGATTATCAAACTGCCTTCCATTATCAGGAATAATAGCATGAGAAATTTCGAATCTATATATAATGGAGTTTCTAATGAATGCTTTGACTTTTGCTTCAGTAATTAAGGCTAAAGGCTCAGTCTCTGCCCATTTGGTAAAATAATCAATGGCAACAATCAAAAATTTGCATTGTCTAGAAGCTGGAGGAAATGGACCAAGAATATCCATCCCCCACTGGGCGAATGGCCATGGAGCTATTAATTGTGTTAGCTGACTGGCGGGATGCCTCTGTATATTTGTATACCTTTAACAGAAATCATATTTTCTTACAAAGTCTGCTGCATCTTTCTGTATAGTCGGCCAGTAATATCCTTGCCTTATGATTTTATAAGCCAATGATCTTCCTCCTAAATGGTCACCACATATCCCTTCATGCACTTCTCTGAGAGCATATTCAGCATTCGAAGGAGATAAACATTTCAGTAGTGGTTGGGAGAATGATTTTTTATATAACAATTCGTCTAAAATAATATATCGAGAAGTAGTTCTTCGAAGTTGTTTGGTTTCTATATTGTCTTCAGGTAACACTCCTTCGATCAAACATTTGATTATTGGATTCACCCAATTCATTTCTGGTTTTATTTGAAGGACCTTTTTTTTTTCATTCTCCGAAATACTTGGATTTTTCAAATGTTCCATAAAAGTTTGACCAATTAGATTAGATGTCGAAGTAGCTAGCCGAGATAATGAATCAGCTCGAGAATTTTTAGTTCTAGGAATATGACTGATGTCCTAAGAGTTAAATAAAGCTCCAAGTTCTCAAACTTTCTTCAGATATAAAGTCAAAATTGTGTCACAAACTTCAAAGTCTCCTTTTATCTAATTTACAACCAACTGAGAATCAGATAGTACCTTTAATCTCCGAATATTTAATTCCTTTGCAATTCTTAATCCAGCTAGGAGAGCCTCATACTCAGCTTGATTATTAGAAACTTTAAAAGATAATCGGAGTGCATATTCTGTGACATCTCCATTTGGACTAAATAAAATCAATCCAGCTCCACAACCTGAAGAATTTCAAGCTCCATCCACATGAAGAACACAAGGACAATCAATCTTCTTTGCTTTGACAGACGCCTGATCTCCATCTTCTTTGTCATTCCAAGTACATTCGGCTAGGAAGTTAGCTAACACTTGGGCCTTCATTATAGAGCGAGATTGGTAGGTAATATCATATTCACTCAGTTTAATTGCCCACTTTGCCATCCGACCAGAAGTATCAGGATACTACAGAATAGTCCTTAAAGGTTGATCGGTTAATACAATGATGCGATGAGATTGAAAATATGGCTTGAGGCACTTCACCGATATTACCAAAGTATAAACAATCTTCTGAAGTTTCAGATATCTTGTTTCTGCATCATGAAGGACTTTGCTGATATAATAGATGGGCTTATGTAATCCATCAGATTCTTTTCTTACCAACATAGAACTAATTGCTTCATCAAATGCAGCCAAGTAGAGATACAAATCTTCTCCTTCTTCAGGTTTAGACAATATGATCAGATTCATTAAAAACTTTTTAAGTTCCTCAAATGCCAACTGACAATCATCCGACCAATTAAACTCCTTAGTTTGTCGTAGGGCTTTAAAGAAAGGCAAGCATCTTTCAACCGAATGAAGAATAAATCGACTCAATGAAGCGATTCGTCCGGCCAACTGCTGAATCTCCTTCTTATTTATAGGATGCCTCATGTCTAATATGGCTCGAATCTTTTCTGGATTAGCCTCAATTCCCCGCTTCGAAACCATAAAGCCTAAAAACTTTTTAGAAGTTATACCAAAAACATACTTAGTCGGATTTAACTTCATGTGATTTTTCCGTAGAATATCAAAGGCTATTTGCAGATCTTTAATATGATCATCGGATTGATTACTTTTGATGATCATATCATCTACATATACTTCCATGATCTTATCAATCTGATCTTCAAAGATCTTATTCACTAGCCTCTGATACATAGCTCCGGCATTTTTAAGACCAAAAGGCATTACTTTGTAGCAATATATCCCTTGGTCTGTAACAAAGGATGTTTTTTCTCATCTTCTGGATTCATTCGTATCTGATTGTATCTAGAAAAAGTATCCATAAAACTCAAAAATTTATGTCCCACTGTTGCATCAACAAGTTGATCGATTTTAGGTAAAGGAAAATATCTTTAGGACATGCCTTGTTAAGATTGGTATAATCTATGCATATCCTCCACTTTCCGTCTGCTTTTCTTATCATTACTATATTGGCAAGCCAATCAGAATAGTGTACCTCCCTAATAAATCCAGCATCAAGCAACTTGGCTATTTCCTCATTGATGATTTTTTGCCTCTCTGGGACGAAATTCCGCTTCTTTTGATGGATAGGCCGACTAAGTGGATCCACCTTAAGTTCATGCATGATTACTTCAGGAGAAATTCCTAATATATCTGCAGCTATCCATGCAAATATATCAGCATTCTTTTGTAAGAATTCAATCAATCCTTTTCTTTGGTCTTCATTGAGTGAACTTCCAATTTGAACAGTTTTGGTCAGATCATCTTTTGTCAAAGGAACATGTATAGTTCGTTCTACTGATGTGCTTGCTCCTTCAGTTTGATCACATGGATCTATCAACTTCGAAGCTAATTTGATGGCCGATTATTGATTTTGAATTGTTAAACATTAGCGGGCCATCTGTTGATTTCCTCTTACCTCTCCAATCCCATTTTGGGTTGGAAATTTCATTAATAAATGATATGTAGACATAATGGCTTGAAATTTGTTCAAAGCAGGCCTTCCTAAAATTGCATTATATGCAGAGGAAGTCCGAACAACCATAAAAGTGAGAAGAAAAGTTCTTTGCTTCGGCATTGTTCCGAGAGTTACGGTAAGTATAATTTTTCCCTCTACTCCCATAGAATTTCCACCAAATTCAGTCAATGGCATATGAATTCTTCGTAGCTTATCAATTGGCAAGTTCATCTTAACAAAGGCATCATAAAGCAAGATCTCAATAGAACTTCTATTATCAACCAAAATTTTGTGTATATCATAATTTGTAATTATTGTAGAAATTACTACAGGATTATTATGTGGCATCTGAATGCCTTGTAGGTCATCATCTGAAAAGCTAATGCTTTTTCGAAGCCTCTTGGCACTTCAGTCATCTTCATAATATTCTTGATGAATTATTCCTACCAATCCGTCGATTGATTGTTGATTTGGAAGCTCCATCCCATCAGTAATCATTCTTGGAATTGCTGGCCTTGATGCTGCTGCCTCAATTGATCGATTTTTGGTTGGATTTCGGACATATTTGCTCAAATAATCATGTTTAATCAGATCTTCAATCTCATCCTTCATTTGGATACACTCTTCTGTAGTGTGTCCATGGTCACAGTGAAATCGATAATATTTAGCTTTATTGTGCATAGCAGGTGGAGCTTGCATGGGCCTAGGCCTTTGGAGGAAATTTTCTTTCTCTATTTCCATCAAAATTTTCTCTTTTGGAAGAGTTAGTGGGGTATAAGCATCAAATCTATTGACGTAGTTCTTGTCGACTAAGTTCTTCGGCCTCTGAACTTGTCGTTAAATTGATCAGACTCTAGGAGATCGAAAGTCATCTTCTTTGGAATTCTTCATGCTTGGTGCCGATTTTTTTTCCACTTGTTGTCAGCTCAAGGCTTGTTCTTCAGCCTGGGCATATTTTTAGGCATGGGCCAATAGTTAAGAATAATTGATCAAAAATGTTTTGTCTAAAGAGAATGTGAACCTGGAGGTTCGTAGTCCTTTCTTCATAGCTGACATTGCCATGTATTCATTGAGATATGTGGTTTCCAACGTGGCAGAATTGAATTTTGTTATATAGTCTCTCTGGGACTCTCCTTCTAGCCGCTGAATAAAAAACAAACTATCAAAGTTTCTTGATATTCTTCTGCTTGTTCTGAAGTGAAAGATGAATAACTTCTCCAACTGACCGAAAGAATGAATGGTATCTGGCTGGAGGCTTGAATACCTTATTCTTGTAGCCTTTTTTTAGAGTTATTGGGAAAGCAAGGTAGTGAAGAGCATCTGATACTCCTTGGATCAACATGTGGGCTTTAAAGCTACCCAGATGATCCAGGGGATCAGCTGATCCATCATATGGTTCAATTTATGGAATTTTAAAGTGATGAGAAATCTTTTCCTCCATGATCTTCTAAAAGGGAGGCAAGATGTCGCAGCTTGGTGCTGTATCCTCCGTCTTCCTTTGCTCATCAATTTTGGCGATCTGCAGTTCCAGTTTTCTGAATTTTTTATCAAAATCAGTAGCCCTTCCAAGATTCTGAGTTTGAGCACTGTTAGGAGTTGATTCAGCAGAAGATGTTGAATAAGATTGCAGACGCTTTTCCTTGTCTTGTTTTTTAGCATGATGATGAGATCGGTGATGTTGCTTTGAAGGAGAATGTTGTTTTGAAGAATGTTCATAAGGTGAGTGTCTTCTTGGACTAAGGCATCTACTTACCTGGAGAGAAGGTCACTGGCTATTCCTGGAAGCAGCAGGTCGCGATGGCTCACTCACAACAATTTCTTGGAGATTTTGAACTGCTGTAGTGAGCACTTTTTTCTTGTTCAAAAGGGTATCTAATCTTTCTTGATCCATGTTTCCAGCAGGAGCAACTCCCACTCCGTCAAGAATTGGATCATTCTCCCTTGGAGAATAAGGGATCTCTTCGACAGGAAGATTCCGGTTCCTACCTTTTACCATATTTTCTTTCAGATTATTGAAAAACTCTTTCATTGAATTTTTCCCTACCTGGTGCGCTAATCTGTTGTGTTCAGACAGATAACAACGATGCTTGAGTTTGGATTAGATTGGTGTGAGTCAAGTTGAGCTAATTAATCTTGCTTCTCTTTATCTTCTTGTAGCTTTGTGTGATGAAATGCTTCCACCCTCAAGCTCGTCAATGGAGTCCAAACTAGATAGATAAGGTCTGAAGACAAATCAAGTAAAAGGTGCCTTTGAATCTTTCCGTTCTCTCCCTATTTTTGTCGCACTCACTGGTATTTATAGACCTCAAACCTAACTGATTCCATCCAAATCCATCTATAGATAGTTAGTTTGTTAAGGAATCAGTATGTGCAGCAATCATCATCCATCATAGAGCATTGATCAGCTTTACGCCCCTTTTTTAAACTTTGACTAGCTTTATATCCCTTGGGCATCGATCAGCTTCATATCTTGTGGGTATTGATCGGCCTTGCATCTCTTGAGTGTTGATCGGCTTTACACTTCTTAGGTATTGATCAACCTTACACCCCTTGGGCATTGATCAGGTTTACGCCTCTTAGGCGTTGATCAATCATATGCCTCTTGGTCATTGATTGGCTTTACGCCTCTTAGGCGTTGATTGGCTATATGCCTTTTAAGCATTATCAGCTTTACGCCTCTTGGACATTGATCAGCTTTACGCCTCTTGGGCGTTGATCAGCTCTTAAACATTGATTGCTGACAAATTACTTGATCAACCAAGTTCAATCTCCATCAGATCAACATAAGTATATCAAATCTATCATATCCCAATAGATAGCATAAAGACTTGAAGTGAAAAAGGAAATTGTAGAAATGGACAGTAAAATGATATTAAAAAATTGTTGTAGCTTTGGACACAGTGACAGCTATATCTTAAAAATTACTATTGAGTTGGATAATGTCATGCCCAGACTTGCGACTTGTACTAGCTAGACTCGGGAAGATGGCTACATAATCCTAGGATTTTACCTCACAGGATATGCGAGACCTGTCTTTATTTTAATAAATTCACATCAATTCTCAGACAATGGTAATAAAATCAAATCCTCTAAATCTTTTATTCAACAAAAATATGGTTTACCTAGAGTAATAAGAATAAATAATAAAAATGTCAAAATATCTAAATCAAATTTTATTCAAGCCAAAATTAAGCAAAAGACTTCTAAAGTTCTATACGCTTCTAACTACTTAGTCCCAAGTCATATAGGTTCTTCTAGATCTATTAAAAAATAAAAATAAAAATAAAAGAGTGAGCTTTACGGACTTAGTAAGTTATCAATATATCTGAAAGATCAAGCAAAATTATTTTATTTTTTAAATATAATAATTAAATAATATATATATATATATACTAGCATCTTTAAATTTTTAAAACATGTTATTTGGACAATAATAAAATATGTGAACTAACATAATCTTCTTTTTCTTCAAAAGATGCCATGCATAATAGTAAAATACAATATTCTCTCTCAATTTTTGGTGCCTATGGCCATAATTAGCCCATAACAAAGTTCAAAAGAGACAAAGAGACCAGCTTTTAAATATAAAATATGCGATCTATGAGCATATATATGCCAGTGATCAGCCCTATTGACTAGGTCCAGAAGAGAATTAGCTCTAATTCATATGGCCATGATTAATCCTGTGACAAGACAAAGAGATTAGTCCTGAAAACAAATATGTGATGCATCAATGTGTGTTAAAGATCAGCTCCAACTGGCTAGGCCCAAAAGAACTAATTTGCTAGTGATTAGCCTCGAGTGGCTAGGTCCAAAAGAAACTTGTTTCTGATGTATGGCCAATGACCAGTCCCATTGGCTAGATCTAGATAATAGCCTAACTAGAGAGTTCTTATTTGAACCGTAACTAGCTAATCATACTTGATATGGGATAAACCTCCCATCATCAAAATTCTAAAGATTCCCAGGAATAATGAAGGCATAGGTGATCACCGATCATCTCCCAAATAAATTAAGGCCGTGCTTAGGCCTCTCTCGGCATCACTAGCCCTCAGCATTGGTGACATTAGGAGTAGGGCAAAATGGCGGTACTCTCCTTTCCAACATCCAGGATAGCTCCCTATAAATAAGCTAAGTATGGAGCCTCGATCTAAATGTGTCTTATAGCTTGGCAGACCTTGGTTCTACATATTCTGGCTAAGTATGAAAATTTGGCCTAAATATTCTCGGCTTAAATATACTTCGGTCTAAATGTGCCTTAGCCTAGCAGACCCTAGTTCTGCATATTCTGGCTAAGTATGGAGATTCGACTTAAATATACCTTGGCCTAAATATGCTTTGGCCTAAATGACCTTCGATCTAAATGTGTCTTAGCTTGGTAGACTCTGGTTCTGCATATTTTGGCTAAGTATGGAGATTTAGCCTAAATGTGCCTTGATGTAAATGACATTCGGTCTAAATGTGTCTCAGCCTGGCAAATCTTGGTTCTGCATATTTTGGCCAAGTATAGAGATTCGACCTAAATGTGCCTCGGTCTAAATGTGTTTCAACCTAAATGACCTTCGACCTAAATATGTCTTAGCCATACAGACCCTAGTTATGTATATTCTGGTTAAGTATAAAGATTCGGCCAAAATGTGCTTTGGCCTAAATGACCTTTGAACTAAATGTGCCTCAACATTGTAGATCTCGGTTCTACATATTCTGGCTAATCATGGAGATTCGGTCTAAATGTACCTCGACCTAAATGTGCTTCGATCTAAATGACCTTCAACCTAAATGTGCCTTAGCCTGGCAAATCCTGGTCTGTATATTCTGGCTAACTATAGAGATTCGATCTAAATGTGTCTCACCTAAATGTGCTTCGACCTAAATGACCTTTGGTCTAAATGTGCCTCAACCTGGTAGACTCTGGTTTTATATATTCTGGCTAAGTATGGATATTTGACCTAAATAGGGGCTCAGGCCGGTCCGATGGGCTTCAGGTCGACTTAAAATCGGGCTAGGTTTCGGGTTAGGCCCGAAATAGATTGGACTGGGTTTAGACCTAAAAATAGAACTCATCTAATTTTCAGGTCAGGCTTGGGCTCCCCCTTGGCCCAGCTTGGCCCGGTTCAAACCCGACCGGCCAGTCCGACAGTTTTAGGATTTTAATCTTTTAATTTTTTTGGAATATGTACCAATAGTTAAAAGAACTTCATTTTATCATTTCATTTTTAATTTGATAGACCCAATTGGACTTTAATTCAGGCCAAAATATATATCAGTAGTTAAAACAACTTCATTTTATCATTTCATCTTCAATTTGATAGGTCCAATCGGGTTTTAATCCTGGCTGGCTCAAATCAAAGCCTAGTTTGGACTGGTTTTAATCCGGGCTGGCTCAAATCAAAGCCTAGTTTGGACTGGTTTTAATCCGGGCTGGCTCAAATCAAAGCCTAGTTTGGACTGACCCAATCGACCTTTAATTCAGGCCGGTCCAAATCAAAACCTGGTTCGAGCCGGTCCAATTGGACTCGGGCCTGATTTTTTCAAAATAAATCAGGCCTAAGCCTTTCCTGAAGTCCGATTTTTTTTAGACTGGGTTCAGGTAGGGGTATGGCCCGGCCCACTTCTAGCCCTAGGCCTAAATATGCCTCGACTTAAATGTGCTTCGGCCTAAATGTGCATTGGCCTAAATATATTTTGACCTAAATGACCTTTGACCTAAATATGCCTTAACCTGGTTGATCCCGGTTCTGCATATTCTAGTTAAGTATGGAGATTCAACCTAAATATGCCTTGGTCTAAATGTACTTTGGCTTAAATGGCCTTCGGCCTAAATGTGCCTTAACCTGGCAAGCCCTGGTTATGCATATTCTAGCTAAGTATGAAGATTTGTCCTAAATGTGCTTCAACCTAGAGTTCCATTAGTATGGTTCATATTCAGCCAATATGCTTCATACTCAACATGGTTTATATTTAGCCTGATTGATCCTTAACTTGGTTAACTTCAGCCCTCTAAAAAAGCTCACTTTGCTTTCAACAATCGAGCCCCGGTGCACCAACAAGGGTCATTCCCAAAAGATCTCAGCTTTAGCCCTTGGCCCTCGGCCTTAGCAAGAGGACTAGCTCCGACCTATGATCCTTGAGCTCAAGAAAAGGGAAATACCTTAGTAAAATACTTCCATGTAACCATAATAAAATAACCGATGCTCATTCTCATGCATGACCAGGAGAATATATTCCCTAATTTCTAATAAGCCCTCTTAATTAAGAGAGATATGACACATTTTAGGCAATAATTCCCATCACCATTAAGAGGAGCGACTGATAGCATGAATAAGACAAATATCTAATTAATGAGAGATGGATGTTCTAGACAAAAGGAATGGTTGCTATCAGATTCTTTGATAAAAATTGGTAGGCCAGTCACTTCTCATTGAACCCCACCAAAGATTTCTACCTTTTCAAAATACCCTCTTCATCTACATACCAAAAGGGGCTCCCTGAAAGCCCCCCAGGTATGCTCTCATTTTTTTAAATAGATATCTATTTATCTCTTTCATTATCCATCCACTCAGTTTCCTTCCATTGTTGGCCTATTTATTGACTTGAGCATTAGAGTGCCCGCACCAAGGCCACTCCCGGTGGACTCTTTTGTAGGTACCACCTCAGGAGCTCTTCCTCCAACGACCTCTAGCATACAAGCAAGAAGTAGCATCAACTGATTGACACCATTTGTGGGAAAGACAGGCTACTGCCCTCCCATTTTTGAGAGGAAGCACTGAGCGGAACATTGACATCGCTCCATTTTTATCTTGTGGTCTAAGATATTGTCTCAAGCATCGAAGAGTCTTCGCCTGAGCCATCTTCGACAAGTTTTCTTTTGCAAGAATAGCCACCAGCACTTCTCCTCCAGTCTACTTTGGTGATTAGATAGATTTTAGCACCATCAGATAGAGAAAGGATCTGAACCTTCACCCGATTCTTGAAAAGAACTTTTAGCAGAGCATCATCACCACCTGAAGCCTAGACCCTATCATGTTCTAGGTGATTTAACACCAAAGTCCAGCAGGTTCAATGGGTACATCCATCATCCACTCCAGCATGGGTAGTGATGCCCAGATTGACAACGAGGCCACCATAAAGACAAAAAAGAAAAAAAAAGGAAAAAGAGAAGAAAGAAAAGAGAAAAGGAAGAAGAGGAAAGAGAGAGGTGGCATCTTTTTGTCTTTCTGTCACCTCCAACATCATCTTAAAACAAAAACTTTGGAGGCCCCCTCATGCCCGTCTCCTCCCTATGGAAAGCCTGCCAGCCTCCATCTCCATTTCTGTCCATGGGGAGCCAACTGGAGGCCCTCCACCTCTATCTCCATCCACCTTTGATGTCCTCATTTCTTAACTGGGGGGTCAATCTGGACCTAACTATAGTCCAAACAACTGAGCACCCAGATGGCTCGATCAAAAAGAATTGAGGTGAAGTGCAGTTAAGTCCTAGCATCAACTGCGGTTCAACAATGGTGTTTTGAAAAAAGGGTCGACTTCATCATTTCGAGGGAAGTTCCTAGTCTAACTTTTTTTCTTACCAACTCCATAAATGTCTCCTCACAAGGTTAGCCATATTGGCACATCAAATCAATGCTCATGTATGAATATTATTTCATGACTGCACAGATGCCCTCCCACATCCAAGAAGTTCACTATATCTAATATTGGGCCCCATATGCTCGCTTTACAAGACCTCCCTCATTGGCTCATCACCTGAACTCTTGTTTGAATTTAATCCTTCTAGAAAACCCCCACCTATTGCTCTGACTTTCTCTCTTGTAGGCCCACTAGCTTCTAACAAGCTATAAGAAAAGTAATCCATAGCATGGAAGAGGAATGCCAGTACTGGATGATGGTTCGATAGTAAATCCAAAAAGTCTGAAAGACTCTGCTACTCAACCTGTGAAACTCCGCCAATTTATCATATTAATACTGGATGGCTCAACTTTTTTACTTCCCAAGACATCCTCCTCCATCGATTCATGACCTGGCTTTAACTTTGGAAATCTCATACCATGGCAAGTTGAAATACCTCAGCTAATTATTTAAAGGAGACCTTTTCTGCCTCAACCCAGGTAATTTTCTCCATTTTAAAGAGAGTTTATATTAAGATGACACATGTTCCTATTATTCTATAGAGAGTGGAATGGATCCAAAATAGCCTTTGATTGGAATGGACCTCAATGCCTGAAAGCCTTTGATGGGCCTGTGTTGGAAAGCCTTTCGCTTGATATTTAACTCCCGAAAATCTTTGGCTAGGATAAAAAAACTCAATGCCCAAAAGTCTTTGGTCGGGCTCACGTTGAAAAGCTTTTGGCTTAATGCTCAACTCCTGAAAGTCTTTGATCATGACAAAATGATTTAATACCTGAAAGCTTTTGGTCAGACCTGTGTTGGAAAGCCTTTGGCCTGACACTCAAACTCCCAAAAGCCTTTTGCTTGATGCTTAACTCCAGAAAACCTTTGGCCAAGATAAAAAAATTCAATGCCCAAAAGTCTTTGGTTGGGCTCACATTGAAAAGCCTTTGGCTTAATGCTCAACTCCTGAAAGTTTTTGATCAGGACAAAATGATTTAACACCTAAAAGCTTTTGGTCAGACCCGTGTTGGAAAGTTTTTGGCCTGACACTCAACTCCCAAAAGCCTTTGACAGGACAAAAAGATTCAATGCTCGAAAGACTTTGGTCGAGCCTTATATTCTATGAAGTGAGTCCCTGTTCGGAATTTATTTCATGAGCCTCTAATATGCATTTTTTTATGAGCCTTTGAGTGGCATTTATTCCATGAAGTAAGCCCTTGTTCGGCATTTACTCTATGAGCCTAAGATTGGCATCTACTCTATGAGGTAAACCTCTAACTGGCATCTATTCTATGAAACAAGTCTCTGATTGGCATTTGCTCTATGAGTCATTCTTCAATCACCTTTGTTTGGACTAAAAAATCTTGAGGACCTATGATCGGTCCAACAAACTTTAAAGTATCACTACTTGACAAGGGCATCAAGGAGCCTATTGCATCTTTATCCTCTTATATAAATTGAGATAACTGACTATGGACTTTCTTGAAATTCCTCGAGCATGTAGCCATATCTACTCTTGAGTCTAAGAAGCTTTGTACTTAGACTAAAGTGTGGGGGGTATCTGATGTGGGATAAATCCCCCATCTTGAAATTCTAAGAATCCTCAGGAATAATGAAGGCATAGGTGGTTGCTAGTCATCTCCTAAATGAATTAAGGCCATGCTTAGACCTCTCCTGGCATCATTTATCCTCAGCATCGATGACATTAGGAGAAGGGCAAAATGATGGTACTCACCGTTCCAGCATCCAGGATAGCTCCCTATAAAAGAGCTAAGTATAGAGCCTTGGTCTAAATGTGCCTCAGCCAAATAGATCCTAGTTCTGTATATTTTGGCTAAGCATGGAGATTTAGTCTAAATGTGCCTTTGCCTAAATGTGCTTTGGCCTAAATGACCTTCAACCTAAATATGCCCTAGCCTGGCAGATCTTGGTTTTGCATATATGGCTAAGTATGGAGATTCTATTATAGCCTGACAAATCAGACTAATCTAATATATTAACTCATTTGTGCTCAATGATTTGCTGATCGATTTAAAGGAAAAAAAATATTTCATTAATATTCTGTTACAAAAAGGAAAAAGAAAGAAATAAATGACAATAAGATTATCGACAATTCTCTATTATATATATTATTTAGCTTCTTTCTGAATGATCCGATCAACTAAAGTATTCTCTTGACTAGATGTTTCTTAAATAGGTAAGTTTGTCGGATCATTGCTTGGTTGTCCTTCTTCTTTTCCTACGATAAGATCTATGGAGATAGAAGAAAAATTAAGATCAGGATGTAACTTTTTGACCTTATCAATGCAATCCTTAAAGCCGAGATCGTAGCCTCTGGCTCCCACTTTTTCTATTCCTCTGTAGAAGCTATCAGATTTCAGGAATTCTTCAATTACGAGAGACTTCTGTTGGATCAGCACAATGTTCTCTTGTTCAGTTTTCTTCAATTTTTCTTCAAGAAGCGATATTCTCTTCATCAGCAGATTTTGACTCGATACTTCTTTGTATGCTTGGGTCTTCTCCTCTATGGCTTCATCAGCTTGCTGAAGTATTTTTCTTCTTTTGGCCCCGTCTTCCACAAGCTGATGAACATATATTTCGTTTTGTTTTAATTGCTTCTGCAAAGACATAACCTTCGTCGTTAGAAAGAGAACTTCTATTCTAAAGACCTTACGATCGGCAATGGCCTTGTCTTTTTCTTCCTTAGCTACTGCTAGTTGCTTCTGAAGATCTTCTTGAAGGTTACTTGCCTGATCCCAACTTTTTTCAATCATGGATATGTCGCTGACAAACTATATAAAAGGTTTTGAATATTGATAAGATACGAGCAGTTTGTCATAAAGAAAGAAAGGAGTATCACTTACCTTCTTGATTTTTGGGTAGATAGCAGATAAAGTTTCCTTCACTTCCTACTTGATCGTCACCTCCCAATCCCTCCGAAAAATAGTGGATTGTAGTATGGTTTTTGCCAATTTCGGATTATTGATGCTTGTATCAGCAACTAGTACCTGATGGATTTATCATCAGTTGGGTCAGCTGATTCCCCCATGGGAGTTTTTCCTTTTTCCATTGGAGTATGCTTAGCCGATGAATCTTGATATGTTTCTTTAGAAATGGGAATAGAGGGGTTCTGTTCTTCTTCCTCAGACGAAGACGAGATATATTCAGGAATTGATGATTTGTTGGAGATGTTCCTTAACAAACGTCTTCTTCTTATGCACGACCTTTCTTCTATGAATCGTACTGGTCCAACTTTTCTTTTCGATATTTGATGCGATTTCTGACCACCTGGCTTCATCTTTTGAATACGATAAAGATCTCCTTTCAAAGACTATGCCTTGAAACTAAGAGTTTCAAAAGAAAAACACTTGAGATAAAGTTGGTTCAAAGCCTTGGGCCTAAGGACTCTTTATATAGAGAATGCCAATGGTCATGATTCATGATCCGAGTTTCAAGTTACCAGGAGATGTCTACACATTTCAGATTTTGATTTGGTGGGAATTCGTGCATTATTTTTGATCCTCAGAAAGTCAGTTATAAGATATGTATATAAAGGCATATGATTTGAATTTCAAATTTTATGCGCCCTTTTAGGTTCTAACCAATACGGTTATACGGCCCTCAACTGCACTTCTGACAAAAAGATTACATCTGACGAAGTTGGTATGATCACTAAGTTATTTTCTTAGGAAAAGTTAAAAACCATGTCATTCGATCGGATTATTCCATTAGAAACTATTATTTGATAAGCTTATTTGAGATTAGTTCTTTTGAATTTCCTTGGAGGTTTGCTCATTTGATCCAATTGTTTTATACTTAAAAAATTCTTCATTCATGAAAAAAGAACTTTTCATGATCCAACAAACATTGAAAAGAAAGATTTTTTATTAAAAAGTAAGGTAAGTTTTTACATCATTAATCTGTTACATTTACTCCGATGGAACTTTCTTCTATTTCATTTTAACTTAGAGAAGGAATTGGTAAAATTTCTTCCAAGATTTGAGAAGCTAGTACCGGTCCTTCGATTGGATCTCTGACTAATTGTTCAGTTTGATCTCTGATTAGTCCTTTTGCTTGATCGGTAACTGGTTCCTCCGTTTGATTTTCTTCGTCTGAGCTTTCTTCATCGGAATCCTCTTCATCAGAATCTTCTTCTATTTTTGTAGTGTCAAGATCCGGATAAAACTTTTTTACTTTTTTTAAGCAGTTGGCAAGGCCAAGGTTGTAACTTTCAACTCCTGCCTCATGGAGTTTGTCATCGAAAGCTTTTGATTGAACATATTTTTTGACTGCTCCATTGACAGCCTCCTCAATGGCTTGTTCAATTCTTTTGGTTGCTGTTAAAACCTTTTCTTCAGCCACTAAGACCTTCTTCTTGGCCGTTGCAATTTTTTCTTCCGCTCTTTCTAGTTTATGGGACATCGATCAGATCTTTTTATTTTTCTTCTTTAATTTTGACTCCATGTCGTTCATTTTTTATCTTGCCTCTTTTAGTTCTACCTCTAATGCCAAAGTTTTGATCGTTGCTTCTTCCAATTTCTTCTCCATAGAATTTTTTAGTTCTTCGGTGACTTCTTTCTCTGCCTTTGCCACGTTTACTTCATTGCTTATGGCTTTGCAAAATTGATCGAAGTTTTTTAAACTTTCATCCATGATGCTGATTCCATGGATGAGCTGTTATTCCATATTTTGTGTCAGTCAGATTTGATAAGAATGAAAAGGACAATCAAATTTCTACTTAAAATATAAGTATAGTTCGTACTTTCAATAATGTCGGGTGAAGCAACAAAATTATGTTATCAATCTGCTGGGACTTAGTTATTTCCCAGTTTCTTGAAATTATTATGGATTTCAAAAGCCGACGAGCCAACATTGGGTCAGTCAGACCCGAGTCATCGGCATATACGAAAAAATCAGTCGAAATATTTGCATCTGGGATTCTTTCTTCTTCTTCCCTCATCGGAGCTTTGCCCTTATTCAGTTGATCAGTAGGGCAAGATAGTGGGTCGTCTCTTGGAATATTTGTCGTTTGTCTTTGCATCGGTGGTTGAAGGGATGTTGATAGAGGGACTTCATCATCCTCCAACACACTGGCTATTAAAATTGGAGAATCAAGTCCTACTGCTATTGATGAAGTCGTTGGGTTAATCAGAGTTTTCTTTTTTAGTTTTTTGATCTTCCTCTCTTCTTGAATAGAGGAAGTGGCTTCCGCCTTTCTTTTCTTCGAAAGCTTCTGAAGCTTCTGAACGTTTACCATGACTGATGTGTCTACAGTAAGTAAGAAGTCAGAAATTAAGATAGACTGATTAAAAGAAATGATAAAATAATATCGGTGATAAGAATACCTAAAGAGGGTTTAGGACTGATTTCTGCTGAAAAGAGCCCTCTTTCATCAAGGAGTTCTTTAGTCAGAGGAACTTCCATCCCAGTAAGCTTCTCGTAATCTTCTTGATCAGAAGCCAGAACTTTCTTGCTGTCATTAGAAGTTAGTCGGGGTTCCCTATGGCTAACAGTAAAGTCCCAAGAAATTTTGGAGATGATATAAAAGAAACAGGGCTTCCAGCTATGAATGGCCGAAGGAAGTCCCAAAATGAATTTCCGACCATGTCATGGGTTAATAACCCACCATCCATGGCCATGAAAATCCCATTTCAATACGAATAAAGAAGTAAAGAGAGAAGTTTTTGGAATTATATCAGTGTCCTTGCAAAGAATCAAGAACGCGCAAATAATTCGGATACTATTATGAGTCAATTGAGATAGTAATATCCGGTACAATCTAAAAATTGTAAGAAAGAAAGGGTGGATCGGAAATCTAAGACCGGCTCTTAGATGTTCCTCGTAAATGGTCAGACAACCAGGTGGAGGCTGATTAATTTGTTCTTCAGAACTGGGAAGAATTACAAAATATTCGTCAGATAGATTATAATGCTGTTTCAGTGCTAGTATTCTGTGTTCAGTTAAAGAAGACCTAACATCCCCTATTTTCATTTGTTCGACTTGTTTTCTTTGCTATTGAGAACTGGATTCTTTAGGATTTTCAGGATTTTCTATACGACTGGTTTCTAAGATCCTAACCATGATGAAGGAAGGAAATAAAGGAAGATTAACTTGGAAGAGAAGAAGAGAAATAAGAAGCTGACCTGTGGAGTTTTTCTTTCGCTCCTAAAGCAAAATGACAGAAATAGCAGAAAACCTATTTTTCTGAGAAGGGTTGTATTTATATAATACCTTCCAATGGACCGAGATCTCTTCGCGAATAACGAGAATGAATCAGATTTAGCCACCTGTCCATAAATATTTAATGAAAATTGGGCTTCTCGAAGGATCGGAACAGCTTTTTATGATACGGTAGATACCTTTATTCTTTACGAAGATATTTCAATTTTCTCGGATTTTGAAAAATTATAATGATGAGAAGAAGATAAGACTGTTCGTTTTTATAACCGCTTTTCCAATTAAAGTTCGACACGTCATCCTGGCGTGCTATCCCAAAATAGAAATTTCTAACAGTTTCTGATTTCCAATTAATGAACTCAGAAACTGGAGGGACTAGTGTTGGATATGACAAAGTTGATCTGTTTATACTGAACTGTTGAAAGCTTGAAATTGAAATTGATCAAAGCCTGAAAGGCACGACTATGATCAATGCCTCTTCTGAAAGGTATAAGACCGATCAATGCCTAAAAGGCAAAATATGATCAAAGCCCAATATGATCAATGCCCAATAGGCACGAATATGATCAATGCCCAACAGGTAGCTGATCAACATTTAAAAGGTGTGGAGCTAATCAACGTCCAACAAGTATGAGAATAACTTACTTCCAGGTAACTGACTAACTTTTATAAAGGGTGAAATTTATTAATATTTATCTAGTTCAGGGGCTGATCAACCATGGAGAACCCGATCAATTATGAAGAGCTGATCAACTATGGATGAAAAATTGGTCAGCTATGGATGATGGGCTGATCAATTGTGGATGACCTTCGCTGCACGTGCTCATGGTTCTGGATTAACCATTTAACAGCTAGATGCCAGCTGTAAGTGGTTAAGTTCGTGGTCTATAAATACCCTCGCATATGATGGTGTCGGGGGAGCTTTTATTTTTCGGCCATTGATTTTTTTTCCAGACCACCTTCCACTTAGCCTTCCTTTAGAATTCATCTGTTCCTGTCCAGATGCCATTAACGAGCTTGAGAGCTGTTTTGAACCTCATATCCTCCAAGAAGATGGCGAGGAGCTAGATCCAATCAGCCCTATCCGATTCTTTGTTCTTTCAAGCTTGTTGTCACTACAGCAAAATGGGGGAAGGACAACGCTTCCCTGCCGATGCTTAGGAGAAGTGTAGGGAAGAGTCAGAACCCGCCGATGCTTTTTAGAAGCGTCGGCATTATCTCAAAGTCCGCCGATGCTTTTAAGCGTCGGTAATTATCGATGCCTAATCGGACTTTTGCCGATGCTTATAAGCGTCGGCGGACTCCAAACCCCCCACCGCCATGGAATCCGCCGACGCTTTTGAAAAGCATCGGCATCACCGATCTTTGCCGACGCTTATAAGTGTCGCCGATCTTTGCCGATGCTTATAAGCGTCGCTGGACTCCCTACTTCCCCAAACCCCCATCGCCCGAGCCCTAGATCTCCCGATCGAGCCACCACCGAACCCCCCCTCCTCCTCCTCCTCCTTCGCTCGGCGTCCTCCTCCTCCTCCTCCTCCTCCTCCTCCTCCCGTTCCACCGACGCAGCACCCGTCCGAGCGCCGAACCTCCTCCTCCTCCTCCTCCTCCGGCCGATAGTTCCTCCAAGCGTCGAACCTCCTCCTCCGGCCGATAGTTCCTCCAAGCGTCGAACCTCCTCCTCCGGTCGATAGTTCCTCCAATCTGGTATTAATTTTTTTTTAAATATAAATTTTTACTTGAAAGTGTTGGAACTATATTTGATCCCCATTTTAATTCACCATACCAATCCCCTGTAAGTTTATATGTAGTTTTAGATAGACAGTACTCCCGGAATTTTTTTTTTTTTTTTGTTAATTCCGATTCCGTCAAGACTTGAAAGCAACGAGATATTTAAAAAAATACTGTTACAAGATCATACATTCCATGGATTGGAAATCATCATGTGGGTCGATGGTTGCTTGGCTTGGATGGATTAGCCAAGCAACCAAGCGTGTCGTGCTATTTGTGAAGTAAGGATGGTATAATTCAATGGGGGTTAAGTTAGATTAATGACCTCGGAAGCAGCATCAAATTTTGGGCATATGATACAGTAATAATAGTTAATTAGGTGATGTGTTTTGCGAGTGTGTTGGGGTCGGCTTGAAAAATGCACGAGTCATGCATGATGTACATATTTTTTCTAAGAGTTTTATCTACTATGATGTACATATTTATGTTGTACTTGTATTTGTATGCCATGGTATCACTTAGACAACTTGTATCTAGCTTGTTACATGGGTCGTGAGTGGGAACTTAGTTTCCGCCTGGGTATGCGTCCTTGGATTGCTGTTGCATATTCAGGTCCTATTGCAGTTGCTGCTGCTGTTTTCTTGATCTACCCTATTGGTCAAGGAAGTTTCTCTGATGGTATGCCTTTAGGAATATCTGGTACTTTCAACTTCATGATTGTATTCCAGGCGGAACACAACATCCTTATGCATCCATTTCACATGTTGGGTGTAGCTGGTGTATTCGGCGGCTCCCTATTCAGTGCTATGCATGGTTCCTTGGTAACCTCTAGTTTGATCAGGGAAACCACTGAAAACGAATCTGCTAATGCAGGTTACAGATTCGGTCAAGAGGAAGAAACTTATAATATCATAGTTGCTCATGGTTATTTTGGCCGATTGATCTTCCAATATGCTAGTTTCAACAATTCTCGTTCCTTACATTTCTTCTTGGCTGCTTGGCCTGTAGTAGGTATCTGGTTCATTGCTTTAGGTATTAGTACTATGGCTTTCAACCTAAATGGTTTCAATTTCAACCAATCCGTAGTTGACAATCAGGGTCGTGTTATCAACACTTGGGCTGATATCATCAATCGTGCTAACCTTGGTATGGTAGTAATGCATGAACGTAATGCTCACAACTTCCCTCTAGACCTAGCTACTGTCGAAGTTCCATCCATAAATGGATAAGACTTTTGTCTTAGTGTATATGAATCGTTGAATCAAACAATGGAGCAATACCCAATATCTTGTTTTAGTTGGGTATTTCTCCATTGTTTGATTCAATAGTGTTTTGCACACAACACATAAGATAAGTATTAGTAATTACTTTTTTAGTTTTTTTTTTTTATTTATTTATATTATTTTATTTATATTAATAATATTTCTATTAATATTTAATATTTTTGAATATTAAATATTAATAATTTAACGACAAGATTTATTGTCGTTTCTTGCATGTCTCGCGAAAATAAGAGTAGGCACGAATTCTCCCAATTTGTGACCTACCATACGATCCGTTATATAAATAGGTAAATTCTCCTTTCTATTATGAATAGCGATTGTATGGCCAATCATTATGGGTATAATGGTAGATGCCCGAGACCAAGTTACTATTATTTCTTTCTCCTCCCTCATGTTGAGTTTTTCAATTTTTCTCGATAAATGATTAGCTACAAAAGGATTTTTTTTTAGTGAACGTGATGATTGGTAGTGGTATTTATTATGTTTCTTGTGTATTTGGCTACCATTTATTTCTTAATGTGAATAAGCTTACACATTATTAGTCTGGGCTCTTTGACTATGTTAGGAATGTCACTTACATGTGTATCGTTCCTCTGTTGTGGAAACTTGTGACAAAGATGTAATCTTGTACCATAAAATCTCATATCTAATTTTGTAGAATTGTTAATAAAAGGAACTCTTGTTGAAGCATTTTCCCTCATGCATTAAATCATAAAATTGCAAGAATATGAGAATTCAGATGCTGAATATGCTTTACCTCATGCATTTTTCCTCATGCATTAAGAAAAATATGCTTTATCTGTTTTGTTATCTTTTCTTATCAGGTGCTTGACTGCTTGGAGATTAAAGAAACTATGTAATCAATTTTAAAATTGGTTTAAGGTTTGTATATGGAGGCTATGATGATTATGCGATGTATGTTTGGCTGATTCAACTGTTTCTAATGGCAACAATCTTGGATGGCTTTCTTTTGTAGGCAACCGATTGTAGTCATTTTGATTTAGTTGCGGATTAAATAGTATATAACTGAGCCTCCTCTTTACTTTTTATTATTTATTGTTCTTTTTCTTAGTAGATTATTTCTGTTTATTTATAAATTTCTTGGTATATACCTGCATCTTACTGAGCATGTTATGCTTTAAGGTTAGTTTCATTATTGCAAATCTTTGATTTCAATACCATCTGTAGTTTTGTTACGATCAATTATGATTTTTTATATATTTTTTTAAAAACTTGCATTGCATTGAAACATAGACCCTTCAATTGATTAAAGTACATATTCTACACGATCCGTACAATTATTTAATTTTTGTACGGATGGCAGAAATATATACAGTGGTCAATTGAATGTCCAGTTTAGACAGTTTGAGAATTGCAAATAATTTTATAGGTGCTTACAGTAATCAAATGGTACGGATAGAGTTCCAGATATATTTCGGATATCATTTCCTTTTAGTTCTCCTCATACATATTTATTTGTATGGGAAGAACTAAGGGGAAATGCTGCCAAAATTTTTCTGGAATTTCTATTACGTATCCTTTGGTTACTGTAAATGACCTATATAATTAATGCAATTCTTGAATGGGATAGGATCTCTTTACCTATTAGTTGGTGATAGGGTGCATTTAATAATACTGTAATTGATCTATTGAATAAACTTATTTTAAATTTATTCTGTTCTTATAAATATTTGTTTATTTCAGTTAGCTTTTTCTTACAATGGATAAGAGTTGGATAACTAAACCGAGGAATAGCAAAGAATATCTGGATGGAGTACAGAATTTCATTAAATTTGGTATGGAGAGAAGTAGTATCAGTGGGAAGATTTTATGTCCATGCCAAAAATATGTAAATTTCAGTTCTCTATATCCAAATATTGTTGAAGAACATTTGGAATGGAATGGTTTTTTAAGAGGTTATACTGAATGGTTTTTTCATGGAGAGTCAAGGTTACAATCTACATGTAACCAAACCTCTAACATGAAACATATACCTGATTTTGGATCCAGTAACCAACAGAAAAATCTTGCAAGAGATGATGATATCAGGGGTTTGCTCAGAGATACTTTTGAATATGGTACTCAACATCCTGGAGATTACAGTGGAGGACAAGTAGCAGCTGGGTTACCTGAGGATCCTATATTTACTGAATCTATATATGATGGAGAGTCGATACCCCCAACTAATATTGGAACAGATCGTTATCATAAGTTGATAAGAGATGCAGATCAAGAATTATATGATGGTTGCAAGAACTTTTCAAAAATTTCTTTTCTTGTGCATTTGTTTCATATAAAATACTTGAATGGATGGTCTGGCAAGAGTTTTACTATGCCGCTCAAGTTGTTAAAGGATGCATTTCCTGAAGGTACTAGTTTACCAACATCTTGTTATGAAGCCAAAAAATTAGTAAAGGAATTAGATCTTGGATACGAAAAGATTCATAGCTATCCAAATGATTGTATATTATATCGGGGAGAACATGCCGATCAAGAGTCATGCCATGTGTATGGATGTTCATGATGGACGAAGCAAAAAGAAAATGAGAGTGAGGGATTAGATGAATTGGATGCAACACAAATTAAACAAAAGCCGACGAAGGTATTACACTATTTTTCTCTTGTATCTAGATTGAAAAGGATCTATGCATCATCAAAGACAGCTTCGTCAATGAGATGGCATGATGAAAGCCATACAAAAGATGGAATGCTGAGACACCCAGCGGATAGTTTAGCATGGAAAGCATTTGATGACAGACATCCTGATTTTGCATCTGATGCTCATAATGTCATGCTGGGTTTAGCCAGTGATGGGTTCAATCCATTTCGGACCTTAAGTTCTGTCTATAGCACCTGGCTAGTTGTACTGATTCCTTATAATTTGCCATCATGGATATGCATGAAACAGTCTTCATTTATTTTATCAATGGTCATTCCAGGTGATAAGGGTCTAGGTAATGATATTGATGTTTTCTTACAACCTTTAATAGATGAATTGAAACAACTGTGGGAGGGTATCAGTGCAATTGATGCTTCGAATGGCCAAACATTCAATCTGCGGGCAGCTCTATTATGGAATGTTAACGATTTTCCTGCATATGCTAATTTATCTGGCTGGAGCACTAAGAGACGAGTTGCATGTCCTTCTTGTGGTGAATCAACCCATTCAATTTGGTTAAAATATGGAGGAAAGTTCTGTTATATGGGACATCGTCGATGGTTGGAGGCAAATCATCCATTTCGATTTCAGAAGGATTTATTTGATGGTACTATAGAGTTGGGATCTGCTCCAATTCTACCTTCTGGTTCTGATATTCATAAACAAATGCTTGGTATCAGACATAGTTATGGCAAGATGACAAAGTCCTCTAAAAAGCGAGGAAGAGATGATGTTGAGACTTCGGTACAAGAAGAAGTATCGGAGGAAGTCAATACTTGTACCTTAGATATGGTAGTGTTCGAGGATCCGAATAATTTCTTTAAAGTTGAAAATGATGATGATATAATCACAGCAACTACCCATCAGCATACTAAACAATTATGAAAGAAAAGAAGCATATTCTTTGACTTACCTTATTGGGAGCATAATATACTCCGGTATAATCTTGATGTTATGCATATAGAAAAGAATGTTTGTGATAATTTGATTGAAACAATATTAAATCTTGATGGAAAGACTAAAGATAACATGAAGGCGCGTCTTGATTTAAAAGAAATGGGCATCCGACATGAACTTCATCCACAAGTGCTTGCAAATGATAGAACTTATATCCCTCATGCATGTTATACAATGTCTAGTCAATAAAAAGATCTCTTTCTGACAGTTTTAAAGAATATCAAAGTTCCTGATGGATATGCCTCAAATATTTCACGATGTGTGAATCTGAAAGAGCGCAAAATTTCAAATCTTAAAAGTCATGATGGACATATATTAATGCAAGATATTCTTTCATTGGCTTTAAGGTCGTCAATGCCAAAACAAGTTATTACGATTATTTTTCAGTTATCATCATTCTTCAAGGTATTATGTTCTAAGGTTCTTGATCCTCAAGAGCTTGATAAATTGCAGTCTCAAGTCGTACTTACATTATGTCAGATGGAAAAGATTTTTCCTCCTGGATTTTTTACGATTATGGTTCATCTACTCATTCACCTAGCTTCGGAAGCTAAACTTGGTGGACCGATACACTACAGATGGATGTACCCTATCAAGAGGTAATGCTGTAAAACTTAAATTTTATAATTTATATAACTTTTTCATTATTTAATATGATATAAATATCATACTTTTTGAAGGTATCTTGTACGTTTGAAGGATTATGTACGAAACAAAGCCCATCCTGAGGGCTCAATAGCAGAGGGATATATTGTTGAAGAGTGTTTAACATTTTGTTCAAGATATCTCGAAGGTGTTGAGACTGTATTCAATCGACCTCAACGTCATGATGATACAATGGAGAATACACATCTATACAAATTTGCATCATCCGGAAGATTTATAGGAAAAGCTGAAAGTATTGTTCTTGACCATAAATCCATGTTACAAGCACACCGTTATGTATTGCTACATAGTGACATAATATCTGACTATCGCAGGTTAGTCTATCTATACATGGATAATAGTCAATATTAGATATGTTGTTGTCAAACTTATATTTGATTATCATGCAGTGAATTTTTATCTGTACAATGACAAGCCAATCATTCCACTCGTCCTAATCCAATGATTGAACAAAGATGGTTGGTTGAGTTATTCCCTAATTGGCTTGCCAATCAGGTTAGTATATATAAGTCGTATAATAATTTTATATATTTTTAACATCGAATAAATGATCGATAATTAATATTATATTTTTTAGGTACCGGTACTGATTGAGAAAAATAGTTTAGCAGAATTAATTGCACTTGCCAGAGGTCCAAATTATATTGTGAACAAATATAATGGTTTTATTATAAATGACTTTAAATTTCATACCAAGGAGCGCGAGAAACTTAAGAAAACTCAGAACAATGGTGTTATGGTTGAAGCAAATGGAAAATCTTATTATGGTATACTTAAAGATATTTTGGAGTTGGATTATTATGAAAATTTTAAAGTTGTATTATTTCGATGCGATTGGGTGGATATAAATACACAGAGAGGTTTAAAAAAGGACTTAAACGAATTCATACTTGTCAAATTTTCAAGATTGATACATACGGGTGTGTTATTGAAGGATGATCCATTTATCTTTTCATCTCAAGCTCGACAAGTTTTTTATGTACAAGACTCGAAAGATAAAGAATGGGCTACTATTATTAAGACAAAACCCAAAGACTTGTGTGACATGAGAAAAAGGGTGGAAGAAGATGATGATGATACTTACACTCAGTGTATGCCTTATAATATTGTATCGGATGATCATATAAATGATACAACCATTTTGGTTAGGTTGGATTCCGAGAAAGGTACAACTGGTTGATTATGACAAGTAAGTAGTTTATAAGATGGTTTACATTTTTGTATTAATGATTATGTTATATTTTAAATTGCAATTCATTTCCGTTATAATTTGATTATAATGTTGACTGACTTG
Organism: Areca catechu; assembly: GCA_021397845.1. Classification (NCBI taxonomy): domain Eukaryota; kingdom Viridiplantae; phylum Streptophyta; class Magnoliopsida; order Arecales; family Arecaceae; genus Areca; species Areca catechu. The sequence goes on from CM038049.1 coordinate 56,277,073, forward strand.
TTTTTAAATAATGCAGGTTAGGTACACCATGCCTCGAAGGAAGCGATTAGTAGATGTACAGTTTCAGTTTTCCCAGACCGAGGCTGGTACTTCTTCACCGCAGCAACCCGAGGGCAGTCGATCAGTTTCACATCGGTCTGATGGCAGTCCCTCTATTTCTGCACATCAGGCCGATGCTACTACCTCTACATCTCAGGACGACGCTATTCCCTCCGAGTCCGCACATCACGATCCTTCTATGGATCATCCTGATGACGAGCCTATCGTCGATGATATACAGATACAGGGTACATAATTTAATAATTCTATCTCATTTCAATTCATGCATATGCAATAGTTTTGATATACAATGTTCTGTATTTTTTTTTTTGTAGATGGTTCCGGGAGACTCAGGCGTAGGCGAGGACCCACATTAGTCCGTGATGTGTGGCAGTTACCTGAGGGTGAGAGGATAGTGATAGAGTGCAACAAGCTAGGGCAGCCTATTAAAAAAGCTGCTAGCTTGTTGACTAGCTTTCTGGGGACAATAGCATGCCGTGGTCAGCTATGTCCCCTGAATTATTCGAAGTGGAACGACATGCTTCCTGCATATAAAATAGAAATGCTACGAGTTGTGCAGGTAAAAAAATTAATATATTATTTTATATCTTAGGTTTTTAACAATTGAATTGCTTATTTCATTTAATATTTATTTTATTGTTTAATTAAATTGTAGAGCAAGTTCGTTCTTCCTTCAGATTCATCTGATTTTGTGCTTAAGTCTCTCAATCACAAGTGAAAAGAATATAGGGCGAAGTTGAAGAGAGACTATAAGCTAGAGGGTAGGACAGAAGAGCAGGTTGTAGCTACCTGTCCTCCTGATGTTCACCCTCATCAGTGGATGGAGCTGGTGCACTATTGGTTCTCCGAGAGGGCACAGATTGTGTAGCATCATCAAACACTTCGAAATTTATTAATTTTCACTTGTCATAATTATATTTATACAATATATAACATTGTTTTAATATTATTTTGTAGACGTATTCTGATATTGGTAGAGCTGCACGAGCTGCTCAGTCTGTTCCTCACACAGCGGGGTCCAAGAGTTATGCACGGCTCAGGCATGAGTTTGTATGTTTCTCATCCTATAATACTTTTAGTACACTTTTACTTTTAACATCATGTATCATCATGTATCATGCATGTGCCATGTATCATGGTACGAGGATATAAGATGTGTTATTTTGGATTTTTTTGTAATATTTATTCTTTATATAGGCTTATCAGCAGGGAAGGGAGCCTGGTGAGGTGGAGTTCTATCGGATGACTCACGTTCACCAGGATGGCAGTTTTGTTCGGGACGAGTCCAGAGATATATATATATTTTTTATTTATGTTATATTATGATTTATATTTTTATTTTTATTAAGTATTGATATATGTGTTTTTTATAAAATATAGAATAGGGCCACCTCTATGATCTCCAAGCGTGCTGGCGAGGGTTCATCATCTACACAGAGCAGTCGCATCGAGGCCGAGGTATTCTCGGAGTTAATGGGACCAGAGCGTCCTGGACGAGTGAGGGGTTATGGGATTGGAGTTACCCCTACTCAGTTATCTGAGGTGCGTAGATATACTCGGGATACTAGAGAGAGTCATGATCAGTTACATGTTCGTCAGCTCTAGGAGGAGATAGCAGAGCTCCGACAGACACGTGATGCAGACAGAGCAGAGATGCAGACCATTAGGTCTCAGCTAGAGCATGTTACATCTGTGCTGCATATATTCATGTCATCTCAGGTAAGTAATTATTTATTAATTTTGTATGTATCTAATAATTTAGAATATATATAATGTATATATTATAATTCATTATGTATATCTTGCAGGTTCCTGGTGCATCTGCGAGTTGCAGACCTGACGATGACCAGCCTCCCACGGATCAGTGATGCCAGATGATTTTTTTATTATTTATGTATGTCTTTTTGTTTATTTGAACTTGGATTGATACGTTTATATATATATATAACTTTTTATATTTGGTTTGTATTTGTGTTTGTGTATGTTGGATGTGATATGTGATACAGGTTTGAATATTTTCATTTGTTTGTGTATGTTGGATGTAATACAGGTTTGAATGTTTCATTTTCATAATGTATACAGGTTATGGGTTTGTATATATGGTGTCATGCCCCGAATCCAATACCAGAAATGGCTACGTGACCGCCGCACAAACCCTAGGTTTTACCCTAGAGATTATGCAAGGCCTAGGTACACAACAATTCAAATGTATCCAAAGTAAATTAATATTGTATAAACAAATCATTAACAATGTATAGTTCATAATTAACTCGAGATCATAAATTGGTCCACTGACTCAAACGTCAGTAACCGGACTAACTAACTATATATCCCAACAAACATGATGCTCCGTCTCACGCCCAGCCCAGATCCTCTTTAAGTTTCCCGAGTCTCTGAAAGAAAATAGATGGTAGGGAGTGAGCTACATAGCCCAGTAAGGGTTCCAAAATAATCACCAATAATAATTTACATGTATATGAAAGCAGTAAACATTACCATAACATATGACGAAATCAACAATTCCGATTTCATATTTAACAAAAACTTTGGAAACTTTATTTTTTTTCTTCTTATAGAATTTCCAATTATTTAACCATTATCTTTAGGGTTCTGGACTAACCACATCACACTCCAGCCTGTGACTGGCACACTATTGTCACACTCCAGCCTGTGACGGGCACACTGTTGTCACACTTCAGCCTGTGACGGGCACACTGTTGTCACACTCCAGCCTATGATGGGCACACAAATTGTCACACTCCAGCCTGTGACGGGCATACTGAGAAACCACGGTACCGCCGTGGCATGGCTAGTCCAAACACCAGTTCTCTTAACACTTTATCATTTCTCTTCACATAATCGAATCATGTCACTTTCCAGCGATCGCTATCACGATCAAATACATTTCAAGATCACATGGCAAATACAAACAATACTAACAACAAACTCGATCCGTAACCCGGAAATCAAATCATGCTACTTGAAAACCACTATGCATGAAAAATATTTAATTATGCTCGAAACAAATCAGATCATGTAAAATATATTAATAAATATGGTGATTAGGTTAGAATTCCTTACAAATCAGCTATCCATGCTTGTACTAATCCGAACCCGAAATCGGTGCGACGTCTTCCCGCTCAGAAGACTGATTCTCTACACAGATAAATAATTTTAATTAAACTAAATTCTCAATTTTTCACGAATCTTGAAAACAATCGCTATTTTTCTCTCTCCTCCTCTCTCATCCTTCTCTCTCCTCCTTCTCTCTCCTCTCCCTTCCTCTTTCTCTCTCCTCCTTCTCTCTCCTCTTTCTCTCTCCTCCTTCTCTCTCCTTCTTCTCTCTCCTCCTTCTCTCTCCTCCTATTATTTTATTTATTTTTTTTTTTCCTGGCCGTACGGAACCCCTTTTTTTTTTCCTTTTCTTTTCTTTTCTTTTCTTTTCTTTTCTTTTTTTTTCTTCTTCTCCTTTCTTTCTTTCTCTTCACCCGAACCACCCTGTTTGTTTTTTTTTTCTTTTTTCTTCTTCCCTCAGCCGATTCTTCTTCGGCCGACCACCATCTCACCCCCCCCCACCTGCCGGCAACCACACCGTGGTTGTCGCAGGGCCCTCCCGGACCAGGCGAAGGCGGCGACGACGGCAGCGGCGGCGGTGACGACGGTGGATGCAGCGGCAACTTCCCAAACCAAATCGAACCCAAAAGTTTCATCCAAAAATTAACAAAAAAACTCACAAAAATTACAAATAATAAAAAAAACCCTTACCGGCGGCGTTGAGGAAGCTTCCGATGTTCGTCGGAGAGGGAGAGAGAGCAGGATGGGGGTTCTAAGGGCGGCGGTAAAGGGTTTAAAACGAAAACAAAACAACGAGATTCCCCTCGTTGTTAAAAAATACCACCCATCCCAAATCCTTTACGGGTCTTCCGCCGATCTTCTCCTCGCCTCTCACGACTCCTCCCTCCGAGTCCTCCGGTGAAAAATTCGTCGAAATACCCCCCTGTTCCGTCTCCTCTGTTTCCATTTTTTTTTTTTTTAGTCTAGGTTGAAGTCGGCTGGGTCTGCCGACTTCAGCCCAGCCCAGAGTTTACATTCTCCCCCCGTTAAAATAAATTTCGTCCTCGAAATTTTACGTACCTGGTATTTCGAAAAGCTGTGGATAATTTGTTCGGATCTCTGCTTCAAGTTCCCATGTAGCTTCTCTTTCACTGTGATTGCTCCATTGCACCTTCACATAGGGTATGATTCGGTGTCTCAATTCTTGTTCCTTACTGTCGACAATTCGTAAAGGCACCTCCTCATAGGTCAAATCCTCCTGAAGTTGCAATGGCTCAAAATCTATTGCATGATTAGGATCAGGAATGTATTTTCGTAACATAGATACGTGAAACACATTGTGCACTCCAGATATAACTGGTGGCAGAGCTAATCGGTATGCCACCTCACCAACCTTATCCAAAATCTCAAATGGTCCCACAAATCTCGGGCTCAACTTTCCTCGTACACCAAATCTCATCACACCCTTTATGGGAGATACTTTCAAAAAGACATGATCACCAACATTAAATTCCAGCTCTCTTCGTCTCTTATCAGCATAACTTTTCTGTTGGCTCTGAGCAGTACGCAAACGTTCTCTGATCCTTTGTACCTTCTTCACTGTTTGTTGTACTATTTCTGGACCCAACAATTTCCTTTCTCCCACATCATCCCAGCAGATAGGAGATCTACACTTCCTACCATATAAAGCCTCAAAAGGCGCCATTTGAATGCTAGCTTGAAAACTATTATTGTAAGCAAATTCTATTAATGATAGATGACAGTCCCAAGCACCACCCAAGTCCATAACACAAGCTCTCAACATGTCTTCCAGAATCTGGATTGTTCGCTCAGACTGTCCATCAGTTTGAGGATGAAAAGCTGTACTAAAATTTAATTTGGTCCCCAATGCTTTATGAAGACTCTTCCAAAATTGTGAAACAAACCTACTGTCTCGATCCGATACTATAGAAATTGGAATCCCATGTAGTCTCACAATTTGTTCTATGTACATGTTTGCTAATTTTTCCAGAGAGAGTCCGATACGAAAAGATAAGAAATGAGCAGACTTCGTTAGTCGATCCACAATCACCCATATCGCATTATTTCCCTTAGGAGTTTTGGGTAACCCAGTCACAAAGTCCATGGTGATGTGCTCCCATTTCCACTGAGGAATCGCAAGAGACTGCAATGGTCCAGCAGGTCTTTGATGCTCAGCTTTTACCTGTTGACACACCAAACATTGAGCCACATACTGAGCTATATCCTTCTTCATATCAGACCACCAAAAGTTTTCACGTAGATCTCGATACATTTTTGTACTACCCGGATGCATCGTATATACTGAACTATGTGCTTCTTCCATAATTTCATTCTTTAATTCTGGAAGTTTAGGAACATATAATCTGTTACCAAATCTCAAGGTACCATCTTCATATATAGTAAATTCTGATTGTACACCAGACTCAACTGTCTCTTTAATTTTTTGAAGCTCTAAATCTTCCTTCTGAGCTGATTTAATTTTGTCAATCAGGATAGGTTGTACCATAATATTTGCTAATTGCATCCCAGAATTATGAATTCGTACTTCGATCTCTGATCTTTCCAAATCCATTAAGATGTGCTTTTGATTAGTAATTAAAGTTGCCAACTTACTCGGGTTTTCCTACTCAGGGCATCTGCTACAACATTTGCCTTTCCTGGATGGTAGCTGATAGTCAGATCATAATCCTTTAATAGTTCCAGCCATCTTCTCTGTCTCAAATTCAATTCCTTCTGAGTAAATATATATTTTAAACTTTTATGATCTGTAAAGATTTCACAACGACTGCCATACAGATAATGTCTCCATATCTTTAAAGCAAATACTATAGCTGCTAACTTTAAGTCATGAGTGGGATAATTTGACTCATATGATTTCAGCTGTCTAGAAGCATAGGCTATCACTTTTCCATTTTGCATTAGCACACAACCGAGACCCTTTCGGGATGCATCACTATATATACAAAACTCCCCTGTCTCCGCAGGAACAGTCAATACTGGGGCAGTGATTAACCGTTTCTTCAATTCTTGAAAACTCTGCTCACAATTATCTGTCCATTCAAATTTTGTTCATTTCTGGGTCAGGCGAGTTAAGGGTATAGCAATAAGAGAAAACCCTTCAACAAACCTTCGATAATATCCTGCCATTCCCAGGAAACTACGAACTTCGGATACATTAGTGGGTCTCTCCCACTCTACCACTGCTTCCACTTTCTTTGGATCCACAAAAATACCATCCTTTATTATAACATGGCCAAGGAAAGAAATTCTGTCCAACCAAAAGTCACATTTTTTTAGCTTGGCAAATAATTTCTTCTCCTTGAGTATTTGTAATACTATCTTTAAGTGCTCCTCATGTGCTTGTAGACTTTTTGAATATATCAGTATATCATCAATGAATACTACTACAAATTGATCCAGATATGGTCTAAACACTCGGTTCATGAGATCCATGAAAACTGCAAGTGCATTTGTCAGACCAAAAGGTAAAACCAAAAATTCATAGTGTCCATATCTGGTTCTAAAAGCTGTCTTTGGTACATCCTCTGTCTTTATCTTCAATTGATGATAACCAGAACGAAGATCAATTTTTGAGAATACCTGTGCCCCCTGTAATTGATCAAATAAATCATCAATCCTTGGTAAGGGATATTTGTTCCTTATAGTCACTTTGTTCAATTCTTGATAATCAATGCAAAGCCAAAAACTTCCATCCTTCTTCTTTACAAATAAGACTGGAGCACCCCAGGGAGACACGCTAGGTCTGATAAATCCTTTATCCAACAGTTCTTGCAATTGCTCCTTAAGTTCTTTTAATTCTGCCGGAGCCATTCTATAAGGAGCTTTGGAGATGGCACCTGTACCTGGTATAAGATTGATAGAGAACTCAATCTCTCTATCAGGAGGTAATCCTGGCAGATCATCGGGAAAGACCTCCAGAAATTCTTTCACAACTGGTATGTCTTCCAGCTTTAGCTCCTGCTGTTGAGTATCTATTACCGTTGCCAGAAATCCTTCACAACCTTGTCTGAGGAGTCGCTTGGCAATAAAAACCGAAATTATCCTCCTCATAAGGGTTAACTTGTTACCCTTAAAACAGAACTCTGACTGATCAGGAATTTGAAATTTCATAATTTTCTCAAAACAGTTGATGGAAGCATGGTTTGCTGTCAGCCAATCCATTCCAAGGATTATATCGAAGTCTTTCATATCCATGACTATCAAATCAGCTTCCATTGTTCTACCTTCGATATTCAATCTACATTTCTTGCAGATTTGATTAACCGCAAAAACATCCCCACTAGGAGTGGAAATACAGAGTTCAAATTCTAAAGATGTCGGGGTTAACTCATTATTCTCCCTAACCAATCTAACAGATACGAAAGAGTGTGTAGCGCCAGTATCAAAAAGAACATAAACATTACTGGAAAATAATTTGATCATACCTGTCACTACAGAATTTGAAGCATTAGCATCCTGCTGAGTGAGTGAATAAACCCGTCCCTGAGTTACTATTTTCTGTTGCCCTTCAAATTGCTGTTTTCCACGAGGTAACTGATGCTGTGACCCCTGACCAGATGGACATACAACTGCCTTATGTCCCGGTTTACCACAGTTATGGCACTTCCACTCATCTGGCCACGTACAATCCCGCTTATAATGGGAACCACCACACTTAAAGCACTTGACATCATTCTTTGGTTGGGTCTTGTCATCTGAAGTAACATTGTCAAGCTTCCTGGTTTTTGCATTGGTACCTTTAAAGAATTGGCCTTGATTCCCTCTTGTTCCATATCTCTTCTTTAATGCTTTTTCCCTTTCAGCTTGAGCCACATCCAATCCCCTTTCAATAATTAATGCTTTATTAACAACCTCTTTATAAGTTGGTAGCTCAAAAGCAATCACTTGATGCTGGATCCGACTTCTAAGTCCATTTTCAAATTTCCTGGCCCGGATTCCTTCATCAGCTAAGAGTGATGGAGCGTATCTCGACAATTCCTCAAACTTTGAGGCATACTGAGAAACAGTTAAAGTATCCTGCTCCAAGCGATCAAATTCTCGAAATTTTTGTACCCGAACACTTTGAGGAAAATATCTCTCATAGAAAACTTTTCTAAAATCTGTCCAGGTAAAAGGTGTATCATTTGGTCCTTGTTTTCCAAGCTCCAGTTCCCACCAAGCAGCTGCCTCATCTTGCAATAAAAAGGTAGCGAATGTAACTTTCTCCTCTTCTGGACACCGCAAGGCTTGGAAAACTTTCTCAACAGCTTTAAGCCATCCCTCTACCTCCATGGGATCAGAAGTCCCCTTGAATGCCGGTGGCGCATACTTCTTGAAATCTATTAATGTAATTGGCCGTTCTTGAGGAATTCTGACTTCTGGCTGTTGTCGTTGTAATAATAACTGTTGCATAAATTGCTGCTGTTGCTGTTGGGCTTCCATAAATCTTAGTGTATCAGCTCTTGCAGTAGCTTGCTGCTGCACTAAAATTTGTAATAGCTGAGGAAGACCCATCTGGTCCCCAGGCTGAACTCCAGATCCACCCGGTGTTCCTGTTTCAGCAGTTCCAGTCTCCGGGGTGTTATCCAAAGGATTGGGCACTGGCTCATGATGATGCTCCTCATTACCAGTGTTATCCACCAGATTCGGCATTGGGTCCTGTGGATGTTCCTCATTATCAGATAAAACTCCAGCATTCTCATGCTGCTCAATAGGATCCCAAGCATTTGCTCCATCTGCAAATCTTGTGGGCCTCCTAACACGTCCACGTCCACTACCATGCGCCATGGAAAACCTACACCAATGTTGTTAGTAAACAACTAACACTCGGATGGTCAAAACAATCATGACATAATATCTACCCCACCTATGGATCAACCCACACTCTCTCTTATTGAGCTTTTATCCTAAGATCCTAGAACCTGGTTTGCTCTGATACCACTCTGTCATGCCCCGAATCCAATACCGGAAATGGCTACGTGACCGGCCGCACAAACCCTAGGTTTTACCCTAGAGATTATGCAAGGTCTAGGTACACAACAATTCAAATATATCCAAAGTAAATTAATATTGTAAAAACAAATCATTAACAATGTATAGTTCATAATTAACTCGAGATCATAAATTGGTCCACTGACTCAAACGTCAGTAACCGGACTAACTAACTATATATCCCAACAAACATGATGCTCCGTCTCACGCCCAGCCCAGATCCTCTTTAAGTTTCCTGAGTCTCTGAATGAAAACAGATGGTAGGGAGTGAGCTACATAGCCCAGTAAGGGTTCCAAAATAATCACCAATAATAATTTACATGTATATGAAAGCGGTAAACATTACCATAACATATGACGAAATCAACAATTCCGATTTCATATTTAACAAAAACTTTGGAAACTTTATTTTTTTTCTTTTTATAGAATTTCCAATTATTTAACCATTGTCTTTAGGGTTCTGGACTAACCACGGTCACACTCCAGCCTGTGACTGGCACACTATTGTCACACTCCAGCCTGTGACGGGCACACTGTTGTCACACTTCAGCCTGTGACGGGCACACTGTTGTCACACTCTAGCCTGTGACGGGCACACAAATTGTCACACTCCAGCCTGTGACGGGCATACTGAGAAACCACGGTACCGCCGTGGCATGGCTAGTCCAAACACCAGTTCCCTTAACACTTTATCATTTCTCTTCACATAATCGAATCATGTCACTTTCCAGCGATCGCTATCACGATCAAATACATTTCAAGATCACATGGCAAATACAAACAATACTAACAACAAACTCGATCCGTAACCCGGAAATCAAATCATGCTATCTGAAAACCACTATGCATGAAAAATATTTAATTATGCTCGAAACAAATCAGATCATGTAAAATATATTAATAAATACGGTGATTAGGTTAGAATTCCTTACAAATCAGCTATCCATGCTTGTACTAATCCGAACCCGAAATCGGTGCGACGTCTTCCCGCTCAGAAGACTGATTCTCTACACAGATAAATAATTTTAATTAAACTAAATTCTCAATTTTTCACGAATCTTGAAAATAATCGCTATTTTTCTCTCTCCTCCTTCTCTCTCATCCTTCTCTCTCATCCTTCTCTCTCCTCTTTCTCTCTCCTCCTTCTCTCTCCTCTCCCTTCCTCTTTCTCTCTCCTCCTTCTCTTTCCTCTTTCTCTCTCCTCCTTCTCTCTCCTCCTTCTCTCTCCTCCTATTATTTTATTTATTATTATTTTTTTTTCCTGGCCGTACGGAACCCTTTTTTTTTTTTTCCTTTTTCTTTTCTTTTCTTTTCTTTTCTTTTCTTTTTTTTCTTTTTTTTCTTCTTCTCCTTTCTTTCTTTCTCTTCACCCGAACCACCCTGTTTGTTTTTTTCTTCTTTTTTCTTCTTCCCTCAGCCGATTCTTCTTCGGCCGACCACCATCTCACCCCCCCCCACCTGCCGGCAACCACACCGTGGTTGTCGCAGGGCTCTCCCGGACCAGGCGAAGGCGGTGATGACGGCGGCGGCGACGACGGCGGCGGCGGCGACGACGACGGCGGATGCAGCGACAACTTCCCAAACCAAATCGAACCCAAAAGTTTCATCCAAAAATTAACAAAAAAACTCACAAAAATTGCAAATAATAAAAAAAAACCCTTACCGGCGGCGTTGAGGAAGCTTCCGGTGTTCGTCGGAGAGGGAGAGAGAGCGGGATGGGGGTTCTAAGGGCGGCGGTAAAGGGTTTAAAACGAAAACAAAACAACGAGATTCCCCTCGTTGTTAAAAAATACCACCCATCCCAAACCCTTTACGGGTCTTCCGCCGATCTTCTCCTCGCCTCTCACGACTCCTCCCTCCTTGTCCTCCGGCGAAAAATTCATCGAAATACCCCCCCCTGTTCCGTCTCCTCTGTTTCCATTTTTTTTTTTTTTTTAGTCTGGGTTGAAGTCGGCTGGGTCTGCCGACTTCAGCCCAGCCCAGAGTTTACATATGGTTGTTTATTTTTTTTTTTTAAAAAAAAATCTACCGACGCTTTAAAGCGTCGCTATACCTAAAATTGGCGACGCTTTAAAGCGTCGCTATAACTGGAACTGGCGATGCTTTAAAGCGTCGCTAGGGTTTCAGTCTAGCGATGCTTTAAAGCATCACTAGTTTTAAATCTAGCGACGCTTTAAAGCGTCGGTAAATAAAAATTTAGCGACGTTTTAAAGCGTCGGCAAATGCCGACTATTTTTTGAAGCGTTGGCAGGTTATTTGCCGACGCTTTTTTGAAGCATCGGCAGGTTGCGTCCCAACGCTTTCATAGGCGATGCTTTACAAAATGTCGGGAGATTACTTAGCGACGTTTTAAAGCGTCGGGAAAGGTCAAAAAAAGCGTCGCTAAAGCCCAGATTCACTGTATTGTGTAATTTTATTTGGACACAACAATAATAATAATAAATAACCGGTGTAAAGTATCTTGCTTCTTGAATTCAACTCAAATCATCTGGAGCATGCATATTTAAATTAACATATAAGATGGTTAAATTTAAAATAACAACTCCAATTTTATCAGAAAAATTACAATACCATGCTGATTAATTACAGTACCATATGTACATAACAAGTTGTAATGTCCATAGGAGTGCAACTTATTGGTAATATATATCACCAAGAACACATATAAAGATACATATAAACATACACACAAATGCATGTACGTACACACAAATGCATACAAGAATAATAATAGACATACAAACATAAACACGCACACCCACACAGGGCAATAGAAATTCTGACTGATGGATCGTGGAGATATATACATGCAAGGAATTCAGGACTGCTCAAATTCCTCGCAATGCAATGATGAATTATTATTGATGAATGAACCAGCTTGCTTGGTGGACTCCTCGAGAAGGAATGGTGTTTGCCCTTTACAGTGAGATGCATCCATGCATCCACAGTTTCAACCTAGCAAAGAATAAACAAAGTGAGATTTATCAGCTAATTTTAGCAAAATTATAAATCTTTTTTCATAGTCCGTGATTCTTCTAATTTAAGAAGCTTGTCAAATTAATCTAACAACTTAAGATACGATAACACCAAATTATAGCAAGCCAAATGTCATCTGCTATGCACTGGAAATTACCAATTAAAATGTTTCTCAAGACTTCCACTTCTTTATAAAATATGCACAACTGAAAGTAGAAACTCCTTTGTACCGTACACAATGCAAAGATTGAATAATGATGAAATTCAAAGAAACTGCCTTTATGCTTTACCATTACACTATAGAACATTTATGCATATATAAATACATACGTACAAACATATATAAGTGCATATATGTTTAAATGCATTCATATATCCATGCCTGCATGAATGCATACATGCCATGTGCATTTTAAGCTCATGTGCACGTTTCAATTAATTGAGTCCAACATGTTAGTATTTCCTTATATACATCCTTCTGATTGAATGATAATTATTTTCATCACATTCGAGATCTATGGCCAACTAACCACGAACTCATTTTCCGAGGATGAAATATAGTCTTTAGATTGTCATGCATGATTATCTTGGTTTTTAAAACGGGGCTTCAAATGAACTACTAGAGTAACAGTTGGCATCAACAACTAATGTTCAGAAAAAACGAGAGAGGGAGAGAGAGAGAGAGAAAGAAAAAAAGAAGGAAAGAACAAAAAGGGAAAATGCTCGACTGGAAAGCGTGACCTAACACCGGAAAACAAAAGCTGCAAAAAATGCTAACCTTTCATCTGCCAACATACAGCGTGGTTGAAGAGGGTTTCAGGAAAGAATTTCAAATGCCTGCTGGTCTCCACTCATGGATATATGCCCGATTAGGGGGATGTGTTGAACCTTCCGTCTCTCCTCCATGTACCCATTCTCTCCACGAATTCTCTCTATGAACTCCGCTGGCATCTTCATCAAGTGCAAACCTTGGAGGCTTGTTAGATGTTCAATGCCCTGAGGTAGCAGCTTCATTCCTCCGCAGCGCACCAGGTGCAAATCAGACAAGCTTGGCAGTGCCCCTTCCTCCATGCTTAATGAAATGAGTTGGTTCAAACCAGTCAACCGTAAGATTTTGAGTTTAGGGAACCCTCCTGCATGGAAGCACAACTCCCGTCCATCATACGCGTCGTCGTTCATGGCTAGAAAAACCAAATTAGGGAGTGCATGCAGGCAAGGTAGCGGGTCTTCTCTCAACCTGGACAAACACAATTGCAAACACCGAAGGCCTGCCAGAGAACTGAACCAGTGAGGAAGTACCCCATTCTCTAGCTTCCCATGTAGATGAAGCTTTTGACAGAGGTATGATGGGGAATTCAGAGCTTCCAGCTGCAGTGCCTCTCCTTCGTCAGCTAAAATTCCCAGGTTGACCAGGTGGGTCATCTTTGATATCGAGGAACACAGCTCCACTGAATGCATGCCTCTTACTCCGGATATTCTCAAGGTTCGCAGTTGTGTCAAATTAGCCATGTGTCGAACCATGTCTTCATCTGCTTCACCTGAATTCAGAGTCTGCAAGTTCTTTAAATTCCATATCCCTTTGGGTGCTTTAACGTCCTCAATCCACTTCAAAAATCCCCCACCACGGATTCTCGTTACTAACAAGTGCCGGAGATTCTTGAGTTGAGTTATCCCATGAGGCAGCTTCTCAATTTGAGTAAACCGAAGATCTAAGGTTTGCAGGTTTCTCAGTCTTCTCAAAGATCTGGGAAGCTCCTTCACCAAGGTTCCCCTTAAACCCAGGTAACGCAAGTTGAATAAAATGCCCACTTCCTTAGGTACCGTCTCGATGGGAACGCCTTGGAGGTCCAGAACCCGCAGAAGTCTGAAGCTAGTTGACCTTGAAATCCATGACTCCAAAGAGAAACTAGTCATGTCAAACACTAAGAAAGAGCGAACATTGGACATACCTCTCTGTGGATCCAAATCATTGATGCCCTTTTGAACTGATAAGCGGCGAGCCTCGGTCTTTTCAGCTTCTATATCACTGTAAATCATGCAGAAGTATTCTTGTTTAGATATTCTCCAAGATAACTCTCTCACCATATCATGCATTCTGCACAACCTTGGTCGACCAAACTCATTCCTTGTCACAACTTGAAGCATACATCGATGAATGAGCTCGTCGAGGTTCTTCTCTGCCACCTCTTCTTCTGATATTCCTTCCCTTTTCTTAACAAAGCCTTCTGCAACCCATAACCGGATTAGCCTCTTCCTCTTTATGAGATAATCCCCTGGAAAGATGCTACAATATAAAAAGCAGTTCCGTAAATGATGCGGTAGATCTCCAAAACTGAGCAGCAATATATTTCTCACCCTTTCGGACATTGGCATATCATTCTCTCCCCAACGGAGGCCCTTACAGAATTCACTCCACTGCAATTCTTCCTTCTTTCGGTATGACAGCGCGCTTCCTGCGGCCACGATAGCAAGAGGTAAGCCGTGGCACCTCTTCAAGATTTCTGTAGCCCAGTGCTTTAGATCTGAAGGACAACTTCTGTCCTCATATTTCCAGAATGCTTTATTACAGAAGAGAATCCATGAGTCACTCTCTTGCAAAGGTTTTAGCTCGAGAACACGGCTTTCGAGTGCTAGGTTAGCTACATCTTGATTCCGAGTTGTTATAACAATTCTACTTCTACATCTACTATCTACTAGCACTGGACTTAATTCATCAAACCAACCATTTATGTGCCACATATCATCTAGGACGATAAAATACCTCTTTTGTTCCAAATAGCTTTGAAGTGTCGTCGCCAAACTGTTGCGAGACATTGTGTAAATATCTTTTATGGGGAAAAGAAGCATTTTGTCAATGTTGCCTGGAGGAATTTTTTCTTTTTCCTCGTAGAGGTCTTCGATGAGTCTTCTCATTAGATCTTCGGCAGTATATTTCTGTGAGACACGTACCCATGCTGGGCAATCAAAATGTTGCCTGACTACCTGGCTTTTGTAGACATCATTGACAAGAGTGGTCTTTCCCAGACCCCCCATTCCCCATATTGAAATTATGGTCCGTTTTGGTTCCTCATCGGTAAGCCATCCTACTGGCAGGTTCTTGTATGTCCCAAAGCCCACAGTCTCATCTTCATCGGAGACGTAAGGAGGCTCTTTACCGTGTTGACCTCTTCCTGCGGGGTGAGTTGTACACTCTTGAACGCCGTAACTCTCTTTGAGCTTTGAGAGGTTGTTAAGTTTGCCCTCAACAACTTGTAACTTCCTCCGGATACCATGCCACGCCTTGATATACTTGCAGTGTCTGAAAGTTCTATGGAGGGAACCATAGAATCCACGCCGATGTTGCTCTCCCACGAGATAAGCATTTTCGTCGATGATGTCTTCAAGCTGGTAGACCAGGTCCCTTAGCTTTTTCACCCATGCTTCCCATCGTTTGTCAACATCTTTCATTGTATCCACATATACTATGTAGCCTTCCATGAGTTCAAAATCATCCATAATTTGTTTCATTTTGCTGTGTACTTCTTCCCATGGTGAAGCTGCTTTGAGTAGTTGGGAACAAACAAGTTTGAGCCCTTCTTCAATGATGTCCGACCCCATCTTTTCGATCACAGACATTACGAGAGCTTCCGCCATGTTTGAGCTGACTGATCTCAGGGTACTGGTGCGTAACAAGGGGAACAAGAAGGTCAAGACAACAGCTTAATTTGAAGGTAAAGGAGCATTCCTCTCCCTTTTTTTTTCCCTTTTGTCACATGGATATATGATGAGAGTTTGCATCGGTTCTTAACTTTGTCAAAACGTTTTCCTCTTTGAAGGAAGGTATGAGATTTAGCAAAGTAGAGAGAATTTTCTGTTAACTTTGAGATAAAATAAGGAACTTGAAACAAGAAAAAAGAACATTTTGCCCTTCCTTTTGCTTCCCTCTTCTTCTTTGTTATGCAGATGCAAAGAATAGGGTGCGTTGCTCCAATATGAAGAAAGAAGGAATAGCATAGTAAAAGCGGAGAATGGACGGAATTATGATATATAACCACATAATCAAAACCAAGCTAAATATTTTTTATGATGAAAGTTACACTACGAGTTATTCGTATGTTTGAATGGTTTCTTGTATGACTGGAAGATACCTAGGCCTACATACTGACATATCTTTAAACAGTTCATTTGCAGCTGGACAAGGTTAATGGAAATTTTGGTGACACTCGCACTTTATCTGGGCTATGTATTTCTGCGCGCAGAACTACTACTGCAATTAGATTTCTTATATTAGGTTGCTAATATATTCACATTCTACGAACCGTGAATCCCATTTGCACCGTATAAAGTTTCAAATGTCTTTTTTACTGTATAAAATTTCAAAATTCACTTGTGTTGTGGAATAAATAACCAATCCAATCTCGAATAACTTGACAATTACACGGCAGACATGACTACTACCAAACTGAGTATAAGACGAAGAGCATGACATGTGAGGGCCAGTGATTACAGCTTGGGTTCAGCCCATTTCCAAAGTAGAGGTACGCCTTTGGGTCCGGCCCATTTCCAAAAGAGTAATTCTTTGTGCACCGCATGCGGTGCAGCAAATCCAGTATGGCCCGCACCGCACGCGGCTATTGGTCCACACTGGCACCGCATGGCATGACGGATGGGACGGGATATGGCATGACGGGAGGGATATACGTAAGCTGCAGACGCCGCCCTGCAGTCTTTTCAATCGTGCAAAATGATCATTCTGTCTTCATCGTTTTCGGTATAGGAAAAACGATTCTTATTCTGCAAACAGGGGAAAAAACACTTTTGCCACTACGAAGCCCCACCCCAGAGTTCGTCCATTATTTTTGGACATCCCAGATACCTACATTTTGTATTTTTTGCTCCTCTTTGGTGGTTGAGAAAGCGTTGGTGATCTTCCTTCAACATTTGATATGCCTTCAAAATCTTGGAAAAATGGAGACAAGTGGTTTCATCTTTAAATGCAGACTACGAACATGAAAAGAACGCAAGAAGGAAACGCTGATAGAGGAAGGAAGTACTGCAATCGTTGTTTATTCAGGAGGTGATGAGACCCCCTTAAGATCCGTCCCCAAGAATGCTACAAAGGCAGAAACAGGCTAGGAAAACTTTTGATTCCTACTTGGATTTGATATTTAGCATCTGAACTTTTTTTTTATAATTTCTGCAATGGTATCAGAGTTTTTAAACTAGAGTGCCCCAGGTTTTGAATAAGGATGTCGTAGGTTTTGAACAACGGTATCGTAAGTTTTGAACAATGGTGTCGTAGGTTTTGAACTAAGGTGTCGTAATTTCTATTTTACTATTTTAATGTTAATCTTTGAAATTTATCTCTACAGAGGGATGTCACGATAATTTTTAAAAAAATATTAAGTCTTCATAGTATAAAATCATGATATCATAGTTCAGATATTACGACACCCTAGTTCAATACCTACGACACCCTAGTTCAAAACCTACGACACCCATGCACTATAAAAAAAATAAGTTTTTAACCCCTCTACCTCTAATACATGGCAACCGTGGCTTGTTTTATGACTCCCAAGGTGTCATAAAATTGCCATGGATGCTGGCAACCGTGGCTTGTTTTATGACTCCCAAGGTGTCATAAAATTGCCATGGATGCTGTAACATTAATCAAAATAGTGTCATAAAACTGCCATGGATGCTGTAACATTAATCAAAATAGCCAAAACAGTATTACGACACCCTAGTTCAAAACCTACAACATCCTAGTTCAAAACCTACGACACCCATGCAGAAATTATGAAAAATAAGTTTTTAACCCCTCTACCTCTAATACATGGCAACCGTGGCTTGTTTTATAACTCCCAGGGTGTCATAAAATTGCCACGGATGCTGTAACATTAATCAAAATGGCCAAAACAGTATTACGACACCCTAGTTCAAAACCTACGACACCCATGCAGAAATTGTGAAAAATAAGTTTTTAACCCCTCTACCTCTAATACATGGTAATCGTGGCTTGTTTTATGACTCCTATGGTGTCATAAAATTATCACAGATGCTGTAACATTAATCAAAATGGCCAAAACAATATTACGACACCCTAGTTCAAAACCTACGACATCCTAGTTCAAAACTTACGACATCCATGCATAAATTATAAAAAATAAGTTTTTAACCCTTCTACCTCTAATACATGGCAACCGTGGCTTATTTTATGACTTCCAGGGTGTCATAAAATTGCCACGGATGCTGTAACATTAATCAAAATGGCCAAAATAGTATTACGACATCCTAGTTCAAAACATACGATACCATAGTTCAAAACCTACAACACCCATGCAGAAATTATGAAAAATAAGTTTTTAACCCCTCTACCTCTAATACATGGCAACCGTGGCTTGTTTTATGACTCCCAAGGTATCATAAAATTGCCACGGATGCTGTAACATTAATCAAAATGGCCAAAACAATATTATGACATCTTAGTTCAAAACCTACGATACCCTAGTTCAAAACTTACGACACCCATGCAGAAATTATGAAAAATAAGTTTTTAACCCTTCTGCCTCTAATACATGGCAACCGTGGCTTGTTTTATGACTCCCATGGTGTCATAAAATTGCCACGGATGCTGTAACATTAATCAAAATTACCAAAATAATATTACGACATCCTAATTCAAAACCTACGACATCCTAGTCCAAAACTTATGACACCCATACAGAAATTATGAAAAATAAGTTTTTAACCCCTCTACCTCTAATACATGGCAATCGTGGCTTATTTTATGACTCCCAGGGTGTCATAAAATTACCACGGATGCTGTAACATTAATCAAAATGGCCAAAATAGTATTACGACATCCTAGTTTAAACTTACAACACCCTAGTTCAAAACCTACGACACCCATGCAGAAATTATGAAAAATAAGTTTTTAACCCCTCTACCTCTAATACATAGCAATCGTGGCTTATTTTATGACTCCTAGGATATCATAAAATTGCTATTTAGAATTTATTGCTTGAATTTATTGCTTAACTTACATTTATATTTTACTTATGTTTCAGATGATCTTGCAATGCTTCGGCTACCCAGATTAAAGGCTTCATAATTGTTTAAAAACCATTACAAGCCAGCAGTGTATGCTGAACAGGTTTTGAAGATGAGTTTCTCAAGTTATCATTTATAAATAATCCGAAAGACTCCTTTCAATGCGTTCGTAGACATGCAACCGTTTGTTGTCGATGGGCGTCTACTGGCTGAAATTATTAGATACTATAAGGGAGGAAACAAGTTTATTTTTTGTGGCAAGGAACTTATATTCAGCGTGGAAGACCTAACCCTGATTTTGGATCTGCCATGCCACGGAAAGAAAATCAAAATGGAAGATCAAGTTAAGAAGGGCTGGTTATTCAGAAGATTTGGAAGACAATTAAATCTGCAAAATAAGGGGCTAGAGAAGTTGATTGCCCGACTTCATTCATCCAATCTACAAGAGGATGTCGAGGACACAGTGAGATTATGGATTGCATTTATGTTCACAACGTTCTTGTATCCAAAGTCAAATCAAAGTTGACCAAGATTTATCATCCCTTACTTGGATGATTTATCCTAGCTAGGTAAAATAGATTGGGCTACCATAATAATGGAGTTGACTCTTATGTCTCTCCCAAATGCTGCTTTTTGTTTGAGATCCGACCAGCCAGTCCTAACCAAAAGAAGCGACAAGGTTAGTAGGCAGCCAACCCTGTATGGGTGTACAGCTGCTCTATTGGTAAGTGTCATTAATATGCAGTAAAAGTATAATTGCTTTATTTTGAATCTTCCATATATTTAACATACATGATTATTATGTATAGGTTTGGTTCCTTGAGTATAGTACCTTGAGAGCCCCAACATATCCAAAAAAATTGTCTAAGCTATTAAAATGGTATGACAGCCAGGTGAAGACAAAGATTGTTGACCTTACAAACTTGAAGCCTCATGAGTTGGTAAATAAAAATAATTTTTCATTATAATATTAATGAATAATATATTATTATGATTAATGTATGGTTATTTTGTCATTATTCTTGGCTTGCAAGTGGAGGGAGCTATTGAGCCAACAATAACAGAACAATGACTTCTCCCTAAAGAAACAGTAAGAGCAGCATCCTCCGAAAAAGAAAAAACTTATGCAAGCTGTGCACAAGTGAAGGTTAAAGTTGAAGATATAAAGAAGAGGCTAGCCATAGTTGAAACTCTTCTTAGTTCATTGGTAAATAAAGGTACCAATACCAATAAAGAAGGCCAGAAAGAGGCGGAGGGAGAGGATACTAAAGATACTGAGGTTGAGGTGGAAGAAATTTTTGATGAAAAATTTAAGGATACCCTTGTAAGTGAGGAAGTTGAGGGGGAAAAAGAAGAAATCTAGATTCCTTCACTTATCAAGAGGGTAAAAAAAGAACCTAGGCTGTGGAAAGCCTCCCAAATCGCA
This sequence comes from Areca catechu, assembly GCA_021397845.1. Lineage (NCBI taxonomy): Eukaryota > Viridiplantae > Streptophyta > Magnoliopsida > Arecales > Arecaceae > Areca > Areca catechu. Next base: position 56,297,633 of record CM038049.1, read on the forward strand.
GCTGATTCTGCTTTCGAAACATGCCCATCGAAAAAAAAGTTGAAGATGGTGGGCACATCTCAGCCTGAGGAATCAAATTTGAATTTTCAAATTGAAGATGATGAAAATTTGATCAATACATTTTTTAAAGAAAAGATGAACTCGTAAGTTACACCTATTTTTTCTAAAATGTATGCTAATTTATAGTCGAGAATATATAATATCATTCATGTTTATTAATTTCAGAGATGTCATGTACACCAACAAATTCGGAGGCACTATCACTAGAAAAAATCTTTTTGATCTCATCAACAATGACATGATAGTTGATGATGTAAGTAATGAAGTATTACATCGTTTTGTTGTTAATCTTTATATATGTACTAATATATTTTCTAATAATTATTATATTTACTTTATAATTAATCAGTTTAAATTGTATTGACAGATAATTGATGCCGGGCAGGAGTTCATTACAAAGAACTGGGCTGAGAATGCAGAAAGATATCATAAGAGTATAGTTGCTCCAGTAATGACTTCTGGCATGTGCCTAACCTCACCATCACCATGTCATGAACTTGCTGGAACAGCCGGCAATATGATTTTTAATGGAGTGAGTGATGCAGATAAGAAGGAATTTCGATTTCTCTTCACTATCATAAACTCCGAAAATTCTCACTAGCACCCGGTAGCGGTGGACATGAAAGAGAAGATTTTTATGCATCTGAATTCGATAAAGAACAATTCCAAGTACAAGGCAAATGCAAGGAAGTGGCACAAGATAGTAGGTGCAATGTTCCACATATTCTATGATAATAGTGAGGTATCCAAATGGTCCATGATAGAGAATAGTGAATGCCCTTCCAAAGATGCAGGATCACTGGACTGCGGGTTGTTTTGCTTGAAATACATGGATTTTATTGCTCGCAAGGATAGGCCTGATACTTGGGATTTCACAGAAAAAGATATCAGCATGTACCGTCGCCAGTTAGCAGCAAGGATTTTGAGAGAGAGTATGAATTAAAAGATTGAAAGTGATGTTAAATATTAACCTATAAAAGCAAATTATTTGTTATGTACTTTTTCTTTTCGATTCATTCACTTCTGTATTATGTTACACAAATTTGTAACTAACTCGAGTATTATATTTTAAGTATCATTCTCAAAGGAAAATTCTTTTAATTCATTCAACTAGTATTGTTTTGAATATCATTGCCTTATTACATGTAGTTTTATGTAATTCATTCAATCAATATTTTGTAATTCTTCATTACTGTGATGATGATATAAAAAAATGTTATGTTTCTTGACAAGGTATCGTAGTATTTATATTAGAGTGTCATAGCATTTGAACTAGGATATCGTATGTTTTGAATTAGGGTGTCGTAAGTTTTGAACTAGGATGTCGTAATGCTGTTTCAGATAATTTTATTGATTTTTAAGCAGTCAGGACTATTTCTGAATATCTGGGAGTTAATAACCAATCCAATGATGACATGTACCATAGGTAGAAGGGATTAGAAATATTATATCTTATATTTTCTGCATGGTTGTATTTTTTGAATTAGGGTGTCATAACTTTTGAACTAGGATGTCGTAAGTTTTGAAATAGGATGTCGTAATGCTGTTTCAGGTGATTTTATTGATTTTTAAGCAGCCGGGACTATTTCTGATTATCTAGGAGTCAATAACCAATCCAATGATGACATGTACCACAGGAAGAAGGGATTAAAAATATTTTATCTTATATTTTCTGCATTGTTGTATTTTTTGAACTAGGGTGTCGTAACTTTTGAACTAGGATATCGTAAGTTTTGAAATAGGGTGTCGTAATGCTATTTCAGGTGATTTTATTGATTTTTAAGTAGCCGAGACTATTTCTAATTATCTGAGAGTCAATAATCAATCCAATGATGACATGTACCATAGGTAGAAGGGATTAGAAATATTTTATCTTATATTTTATGCATGGTCGTAACTTTTGAACTAGTGTATCGTAAACTTTGAACTATGATGTTGTAATGCTGTTTCAGGTGATTTTATTGATTTTTAAGCAGTTGGGACTATTTCTGATTATCTGGGAGTCAATAGCCAATCCAATGATGACATGTACCATAGGTAGAAGAGATTAGAAATATTTTATCTTATATTTTCTATATGGTTGTATTTTTTGAACTAGGGTGTCGTAACTTTTGAACTAGGGTGTCGTAAGTTTTGAACTAGGATGTTATAATGCTGTTTCAGGTGATTTTATTGATTTTTAAGCCATCGGGACTATTTCTGATTATCTGAGAGTCAATAGCCAATCGAATGATGACATGTACCACAGGTAGAAGGGATTAGAAATATTTTATCTTATATTTTTTGCATTGTTGTATTTTTTGAACTAGGGTGTCGTAACTTTTAAACTAGGGTGTCGTAAGTTTTGAACTAGGATGTCGTAATGCTGTTTCAGGTGATTTTATTGATTTTTAAGCAGCCGGGACTATTTTTGATTATCTAGGAGTTAATAACCAATCCAATGATAACATGTGCCACAGGTAGAAGGGATTTTTTGTCAATCTGGGAGTCATAAACATTCTGTATGAAATTTCATTCGATAATCTAAAAAAATATAGGACTGTACATATATAGGACTATACCATAATTCAGGATTTTATATCCTATCCCGTGTTAGTTGACTGCATATATAAGCATCAAATTCATCTAAAAAAGTGTCCGAAGAAGGTAAAGTGGGTTCTATTACTGTTTCTGGTAATTCCACAATAATATGGAAGTCTGCTTTTTGCTAGTACTACCTCTTCTCTCATTTTGCACAGGAATGTCAATAGAAGCCTTATCCAAATTTTTCTTTGATCTCTTTGATTTCTTCTCGACACCACTCTTAATTCTATTCTCTCGTGGACGACCTTTCATAGTAAGTTGGTCAGTGTTGCCGATCTCACCACGGTGGCCTATAGCTCGTGAGCTAGCATCGGTTCTCGGACTCTCTCACCTCGAGATCTCCAAACCTCCGGACATGCAAAACAAAGTCAGAGACCCGGGCCGGGGATCCCGGCGGGGGCACTCCGATGGTTAAGTAAGAGAGCGGCAAGACGGAACAGGGCCCCTAAGATGGGTTCCCGAAGGATTCCCGTGTTTAGAGGAGATGTAAATGAAAGAAGTATGGGGAAGAGGGGAGTTAGAGCCCGGCTTCCTGCACTAGGTTCACAGAGCTCTCGCCTGAGGACTTCCTGGGGTCCCCCGGATCGTTCTTTCGATGTTCTCCCCCTTTTTTCCACTTACCTTTTTGCCCATTTTTACCGTCCCTTTTATACCACCGGACCGCCTTCAGCCCGCGTTCCCTCTCGGAGGCTTCCCGAGACCTCTGGGTCTTCTTTCTTCACTCTTTCCCTTTGAGTCCGGGAGTTAAGTGGCCGGCGCGCCTTATCCGCCGTGTGTCATGAAAAGGGGAGGACTGGTCGGACCTCGGGCCGAGCACGGGAGCTCTCCTTTCAGGGCATTGACGATGGGCTCCTAGCCGTTTCAGGCCCGTGCCTGCAAGGATTTTGTTCCTCGATTATGGGGCCCCGTTTAACTGATGTAAACGAGATTTTGCATATCACTTCAGGCTGTACTGGTGCCCCGCACGGGGCACGACGCGCGCCGGCTTCAGTGGCGACCTCGCGACCAGTGTCTCTGCCTCCCCAAGGCTTTGCAAAGTAGGGCCGACTTCGGCCGAGGTGCACCCCTCCTAGGTGGACACCTGGCGAAGTGGCAGAGAGAGACTCGACTTCGGTCGAGGTGGACCCGTCTTGGGGTGCCACCTAGCGAAAGAGCAGGAGGGTCCGGCTCGACCTTGGTAGAGGTGCACCCGTCTTGGGGTGCCACTTGGCGAGGGAGCGAGGGGCCGCCAGCTTCGGCCGAGGTGGACCCCTCCTGGGTGGACACCTGGCGGAGCGGTAAAGAGAGGCTCGACTTCGGCCGAGGTGGATCGTCTTAGGATGCCACCTGGCGAAGGAACAGGAGGGCCCGGCTCGACCTCGGCAGAGGTGGATCCATCTTGGGGTGCCACCTGGCAAGGGAGCGAGGGGCCACCAGCTTCGGCCGAGGTGGACCCCTTCTGGGTGGACACCTGGCGGAGCGGCAGAGAGAGGCTCGACTTCGACCGAGGTGGACCCGTCTTGGGGTGCCACTTGGCGAAGGAGTAGGAGGGCCCGGATCGACATCGACAGAGGTGGACCCATCTTGAGGTGCTACCTGGCGAGGGAGCGAGGGGCCACCAGCTTCGGCAGAGGTGGACTCCTCCTGGGTGGACACCTAGTGGAGCGGCAGAGAGAGGCACACTTCGGCCAAGGTGGACCCGTCTTGGCGTGCCACCTGGTGAAGAAGCAGGAGGGCCCGGCTCGACCTCGGTAGAGATGGACCCATCTTGGGGTGCCACCTGGCGAGGGAGCGAGGGGCCGCCAGCTTCGACCGAGGTGGACCCCTCCTGGGTCGACACCTGGAGGAGCGGCAGAGAGAGGCTCGACTTCGACCGAGGTTGACCCGTCTTGGGGTGCCACCTGGCGAAGGAGCAGGAGGGCCCAACTTGACCTCGGTAGAGGTGGACCCGTCTTGGGGTGCCACCTGGCGAGGGAGTGAGGGGACGCCAACTTCGGTCGAGGTGGACCCGTCTTGGTGTGCCACCTGGCGAGGGAGTGAGGGGCCGCCAACTTCGACCGAGGTGGACCCGTCTTGGGGTGCCACCTGGCGAGGGAGTGAGGGGCCACCAACTTCGGCCGAGGTGGACCCGTCTTGGGGTGCCACCTGGCGAAGGAGCAGGAGGGCCCGGCTCGACCTTGATAGAGGTGGACCCGTCTTGGGGTGCCACCTGGTGAGGGAGCGAGGGGCTGCCAGCTTCGGTCGAGGTGGACCCCTCCTGGGCGGACACCGGGCGGAGCGACGAAAGAGGCTCGACTTCGGCCGAGGTTGATCCATCTTGGGGTGCCACCTGGCGAAGGAATAGGAGGGCCCGGCTCAACCTCGGTAGAGGTAGACCCGTCTTGGGATGCCACCTAGCGAGGGAGCGAGGGGCTGCCAGCTTTGGCCGAGGTGGACCCCTCCTAGGCGGACACCAGGCGGAGCGGCAAAGATAGGCTCGACTTCGACCGAGGTAGACCCATTTTGGGGTGCCACCTGGCGAAGGAGCAGGAGGGCCCGGCTCGACCTCGGCAGAGGTGGACCCTTCTTGGGGTGCCACCTGACGAGGGAGCGAGGGGCCGCCAGCTTCGACTGAGGTGGACCCCTCCTGGGCAGACACCTGGCGGAGCGGCAGAGAGAGGCTCAACTTCGATCGAGGTGGGCCCGTCTTAGGGTGCCACCTGGCGAAGGAGCAGGAGGACCCGGCTCGACCTCGACAGAGGTGGACCCGTCTTGGGGTGCCACCTGGCGAGGGAGCGAGGGGCCGCCAACTTCGACCGTGGTGGACCCCTCCGGGGTGGACACCCTGCGGAGCGGCAGAGAGAGGCTCGTCTTCGGCCGAGGTGGTCCAGTCTTGGGGTGCCACCTGGCGAAGGAACAGGAGGGCCCGGCTCGACCTCGACAGAGGTGGACCCGTCTTGGGGTATGACCTGGCGAGGGAGGGAGGGGCCGCCAGCTTCAGCCGAGGTGGACCCCTCCTCGGTGGACACCTGGCGGAGCGGCAGAGAGAGGATCGACTTTGGCCGAGGTGGACCCGTCTTGAGGTGCCACCTAGCGAAGGAGCAGGAGTACTTCTCCCCGAAAGGGGGATCTTTTAAAAGAAGAAATCCACGTGGTACTGATCGTGTCCAGCTGGACCTGATACGCGCTCCACGTCTGCGATGTAGCCATATCAGTTGCCCCACATCCCCAGGTCCTATCGAGGCGTCATAGCTTGGGACGTGGGGATTTAATGCGGAGATGACATGGAGAAGGCAAAAATCTCACACCATAATCGCCATGATCGCTGCCGCCACTCCCGTTGCGCCCGAGGCCCTGTGAGGGTTCGCCATGTGTGCACGTCTGACGGTCCATTAATGCGTCGTTTCAAAACCAAGACAGTTTCTATCGAACCGAAGCATCGATGTCAGGCGTGCCTCCACGTGGCAGTCATCTAATGGCCCAGGATGAAAAGAAGCGTAGGGCTGCTATCGATCGAATTTGAAAAGGAGGGGGACTTTCCAGAAACGAGGTTTCTCTGCTTTCTCACACCTCGCCGGCGGTTGCAGTGGTCTCTCTTCATCTTCCAGGGTCGCCATTCCTTTGGTTCAAAATATCTCGGTGAGTGCCTGCGTCACTTTTTCTCTTCCTCTATATGTCAACCCTCGCACTAGTTTTTCTTGCTTCTTCTTCTTCCATGGCGCGTCACCGTCATGTTTCTTCCAACCCGGACGAGGCCGGTCCTTCCCGGCTGAGGACTCCATCGCCGTCCTCCTCGGAGGGGGAGGAGATTCCGGACGAGGTCCGGAGGCAGCTCCAACCTGGGGCCGTGACCATAGGCGTCTCTAGGGGTCCTAGGTCTCCCCCTATAGTTTCCGCACGTCCCATCTCTTCTCTTCCTCCTTCGGAGGCCTCTTCCTCCGGTCCCTCTGGTTACGCTTTGACGATGACCAGAGACGATCTTTCTCAGATCTGGGATACCTATGGGATCCCGGATTCAATCCACCTTTCCCTCCCAAGGCATAGGCATCGAGTAACCTTGAGTGGCCCTACGAGGGTCGCCTTCTACGAGGACTTCCTCACCGGGGGTCTTTGTTTTCCCCTTCATCCCTTTTTTCTTTCGTTCCTCAGCCATTATCGTCTGGTCCCGATCCAGTTGGCTCCTAATGCCATCTGGGTCATCTTTGCCTTCATCGTCTTCTGCCACTTCCATGGGTTTGTTGCCCGTTTCTCCCTCTTCAGGGCTCTCTTCACCCTGAAGCGCTACTCTACCGATGATGGCTGGTGGTACATTTCGTCCCAGCCTAGGTGCCTTAGGTTTGACCTCCCTTCCTCAATCAAGGGTTGGAAGAACTGCTTCTTTTTTGCCTCGGTCGAGAACGTCGACTGGGCCTGGAGTGAGCCGGATCGATCCCCGAACCAGAATTCCCAGGTCGAGCTGGCAGATCAGGATGACTTTACACTGCTGCTAGGTGACGTGGTCCCAGCCCTCGACATTCTGCTATCGGAGTAGAATTTATTTGAGGCAGGGGTCAGTCCCATCCGGGAGTTGGGTGAGGCCCAGACCTTCTTCCTTCACCTTCATGTTCTGGCCTACACTTCCTTCTTTTTATACTGGCCTAACTGCCCCTTTTTTCCTCAGGTATGAAGTTCTCCGTGAAAAACCTGATGGAGGGCATCATGGAGAGGGATGCTACCGAAGGGACTGACCCCCCGGTGAAGAGGGCTCGCACTGAGGCGGGTCGGGTGCCTGTGCCCACTTCCACCATTACTGGCCCTGGGGCGGCGGATCCTGCTCCCAGGCCACCTCGGGCCCGGGCGCCCGATGTCCCCGTCGTCGACCTCGACAGGGCCAGGGAAGAGAGGGGGCTGGAACCTCCTCGGGCGATGCCTGCTCTAGCTGCCGCACCGACCACTCCCATGGTGGCCACCAGGGTGGTGGCAGCTCCACCAACGGCCGCACCGCTTGGCAAAGGGATGACCGCCCAGCCTGCTGCCAACGCACCCATCCCACCCCCAAGTCTCACCAATCGCTGCTCTATGATCCGCGACCAGGGGCTCACGGAGAGAGTCATGGAGTTCACCAGCACCTCCCGGGACCGCCGTCTAAGGGGCGGCCGGGACTACACCTAGGTGCTGCTCAGGATCCTCCCGCAGCTTTTTACGGTAAGTTCCGAGCTTTGACTCCTTAAAGTTCCAGTTGGATCTTACTAACGTCGTGTCTCTTTCGATGCAGATCGGGATGGACGTGCTGTTGCTGAGGAACTTCCTTGCCGGCTATGCCAAGAAGGATGCCGAGAAGGAGGAGAAGCTCGGCAAACTCGCAGCCGATATCAAGGACCTCATGGAGAAGGGGGTCGAGCTGCGAGGGAATAACCAGGCTCTCCAAGCCGACCTGGTCCACGCTGAGGGGCGTGTCAAGGAGCTCGAGACCTCTCTGTCGGAGGAGAGGATCTCGAACCAGCACCACAACGAGGAGGATGCGGTGGAGAAGACCCGCCTCAGGGCTCAGTCCCGGTCACTGGAGCACCGGGTAGAAGGGGTCCTCAAGGAGCTGAGCGCAGCCAAGGAGAAGAACTCCTACATCAATGGGCTGCTGGAGGTGTCCAAGAGGGAGGCGCAGGTGGCTGTGCCAAAGTTTCGAACCTCCGAGGAGTATGTCGCTGAGATCCACGAGGTAGCCGTGGACTCCTTCTTGAAGGGATTCCAGGTATGCCGGGAGAAGGTGAGCTCCTTCTACCCCGAGCTCGACCTTAGCGGGGTCGTACTGGGCAGCAGGAGGTAGGAGCCCATCGGAGGAGCTTCGGCAGTAGCTGGTGACGAGGTGGTGGCTCCCAAGCAGCCTCCAATCGACGGTGCCGACGGAGAGGGTGCCCCCTAGCCCGAGGAGGATGCGGCTGTGCCAAAGTAGCTCAGCGACTTTATTTTATTTTTGTATTTTTTTTCTTTGGGGTCTCCCGGCATGTCGGGGCCCCTTTTGTGTAAGGAACTTTTGCTTGCAATGAAAATATTTTTTCATTAACTCGTTCCTTCTGTCTCTCTCTCTTTTTTTTTTTGGTGCATCTTCCGGACTGAACCTCGGCACTAGCTAACGGGACTAGGTCCTGTGGTGCGTTCCGAGCTGAACTCCAGGATTGCGTGGGCAAACTTGGTTCTGCCCCACCTTCCAGACCGAAGTCCGGGACCTCCAGACTGAACCCCGGGGCCACAGGCTGAATTTGAGCCTTGCGCGGCTTGCCGAGTTGTTCTCCGGGACTTTGTAAGACCGGAACCTAAGTCCCCGGGACTTCTTCCAGACTGAACTTCGAGATTTTGCCAGAGGAGACTCCGCGCCTTCGTGGATCTTCCGGCATGTCCACGCTCGTCGAACCTAGGGCTGGATAGCTTTTGTCCTACGAGACGAAAGCAAGCATTTGATGAAAAAGATTTCATTACTAAAGTTTAAGGAGCCTTGCACTATTGGTAGTACATCCTCAGGTTTGAGGCATTCCAGGTCTGAGGGAACCGGGATCCACATATCTCCTCTAGGTAGTACGCACCGTGGGGGAGTGCCTCTGCCACCCTATAAGGGCCTTCCCAGTTTGGGGAGAGCTTTCCGCGCTCCCGCGGCTGGGAAGCTTCAGCGCGGCGGAGCACCAGGTCTCCCTGGCAGAAGGACTTTGGTCGCACCCTGGAGTTGTAGTATCTGGCCACCCGTTGCCGGTAGGCAGCCATCCGAACTCGGGCCTTGTCCCTCGTTTCTTCAAGGAGGTCTAGGTTCAGCATCATCCTGGCAGTGTTCTCTGCCTCGTCATACCGCTCCACACGCAGGGTTGGTAGGCTGAGCTCAATCGGGATAACCACTTCCGTACTGAAGACAAGGTTGAAAGGGGTCTCGTCCGTAACCATCCTTGGGGTAGTGTGATACGTCCAAAGGATGCTCGGGAGCTCTTCTGCCCACCTCCCCTTGGCTTGACTAGTATTGTCCGGAAGCCCTACAAGATGGTCCTATTCGTCACCTCGGCCTCTCTGTTTGTCTGAGGATGTGCTACCGAGGTGAAACGATGGTGGATTCCGAGGTCGTTGCAGAACTCCTCGAACTCCCGACAATCAAACTGGCGCCCGTTGTCGGTGATGATGGTATGGGGTAAGCCGAACCGATAGATAATCGACTTCCAAAAGAACTTAGTGACATTTGCCTTCGTGATCCAGGCTAAGGGCTTGGCCTCGACCCACTTCGTGAAGTAGTCGATAGCCACGACCAGAAACTTCCATTGTTCGGTCGCCGGAGGAAAAGGTCCTAGGAGATCCATGCCCCATTGCGCAAACGGCCATGGGACGGAGAGCTGGGAGAGTGGAGCAGCAGGCTGACGTTGCACCACGGTGTGCCGCTGACATTGGTCGCATCTTTTCACGAAGTCGGTGGCGTCTTGCTTCATTGTTTTCCAGAAATAGCCTTGACAGAGAGCCTTATACGCTAGGGTCCTGCCCCCCATATGGTTCCCGCAGATGCCCTCGTAAATCTCCTGGAGCACGAGTGTTGCTTTTGCAAGTCTAAGACACTTGAGGAGCATGTAGGAGTAGGATCTCCGATACAGTAGCCCACTCATCAATACGAACCGCGCAGCCTTCCTCTTAATGAGGCCGGCCACCATGCGATCCTCTGGCAAGGTGCCATTGGTGATGTACTCAATGTACTTGTCCATCCAGCTAGGCTCTTGGTTGACCTGCTGGACCTCCATGGATGTCTCGTAGCTCGGGGACTTGAGGTGCTCGATATAAGCGCGGCCCAATGATGAGTCCGGCAGGGTTGTCAGGCGGGAGAGTGTGTCCGTGCGAGCATTTTTCCTGTGAGGTATATGGGAGACGCTGAAGCACCGAAATCCCACCGTTCTCATTCGCACGAGCTCCAGGTACTTTGCCATTTGGGGGTCCCGCGCCTCGTACTCCCCTGAGACCTGCCTAGCCACTAGTTGTGAGTCAGTGAATACCCTGAGGCAGGCCACACCCAGCTCACAGGATACTCTTAGCCCCGCGAGAAGCGCTTCGTACTCCGCCTGGTTATTGGTGGCGACGAACTAGAAGCGGAGCGCACACTCGGTGACAACCCCCTCGCCATTGGCAAGGATGAGTCCAGCTCCGCTCCCCACCAAAGTTTGAGGCTCCATCTACATGAAGGATCCAGATGTCCTCCTCTAGTCCTGGTTCCGGCTGCCAGTCTTGGGGGCTTTCTTCTGGCCTCTCGCCTAGGCCTGCACACTCAACCAAGAAATCAACGAGTACCTGTGCCTTCATGGCCGACCTCGGCCTGTAGGTGATGTCAAACTCGCTGAGCTTGAGCGCCCACTTCACTAGGTGCCCAAACGTGTCAGGTCGGCTGAGCACCGCCTTCAATGGCTGATCCATCAGGACCGCAATGGGATGTGCTTGGAAATAAGGCCTGAGATGCTGAGCGGACACGATTAGCGCAAAAATCAGTTTCTCAGACCGGGAATACCTGAGCTCCGCATCGCGGAGGAGTTTGCTCATGTAATACACTGGCCTTTGCATCCCCTTGTCATCCATCCGAACCAGGACCGAACTGACTGCCTCCGGAGTGACCGCTAGGTACAGGAGGAGCTCCTCTCCTTGCTCGGGCCTGGAAAGCAGCGACGGAGATTCCAGTATCCTCTTCAGCTTATCGAATGCTCCCTGGCACTCCTTCGTCCAGGTAAAGTCGTTCATCTTCCTCAATGACTTGAAGAAGGGCTGGCAGCGGTCAGCGGACCTTGAGATAAATCGACTCAGGGCGGCTATCCGGTCAGTGAGCTGCTGTAGTTGCTTCTTGGAGGTGGGTTGTTCCATGTCCAGGATCGCCTGGACCTTCTCCGAGTTGGCCTCTATCCCTCTTTGGATCACCATGAACCCCAGGAACTTCCCGGCAGACACGCCAAAAGTGCACTTTGCCGGGTTTAACTTCATCTGGTGAAGCCGGAGGTTACTGAAAGTCTCCGCCAGGTCACCGATATGGTTCGAAGTGGGCTTGCTCATCACCAGAATGTCGTCCATGTACACCTGCATGTTGTAGCCAATTTGATCTTTGAAGACCTTGTTGACCAGCCGTTGGTACGTGGCCCCGGCATTCTTGAGGCCGAATAGCATCATCTTATAATAGTAGGTTCCACGGTCGGTGATGAAAGTAGTGTGCTCCTCGTCCTCCGAGTGCATTCGGATCTGATTGTACCCAGAGAAGGCATCCATGAAAGAGAGGAGGCGATGCCCTGAAGTAGCATCCACGAGCTGGTTGATCTTTGGAAGAGGGAAACTGTCCTTTGGGCAAGCTCGGTTGAGGTTGGTGTAGTCCATGAAGATCCTCCACTTGCCATTGCTCTTCTTCACCATGATCACGTTCGCCAGCCAACTAGGATACTGTACCTCTCATACAAAACCGACGGTGAGAAGCTTCTCTACTTCTTCATTGATAGCCTTCTGCCTCTCCGCAGCAAAACTCCTCTTCTTCTGGCAGACGGGGCGGCACCCTGGATTAATGTTCAACCGGTGGGTGATGACTTCCGAGGGGATAGCTGGCATGTCAGCAGCGGACAAGGTGAACACATCAGCATTTGCCCGGAGGAAGTCTAGAAAACGAGCCCGCTCTTCTTCCAGGAACTGGGCTCCTATCTGCACTGTCTTCTGAGGGTCCAAGCTGAGGGGTACGTCAACAAGCACTCCACGGGCCCTCCCCGGGGGTCTTGCTCTCTTAGGTCGAGGTCATCGACGTCGGAGCCGAGCTCAGCACTCCGGGCCCCTGGGACCGTCTGCAGACAATGTGGGAAAGGTTAGGCCATCCCTTTCATCACTCTCGTTCCAAAGGCGATGGGGAACTGCACCAATAACCTCTTAGTGAAAATGACAGCGTCCAGCTGGTTGAGCCCTGGACGGCCGAGGATAGCATTGTAAGGTGATGGGAGCCTGACGACAGTAAACATCATCATGACCGTGCTCTGCCGAGGTGGGGATCTGGTAGTGACGGGGAGAGTGATCTCTCCTTCGACCCCCACAGAATCTCTAGTGAAGCCCACAAGAGGGGTGTGCACTGGCTTTAATTGATCATTAGACATTCATTCGAGAGAAAGCATCGTAAAAAAGTATGTCAGTAGAGCTCCCACTATCCACCATAATACGATGTACAGGATGCTTCGTGATGGTCATCTCGACCACCACCGCATCATTGTTTACATTTTCATTTTTATTCCCCTTTTCAAAGGGGAGTACATTCTGTAGGTCTCTCGCCTCTTGGGCTCTCTTCGTCGCACGCCCAATCCCCCAAGAGATCATGCCCACCGGCTTCTCCGTTGGGTGGTTGTCAATTACAGGGACGGGAGGAAGGGCTACGAGTGGCTGACCCTCCGCCGGGGCTTTGTTCCTTATGAACTTCCTGAGGTAGTCCCTCTTGATCAGCTCCTCAATCTCCCGCTTAAGATTGCGGCACTCCTCCGTGTCGTGGCCATGTTCGCGGTGAAATTGACAATATTTTGTCTTGTCACGGATGTTCCTTGGGTTCTGAGGAGGAGGTCGGTGGAGGTAGTGCTCACCCTCAATCTCCATGAGGATCTTCGTTCTGGGAGTGAGAAGAGGGGTGAACGTTCTCTCAGGGAAAGCACCGTTCTTCGGCTTCAGGCCTAGATGAAAATCTGCAGGTGGTCCGAACCTCCGGGTCTTGGGGACATCCCTTGGGGCAGGCTTCTTTGAAGGCTCCCCGTCCAACTCTCGCGTGGTGCAATCGGCCTCCTCCGCTCGGATGTACTTGTGGACGTGGAGGAGGAGCTCAGAGTACATCTTGGGGAGCTTCTTGTCCAGGAAATACGTCAGACGGGAGGTCTTGAGCCCGCGCTTCAACACCAGCATGGCGACGGGCTCATCCAGACTATAGATTTCCAGGGTGGTGGTCTTAAAGCGAGTTATGTAATCCTGCAGCAGCTCCTGATCCTGCTGGCGGATAGAGAAGAGGCTATCCACTTCTCTTGGCACCTTTCGGCAAGCATCGAAGTGCGCCACAAACTTTCCTTCCAGCTGGAGGAAGGAGCTGATAGATTCAGGCTCGAGGCAGGTGAATCAAACTCGAGCAGCCTTCCAGAGAGTGGCTGGGAAGGCAATGCATAGAAGGGCATTCGTCACCCCCTGGACCCTCATGAGAACCTTATAGCTCTTGAGGTGGTCCAAGGGGTTGGTGGTCCCATCGTAGGGATCCACCTGAGGCATACAGAATCGATTCGAGATCGGTTCATCTTGGATTTCCCGAGAGAAGGGTGGCTGGGCGTTGTAGCCCACTGGATCGGCGGGGGAGCTTTGCATGTCGGCAAAGCGGTAGGAGAACTCTAACAGCTTGCGCTCGTGCTCCTCCAAGCGCCTCTCAGCCTGGTGCCTGATGGCCTCATCAGTGGAATCTTCCACTAAGGCCGCTGGAGAGTGGGGTGCCGATCGGTCTCGGCGAGGGGCCTTGCCTCGATGGTGCCTACTGCACCGCACTCCTTCGGCATCGTTGGTCGGGGATTGACTCTCGTGATCCGTTGAACCGGACTGGTTCCACTTTGCAGGAGTCTGGTGGCTCCTGCGGGGGTTGGAAGCTGCCCGCGGATGGGAGGGCCTTCCTTGGATGGAGTGCAGGCTTCTGCGGGGGCCCGTGGCTTTAGCCGCGGGGGTTCCTAGCTGGGGCTGAGTGGCCAGGGAGCGCTGATAGTGCTGCAGTTGCCGCATAGCAGCAGTCAAAGTTTGCAGCTGCTGAATGACAACTGCGAAGGGAGCGTCCACCGAGGATGGCTGAGGAGGAGGAGGGGCAGGAAGTTCCCTCTCCAGGCTGTGCAGCCCCTTGGGAGAAGGAACCTCTCCTGCCCGGCTGGTGGATGCTTCGCGCCCGCGCGTCACCACCATGGTCAGAGCACGCTTTCGCCCTCGGAGAGCTTGCTTGTACAAGGGTTACGGAGTGCCCCCCTACCTGGCGCGCCAATCTGTTGCCGATCTCACCATGGTGGCCTATAGCTCGTGAGCTGGCGCCGGTTCTCGGACTCTCTCACCTCGAGATCTCCAAGCCTCCAGACCTGCAAAACAAAGTCAGAGACCCGGGCCGGGGATCCCGACGGGGGCACTCCGACGGTCAAGTAAGAGAGCAGCAAGACGGAATAGGGCCCCTAAGATGGGTTCCCGAAGGATTCTCGCATTTAGAGGAGATGTAAATAAAAGAAGTATGGGGAAGAGGAGAGTTTGAGCCCGGCTTCCTGCGCTGGGTTCACCGAACTCCCGCCTGAGGAATTCCTGGGGTCCCCCGGATCATTCTCTCGATGTTCTCCCCCTTTTTTCCACTTACCTTTCTGCCCATTTTTACCGTCCCTTTTATACCACCGGACCGCCTTCAGCCCGCGTTCCCTCTCAGAGGCTTCCTGAGACCTCTGGGTCTTCTTTCTTTGCTCTTCCCCCTTGAGTACGGAAGTTTAGTGGCCGGCGTGCCTCGTCCACCGTGTGTCACGAAAAGGGGAGGACTGGTCGGACCTCGGGCCGAGCATGGGAGCTCTCCTTTCGGGGCGTTGACGATGGGCTCCTAGCCATTTCAGGCCCGTGCCCGCAAGGATTTCGTTCCTCGATTGCAGGGCCCCATCTAATTGATGTAAACGAGATTTCACGTATCACTGCATGCCGTACTGGGGCCCCGCACTGGGCGC
Organism: Areca catechu; assembly: GCA_021397845.1. Lineage (NCBI taxonomy): Eukaryota > Viridiplantae > Streptophyta > Magnoliopsida > Arecales > Arecaceae > Areca > Areca catechu. Next base: position 56,312,926 of record CM038049.1, read on the forward strand.
GGCGCGCGCCGGCTTTAGTGGCGACCTCGTGACCCATGTCTCTGCCTTCCCAAGGCTTTACAAAGTAGGATCGACTTCGGCCGAGGTGGGCCCCTCCTGGGTGGACACCTGGCGAAGCGGCAGAGAGATGCTCGACTTCGGCCGAGGTGGACCCGTCTTGGGGTGCCACTTGGCGAAGGAGCAGGAGGGCCCGGCTTGACCTTGGCAGAGGTGGACCCATCTTGCGGTGCCACCTGGCGAGGGAGAGAGAGGCTGCCAGCTTCGATCGAGGTTGACCCCTCCTGAGTGGACACCTGGCGGAGCGGTAAAGAGAGGCTCGACTTCGACCGAGGTGGACCCGTCTTGGGGTGCCACCTGGCGAAGGAGCAGGAGGGCCCGGCTCGACCTCGGTAGAGGTGGATCCGTCTTGTGGTGCCACCTGGCGAGGGAGCGAGGGGCCGCCAGCTTCGACCGAGGTGGACCCCTCCTGGGTGGACACCTGGCGGAGCGGCAGAGAGAGGCTCGACTTCGGTCGAGGTGGACCCATCTTGGGGTGCCACCTGGTGAAGGAGCAGGAGGGCCCGGCTCGACCTCGACAGAGGTGGACCCATCTTGGGGTGCCACCTGGCAAGGGAGCGAGGGGCAGCCAGCTTCGGTCGAGGTGGACCCCTCCTGGGTGGACACCCGGCAGAGTGGCAGAGAGAGGCTCGACTTCGGGCGAGGTGGACCCGTCTTGGGGTGCCACCTGGCGAAGGAGCAGGAGGGCTCGGCTCGACCTCGGCAGAGGTGGACCCATCTTGGGGTGCCACCTGGCGAGGGAGTGAGGGGCCGCCAGCTTCGGCCGAGGTGGACCCCTCCTGGGTGGACACCTGGCGAAGCGACAGAGAGAGGCTCGACTTCAGCCGAGGTGGACCTGTCTTGGGGTGCCACCTAGTGAAGGAGCAGGAGTACTTCCTCCCGAACGGGAGATCTTTTGAAAGAAAAAATCCATGTGGTACTGATCGTGTCCAGCTGGACCTGACACGCGCTCCACGTCAGCGATGTAGCCATATCAGTCAGGATCCTACATTAGAAGTTCTCTGCTTTGCTTAGCTGCACAATTAGCATCAACAACTCTTCTGAATAATGGTGTAAGATCTTTCATCACCAAATTGAGTGCATCTTCAGACATGGAGGCTATCTTTGCTAGCTTCATCATCCGATGACTCATCAAAGCATATCTACGATCAATAAAACATAATATTCGTATTAGGATTTCATGACATATGATAGGTTAATGTAAACTTAAAATAAGATATCTGAATTTAAATAATTTCTTGAGTGCGTACCATGGTTTTCGCATGCTTTTGTCACAAAATTGAGTGTTGCATTCGAGATCGTCGAATTGATATTTCATGTCCTTACACCATCTATTCAAGAAGTATTTATCTGGGATACGAAATATCTCGCTTTGATGAAGAACCAATAAGGCATGCCTACACAAGTAACCTTTGTACTCAAAGGATCCACACTGGCATTTAACATTCTCCAAAGTTTTGTCATATGAAACCTCGTAATTTTTAATAATCTTCTTATTGATTCCATTAACTTTAATTCTTTCAAATGATTTAATAGAATATACATCACGATTATCAACTTCTTTAAGTAATCTGCATTTGATGCAGCCATTTCAAGGACCTCATTCTGAAATTTTTTGAAAATGCACCTTGTATATTTTCCTGTTGCTTGCCTCTCAAAAGGAGAGGATGTCTTTAGGAAAGCACTTGTTTGCAACGTTTTATTGTCTTCCTCATTTTCTGCTTCATATCTTTTCTCCAAGGCATCTTCATACTTATCGATGAATTCCTTGAGCATAGTCTTCAAGTTTATAAACCCATCAAAGAAGTGATTGATACTCTCACTCCTTTGTGAAGTTGACATCCCTATTCATAAATATTCAAAAAATAGAAGCATATAAGATAAAAAGTTTGTTCAAAAACTTAAAAAATGAACATTAATCATTTATAATGACTAACAAACCTACAAAAAATATATCTTTAAGATAAACTGGAACCCATTTATCCCGACATTTATATATGTCATTTAACCAATATACGGCCTTGCATTCTACATATTTCTCCATTAAATGTGCCCATATTTCCTCGAAAGATACTATGGTAACTGAATCATATATCGTCTCGTCAAACTCAACCATAAAATTGGGATTTGCAGTGCAAATATGGCCAATCTTTTCAGTAATCTTTTTCAAAATATATCAAAGACAAAATCTATGTCATGCATTGGAAAAAACATCCCTAATAGCAACCTCGATTGCCTTATCTTGGTCAGTTATAATGGCATTAGGTGGTTGACCACTATTTGCATCTAGCCATGATTGGAATATTCATTTAAATGTCTCAGTCGTCTCATCTGATAACAATGCGCAACCAAGCAATATGGATTGTCCATGATGGTTAACTTCGACAAATGGACAAAAGGGCATTTGATATGTATTTGTCAAATAGGTTGAGTCAAATATCAGTACATCACTAAAGTGCTTGCCAATCTTGACCTAGGATGGATCCAGAAGACGGTCCGGAGCTGTCCATTATCATTCAGGTCAAAAGTATAAAAGAAATTTGGATTTTTAACTTGCATTTGTGTGAAATGGATTACCATTGACTGTGCATCTCCTTCTTTCAGCTGACTCTGACGTTCTCGACAGATAAAATTATGAGCATCCTTTTCTATGAAATCTAATTATCTTCTACCCCTTTCCTTCTAGCCATGGCAAAGTATATTTAACTTGTGGGAACATTCACGGCATGTAAATTACTGATCTCTGCCTTTTCTAGTGTGCTGATCCTCCTATGGGACCGTAGATAACCAGCTGATGATATGGATAGCTCATGGTTATGTTCTAGGAAAATATCAACCAATATCCACTTAACATTTTTAGAATTTAGTCTTACTTTTATCGAAGCCTTACAATCAATTTTGCCAGTATCCCTAGGATTCATGGAGTTATTGATTTTTCTAGATTTTCCTTGCCTCCAACATGTCAGGTGCTTGAAGCATATTTCTTTGTTGTTGTTAGACCTACTACACACTGTTGTGATTCCAAAACCTACTCTCCTTGCATATCCATTGTAGAAATTGTATAAATCATTTGCGGAATTGAACTCCATACCAATTTTAGGATCAACAAACTCATTCTCTGTGATCGGGGTGATAGGTGAAGGTGCATTCTTCTGAACAACATCAGCAACCTCATCCAAATTTCTAATTTCAGTACCATATGTAGAAATATCTGCATAAAAAATCATAAACATTGATATACATAGTTTTAGATGACATTTTATCTACAATAAAATAAATAATGAGTTATGCATTGAATAGAATATGACATGACATTGCAATAACAAGACATGGATGTAAAAAGTTCAGAAATATATGCTGAAACAGTATTACGACACCCCAGTTATAAAGCTACGATACCCTAGTTATAAAGCTACGATATCCCTGTACAAAAACTTAAACCGGATGTTTTGATCCTCCGTAACATAAGTGTTTCAGTATGCATTGATAATATATGATACCCCCAATATAGTAAAATGCTTCTGGAAAAACTTGGGTATCAAAAATATCGAAACATGAACAAATCGGTATAAAACAGAAAATGAAAGCTTTTATCCTCCATCAAGGGACATTTCAACCATACATTGGCTTGAATAAGATTGTTGGATTGTGATAAAAAGACCAGGAAGAAAAAAAAATTCAAAAAAAAGAGGTTTTCAAGTTACGACACCCTAGTTAAAATATTACGACACCCGATCATGAAATATGAAACTAAATATACTAACCCCTACTATCTCGAGAACCTATCACTTGTGGACTGAGTTATGACTCTTAGGATGTCATAACAAGACATGGATGCAAAAAGTTCAGAAATATATGCTAAAACAGTATTACGACACCCCAGTTCAAACACTACGACACCCTAGTTATAAAGCTACGATATCCCTGTACAAAAACTTAAACCGGATATTTTGATCCTCCGTAACAGAAGTGTTTCGGTATGCATTGATGATACATGATACCTCCAATAGAGTAAAATGCTTCTGGAAAAACTTGGGTATTAAAAATATCGAAACATGAACAAATCGATACAAAACAGAAAATGAAAGCTTTTATCCTCCATCATGGGATATTTCAATGGTGCATTAGCTTAAATAAGATTATTGGATTGTGATAAAAAGACCAGGAAAAAAAATATTTCATAAAAAAGGGGTTTTCAAGTTATGACACCCTAGTTCAGAAATTACGATATCCTAGTTAAAATATTACGACACCCGATCATGAAATATGAAACTAAATATACTAACCCCTACTACCTCGAGAACCTATCACTTGTAAACTGAGTTACGACTCCTAGGATGTCATAACATGACATGGATGCTAAAAGTTCAGAAATATATGCTGAAACAATATTACGACATCCCAGTTCAAACACTACGACACCTTAGTTATAAAGCTATGACATCCCTGTACAAAAACTTAAACTGGATGTTTTGATCCTCCATAACAGAAGTGTTTCGGCATGCATTGATGATATATGATACCCCCAATATAGTAAAATGCTTCTGGAAAAGCTTGGGTATCAAAAATATCGAAACATGAACAAATCGGTACAAAACAGAAAATGAAAGCTTTTATCCTCTGTCAAGGGACATTTCAACCATGCATTGGCTTGAATAAGATTGTTGGATTGTGATAAAAAGACCAGAAAGAAAAAAGATTTCAAAAAAAAAGGGGTTTTCAAGTTACGACATCCTAGTTCAGAAGTTACGATACCCTAGTTAAAATATTATGACACCCGATCATGAAATATGAAACTAAATATACTAACCCCTACTACCTCGAGAACCTATCACTTGTGGACTGAGTTACGACTCCTAGGATATCATAACAAGACATGGATGCAAAAAGTTCAAAAATATATGCTGAAATAGTATTACGACATCCTAGTTCAAACACTACGACACCCTAGTTATAAAGCTACGACATCCCTATACAAAAACTTAAACTACATTTATTATTCCCTCCTACTAGGAATACCTATAACCTGTGGATGGAGTTATGACTCCCAAAGTGCCATTAACTTTCTCTAACTACCAAAATAGTTGGTGTAATAAAGGAACTATAAAAGAAAAACTAAAAAAGATGTTTTACTTCCTGTTGGAGAAGATATTTTATCTTGAACGTATAGAAGAACTCTTCGGTGGCTTATTCCAAACTCAGATCAAAAGAAAGGAAGTCTTCGGTGCCTTATTTTAGCCTCGGACCAAAACATAGTACTTTTTCAGATAGAAGAAGGAGGTTGATTTCTGCAATAGAACTCTCAAAGCAGATTTTAGCACGAGGGAGATTCTTCTTCAACCTTTATTGATTTCTTGGATAAAAACCAGAGCATATTTCAGAAACCAGAGCATGTTTCATAATGTTTCAGACTGAAACATTTTCATAAATCCAAGCAAGATGGCAAGTAAAATGAGGCTGGAGGGAATTGGCTAGATGAATATTTCAAATAAAAGATGAATCATATTTAATGCTAGTCATGATCAAATTAAAACCTGTTATACCCCTCCTGTCATGCCATATCCCGTCCCATCCATCATGCCACGCGGTGCCAGCGTGGACTAATAGCCGCGTGCGGTGCGGGCCACGCTTGATTTGCTACACCGCACACGGTGCACAAAGAATTACTCCTACTACCAAACTGAGGATAAGACAAAGAGCATGACATGTGAGGCCCAGTGATTAGAGCTTGGGTTCAGCCCATTTCCAAAGTAGAGGTACGCCTTTAGGTTCAGCCCATTTCCAAAGTGAAGGCCTACCTCTATTTTGGAAAAAAAAAATAGAGAAATCCCCTATTTTGCATGATGAAGGAGGAGTCCTCCTCTAATATGAGGAGGCTATAAATCCTAGCCTCCATCCCTAATTAAAATCCCAAAGACACGATTCTCTCCACTAAAGATGATCACATCCACCATTCTCGCTTTCCTTTTTTCTCCTCTTGATGATATTGTTGGTGCATAGTTCGGTTAACCAAAAGTTACGCTGAACCATTATTTATTTTGGTATTTGGTTCAGTTTCTTTTTTTTGAAAATTTTGATTTTAGTTTAAAACTGAACTGAGATTTTTAAATCGATTTAGTTTTTGATATTTAATTTGATAACTTTGATTAACCAAAAATTGAAATTATAAAATATAATAAAAATTCATTTTTATCCTTTCTAGATCTATGATAAATATTTTATTGATAGATTACAAAGAGCTTGAGATAATTTTATTCAATTAAATTCTTTTTAAATAGTTTGTCATTGATTTGAGTTTGAATAACAATACTAAGTTCAAGTATAATTCTATAATCCAAATAATAAAATTATTAAAGAACTTCAAAAGCTTAAACCAAAATCAAAAGCTTAGTGCAAAGAAGTCCAAAATCGAATTACTGAACCGACCCAAAATAAAATTATTTCGATTTAGTTTATTCAGTTTTAGGCTATTTTGGTTTAGTTTTTGGTTCTATTAAATACATATTTGGAAGTTTGATTTTTTAAAAATTTTGGTTCGGTTTGAACCAAAAAAGTTGAATGCATACCCTTGGATACCGATAGTTTAGGCTCACCATGATCACAGGAATCCGATCCCTTTGACCGAGCTCCATCGTCATCCCCACCTCTAGTGAGTTCACCAACCTCCCCTTATTCTTTGTAGCCATGGATGTCGCCACCAAGATAGCAAGGGGCAATGCCTCTTTTCTTCTCCCTCGGATTCCTATGCACGATCGAACCACCACAACTACTAGCCATTCTAGTCATGCCACCTTGCCTGACCATCCTGACTGCATCATCACTAGATCCCCCTTTCTCCTTCTCTCCATTCTCCCTTTGCTACCATGGAAAAAACCTCTCCCAAGTGTTGGCTTGGGGAAGAAGAGAGAAAGAGAGAGAGGGAAAAGAAAAGAAAAGGAAAAGAAAGGAAAGGAGAGACAAATGAGAACTCTAATCTTTCTATAAACTATCCCATTGACCGGATCTTAATTATATTGGATTTATATTAATCTTAACCATATAGATCCGATAGGCAATCTAACCCTAATCATGACCTAAACCAAGATTCTTTATCTTCATTTCAATTATTTTCTTGACCAAAGGATAATAATGGCTTTAAATTATTTTACCAGAGCTTTCAATGTTAAAGAAATACCAGATTTAAAAATAGAGCCATGCATCAAAGGACATGATGTTTGAATCAAATTAATCTAAGATAGTAAATTTCCTTTATTTTCTAAGATTTTTTTAATACATATCATATATTTCAAATTGAAATTTATAAAATTATGTATATGAAAATATATACAAAATTGAAAAACATTTATAACATGCAAGCTTTCATGTCCATAATGGTTCAAAATTATGGATCAAGTAGAAAGTATCTGACATGATTATTATAATTTGAAAATTTGAAATAGAGTGATTTCTCTATTTTAATATTACATGATTTTTGGAAAGGAAATTATTCATGTTTATCTTTGTATGAATTTTTGAATAAAATTGCCCTCTTGATTTTGAAAATGAGATGTGAAAATCTAGATTAATATTGTTATGAAAATTAGCATATTTTGTTATAAGAAGTTAGTTATGAAAGTATGAGAAAGCCTCTCTAGTTAGATTATGATTTAGGTCTAGCCAATAAAACTGATCATTAATCATATGTCATAAATTATTTTCTTAAAGACCTAGCCAGTCGGGACTGATCACTGGTAGAGTTAATTCTTTCGAGCCTAGCCAGTCAGGTATGATAATTAACATATGATAAGGTGTTGCATGTATTTTTTTTAGAACTAGTCATTTTGTTCTGTTTTGGGATTAATCGTGGCTGTATGAATCAGAACTAGTTCCTTTCAAACCTAGTTAGTTGGGATTGATCATTGGCATAGACCGATGCATCACGTATGTGTTTTCATGACTAGTCTTTTTTAGGCCTTCTCATGAGGTTGATCGTGGCTATAGTCACCAACAATTGAGAGACGATTTTGGATTTTACTATTATGCATGGCATGTTTGAAAAAAAAAATTATGTTGGTTCATATATCTTATTATTATTAAATTACTATATTTTGAAAAAATTTATTATACTTAATCCCTTAGAGATATTGGAAATTTACTAAGGAAGTTCGCTCCCTCTTTTCATTTTTTTCTCAGATCCAGAAAGATCTATGGGGCTCGAAACTAAGCAATGAAGAGCATAGAACTTTAAAAGCATTTTCCTTAGTTTTGGCTTAAATAAAATTTGGTTTGTACATTTTTTATTTATCCTTATTAGTCTTGATGAACTATCTTTTATTGAATAAATATTTTAGATGATATACTTTATTCTACCTAAGAATTGCATATCCTGTGGGGTTCAACCCAAGATTATGTAGTGTCTATCGCATGCCAAGCTCGAGTTGTTAGGTTGGGGTATGATAGATTGATTAGTATCAAAGTTAGTCCAATCCATAGCCTATGTGGACTAAAGCATAATGCAATAGGAGTTAATTAATACTAACCACGAGCTGATAATATTGTTTATGAATGGATGCATGTATTTGAATTCTTATCCTAGCAAAAATAATAGGGTTTAAACGAAGGGAGTATATAAGGATCTGTGTGGACATACATTTAGTCCCATATTAGTTATTTATTAGAAAGATCTTAGATACTTATAAAGGATCAAGGAATCCAAATAATACCTTCTAGATAGCCCTTTTGGATGAGATCCTCAATCGTTATATAAAGGTCAATCAATAGCTGCCCTAGTTGGACATGCAGCACACTAGATGGTGTCAATCAAAGGCCAACCCCAAGATCAGGATGTAACCAATATCTACATTTGGAATCTACTAAACTGACCAAAATAGATGAAACATCAAAAACTTTCCTCCATGAATACTCTTCGACTTTGGTTGCTAACTGACTTGAAATCAAAATGGCCTTAGGATCTCTACGACCCCTACAATGTCATCCTTAATGTGTAAGCTATGTTTGAGCCCACTACAGTCACCATCATCTATGCCTGACATTCTACCATGGCAGACTAGGCCCCTCCAATCATCTTGGCAGGGAATCTTCTATAACCACTGCTTAACGGCCCATAATCACCAACACACTCTGAAATGCCAAAGCACAATGGACCATGTAACTCCAAACCACCTCCCTATATAAGGAGAAAAATGGAATCTTGAAGGGGACTCTCCCTCTCGGGCTCAAGCTCTCTAGAGGCCTAGGGGGCTCTCAAGCTCTCTAAAGTCTAGGTAGCTACAATCGCTATGCTCCAGCTCCCAATTAAGTATGGTAAGTCTAGATAATCATAATCACCATGTAGTGATTCCAACTACTCATGATAGGATAATAGTCATTCTTGATAGTTGTACGCTTGATACCTTGAGTAAGGGACCACCGTATCCCCTCGGAACTCAATCCCCATATGGGTAAGCCACATTCAGGAAAAATAAAATCGCTGAGCTATGGGCAACTAGGGATAATGCTTTTGGGTAGGATCCCTACCATTACACTTATCCAATGTTGCTCCTCGGCACTGCTTTTTTGCCATCAAAGCTCATGAAGGAAGGACAATCATTGCCACCTTTTGTGGACCATTACAGTGGACTCAACTATGGTATCCTCCCCTTACTTCAATTGCTCTCGATGGGTTGATGGCCCTAAGAAAAAGGTTTATGATGCAAAATAGCACTATGACATTGTCCAGATGGGAAGCCAGCAGCATAATGCTAGAATCAACTTCAACCCACAAGCCCCATTCAAGCCTCACCGATGTCGATGGAGGGGGGGGGGGGGGGGGGGGCAAAAGACCAAAACTCATGGCAACATCACCCAACACCATCCTTTGGTAGTAGTGAAGGGAAAGAAGCTAGAGATGCACTCATAAGGAAATCTAGTTCTTAGGCGAGCCATAGCATCCAATTCCACTAAGAGAGGGAAGTTGATCTCGAATTGGGGAGAGCCCTGTCGAACTTCCAATATCATTTGACTAATGAAATTGAAAAAATTGGATGTAATATCTACTCCTTGAACATGGAATCCTGAAAATCTAGAGAAACACCATCGAAGAGTTTTTTTGTAAATAAATTAAAATTTCTATTACTCCCTAAACTACATGTCAGAAGAAATTGAATAAATATGATTGGAGCCAATTAAGAAGACCTAGGGAAGGGCTAATAGCCTATCCCTAGCAAAATAATCAAAGATCCAATTGAGATTAGGCAAAAACTAGTCCCATAGGAACAATCAAGCCCAGGTGTAGGCTCCCTTGACCAAGCTTGTCAAAACTGCCCTCATGAAGATACCCCTGGTTCTTAAACTAGGGCCTTTAGGAAATCACACTTGAATCATCAAGGAGGAAATCTAGCCTAAGCTAGATCCTCCCCGACAATGAGGAAACAACCTAGCCCAAGCCAAGTCCTCCTCAATGCTCCAAATTGGCTACTACTATGTCAAACTACTTTGGAGCTCTACATCAAGCAGCCTCAGAACAAGGACCCTTCAACTATAAATGGACACCTTGGCCCAAGTCGATGACCATATTGGATATGCACTAATCTACTTTTATTTCCATCCCAACTTGGTGACCACATTGGATATGCACTAATCTACTCTTATTTCATGCTGGCAATTTCAGCACCAAACATGTGTAATGGAAATGGAACTCTGAAAGAAAAAGCTCTCTCCATTAATGATTCTCAATTACAAAGTTACAACTCAAAAGATAGGACTATGATATACATGAAAATCTACAAATGTAAGAATGACACCCCTAGATGCGGAGGAAGCATTCCCTCTTCTTTAGAAGATGCCAAATGATAGAGGTCAGTCTCTCACCAAAGGATATTGAGGATGCCAACTGATAAAGGTCCCCAAGGGTGCGCCGATTGTGGGGACTCACTCGACATTTCAAGCTCCTACCATACCCATCAAGTAGGAATGTGCAGTTGGGCATGCTACCATACCTCAACATAGCCAAGGAAGAGGTGATGAAACTTTGATGGCTTTGCCATGTTATCCTCTATTATCTTCTCAGAGCAGCAATGGCTTTGAGCTCCCACCCAAGTAAGCAATGTTTTCCAATACCTCTTAGGCCAAAACAAAACCTAGCAACCGAACGGATGGTGGGGAGAACACCTCCGTGATATGCTATGTGCCAATGAGTACTGTCAAAGAAGTTTTGCAGCAGTAGTTCCATCCTCTTCCACACTCTCACGGGTGAAAGGAGTAGGCAAGGCGAGTATGACCATTTGAAGCACTGTTGTCCTCTCACTTATAGGGAGTTACGGGCAAGAAGTACCCTCTCCATCACCTAGGGTGAATGGCAGTCTACGCTCCACTTATTATCGCTCAATTGGCTCAGGGAAAGGCACCCTTTATCATAAAAGAGCAATTGATGCTCCTGCTAGCAACATTTCACTTTTGAGAATATGCCATCAAGGACCACCTAGACAACTAGAAGAATGGCAGTGCCGAGTGACAAAACATTAATGGCCTTTCAAATTCATTTGCCTAGAATCATGGTGCTAAATCTGATCGAATCAGGTTGAATTCATCACAATACTAACTTCAGTAGTTTACCATCCTAGCTCCCATAGATCTTGAGAAGGATCCAACCTTTCTACCTCGGTATCTCCCTAACCTCAATTGATGGCTTGAGTTAGCAACCCCTTAAGGAACACTTAGGTCATAGTTTAGATCCCAATCAAAGGTTCCGAGAGACAACCTGACTTCAGTTGGATTCTTCCTGAAAACATGCTTCATCAACAACATCAAGAGACAACCCAACTTCGATTTTAAGCTGACTTATACATTAGCTTATAACTTGTGAATCTCAGAACTAGTCAATCTTGGCATCAAGAACGCATTAGGAAAGAGGTTCAAAAGAGGAATAATTTCTCATTATCAAATTTTTTTTGCATGAATAGTTTGCAAGTACAAAAATTTAGCTTGATGACCGAGTTGCATCACAAGCAGAAATTCCTAAATACAAAAGAAAGACCTACAAAGAAAGGAAAAAATCCTTCGGCTAGCCAGCATTCCTACAAAGAGGCATAAGCTCATGTGGCCCAGAGGATACAGGGGATGGCATAGCTACATCACCCCTAGCCACCATCCATTGCCTATCCAATCGTCTTTGAAGCACATGGAGGAGACACTTGAGGGATGAAAACCTACCCCCAAGAAGGTTAGAAAGATCTTCCCGAAGGGCTCAATGCCGAGAGCATCCCAAAGTAGTCACCTACTTTAAGCAGACCAAAAAGCCACTACACCACTAAGGGGCACAGGAGGATGCCCGACACCTCTCCAAGCCACACCTCAGCTACAGTCACCCCCCACCATTTGGTGGCTTGATCGAGAGGAACCATGATCTTGTTTCTATAGTCGAGACAACAATAATTTCAAATACCTTCCATGCCAAGGAGAAATACTCACAAATACATCCTCCTTAGATGCCCTACAACTAGCTAGATTATGAGAGATAGCTCCTTTATCAGACTCTATACTCCAATGATTACTACACCAATGGAAAGGAATGATGCCAATAGCACCATCCTCTCTGGTACTCTCATGATTAGAAGAACCAGGCAAGAGTGAGTTTGGCCATCAAAAATGCCCTTACTCCTCCATATATAGAAAGCACAGGCAAAGAGAAGCCCCTTCATTTTCCAAGCTAAAACTAAACTTGAGTAGCACATGGCATATCTTTAGTTGCTTCAAAGACTGCATGTTACATGAGAAGGGCACCCGGGCACCCTCTTTTTAAAATATTCTATTTCAGGAACTGTAATATTAAATACTTCATAGAGTATCGAAGAAAAGATTACACAGACTGGCAAGACAAAAAAATATCCTTTTATTTTTTGTTAATCACCAAGGGATCACCGCATCGAAGCCAAACGAGTTATTCTGAATTTTTGGCAGCATCAATCAAATCAACTTCAATTAGAGACCAACCAAGCCCATAATAATAAAGGACTGTCTCCAATGAAATCTAATCCTTCATCATACTCCATATTGCCATGGCTTTTATCCACCAACACTGACCTCGCCCCAGCTCAACCACTAGAACTAAACTGACAGGACTAGAAGGGTCCCCACCTATCCAATGAACCATGTAGCTAAATCTGTTTCGGTCACTAGGTGAGACCAATGAAGTGGTATGACCACTAACTCAGCCATATACCAATCTAGAGCATGACCATGATCGGGTCACTCTTGAAGTCATCATGGTCTCAAAATTCACTGGTGATAGGGGAGCAGAGGTCCGAGCTGAAGACCCTTGGCAACATGGGATGCCACCCAACTAGGGATATGCAAGCTAAAGGAGACCTAAATTTGGGATATTAGAAACCTAAAGGATATACCCTTGAGATTGGAGACCTATTGAAGTTTAAGCGCTAAGACCCATAAGCCCTATTTAGCACATGAAAATATTCCAATCAAAAAGTGCTAGGGCCCGCATTCCCCTATCCAATGAGTGAAAATATTCCAATCAAAAAGGGCCAAGGCCCATAGTCCCCCATCTAGCCCATGAAAATGTTCTGATCAAAAAGTGATAAGGCTCACAAGCACCCATCTAGCACATAGAAACTTTCCAATCAAAAGGCACCAAGGCCTGCAAGTCCCCATCAACATGTAGAAATGTTTCGATCAAAAAGTGTCAAAGCCCGTAGGCCCCCATCTAGCACACAAAATGACACAGGATGAAAGATGTAAAACTAAATCTAACAATCCTATGATTAATTATCTTTAATTAAGTAGAGATTAATTTCTATAATTTTCAAAATTAAGACTCAAAGTATTCAGATGAACTCAATTAGTCAACTAGTTATGATACCCGCAATGTAAATCAACAAAACTAACTAAAAAAATAGGATTTGATGATTGAGAAATTACCTAAACTAGGATTATTGCTTTCAAAGAATTAGAGCTAAAGAGTTGAGGTGGGGTTTCTTTTATCAACGAAGATTCGCAGCACTTTTGATGTCAATCGATTTCAGCACTCTAAAATTCATGACAGAACTTCAAGATTTATCAATCTTCAGGGGTTCCGATCTTCAACGAGGTTGGTTCCAAGGCAAAGAAACCTTCACTTCAGATCTTGATCACCTGGAATCAGTCACAAGAAAAAGATTATAAGGCATGAAAGATGGAAAAGATTGGAAGAAAGGAAGAAAAGAAGGAAGGTTGAAAGGTGGCGTTAGGGTTTTGGATGGTTGGATGGATAAGTAGGCCTCACGCTCTCTCCCTCATGGAGTTCAATGCTCTCACAGCAAAGGATTGAAGAGAAAATTCTCAATTTATTTCATAAAAACTTGATTGATTACAAAGGATTTGATGGTGGTATTTATAGACCATAAACAAGAATCGTAAGGGTTACAAATTCTTGAGTTCTTGTTGGACGGGCAAGAAACTCCATGGAATTGGCTTTCCTTAGGCATCAAAGACTCTTGAATTCCCTCTTGGTGTCTTGGACTCTTGGTCTTAATCTCTTCTTGGACTTCTTCCATATTGGGTGACATCAAGTGATAGGCTTCATCCAGGCTGGGCGACAAGAAGTGATTAGCTTCATCTCTTTGGGCGACAAGCAATGATCTTGGTGTGGCTTGATGATGGGCGGCCAAGATTAGTTCTTGATTGGCCATGAAGGATGGATTCTTGAGTTTGGATGATAAGGGGCTCTTGCATTTATGGGACTCTTCAATTTGGATAAAGAGAATTCTTGAATTCTTGTAAGACTCTTGAGTTCTTGAATTCTTGAAGTCTTGGAATCATGATAAGCTGGAATTCTTGATATTGGCACCCCAAATGGATCTCATGTGGCCGACCATGTGATGTGTGATGACGTGGCATAGTTGGTGACGTGGCATGATGATGTGGCTGGGCATCCAAGATGGTGGTGACATGGCACGTGATAATGTGGCACCATGATGACATGGAAGAGCACGTGGCACCAAGAAGTGGGCTGGCATGTGGTGTCTTGAAGTGGTCCCCTCTTGTATTACAATATTGTAATCTTGGTCGTGATCCTAATTAACTACAGGACTCAATTGAAACCAACTAACTAATTAAGGGACCCAATTGAACTAACTTCAAATCCACTTGACTAAATTGAATCATTTTTTATCAAAGACAACTAACCCTCAATCACAAGGCAAAACAACTCAAAACAAAAATTGACTAAAATTATACATTGAAATTAGGCTTTGGGGCTTTATTCACAAATGATCCACAAAGATGTGGGATTGATCTGTCATTTCTTTCTGGTCCTGGTGTCCGTACCACAAAAATATTCCAATCAAAAAGCACCAAGGCCCGTAGTTCCCCATCTAGCACGTGAAAATATTATAATCAAAAAGTGCCGAGGCCTATAGGCCTCTAGCACATGGAGAAGACATGATTAATGGCTTTGATTCAGATGCATGGTGTTTCAAGCATCTTCAGCTATTAAAGCAGAAAAGCATCAGTAACAGTTGCTTCAAAGCAATGACAAAAGCATGGCTATACTATTATCACTTCGAAGATCCCCAACTTCAACTCCAATCTTTACTCACTACTGACTATCAATATTAATGATGTGGCACATCTGCTGATGTGGAGCCTCTACTGGCGTCCCTACTGCCAAAGAGTCCGCCACCCGGGCGCGATGGCCAAACAAAGAGCCAAGATGAGCTTTCACGGGACCCAGCAAATATATGGTACTTATAAAATCCAAGTACACCAACCTTCAGACCATCTAGCAGACCTTGCTTGTTCGGCTCCTGTAAATCATTATCTAACATGTGACCCAATCTTTGATACTACAACTATATCAACTGCTTGATAGAAGACTGTATTGCTAAAGCATGTCTAACCACTTTACTACCATTAAAATAATAAATTGTGCCACTCAATTTGCCCTCAATAAAGTTAATGCTCCCTTACTAATAGTTATAGATCTTAAATCCCATCTATCCTTGAAACCAGCAATATTAGGGGCATGCACTGAGAGAAAATTCCTTTTCAATTGAGAAACATATCTGACATTGTCCAGAGTTATCTCAATATTTGTATGAGATTTGATCTGAATTTTACTAATCCTTCTACTTTGTAGATGGCATCATCCCTAAAAAAATAATACTTTCCTCATGTGGTCTAAAAAAAGAGAACCATTCTTTATGGGATATCATATGGAAAGATGCTCTAGAGTCCACAATCTAAGTATCAGTCTGATTGATACTGCGGGCAGCTACAAATATTGCATCATCTGCAACATTGCTGTGATCTTTTGATGTAATTGTAAGTGATGCCAAATCTGAGATTGTTTCTTTATCTTTCTATTCTTTCTCTTTCTTGGACCGTAGAAGCCTACATTCAGATTTTCAGTAGCCTGGCTTCTTACAATAGTAACAAATACCGGATCTTCTAGGCCTCGACTTTGATCTTATTTTGGAATTGCTTCTATCTTTTCCATCTTTTCTTTGCTCATATCTGCCTCTAACTGTAAGTCCTTGTACTGGAGTTGAAGCCTAATGCTCTAATTATACTTTCAACCTAAGCTCATTAGATAACAAAGTAGCTTCAACCTCTTCAAGATTTATAGTCTCTCTTTTATAGAGCATCGTAATAGTAATATTCTTAAAAGACTTATATAAAGAATAAATCAGAATCAAAGCCCTATCTTCCTTATCAACATCAACACTGATATTTGCCAAATGAGCAGTAACTTATTGTAATTATCCAAGTGATCTTTGAGTAAAGTCCCTTATGCCATACTAAATGTGTACAACTTTCCTTTCAAATACAATCTACTGATAAGAGACTTTGCCATATACAAGCTATCCAATTTATCTCATATATCTTTATCTATATCAAGATCCATAATATTGTAGAGAACTTTGTTACTCAAATCCAAAAATAGAATCCCTAGTGCACTTTCATTGGTTTCCTCTTTAGCAGTGTTAGTATCTCCTAGAATTGCATCGATATCTTTAAGGGCTATTACCACACCTTCCTAGATTAATAAATATTTCATTCTTACCTTTCATAGTATGAAATCACCTATGCCATTAAACATCGCCACTTTATATCTTGTGATAGTAAAATAAAAAATAACTACCTCATGAGCCAATGATAAACTTTTTTGTCCATCAGATACCATCCAAATGCTTTGATACCAGTTATTGGGATAGCATAGTAAATCGGATTGCTTTAAGCTTCTAATTAATTATTTTCTCTCACTCGGCTAATTTAACGAACACTACATAGGCATAAATAATACATACAAGAAAGATAAAAAATTTGCATGGTTCAATAAACCTGGCTACATCCATAACAGAGGAAGAGTAATCCACTATATAACCATCTCTCTATGCCTCGATCAGACTTCTTAGAGAGAAGTTCTAATAAAAAAATATGAAAAAAAACTCATTCAAGAAAAAAGTTTTCTATCCCTCAATCCATCAAATAAAAGAAATCCAAATGAAGATGATCTCCTCACATCAGATTTCTTGAAGTATCCCAACCAAAGAAGTTGATCTAGACCCCAAACGAAGAAGCCACGTCTGCCCCAATTCTTATCAAAGAAGATGAGCCCCACACAAAGAAAAAAACTATCTAGAAGGGACTCCGAAATAAATATTTTTTATGCTTTTTACATAAAACCCCCTGGACTTTTTAATATTTGGAGCAACTCATATATTAATAGAAGTACATGTGATTTATCACATTTAAGTGGTTTAAAGTTGATGACATGTTTCAATGTATGTTTAGCATCAATTATATCAAGCATATCACTGATTTAAAAAGTTTTCACTTAAACAAAGCAAACTGAGGTTGACTGATTTTTACAGCAAAAAAAAAAAAAAAAAAAACATAGAAGGAGCTTATGATATCTTCTTGTGTTGGGTGTAAAATGAAACTTACTCTTACAATGCCATCACCAAATTATATTAATGAAAAGTTAGAAATCATTTTAAATTTTTTATATGCAATAAATGTTAAGACGAAGCTTTAAAAAATTATGAATATTATTAAATAAAACAAACAAAAAATTTAATTGTAAAAGAATTTTAAATTACTTATAAAAAATCATAAAAACTAAAATACAAATCCGAAAGCATGTAAGGCACTATTTTAAGGTTTATTTTTGTTCCTTATATGGGAATAAATAGAAATACCATTTCAAGATACAACTAATATTTTTTTACCTATGAGCATAATTATGGAAGAGATTAATAGAAACTCTTTCAGCATCCAATAAAAAATGCTTTAAAAAAATTTAAAGAAAAAAATACTAAAAAAAAAAGAGAGAACTATATATATATATACACATACCCCTTTAGGCCTGTAAGATGATTTTTTTATAACCATCCAAAATATGACCATTTAGATTTTTATTAGTCAATTAAAATCTAATGCATACTTAACAATCAGAAAATTAAAGCTTAGCAATCATACAATTAAAACCATGATTAATTAATGAAAATACTATTTAATGATAAATAATAAATTAAATGATAAGGTTGTTTAAAATTTTTGAATTTTTTAATTAAAATTCCAACAATAAAAAAATCAAGATATTAAAAATATTTCACCTGAACTATAAAAAAAAATTCAATATTTGTCATTAAAACACTTTTGATTTACGAATGGAAGCCGGGAGAAGAGAATGCAATCTATCTGAAAAGCAGCCTTGGTTAATGTGCAAATCAATTCCGAGCCAAACTTTAAAGTGGATCCCCGGCTAAGATTCTGTTGGAATCATCACGAACTCCAAAGCTTAGATTCTTTGTTTTTAGTGATGCTCTAGTATTGATAAATTGAGCTCGGGCTCAACATACAAAATTTATTTTTTAGTCGGCGATGGTTTTCTATTTGTTTTTAGAGTTTGGTAGGAACCAAACATCCCACATGAAACTCTTTTTAAGGGCAGCATGCGGTATTTCTTTTCTTGAGTGTGAGGCATGTCTTTTCTTATAATTGAGCGGGAGGCATCTTCATATTGAGTTTTGGATCACGATCAATTTATTTTGGATAACATGTAACTTTATATATTCTTCTGTTTTTCTTCAGAAACTTAGATCGTAGAAGTAGGAAAGATACATAATTCCGCATGAGTTTTCAGTAAGTTCCATCCTCTCAGCTCTTCGCCTCTTCGTTTTAGAGTAGACGCAAATCCTATGCAATTGCAGCCCCACAGGAAAATAAATCCAAAGAGTTCTACTATCAATAGCTATAGAAAAGCAGTAATAGCTAGGGACCCTTCCATGCTCTAAATGCTTCATAGTGAATAACGATAATAAACAAGTACTACAGTCAATCCGAAGCATAACAATAATAAACAAATAGTACGGTCAATCTTTTGCATATTCTAGCTAAATACCTTAATTTGATCTAGGCATCAACTAATTTGAACCATCTACCGCATGATAAGGAGCAGTCTAAAAAAATAATCTATCATTGTAATATCAGACCACAATCTTGATTTACCTATTCCTATGTTCATCTACATCATTTTTTTTTTATTATTATTTTAATGAAAAGAAGGCAAGCCCCTATCTATTTGACATGCTACGAGTTAAAAGCTGCTGCAATGAATAGCAATAAGGTTGTTACGGTGGAAACAGAAATATAGTGACAACGGGGGATTTGGGAAACACGTAATTAAGTTTCCGCTATAACAAGGGTGGGCCACTTGGGATCGAGTTGCATTTAAATTGGAGGACCTGTGGAGACGAAGCGTAAATGAGTGGTTTTCCTTGCAGATAGGATTGTACGTTCATTCATATTATAACCATGAAAATATATATATTTATTTATAATAATAATAATAATAATAATAATAATAATAATAATAATAATAAAGCCTCTGGACCGATTGTGCCAACCCGATATTTTGCACCTTACTGTAAAGCTATATTTGGATGCAAATTTTTGCGGCACGAGGGTTGGGATAACCCTATTATATGTGGATGCCAACTACTTCGCTTGCCAAAGTGATCGGGGCAATCCTAGAAACTGACGGGAGATTAAATACAGGTCTACAGAAGTTCTCTCAAAGGTCAATGTTCGAGCTTTGACTTCAATGAACGGTGAATCCCAAAAAGGCTCGTACAATGTCAATGCTAGCTCACTCTTTCCGGTGAATCAGGTTCAATTTGAATGGAGCTAATTTACCAGAAAGGCAAGATAAAGGTTTTCAAGATTTTCGAGATAAAGCTATTGCTATTTAGTCTAGATTAGTAATTCATTTTTCATCATCATGCTATAATTAAAACAACGTCGGTATATTGTTCCTTTAACAATGCGCAGCTCCTTGTCATGTTTCAGTTTCGAGGAATGCCGAATCAATAAACAATCCACCAAAACCTCCCATAAGGTCCGGGTTGTATCTTTCGCATTTAACAATGATTGTTCCCTTTTTTTTTTTTTTTCACAGCATTAACCATTTGGATCATGAATTGCATATATTTTAAAATATTTCTGTTGTTGCCGAACCAAACTGACCCATCCATACCTTCTTGGTTTGCTCAGTCAGGTTTCTTACAATCCTACAAAACAGATCCACTCATCAAAGAATTTCTGGTGGGGGACACTCTGATGCTTAAATCAGTAATGATTCTGGTAAATAGATACAGAATCTCATAAAAAATCGACAGAAAAATGAGAGAATATTCCAACTAGTTTATCTTACATTCGGAAGTCCCATTTTATCTATATTTATAGGCATGGACCTTAATAGAATTTAGTTGAAAGGGTCTCTGGTTGTTAACTCTGACATTATTCCGTTGAAAACCAATCCGTACCTGTTATAATGGTCGTTGGTTATTCTGGTAGAATAACCAACTCTTTTCTTGCTATCCTTAGTCTTCTTGAAGTCGGTCGACCTTTATGTGCTGGTCAGCCATTATGTGCTGGTCGGACTCTAGGTGTCGGTCGGACTTTATGTGCCGATCGGACTTTACAATTTCATTAGCTTCTAGACCCGATATGGTCTTTTTATTTATTCCTTGAGTCTATTATGGTTTTTATGGGTTAAGCTGATCAGCTTATCACAACACTTGCCCCCCACTCTCAATTTCAAAATATATTTAATGCCTTGAAAAATAGGAGTAGATAGTGAAAAATCTTTTTTTTAAAGAGAGAGAAACAAAATATTTTTTAAAAGAAGGGAGAGAAAGAAGATATTCTTCAACGATGACAAATCTCGGATTCAGTTGGCAGCTTTGATTAGCCATTCTTGAGGCATAACGCCTTTGGTGTCGAATTCTTATTAATAGGGAAGTTATCACTCGGATCTTGGGATCACATCTATTGCCGCCAAGATCATCGTGGCCCGTAGCTGCTACAGGTTCCGGAGTGCGCTCCCTTCAGTGCCTGTCGGTCCTCTACTCCTGGACCTGTGAAACAGAGGTTAGTGACCCAGGCCGGGATTTCCGGCGGGGGCACTTCGATGGTCAAGTCAGTGACGATCCAGGGGAACAAATTCTCCTAGTCGGGCCCCTCTTGATGGACTCCGCACTAGGAGGAGTGAAAGATGTGGATGAAGGTGAAAACGTAGCAGAGAGAGAATGATGGCAGGGACCGAGGGGTTCCCGGTTCTCCCGCTTCTCCTTGTATCCCTCGTTTCCACCTGGTAGTGGTGATGATGATGGTGCTTCACCCTCTTGGTCGAGCTTGCGCCTGTGTTAGTGGTGGTTTGTTGTTACCATTGTTACCTTCCCCCTTTTTGGGGGCATCGACCATTCTTTGTAGCTGAAAGTTAGCCGTTTGGAGCTTCCTCGGGATCTTCACCGGGTTGGTAGGAGCGTGCAGCAAGGTTCCATGCCATGGACGAGACGCCTTTCCTGATAGGTGGTAGGGGAAGCCTCCATTCGTTCTGACATCCCCTCTGATCGCCCCATTCTGGGAAATTTGGTAGTGCCTCAATCCGGGGGCCGCCACCCCAGAAGCTCGTGCTCTCTGATTGGTCCATCTCCTGGAAGTACGGCCGGACAGGTAATTATGGTGGCATGGGGAGTGTCGTTCCGTGGTCCTCGAGAGGTTCGCCGGTGTCTTGAGATGGCAGGGCTCGCTTCAGTCTGGGTGCTCCGAGCTCGTGCAGCCACCTTGGTAGAGGAGGGGAGAGTGCGGGCCCGGTCTAGAGGGCGCGCGCTCGGAGAGGCTCCACATCGGCGAGTGAGAGATGAGCTCGACCTCGACCGCAGGGCACTAGCCTCTGAGGGTCTCGCTCTGGAGGGCAGAGGACGAACCCGGTCCAGAAGGCGTGTGCTCAGAGAGGCTCCACATCGACGGGTGAGCGCTGAGCTCGACCTCGACTGCAGGGCACTAACCTCCAAGGGTCTTGCTCTGGAGGGTGGAGGGCGGACCCGGTCCAGAGGGCGCGCGCTTGGAGAGGCTCCACATCGGCGGGTGAGCGCTGAGCTCGACCTCGACCGCAGGGCACTAACCTCCAAGGGTCTCGCTCTGGAGGGCAGAGGACGCACCCGGTCCAGAGGGCGCGCGCTTGGAGAGGCTCCTCATCGACGGGTGAGCGTTGAGCTCAACCTCGACCGCAAGGCACTAACCTCCAAGAGTCTCGCTCTGAAGGATGGAGGATGGACCCGGTCCAGAGGGCGCGCGCTCGGAGAGGCTCCACATCGATGGCTGAGCACTGAGCTCGACCTCGACCGCAGGGCACTAACCTCCGAGGGTCTCGCTCTGGAGGGCGGAGGATGGACCCGGTCCAGAGGGCGCGCGCTCGGAGAGGCTCCACATCGGCGGGTGAACGATGAGCTCGACCTCGATCGTAGGGCACTGGCCTCCGAGGGTCTCGCTCTGGAGGGCGGAGGATGGCTCTGATCTAGGCACCTCGGGTTGCGGGCACGACCTGGCGGAGGACTGAGCTCGGCTTGCCACCTTGAGGGATTTCAGCTCAGCTCGGTAAGATGGCCCGGGCTAAAGCACTGGCTTGGCGTCCGACGCGACGGTCTCCGTTAACGTGGCGCCCGACAGTCACCCACGTCAGCGATCTCGTCACATCATTTGCCCCCCACTCTCGAGGTCCGTTAGTGCGCGGCGCTCGGGGCGAAGGGAGTAATTGTAGTGTTGGAAATTCGGCGCAATGATGGTTGCGGTCGCCGGCACTTCGAGGGACGGCCCTGCTGGCCAGTGTGGGGGTGCCACGTGGCCACATTCGAGGAGCAGTTAATGCTGGCACAGAATTCTGAGTGGTTGGGGCTCCTTTTTCGTCGATGGACAGCACGTGGCACAGATCCGTTGGCAAAGGGGGGCGTAACAGCATGGATTTGATGGGCCTTTCCGTAGTGAAAAGAAAAAAAATTCCTTACTCAAACTTTCCTTTCTTTCAAATCCTTCACGGTTGTTGCAGCACCCTGATCTTTCCTTCTCTGCGATCTGCATCTATCCTTATTTTCTCTAGGGCTCTAGAACGGTTTTGTTTTTCTCCCTTCCTTCCCTCTAGGGCAGGCCTCTTCTTCTAAGTCCAGCATGTCTCTTCCCGAATCTTTCACTCAAAGGGTAGTGCTGTCTTCCTCCGACGAGGAGTTGGAGGGGGCACAGTTTAGGATCAGTAGGGGACCAGTCCTTTCTGCACCCCCTGTGTCCGTTAGGGAGCCAGGGGTCATTCCTTTCCATCCTACCTATCCTCTTCTCCTGCTTGAATCAGCCCCTGAGTCTGTCCGGTCAACAGGTCCGGGTGGGGTCGCTTCGACGATTTCCGTTGCGGAGTTGGGGGCCATCCGGGACGTGTATGGCATCCGGTCCTCTGTTCGCCTCATGGTCCCCCGATCTAAAGAGCGGGTCACTTCCAGTGGCCCGGGCCGTCTCGCATTCTATGAGGAGGCCTTCTTCGGGGGTCTCCGATTCCCCTTCCATCCCTTTTTCTTGTCTGTTCTGAAGAACTATTGCCTGGTCCCTGCCCAGTTGGTGCCGAATGCCTTCAGGATGTTCTTCTCCTTTATTGTACTATGCCATGTCCATGGGTTCGTCGCCCGATTTTCCTTATTCAGGGCATTCTTCATCCTGAAACGCCACCCAACCGAAGACGGGTGGTGGTCCTTGTCTTCTCGCCCGAAGGGAATCAAACTCGAGCTTCCCTCTTCCATCAAGGAATGGAAGAGCAAGTTTTTCTTCGCAGACGTCGAGGGGGTTGACTGGGCCTAGGGCAAGCCAGACCGGTCCCCCAACCGGATCTCCACGGTCGATGCAGCCGATCAGGACGATTAGATCAGCTTCAGACCGCGCAGATCCCCTCTCTGGAGGTCCTGCTGTCGGGGCAGAACCTTCTCGACGCCAGGGTCGATTCGTCGACGGGGCTAGGTGAGTTCAACTTTTTCTCTGTCCGCATTTTCTCTTCTCTTCATCTTAGGTTGACCTTCTTGGCTCTTGTATGCAAGGATGATCTCCTCAGGGGGCGAGCTATTGTCGATTTCTAAGAAGAGGCCACCCACCGAGATGGCTGCTGAGGTCCCTTCGAGGCTGGCCTGGAGTGAGGGGGTGCCGATGCCTGTTCCCGCCGTGCCGGTAGCCTCGAAGGGAAAGGAGATTATGGTGGCTCCCGCGCGACGGGCGAGACCACAAGTGAAACCCCCTGTTATGGAGCCAGAGGTGATCGCCCGGGTCGACACTGTTGCCTCCACCACGCCGCCCCGCACTCCAGGCCTGAGGGTTGTCGAGGCCAAAGAAGGAGAGGCCCTCCCTGGAGATCCTCCGACGACGAGGGTTTCGACCATGACAGCGTCGGATCCTCGACCGGTTTATGAGGGTCCCACCACCGGAGGGACGGACGCACCTGCTCCCCAAGAGAGCAGGAGGGACGAAGCCAGGCGCCACCTCCCATTCAAACTGGGGTCGGAGAGCTCCTTGGTTGACAACCGCACCCTGGCATACCGCATGATGGACTTCTCCATCTAGCCATGCGACCGGGAGGCGATGGATGGGCTGCCGATTGGGGCCGTGATCGGCAGCATCTTCCCCCATCTCTACACGGTAGGCAACCTCATCTTTCTTTTCTTTTTTTTCTTTTTTTTTAAAACTCTCCATGTAATGCATATGGGTGTCGAGGCCCTGTTTATTAGGAGCTGCCACCGAAACTGGGAGCGAGCCGAGCAGCATCAGGTGGTCGAGATCGCATAGCCGAAGGCCGATCTGAAAAAGAAAGCCAACTCCGAAGGGGCGCTCGATCGACGGGTCAAGGACCTTGAGAGGCAGCTCGCCAATTCTGAGGGGCGAGCGAGGGATCTCCAGGAGAGCCTCGACCGCGAGCTAGGGTAGTCGAGGAAGAAGTCCGAGGACCTTACCGACACTGAGCGGCGGTTGGGCGCGGCTGACGCTGAGGCGGCCCAGTAGGAGGGGATCGCCGAGTCCCTCCAGGCCCAGTTGGTGGTGGAGGAGGAGAAGTCGGTCGTAGCCCAGAGGGCAGCCGAGGAGGCCGCTAGGTCGGTTGCGGACGCCGGGTGCGAGGTAGCCGCAGTGAAGAAGGAAGCTAGGGAGGCGGTGAAAAGGTACAAGGCCTCAGAGGAGTTCATCGCCGAGATTCAATAGACGGCATCGGACTCCTTCTTCAAGGGCTTCATATACCTGCACTGCCTGGTCGAGGAGTTCGTCTCGTCTGAGGGCCGCAACCACCTCGACTATCCTGGGACTTCAGATTAGGAGGCGAGCGTTGGGGAGGCCGTGCCACCTAAGCCCGAAGTCGTGCGGCTAGAAGCTCCTACTGATGGAGACTCCCAGGCTGGCGATCCAGCTAGCAAATGACCATTCCCTGCTTCCTTTTATGCCTCGTTCTTCTTCTATACTTAGCAGGGTCACCCGGCATGTCGGGGGCCCACAAGATGTTCGTAATTAACATTTGATCAATAAAGTGTAGACTTCTTGCAGTCGTTTCTCTTGTCTAGCTCCTCCTCTCCTTCACTCCCCTTCTTCTATTCTCTTTCTTTTTGATGTACGGGGAGATCGGAGAGGGTGCCTCACCTCGCTTGGAGTTGAGCTATTAGACTTCAACATCGGCGAGCTGGTTGTACTGTAGAGCTGCTGGGCTCGGAGGTCTCTTGGTCAGAGGTCTGAGCCCCGGCCTTGAGCCAGCATCCTGGAGCTAGGCTCGGGGATGTGGATGGTTGAGAGCTGCGTGGCTCGAAGTTTCCTTGGCTGGAGATCTGAGCTCTGGTCTTGAGAAGGCATCTTGGAGCTGGGCTTGGGGATGTTGATGGCTGAGAGCTGTGTGGCTCGAAGTTCCCTTGGCCGGAGATCTGAGTTCCGGTCTTGAGAAGGCATCCTGGAGCTGGGCTCGGGGATGTTGATGGCTGAGAGCTGCATGGCTCGAAGTTTCCTTGGCCGGAGATCTGAGTTCCGGTCTTGAGAAGGCATCCTGGAGCTGGGCTCGGGGATGTTGATGGCTGAGAGCTGCGTGGCTCGAAGTTCTCTTGGCCGGAGATCTGAGCTCCGATCTTGAGAAGGCATCCTGGAGCTGGGCTTGGGGACGTTGATGGCTGAGAGCTGCATGGCTCGAAGTTTCCTTGGCCAGAGATCTGAGCTCCGGTCTTGAGAAGGCGTCCTGGAGCTGGGCTCGGGGACGTTGATTGCTGAGAGCTGCATGGCTCGAAGTTATCTTGGCCGGAGATCTGAGCTCCGGTTTGGAGTTTGAGTAGTGGTAGCTTTGTTGCTGTACTTTTCTCTCTTATTCTCTCTCTTTCCTTCCCCTCTCTTCTTCTTCTTTTCTTTTTCCTTCTCTTTCCCCTTTTTTCTTTCTTTTTCCCTTTTTTTTTGAGAGCGGGGAGATCAAAGGAGAGGATGCTGGCTGCGCCCCCACTTTGTTCTCTTTCTTTCCTTCCACCCTCATCTTCTTTTCAAGTGGGGAGATCAGAGAAGGGGGGTTCCAGGCTTCCCCCTTTGTTCTCTTTCTTTCCTTCCCCTCTCGTCTTCTTTTCGAGTGGGGAGATCAGAGAAGGGGGTTACCGGTCTTGATTGCCTTGGAGCTAGGCTCGAGGCCTTCCTGGACGTGGAGCTAGGCTCGGGCCCAGGGGTTGCCTGAGATCTTGGCTTAGGTTTTTGGTGCCTTGGAGCTAGGCTCGAGGAGTTTATGGGAGCTACGTGGCCTCATGATCCCTTGGCATCTCGGAGCTGATCTTGGAGATGTTTGAGATAGAGAGCAGCTTGGCTCAGAGTTCTTTTGGCTGGAGATCTGAGCTCTGGTCTTGAGTGGGCGTCCTGGAGCCGAGCTCGGGGATGCTTGAGGTTGAGAGCTACGTGGCTCGAAGTTTTCTTCAGCGTCCTGGAGCTAGGCTCGGGGGTGCCTAGAGTTGAGAGCTAAATAGCTCGAGGGTCCTTCGATGTCCTGGAGCTGGGCTTGGGGATGCCCAGAGTTGAGAGCTGCATGGCTCGAGGGCCCTTTGGCATCCTAGAGCTAGGCTCGGGGATGCTTGGAATCGGGAGCTATGTTGTTCGAGGGTCCTTCGATGTCCTGGAGCTGGGCTCGAGGATGCCTGGAGTTGAGAGCTACGTGGCTCGCAGTTTTCTTCGGCATCCTGGAGCTGGGCTCGGGGGTGCCTGGAGTTGAGAGCTACGCAGCTCAAGGGTCCTTCGATGTCTTGGAGCTGGGCTCGGGGATGCCCGGAGTTGAGAGCTGCATGGCTCAAGGGCCCTTCAACATTCTGGAGCTAGGCTCGGGGATGCTTAGAGTTGAGAGATACATGGCTCGAGGGTCCTTCGGCATCCTGGAGCTGGGCTCAGGGATGCCCGGAGTCGGGAGCTATGTTGCTCGCAGTTTTCTTCGATGTCCTAGAGCTGGGCTCGGGGACGCTATTGATTAGGAGCAGCATGGCTCCATGATTCCTTGGCCAGAGGTCTGGGCTCCGATCTTAGACCAGCGCCCTGGAGCTAGGCTCGGGGATGCAGGCAAAATTCTCCTGCAAGACAGATAGACACTTGCACAAGGAAAAAATTATTGTTATTATCATTGCTGGGAAACCTTACATTATTGGTAGTATTTTCGCAAGTTGCAGGCATTCCATGTTCTGGGGAACCTGGCGTTGCTGAGATCTTCAAGGTAATAGGCCCCTTGTGATAGGGCCTCAACTACTTTATAGGGGCCCTCCCAATTCGGGGAGAGTTTGCCGCATTCCCTAGGCTGGGATGCCTCCGCCCACCGAAGCACCAGATCTCCATGCTTGAAAGCCTTTACCCGGACGCGAGCGTTGTAGTATTGAGCCACTCTTTGCCGGTAGGCCGCCATCCGCAGGCGGGCTTTGTCCCTCGCCTCTTCAAGGAGGTCCAAGTTGAGCAAAAGGTGCACCGAGTTCTGCTCTTCATTGTACTGCTGCACCCGCAAGGTAGGCATGCCGAGCTCGATCGGGACAACCGCTTCAGCTCCGAAGATGAGGCTAAAGGGCGTTTCGTTGGTCGCCATCCTGGATGTTGTGTGGTAGGCCCACAGGATGCTTGGGAGTTCTTCTGCCCACAGGCCCTTAACTTGGTCCAGCCTGGTCCGAAGTCCTTGGAGGATGGTCCGATTGGTCACCTCGGCTTCCCCGTTTGTTTGGGGGTGAGCCACCGAGGTGAATCGATGTTGGATGCTGTGGGCTGTGCAGAATCCTTCAAACTCGCGGTTGTCAAATTGTTGCCCGTTGTCGGTGATGATGCAACAGGGGAGCCCGAAGCGGCAGATGATTGATTTCCAAAGGAACTGGCGGACATTGGCTTCCACGATCCGAGCTAGCGACTCTGCCTCGACCCACTTGGTAAAATAGTCGATTGCCACTAGCAGGAACTTTTGCTGCCCTGATGCTGGGAGAAACGGTCCAAGGATGTCCATTCCCCACTGGATAAAAGGCCAAGGGGCTGAGAGCTGGGAGATTGGCACTGCCGGCTAATGCTGTATGTTGGCATGGCGCTGGGATTTGTCGCACCTCTTGACGAAGTCGGCGACGTCTTCCCTCATGGTCTCCCAAAAGTACCCCTGGCAAAGGGCCTTGTAAGCCAGTGTTCTCCCTCCCACGTGATTCCTGCAGAGGCCTTCGTGATCTCTTGGAGCACAAAGATCATCTCGGCGGGCCTGAGGCATCTCAGGAGTGGGTAGGAGTAAGGTCGACGATAGAGTTGGCCCTCCATCAGGACAAACCGGGAGGCTTTCTTTCTGATGAGGGCGGCTTCTGCGCAGTCTTCCGGCAAGGTGTTGTCAGAGATATACCGAATATACTTGTCCATCCAGCTTGGCTCGGGGATGACTTGATGTACCTCCGTCAGGTTCTCATAGCTGGGACTTTCAAGGTGCTCGATGTAGGCGCGTCCCAGCGACGAGTCTGGTAGAGTCGCGAGCCTGGACAGCGCATCCATGCACGCATTTTCCCTTCGGGGAATGTAGAAGATGCTAAAGCATCGGAGGCTTGTCGTGCTTGCACGGACCTGCTCCAGATACATCATCTGGGTGTCCCTTGCTTCATATTCTCAGGAAACTTGTCCGGTGACCAGTTGGAAGTCGGTAAAGACTTTCAAGTCCTGCACACCCAGCTTGCGGGAGACTCTTAAGCCCGCAAGGAGTGCCTCGTACTCCGCCTGGTTGTTGGTTGCGGCGAACTTGAAGCGGAGGGCACATTTTGCCACAACCCCATCGCAATTGGTGAGGATGAGGCCTGCTTCGCTCCCATCGAAATTGGATGCTCCGTCTACATGGAGGATCTAGGGTTCTTCTCCTAGCCCAGCCTCCATTACTGTCTGCTCTGGCTCCTCGACGAACCCGGTGCACTCGACCACGAAATCGACCAGGGCTTGGGCCTTTTGCGATGACCTCGGTCGGTATGCTATGTCAAATTTACTGAGCAGCAGGGACTATTTAGCCAACCTCCCGGATGTCTCGGGTTGGGTGAGGATAGTCCTCAGCGGCTAGTCTGTCATGACCACTATTCGTTGTGCTTGGAAATAGGGCCTGAGGCATTTAGCATATATTATTAGTGCAAAAATGAGTTTTTTGGGAGCGAGTATACCTGATCTCTGCATCGCGAAGGATTTTGCTGGTGTAATACATCGGCTTCTGAGATTTGTCCATGTCTGTGCGTACGAGAACTGAGCTGATAGCTCCCGGTGTGACCGCCAGGTACAGTGAGAGCTCCTCTCCCACTTCCGACCTGGAGAGCAATGGAGGAGAGGCGAGGAAGTTCTTCAGCTCCTCGAAGGCTGTCCTGCACTCCTCGGTCCAGGTGAAGTCGTGCATCTTTCACAGCGCCTTGAAAAATGGCAGGCAATGGTGAGCCAACCTCGAGATGAATCTATTGAGGGCGGTGACACGTCCCGTCAAGCGCTGGACCTGCTTCTTGGAGGTCGGGTGTTCCATGTCGATGATGGCCTGCACTTTCTTTGGTTTCGCTTCGATGTCCCTCTAGGTGACCATGAAGCCGAGGAATTTTCCTGCCGCCACCCTGAAGGCGCACTTCATCGGGTTCAGCTTCATCTGAAGTTGCTGCAAGTTGTGGAAGGACTCGGCGAGGTCAGCTACATGGCTCGAGCCTGGCCTGCTCATGATGAGCATGTCATCCATGTCACTTGCATGTTGCGGCTGATTTGGTCTTTGAAGACCTTGCTGACCAGGCGCTGGTAGGTAGCCCCTGCATTCTTCAGACCAAAAGGCATCACCCTGTAATAGTATGTCCCTTGATCGGTGATGAAGGCAGTGTGCTCCTCGTCCTCTGGATGCATGCGGATTTGATTGTACCCGGAGAATGCATCCATGAAGGAGAGCAACCGATGGCCCGAGGTGGCATCTACCAGCTGGTCGATCTTCGGGAGGGAAAAGCTGTCCTTTGGGCAAGCTTTATTAAGGTTGGTGTAATCCACACATATCCTGTATTTGCCATTATTCTTCTTGACCATCACTACATTCGCTAGCCAGCTCGGGTATTGGACCTCTCGAACGAAATCGGTAGCCAGGAGTTTGTCAAACTCCTCTTTGATAGCCGCCTGTCTCTCCGGGATAAAACTCCTCTTCTTCTGCCGAACTGGCTTGTGCCTTGGGTCGACACTCAATTTGTGAGTAATGATGTCAAAGGGGATACCTGGCATATCCGCCGCCGTCCAGGCAAACACATCCGCATTCGCCTGCAGGAATCCCAGCAGTTGGGCCCTCTCCTCCTCGGGTAGCTGGGCTCCGATCTGCACCATCTTCGTGGGGTCGTCTCCGAGCAGATAAGAAAGTAGATGCTCGACCGGGCCTCGTGGGCCCGTTGGTCGAGATCATCCGCGCTGGGGTCGTCCTGAGGGACCTTTGTCCCAGGAAGGGTTTGGAAACAATGCTGCACCAGCTGGGGTGCTCCCCTCATCTCCCCGACACCGTAGGGAGTTGGAAACTACACAAGCAGCCTTTTGGTGGAGATGACGGCATCGAGTAGATTGAGCTCGGGGCGACCCAATATCACGTTGTAGGCAGAAGGAAGCCTAACAACCGTGAAGGTCATCATGACAGTGCTTTGCCGAGGTGGGGCTCCGGTAGTGACCAGGAGAGTGATCTCTCCTTCTACCCTCACGGAGTCGCCCGTGAAACCAACAAGGGGCGTGTGCACTGGCCTAAGCTGATCGGGGAAGAGATTTAGTCTAGAGAAGGTATCATAAAAAAGCACGTCTGTGGAGCTTCCACTATCAACCATAATGCACTTTACAGGATGCTTCGCGATCGTCATTTCGACGACCATGGCATCATTGTTTACATTGTTCCCCTCATCTTCCCCTTCCCTCATAAAGGGGAGTTCATTCTCAGAGTCCCCTGCCCCCCGGGCCCTTTTGGACGCGCGCGCTGCTCCCCAGGAAATCATGCCCACCGGCTTCTTGGTGGGGTGGTTGTCGATGGTCGGAGCAGGCGGGAGAGCGACGAGCTCCTGGGACTCCACTTGAGGTCTGCCCCCCACAAACCTCTTGAGGTAGCCTCTCTTGATGAGTTTCTCAATTTTCCACTTGAGGTTGCGGCATTCCTCAGTGTCGTGGTCGTGGTCACGATGAAAGCGACAATACTTCATCTTGTCATGGCCGGCGAAAGGCTTCAATGGAGGCGGGCGCCTTAGATAATCCTCACCCTCAATCTCCATAAGGATTTTTGTCCTTGGGGCGAGGAGAGGGGTGTAGGTTTCCTCAGGGGCAGGTGTCCCTCTCAGCCTTGGCCGGTCCCTCCGGGAACTCAGTGTCTGGGGCACTGGCTTCCGGGTTCCCAACACTTCAACAGGGGCCGACATCTTCAGGGATCCTCTGTCGAGCTCTTACCCTGTACAGTCCGCCTCCTCGACGTGGATGTACTTTTGGGCCCGAAGAAGGAGATCGGAATAGGTCTTGGGGGGCATTTTATCCAGCGAGTAGGTCGAGTGGGAGGTCCTGAGCCCTCGCTTTAGTGCCAGCATGGCGACTGGCTCTTCAAGATTATAGATCTCTAACACGGAGGCCATAAAATAGGCCACGTAGTCCCGCAAGGGCTCACGGTCCTGCTGCCGGATGGAGAAGAGGCTGTCTGCCTCTCGCGGCAACTTCATGCAGGTGTCGAAGTGAGCCACGAACTTCTGCCCGAGCTGGGCGAAGGAACTGATGCTCTCCGACTCCAAATGGGTGAACCAAACCCGGGCTGCCTTCCGGAGAGTAGCAGGAAAAGCGACGCAGAGAAGAGCGCTGGTGATCCCCTAGACCCTCATGAGGGTCCGATAACTTTCCAAGTGGTCTAGGAGGTCGATGGTCCCATCATAAGGATCCACCTGCGGCATCCAGAATCGATGTGGGATCGGCTCCGCTTGAATTTCCTAGGAGAACGGGGGATGGGCATCATAGCCCGCTGCTAACTAGCGGAGCCTAGCATGCTGGCGAACCGACGGGCAAACTCCGCCAGCTTGCGTTCATGTTTTTTCAGGCACCTTTCCGCCGCACGCCTGACGGCTTCATCAGTGGACCCTTTCACCGAAGTAGATGGAGAAGGTGACGTGGGTGCATGGCACCCGTGATGGGGGGCTCTTACTCTTCTTGCCTCGGTGGGGTCTGGGCGCCTCCCACCCGAGGTTCGGCGAGCGGCTCTCTCGATCGGTAGAGCCAGCTCGTTGTCTCTTTGCCAGAGCTGGATGACTGCCCCGGTTGTCAGTAGTGGCCCGTGGCTACGATGGCCTTCATTGGAAGGAGCGCAGGCTGTCACGGGAAGCCGCGGCATGGGTCGCCGACATCCCTGGCTGCTGGTGGGTAGCCACGGACCGGTTTTTGGTGCTGAAGCTGGCGCACTGCTATGGCGAGGACTTGCATTTGCTGGGTGAGTGTGGCCATCTGAGCTTCCGACGGGGGTGGCTGGACCGGAATGGGTGGCTCCGCTTCTTGGTGGTGTGGGTTCCCTCGAGAAGGGGAGTCCCCCGCATGGCTGGTGGAAGCCTCCCTTGCCCTTGTCGTCACCATCCTCCCGCCTAGCTTGTCTGTGAAGAGATGGAGGATTTGTGTCCCGCTCCGCTCCCCTTCCTGGCGTGCCAATCTGTTGCCGCCAAGATCGTCGTGGCCTGTAGCTACTGATGGTTCCATAGTACGCTCCCTTCGGTGCCGTCGATCCTCTGCTCCTGGACTTGCGAAACAGGGGTTAGTGACCCGGGCCGTGATTTCCAGCGGGGTCACTATGACGGTCAAGTCAGTGACGATCCAGGAGAACAGATCCTCCTAGTCGGGCCCCTCTTGATGGACTCCGTACTAGGAGGAGTGAAAGATGTGGATGAAGGTGAAAACGTAGCAGGGGAAGAATGATGGCGAGGACCGAGGGGTTCCCGGTTCTCCCGCTTCTCCTTGTGTCCCTCGTTTTCACCCAGTAGTGATGATGATGATGGTGCTTCACCCTCTTGGTCGAGCTTGCGCCTATGTTAGTGGTGGTTTGTTATTACCATTGTTACCTTCCCCCTCTTTAGGGGAATCGACCATTCTTTGTAGCTGAAAGTTGGCCGTTTGGAGCTTGCCTCGGGATCTTCACCGGGTTGGTAGGTGCGTGCAGCAGGGTTCCGTGCCATGGACGAGACACCTTTCCTGACAGGTGGTAGGGAAAGCTTCCATTCGTTTCTGACATCCCCTCTGGTCACCCCATTCCGGAAAATTTGGCAGTGCCTTGATCTGGGGGCCGCCGCCCTAAAATCCTGTGCTCACTGATTGGCCCATCTCCTGGAAGTATGGCTGGACAGGTAATTATGGCGGCATGGGGGGTGCCGTTCCGTGGTCCTCGGGAGGTTCGCTGGTGTCCTGGGATGGCAGGGCTCGCTTCGGTCTAGGTGCTCCGAGCTCGTGCAGCCACCTTGGTAGAGGAGGGGAGAGTGCGGGCCCGGTCCAGAGGGCGCGCGCTCGGAGAGGCTTCACATCGGTGGGTGAGAGCTGAGCTCAACCTTGACTACAGGGCACTAGCCTCCGAGAGTCTCGCTCTGGAGGGCGAAGGACGGACCCGATCCAGAGGGCGCGCGCTTGGAGAGGCTCCACATCGGCGGGTGAGCACTGAGCTCGACCTCGACCGCAGGGCACTAGCCTCCGAGGGTCTCGCTCTGGAGGGCAGAGGATGGCTCCGATCTAGGCACCTCGGGTTGCGGGCATGACCTAGCAGAGGACTGAGCTCAGCTTGCCACCTTGAGGGATTTCAGCTCAGCTCGGTAAGATGGCCCGTTAAAGTGCTGGCTTGGCGTCTGACGCGGCGGTCTCCATTAACGTGGCGCCCGGCAGTCACCCACGTCAGTGATATCGCCACATCAACGTCGATCGGGACCACTAAAGTAACACGAATTCAAAATCATATCCGACATCGTCCTTTCCTTTTTGCTGGCTGACTTGTCATGGATCGATACTGTCGTATCAGCTTCAGTTGGTTGGGATCTGCATACATGGAATGATCAGAGGTGTTCTCGTGGCTTGAGGAAGAGATCAAGACCGTCGGTGCCTCTTATACAAGAAGCCTTCCTCCCTGAGGGCCAAATCGTTTCCACCATTTTTGTCTTTATCCTTTGGAGAGTCTTCATCTTCATTCTAGATTTCCTCTTTTTCGAGTTCTTCCATTTCTTCCAGGTCATACCCTATTCCTCTCTCATAGAAATGGTTAGGTCTTTAGAGGTTCCAACCACCGATAAATCTTCCATTGGTAGGGGCGGAGGTGAGTCCTCCGGCACTCAAGGTCCTCCTAGGATGATAGATCCCCATTATAGGGAAGAGTTAAGACTGGATTCCATTAGGATT
This sequence comes from Areca catechu, assembly GCA_021397845.1. Taxonomy (NCBI): domain Eukaryota; kingdom Viridiplantae; phylum Streptophyta; class Magnoliopsida; order Arecales; family Arecaceae; genus Areca; species Areca catechu. The sequence goes on from CM038049.1 coordinate 56,348,167, forward strand.
GTCATAACTGAGTCTAGATTGGCCTCCTTGCGGAATTACTACAAGATTCCATAGGATTTACCCGCCTTCGTCCCTCACTCCGGTGAGAGGATAAATCGACCTCCTCCTGGGTCTATAACTGTGTACAAAATAAAGCTGAAGGCTAGTCTTCGTTTTTCTCTTCATCCCTTTTTTGTCTAACTTTTCAACCTTTATCATATAGTTCTGGTCCAACTGACTCCAAATAGTATTCAGATAATTTGTGCGTTCCTTGTCCTTTGTTATGACTTAGGCATAGTACCTAGAACCTCTTTATTCAGTTATGTCTTCATCTTCAAAAAAGACTTCCATGGTCAAGGGTGGTGGGTCATCGATCCCCGCCCTGGTCAGAGATTCATAACAGGGTTTCCGTCTGCCATTCATGGATGGAAGCCTTACTTTTTCTTCCTTCTGTCTACACAACCATGGAGGTTCAACACCTAATTGAAGGAACCCTATCTGACTCCCAATGATAGGAAGAAGGTCATCATGGCTGATAAAGAAAACTTTGACACACTTTCCAAAGTTGAAGTCCCTCTGATGAAGGAATTGTTAAGAGAGGAGGGCCTTTTCCTTACTCAAATCAGTACTTCTCCTTCCTTAGGTATGTCCCATCGATCATATTGTTGTCTTCTCTTATATTTTCTTTTTCTCCTTGACTAATCCTTTTTTGTTGTTCTTTTTTTTGTAGATGAGAAAATGAAATTGGATGCCCGTAAGCTCTAATAAGCCATCAGAAAAAGGGCCACGGTAGTTTCCTTAGGTGAGCAGGAGGGCCGGAAGAAAGCTCATGCAGACATAGCACTCCTTCGGGCACTCCCCCAGAATTTTTGATTGAGGGAAGTACACCGATAATAATTCGATCAACATTCGATGACAATGACATTCCTCTATCAAAACTTCATTCGAGGGTGATTCCAGCTGAACAGCTGACAGAGTTGCCAACAGCACCTCCAAAGGCTAACCCTTCATCCACGTCTGATCATCGAGATAAGGGTAAGGCCTTGGTGACAGACCCGACACCCGAGCTGCATGCAAGGCTTGAGGAACAAGCAGTGGAAGATTTCATTGATTTTTCCATCTTTGTATATGATACGGGGTTCGACAACCCCAGCTTAGCTAGGTTGATGCTGAAGGCCACCAGCCTTCCTCAGGATTGGGAGGTTACCAAAGCTCACCGTCTAGAAGATATCTTTACCACCATCTATCCGAACACTCTTAAGGTATGAGAGATCTTCTTTTCATGTCTTCCTTTTGTAAATCATAACATCTTTACTAACCTTGCTTGTTCCTTGTTGGCAGTTCATACATGAGATCTCCTTGATAGAAGAGAGTGTCAAGGGGTTTGCCGACTTGAGCAAAGGTCTCCGTGATCAACTAGAGTCAACAAGGATGGATAAAGAAGTGGTCAAAGAGCTCAGGACAGCCATGGAGCAAAATTAAATGATAATGTCACCAATACCCTTTCACTGGAGAAAGGGTTGAAAGTGACTCAAGAGAAAATAACTGAGCTAGTGGCCAAGATCAAAAAGAAGAAGAAAAAGCTGTGCTCGACGGAAGTGTTAATTAAAGAAGGCTTTCACAAATCTGATGAAGCCCTAGCATAGAAGGCTGAAATGAAGAAAAGGGCAGAGTTAACCAAACAAAGGGTGGAGTCGACTGAGCAGAAGGCGGAACAGGCCAAACAACAGGCTCTTAGCTATAAAAGAGTATAAGAAGTCTACTGCTTTTGAAGAAGAAATGAATGAAACCGGAGTAGAGGGCTACAACATAGGCTTTAAAGACTGCTTGGAGAAGGTAAAGAAGTTATATCCCAACCTCGATATCTCCAAGATAACTCTGGATGAGGCTGATGAAGACGACGGGGCAAATGAATAGGCCGAGGATACACCCATCTAAGATGTAGTCACTCCTGTTCCAACTTCTGACCAGGTCAAAGAAGACTAATGTGCCTCTTTCTTTGGTTTCTACTCACGTAAAAAATCAGGCTTCCTTCCGAAGTATATAGCAACTCTTTTCATATGAATGAAATCATCTTTTCCTTTCATAACTGTGTTCTCCAATGAGTATGCCTCAAAAATTCTCTAAGTATGGACTTGTCGGCTTTTTCCATACCTTAAACTAATTTTAGGATAATTTTTGCTAAGTGTTATGCCATTGGAACAATGGTTCCATGGTACAAAATTTATTTAAAGGGACATCAATGTTCTCTTTATGGGACATTATGACCTAGCTAGTCTAGCTAGTTCTTTTCAGATATATCGATGAGGTGGTGGGCTAGACCAACTCTGGTCATCAAATGTGAGTCGGCAGATTAGACCAACTCTTTATTTATCAGATACACCGATTAAGTCATCTGGTTAGGCCTACTCTTCATTTATCGGATACATCGATTGGGTCAGCTGATCAGGCCAACTCTTCATTTGTTGGATACACCGATTAAGTCGGCTGATCAGGCCAACTCTTCATTTGTCAGATTGATCATGACAGAAAATATAAAGAGGAAGAATATATCACTTTATTGATAATACTTGCATAGATTCTCTATATTCTAGGGTCGGGCCATCCGATAGCCGTCTAGGATTTCAATCTGGTAGGTTCCAGGTCATATCACTTCGTGATCCAGTAAGAGCCTTTCCAATTAGGGACAAGTTTATCTTGTTCTATAGGTTAAGATACCTCCGCCTTCTATAGTACAAGATCTCCAGGTTGGAACGTTCTGGCTTTCACCCTTACATTATAGTATCGGGCAACTCTCTATCGGCATACGGCCATATGTATTTGTGCCTGAAGCCCTGTGCCCTCCAGTAGGTCCAAGTCGACTCTTCTTTGTCCTGAATTGTTTGGCTCCATGAAGTGGTCGGTCCTCTTAGATCAGAGGATGATTTTCACTGGTATCATTGCTTCACTCCCGTAGGTCAAATTGAATGATAATTCTCTAGTGGTGGATCAGGGAGTAGTTCGGTATGTCCAAAGAACTGAATTTAGATATTGTCACATCCCGAATCCAGTACTAGAATCGGCTACATAACCGGCCGCACAACCCTAGGTTTGTCCTAGAAATCGTGCCAGGCCTAGGTACACGATTTTCATTCCATTCAAAAATTCACTTCAAATAAACTAATATTATTTAAACAAATAATAAAACTAAATAATTCTTTAATTCCAAATCAAAGCTACTAAATGGTCCACTGATCCATACTAAGAAACAGCAATTGAAATAACTAACAAACTAAAAAAGCTAAATGTTGATGTTCCGTCTCACGTCCAGCCCAATCCTTGTTATGCATCTTGAGTCTCTGGAAAAAAACAAGAAGTAGAGAGTGAGCTTTACAGCCCAGTAAGGTTTCCATATAATCACACCAGTAATAATATAACTCTGAAAAAACATACTAGTATATCACATCATGTAGTCAAACAATCCACATATCATGTATGACAAAACTTTGATATAATATGTTTTAGAGTTTCCATTGATTAATCTTTATCTTTAGGGCTCTAGACTAGCCACGGTCACACTCCAGCCTGTGACAAGCACACTGTTATCATACTTCCGCCTGTGACTGGCACACTATATGTCACACTTCAGCCTGTGACTGGCACACAACTTGTCACACTCCAGCCTGTGACTGGCACACTGAGTAACCACGGTACCGCCATGGCATGGCTAGTCCAACACCATTTTCACTTAACGCTTTATCATTTCATCTCATATAACCAGAACATATCTCCTTTCAACGATCGATATCATGATCCAACTCATTCAAAGATCACTTGATAAACATGGTATATTAAATAAAACATAAACAACAATAACAACAAACTCATTTTGTATCTCGGAAAATCAAATCATGCTATCTAAAAACAACCATGCATATAAATATATATATATATATATATATATATATATATATGCTCGGATCAAATCAGGCGACGTAAAATAATGTATAGAACTGGTGATCATATTTAGAATCCTTATATTCAATCGCTAACCCAAAATATCCGGTATCAATCTATACCCGGAGTTCGCTCAACACTTTCTGCTCAGGAGACTATTCCCCTACAAAATAAATAACTCTTAATATAAATAATAATCCTAAATCAATTATAAAATCCTGAAACCTCTTACCTAGATTTTTCATTAGTAGTCCATCCATAAAATTCTATCCTCACGATTTCCAAGAAAGGAGACTTTCCAATCATCTCTCTTCATCTTCTCTCTCCTCATCTTCTCTCTTTTTTTTTTCTTTCTTTCCTGGATCAAAACCAAACTTCCCCTTTTCCTTCTTTCTTTCTTTCTTCCGAATGGTGGCTTCTCCCTCAGCCCGATCGAACTAGCCTCACCCCGACTGCCGGCGGCCAAGGGAGGCAGTCTCCCAAAAGGGAAGCTTGACGAATGGAGGCGGATGGTGGTAACGCGACCTCCGATGGTGCACAGTCCCAAGCAATCCAAAGATAAGCCAAACTAAACCCTGTTAAATCCTCCCTAAACAAATTAAAAATAAAGGTAACCGGACTTACCGGCAGTTGAAGGTTCTTCATCACTCGTCGGAGAAGAAGAAGACACCACAGAGAGAGCTCGATGGGGCGATGGTGAGGGAGGATTTAAAGAACTCATACCGATGGTTCCCTCGTCATTTGGAACACAAATTTCGCCTAATCGAAGTTCTAATTCATCTCATTCATGGCTCCGACAAAGCCCCTCTCTTCCATGACTCCTTCCTCGACTTCTCCAGCGAAGTCCCCGGCCAGATAAGGGAGAAGGCAAATCCCCTATTTTCGATTCCTCTATTCCCCTTTTTTTTCTACGATTTGGGATGAAGTTGGCTAGACTTGCCGACTTTGGCCCAAAACACCAGTTTTCACATTCTTCCCCCGTTAAAATAAATTTTGTCCTCGAAATTAGCTTGATTGAGATTTTTAAACCTTAACAATAACAAACCATCAGATCATTCTCAAACTCCCTAATAGTTTTTCTCGTAGGGCACTTGTTTCTCAAGTCTTATATATAATGAAATTATATAAAATTCTAACTTAACCTATTCCATTTACAATCCCTATCGAATATCCTTGAGCTCTTCAAAAAGAACACTTATCTTTCGATGTCACTATAATTAATTATTCTTGATCAATTCTACAGAATTTCATGATAGCCCAACCTTAGATATATATAATTTAACATCATCCTCAAGCTTCTGTATGATTCCTTTCTTAGATCATTTTCTTCATAAGTCCATAACAAAATTATACCACATCTCAATTCTTGCTCCTTATGATTTTACGGTACATACAGAATTCTCTTAATTTCTTCCAAATGAATATTAGCACCTCAACCTCAAATTAAAATATAAAATTTTTTGCTCCTAAAATTTACTTCTCTTGATTAATCTCCACATTAAAATCATAATCGATCTATTATATTCTTAACCAAAAATTTGAAAAAGACTTGAGCATTAGACACTTGCCATGGTCTATAACATTATTTCTTCTCTTACACCTCTCCATGACTTTACAATCAATCCTTAATCTTATAGAAACCTCGAGCCCTCCTTAAATGGAGAAATTATAATGTCAAGTGCCACAAATTTTCCCGATCCAAATCAGGTAAAGGACCATCACTTCTTTATTCTAGATTTAGTGATGTCCAAAATTATTGTTTACTATAGTCCTCTACACCAGGGAACTCATTGAGAAAATTTATCTGGCAACACCTATAGACTAGCCCAAGGATCATCAACATTATCTTTTCATCTTGTTACTAAAATTCAAATCAATACTTCCCATTACCATACTTCTAAAATTAGAATTAACATTCATAATTGATTTCAGGATAGCTCAAACCACTATGCTTCCACTATGCACTCTGATAAAATTTACTAAACCATCTAAATTTACTAGATGAATCCCTCCAAAAATTTATCTTACTTGGTACCAAAAAGATAAAATATAGCTATTGAAACTCTTTATCTCATTCACATCTGTAGCATATCATATCATGGTTTATCCCGATCCAATTTCCATATTAAAGGTCCTTGCACACATTTCACCATCCTTTTAAGGCACTAGTAACTCTAGTTCAAGTCCAGATTAATTATACTCTCCTTGACAATTTAATTAGACAAAACTAATCAACTTTTCTTTTGAAAAGTTATCAAGACTTCCAATCAATGCTCTAATGTAAAAAATCAACCATCTTATTGCTCATAGAGCTGTTTTACCATAACTCTTAGCAAACAACTTAAAATATTGTCCCTCATTAGCTACACCCATAAAAATCTTCCAATACCAATTTCTCAACTTAATACAACATCAATAGTAGGATATCTTAAATCTTCTCAAAAATCTTAAATTTGACTTAAGTCGGACACACCCAACAAATCCCCAACAATTATAAGGATGATCAAGTAGTTCAATCCAAGACTACTAATTTAACCCATCAAAGATACCAACAAGATGTGCATTGCATGTGCACAAAATATAATTTAATCTACTAATAGCATATTAACAATCTATGCATTATCTCAAATATACCTTTTCTTATATATTTTCAATAATAATCCCCAACACTTATAAGATAAATCTAGTAATCCAATCCAAAATTGTTAACATAGACTATCAATATTCTATCAAAATATGTATGCCCTGTCAACATAACTTTATCTAATCCACCAAAAGAGAGCTACAAGCTATACATCATCCCAAACACATTTTTCTTTATATATTTTCAATCATAATCCACATACAGATTATCAAAAGCATATCCTTTCTAATATCATTGAACTCTTTCATAACTTATACTCTAAACATCATCTTACAACATTCCTAAAAATTTACAATCTGATAATTGAACATATATATTCGATATAACTCATTTATATACTATATTTTCATGCTAGTACTCTTGATGCTTGGGTCCACTCACTTATCAAAGGCAAAGATGCATCTTATCCAACTCTACAATATCCATCAAATGATTTCTTATCATGATTCTCCATTCATATCAAGTTTATGATCCCCCCACATCATTCAATTAGTAATTGATTATCCATGTTCAACACACCATATTTTTCAGGCCAACACTTCTAAAGCTAGATCAAATCCATTTCTTACATCTTATCTAGCTTCGAATATTTATAATATACTTACTTATCATAATCAAAGAGTACAAATCATCCAGCCCTTACATTCATCTAGGATCAATCCCATTACTTATGTTACAGCTAAAAATCATGATCCTCTTTGATACTAATCATATGCTAGATCTTGTATAATATCTAAAAATTAGAAATCCAACCTTCAAAACTATTTTCTTCCCAACTTCATATCTCGACTGGACATGATACTAAATTTAAATACCTCTTAAATTATAGTCCATAATAATCATAACTCAAATTTCAATATTATTCAAATTGTATCCCAAGAACTTATATCATAATTCCAAGTGAGCATAATTTAAATTTTGATATCATTCACATCATATCCCAATCACTTATGTCACAATCCTAAGGGATCATACTTTGGCTTTGGTATTATTCATATCATATCCAAACCACTTATATCACAGTCCAATTAATCATAAATTAAGCTTCAGTATCATTCATATCATGTTTTAATCACTTACAATACAATCCTTAGTAAACATGAGCTAAGCTTCAATATTCCTCATGTTATGTCCTGATTACTTGTGTCATAGTTCCAAAAAATCATAACCGAAGTTTTGATATTATTCTGCCATGTCCTAATAATCACCACATTATTTCCGAACTACTTGTATCACTATCCTAAATGATCATAAATCAAACTTTGATACCATTCTGCCATATCTTACTAATCATCATGTTAATTTTTTAATCTTTTATGTCACAGTCCTAAGTGATCATGCTCTTAACTTCAATACTATTCATGTCATGTCCAAACCACTTACATCATGATTCCAGGTAATCATAATCTAAGATATCACTCAGTCATATCCTAATAACCATCATACCATCATGTGATTTCCCAATTCACTTATGTCCCAGTCTCGAACAATCATGACCTGAATTTTGATGTCACTCATATCTATCCTAAATACTTATACTACAGTTTCATATCATCATAACCTAAGCTCTGACACTATTCTTGTCAAATCCTAATAACCATCATGTTATTATTATTTTAAATCACTTGTATCATCATCCTAAATGATCATAATCTAAGCTCTGATACCACTCTATTATGCCCCAAATCTAGTACTGAAATCAGCTACATGACTGACCACACAACCCTAGGTTTGTCCTAGAAATCATGCCAGGCCTAGGTACACAATTTTCATTCCATTCAAAAATTCACTTCAAATAAACTAATATTATTTAAACAAATAATAAAACTAAATAATTTTTTAATTTCAAATCAAAGCTACTAAATGGTCCACTGATCCATACTAAGAAACAGCAACCAAAATAACTAACAAACTAAATAAAGCTAAATGTCGATGTTCCGTCTCGCGCCCAGTCCTTGCTATGCATTTTGAGTCTCTGGAAAAAAACAAGAAGTTGAAAGTGAGTTTTACAGCTTAGTAAAGTTTCCATATAATCACACCAGTAATAATATAACTTTGAAAAAATATACTAGTATATCACATCATGCAGTCAAACAATCCACATATCATGTATGACAAAACTTTGATACAATATATTTTTCTTTAGAGTTTCCATTGATCAATCTTTATCTTTAGGGTTCTGGACTAGCTATGGTCACACTCCAGCCTATGACTGGCACACTGTTGTCACACTCCCGCTTGTGACTGGCACACTATATGTCACACTCCAGCCTGTGACTGGCATACAAATTGTCATACTCCAGCCTGTGACTGGCACACTGAGTAACCACGGTACCGCCGTGGCATGGCTAGTCCAACATCATTTTTACTTAATGCTTTATCATTTCATCTCATATAACCAGAACATATCACCTTTCAACGATCAATATCACGATCCAACTTATTCAAAGATCACTTGATAAACATGGTATATTAAATAAAACACAAACAATAATAACAACAAACTTATTCTGTATCTCAGAAAATCAAATCATGCTATCCAAAAATAACCATGCATGTAAATATATATATATATATATATATATATATATATGCTCGGATCAAATCAAGCAACATAAAATAATGTATAGAACTAGTGATCATGTCTAGAATCCTTACCTTCAATCGCTAATCCAAAATATCAGATATCAATCCATATCGGGAGTTTGCTTAAGACTTCTTGCTCAGGAGACTATTTCCGTACAACATGAATAACTCTTAATGTAAATAATAATCCTAAATCAATTATAAAATCTCAAAACCTCTTACCTAGATTTTTCATCAGTAGTCCATCTGTAAAATTCTATCATCATAATTTCCAAGAAAGGAAACTTACCAATCAACTCTCTTCATCTTCTCTCTCCTCATCTTCTCTCTTTTTTTTCTTTCTTTCCAGGATCGAAACCAAACTTCCCCTTTTCCTTCTTTCTTTCTTTCTTCTGAATGGTGGCTTCTCCCTTAACCCGATCTAACCGGCCTCACCCCGACTACCGGCGGCTAAGGGAGACAGTCTCTAGGAAGGGAAGCTCGACAGATGGAGGTGGATGGCGATAACGCGGCCTCCGATGGTGCACAGTCCCAAGCAACACAAAGATAAGCCAAACTAAACCCGGTTAAATCCTCCCTAAACAAATTAAAAATAAAGGTAACCGGACTTACCGGCGGTTGAAGGTTCTTCGTCACTCATCGAGAGAAAGAAGACACCACAGAGAGAGCTCGATGGGGTGGCGATGAGGGAGGATTTAAAGAACTCACACCGACGGTTCCCTCATCGTTTGGAACATAAATTTTGCATGATTGATGTTTTAATTCATCTCTTTCATGCCTCCGATGAAGCCCCTCTCTTCCACGACTCCTTCCCCGACTTCTCCGGTGAAGTCCCTGGCCGGATAAGGAAGAAGGCAAATCCCCTGTTTTTAATTCCTCTATTCCCCTTTTTTTTTACGGTTTGGGCTGAAGTTAACTAGGCTTACCAACTTTGGCCCAAAACACCAGTTCTCACAGTTCTTTGGTCCAAAGTCCCTTTGCTTCATTCAGTCGAGTCTTCAGGCCATGAAGGATCATCCAATTAGTCACCTCAGCTTCACCATTGCTTAAGGATGTCCAATAGAAGTTAACTTGTGAAGAATGTGGTATTGAGCATATAAATCCTTGAATTTTTTATTATCAAAAATTACCTTTCATTATCGGTGATGATAGCATAAGAAATTCTGAATTGGTAGATTACAGAATTTATGACGAAGCTTTCAACCTTTTCTTCGATAATTTGGACTAAAGGTTTGGCTTCAACCCATTTGGTGAAGTAGTTGATAGCCATAATCATGAACTTCCGTTATCCAAAGGCTAGAGAAATAGGACCAAGGATATCCATTCTCCATTAAGAGAATGGCCAAGGGGCGACTAGCTGAGTCAGCTGACTGGCTAGATGCCTTTGAATATTGACGTATCTTTGCACTGGTCACATCCTAGCACGAAGTCGGCTACATCCTTCTGGATAATCAGCTAATAGTATCACTGGTGTATAATTTTGTAAGCCAGAAATCTACCCCCTAGATGATTGCCACATATGCCTTTATAAACTTCCCTCAGGTCATAATCAGCATCTGAAGGTCCTCGGCAATTTAGTAGAAGCTACGTGAAGGACCTTTTATAGAGAGACCCTTCTAGAATGACATATTGAGAAGCCATCCACTGGATTCGCTTGGTCTTAATGGGATCTTCCAGTAGAGTCCCGTTAATCAGATATTTGGTGATCAGGTCCATCCAGCTTGGCTCTTAGTCAATCTGGTGTACATCCTTTCCTTTTTCAGTCACAATGCTAGGAGTCTCCAAATATTTAATAAAAGTCTAGCCTAGGGAGTCGGGCGCCATTGTGGCCAGATGGGATAGTGAGTTGGCTCAGGAATTCTATGTTCAAAAAACATGAGTGATGTCAAGAGAGTCAAATTGAGTCATAAAGTCCCAAACCTTTTTCAAGTATTTCACCATAGTTGCATATCGGGCTTCGAAATCTCCTTTAGTTTAGTTGACCACTAACTGAGAGTCTGAGAACACTCATCTTCTAGACACCCAATTCTCTGGCAATCCTAAGACCAGCCAGAAAAGCCTCATATTTAGCTTGATTATTTGATGCTCAAAAAGAGAACCTAAGAGCATACTCCACGACATCTCCGTTAGGGCTGGCTATGATCAGGCCGGCTCCATAGTCAAAAGAGTTAGATGCTCAATCCACATGAAGAATCCATGTGGAGTCAGAGTTGTCATCAGACTTGATAGGCATTTCTCCAGTAGGTGCCTCTTTGTCACCCTAAGTGCATTCGACGACGAAGTCAGCTAAGACTTGGGCCTACATTGCTGATCAGGATTGATATGTGATGTCGAATTCGCCTAACTTGATGACCCATTTAGCCATTCTACACGAGGTATCAGGGCATTGCAAGAGAGCTCTTAGTGGTTGATCCGTCAGCATAGTAATGGGGTAAGACTAAAAGTATGGTCTCAAGCACTTCATTGCTATCACCAAGGCATACACCAACTTTTGAGTTTTGGGATATCTCACCTCGGCATCATGAAGCACCTTGCTGGTATAGTAGATCGGATTATGAGCACCATCGGATCCCTTCCTGACCAGCACCGAGCTTACAGCATCATCAAAGTAATGAGGTAGAGATATAAAGTCTCTCCTTCTTCAAGTTTCGAGAGTATGGTCAGATTGATCAAGTATTTCTTCAGCTCCTCGAAGACTTGTCGGTAACTTTCTGACCACTCAAAGCCCCTCGATTATCGCAAGACTTTAAAGAAAGGAAGGCATCTTTCAACCGACCGAGAGATGAATCGGCTTAATAATGCGATCCGTCCAGTCAGTTATTAGATTTCCTTCTTGTTGAAGGGGTGTCTCATGTCGAGGATAGCCCAGATTTTTTTGGAATTGGCTTCAATTCCTTGATTGGTAACAAGGAAACCAAGAAATTTTTTCAATGTGACTCCGAAGATACATTTGGTTGGATTCATTTGCATCTGATATCTTCATAGTATGTCGAAGGCCTCCTGGAGATCCCTGATGTGGTCGTCAGCTTGGATACTTTTGACGATCTTGTTATCGGCGTACACCTCCATGGTTTTGCTGATATATCTTTCGAAGATTTTGTTGACCAGCCTTTGGTATATCACTCCAACATTTTTTAAGCCAAAGGTCATTACCTTGTAACAATATAGCCCTCTGTCAGTGACAAAGGCCTTCTACTCTTTGTCTTCGGTATTCATTCGTATTTGGTTATATCCGGAGAAGGCATCCATAAAGCTTAGGAGCTTATGTCTAGCAGTGGCATCAACAAACTGATCAATCTTGGATAGAGAGAAGCTATCCTTTAAGCAAGCTTTGTTGAGATTGGTATAGTCAATATAGATTCTTCACTTGCCCTTTGCCTTTTTTACCATGACCACACTGGTTAGCCAATCTGGGTAATGGACTTTCCTTATGAATCCTGCATCAAGCAGTTTGGTTACCTCCTCGTTAATGGCCATCTATCTTTTCGAAGTAAAGTTTATTTTCTTTTGCCGAACTAGTCGACGCCCAGGATCAACTTTGAGTTCATGAGTAATGACTTCGGGAGGGGTCCCCAACATATCATTGGCCAACCATGCGAAGATATCAGCATTCTTTTGCAAGAAGTCAGTCAGTCTTGTTCTCATATATTCATTGAGCAAACTTCCAATGTGCACAACCTTAGTCGGATCGTCTTTGGTAAGAGGTATGGAGATGGTTCTTTCGATCGGTTCTCCAATCTCTTCTATCCGATCTCATGGATCCATCTGCTCTGGTGTCATCCTGCTGACTGGTTGTCTATCTTAAATCATTAAACATTGTTGGGCTACCCGTTGATCTGCCTTCATTTTTTCGACTCCGTTCTTGGTTAGGAATCGGACTAGTAAATGGCAAGTGGAGACAATGACTTGAAATTTATTTAAAGCAGGTCATCCCAAAATGTCGTTATATGCTGAGGACGTCTAGACGACCATAAACATGATCGGAAGTATTCTCTGCCTTAGTTTTGTTCCGAGGGTTACGGAAAGAGTTATTTCTCCTTCTAGTCCTACTGGATTTCCTCCGAATCTAGTAAGGAGTACTGAGGTTCTTTGAAATTTATCTCTTGATAAGTTTTTTGAAGAAAAGCATTATAAAGTAATACCTCAGTCAAGCTTCCATTATCCACCAAAATTCTTCTTATATCATAGTTTGCTATAATAGAAAAGACTACAACAGGATCATCGTGGGGTACTTGGATCCCTTGTAGGTCATCGTCAGAAAAGCTGATGATGTTGCTTGTTCGAGGTCTCTTCGGAGCATTGTCTTCTCTATAGTGTGATCGGCGATGTAACATGCCGACCATTTTATAGGTGGGTCGCTAGTTGGCGATGTAGCATTGTCTTCTCTGCACCGTCAGTGATTTGCCTTAGGGAAGCCACCTTAGCTGGGTGATCCTGACCATGGATGTACTTTCCCAAGTATCCACGTTTGATTAGCCCTTCGATTTCGTCTTTTAGCTGGATGCATTCTTCCATGGTATGTCCGTGATCCCCGTGAAACCGACAATATTTGGCCTTATTGTACGAGATTAGAGGTGTTCGCATCAGTCAGGATCTTTGGAGAAAGCTTTCTTTTTCAATCTCCATCAATATCTTTTCTCTTAGGAGAGAAAGGAGAGTGTAAGTGTCGAATTTGCCGACCAGGTTCTTCGACTTCGGGCTGCACTGTTAAATTGAGGTATTTTCATTACTAGATGATCATGGCTCATTGTTCTTTAGATTTTTTTTTGGGGACAGGTCTTTTCTCAGCTTAGCACTGACTGGGGGCTTGTTCCTTAGCCTGTGCATATTTTTGTGCATGTACCAGTAGTTTGGAGTAGCCGGTGGGTGTCAGTTGCCCCCTAAATCATCATATAGGCTTTGAAGCTACCCAAATGATCAAATGGGTCTGTTGTTCTATCATAAAGTTCTAATTAGGAGATCTTGAAATGGAACGGAATTTTCTCCTCTATGATTCTTCTAGAGAAGGGTGGCCATGTGTCGAGCTTGGCGACCTGTAACTCCAGCTTGTAGAATTTCTTCTCAAAGCTATCCCGTCATCAAATTCCCTAGCTCTTGTGGGTGCTTCTTGGGGTAGATTCATTGGAGGGAATGGAATAGGATCTTGGGCATTTCTCTCCAAGCCGGTCTTCCCCAGACCCATGGAGTTGGGAGTCTTGTTGCATGGAAGAGCGCTAGCTTAAGGAGTGGTGACAGCGAGAGTGGTGGCTTGGTTCTGGGCATCGAACCTCTTGTAGAGGTGATCGTCAGCTACATCTCGAGGCGATTGGGCATTGTTGCCCGCTAATCACTACCTCTTGAAGGTTTTGGACTGCGACGGTTAGGACTTCCATTTTGTTTAGAAGAATGTCTAATTTCTATCATCCTATGCTTGCCACAGGGGCAACGTCCTCATTATCCAAGGGTGGATCGTTCTTCTTGGATGGTGGACGGGCTCTTCCAATCGAAGTGTTCTATACTCTTCCCTTCACTATCTTTCTCTTCAAGATTCTTTTTAAGATTTAATTTTTTGACCCCTTCCTGGCATGCCAATCTGTTGTTGCCAAACCAAACTAACCCATCAGCACCTTCTTGGTTTGTTCAGTCATGTTCCTCGCAGTCCTGCAAAACATATCCAGCCACCATAGGATTTTTGGTGGGGGACACTCCGATGTTTAAGTCAGCAAGGGTTCGGATAAATAGATACAAAATCTCAGAGAAAATGGATAGAAAAATGAGAGAATATTCCAGCTAGTTGATCTTACTTACCTCCAGAAGTCTCCTTTTACCCATATTTTTATAGGCATGGGTCTTAACATATTTAATTGAAAAGGCCTCTAGCAGTTAGCTCTGACGATATTCCGTTGGAAACCAACCCGTGTCTATTATAACGGTAGTTGGTTTTCTTGCTATCTCAGTCTTCTCGAAGTCGGTCGGCCTTATGCGTTGGTAAGCCATTATGCGCTGGTCAGCCATTATGTGCTGGTCGAACTTTAGGTGCCGGTTGGACTTTACATGCCGGTCAGACTTTAAGTGTCGGTTAGACTTTATGTGCCGGTCAGACTTTACCGTTTCATCAGCTTCTGGGCCTCATATGACCTTTTTATTTATTCCTTGAGCTTGTTATGGCTTTTATAGATAAGGCTGATCGGCTTATTACAACAATTTCAATCTTTTTTTAAATTTTCTTGATGTCTATATATATCTCAAAATAAATATTGTACAATCTAATAATTAAAGAAAAAAATCATTCCCCCATACGAAAAATATAACTGAATTCTTACACCTTGATCACCTAATTCTTGAAGATGATTCGGCTACCATTATCTATTGGATTCAGGATGCCCAAAGGATGGAGTTGGCATACCCTCTGCTTCGAGATATTACTTTTTTACAAGACTGTTCGGTATGTATAATGCATCATGTCTCTCGGGAGGTAAATTTTGTAGCAGACTGGATTGCCTCCTATGTAGTTAATTATTCGGGAGAGATCTTATAGTCTCACCTAGGATGCCCGAGGTTCCTACATGATATTATACTTTCTGGCTATCTTGAATGTATTCACTCTAGGTTTTTTAGATGAATGCTTCACTTTATCAAAAATAATAATAATAATAATAACTAAAGAATTATTTAAAAAATCAATACCCATCCACAAATGTATCCGTTGCTAATTGGTGGGTGCTTGCGTGTCCATTACGGCAAGCAAGATCCGTGTAAGCTTTAATTTCTGGGACGGTCCAACGATCCTTAAAAGGCCTGGCCCGGCTAAGTTGCCGTTGTGGTCCACTCGCTATTGGCAAACCGCTCCCCACGGCACGCCGGACGAGCGAAAATGACGGCAAATGGACGCTTCTGATGGAAAAGTTCTGGTGGGCCCTTGTCCGCCTTGGCGTTCTCTTTTTGCTTCGAAGTTACCTTGCGGTCCACCCCCATCCCTTGGCCTGTAACCGGATCCGAGTTATGTTTGTCACGGTTTCTCTCACGTTTGGGTGGTTGTGGTGGGGTAATTATAAATTATCGTTTAAAATTTGTAATGA